>OX439005.1:31094604-32294604 GCA_949316495.1 Amphiduros pacificus | reverse complement strand
CCTGTATGTGTTGGCCTCAGAAATGCGGGTTCTGCTGCCCAGAGATGTGGACAGTGGCGCCCCCTGTTATGTACCACTCCATGTCAAATTTAAGGTAAAGCAAATGTTTCCATTTAAAAGTTAATATAACATTTAACATGATTATTTTATGACCTTTGCATATTGCTGCATTATGTGATGGTGAAAATGTTTGTTTTTTAGGACACTAGTGCATACAAGGACAAGTCCTATGACTGTGTTGCCCCCTGTGTTCTACCAGAACTTAGTCTTATAAAACAGGTATTGTATTTTAACACACAGGTTAGAGGAAATTAAATTAAAAAATTTCAGACCTGACAAATATGTACAATTTTTAAAAAAGAATATTGATAAAAACATCAATCAAGATTGATTCACCTAATTTTATTCCAAGTTTGATTCACTTAATTTTATACCTTGATTGATTATAAAATTTCATTCCAGATTGATTCACCTAATCTTATTCCTAGATTGATTCACCTACCGTAATTTCATTCCCAGATTGATTCACCTAATTTTATTCCCAGATTAATCCACCTAATTGCATTCTTAAATTGGTTCACCTAATTTCATTTGTAGATTGATTCACCTTATCTCACTCATAGATATGTTTACTTAATTTCTTGCAGATCGAAGTAAAGGGGCCACGTTATTGGCCAATAGAATTCCATGCAGATAAAAACTGGAAAACTTTGAAGTAAGTTCAAATTAAATGCTTAAACTTGATAGCTGAAAGTGATTTTCTGCAGACAAATATTATTGCCAACCTTGATGTTATATCCTAGACAATTAGTTTTTGAATATCTGCAGATGCACAGGAAAATATTTAAAGTTTTGTATTGAAAGCAATAGATAATATGATAGAACTTTATGCCCCATTTATTTTAATACTTTCATTGACATCCTGTTGTGACAGAATTTAACCAGATGTACTTGAAAACTATACAAGATAGCTGAAGGATTAAAGGAATTCTGTAATAATTGTGAAAAAAGTATAGAATAATGCCAAATAGAGCTAACCTCCTTTGAGCCCCTTATGGAGTAACCAAGTTCATGCTACCTGTGTTAACCTATCATTTGCAGCTCTGGGCTGTAACAGAGTTCATGCTACCTGTGTTTACCTATCATGTGCAGCTCTGGGCTGTAACAGAGTTTATGCTACCTGTGTTTACCTATCATGTGCAGCTCTGGGCTGTAACAGAGTTTATGCTACCTGTGTTTACCTATCATGTGCAGCTCTGGGCTGTAACAGAGTTCATGCTACCTGTGTTTACCTATCATGTGAAGCTCTGGGCTGTAACAGAGTTCATGCTACCTGTGTTTACCTATCATGTGCAGCTCTGGGCTGTAACAGAGTTCATGCTACCTGTGTTTACCTATCATTTGCAGCTCTGGGCTGTAACAGAGTTCATGCTACCTGTGTTTACCTATCATTTGCAGCTCTGGGCTGTAACAGAGTTCATGCTACCTGTGTTTACCTATCATGTGCAGCTCTGGGCTGTAACAGAGTTCATGCTACCTGTGTTTACCTATCATGTGCAGCTCTGGGCTGTAACAGAGTTCATGCTACCTGTGTTTACCTATCATGTGCAGCTCTGGGCTGTAACAGAGTTCATGCTACCTGTGTTTACCTGTCATTTGCAGCTCTGGGCTGTAACAGAGTTCATGCTACCTGTGTTTACCTATCATGTGCAGCTCTGGGCTGTAACAGAGTTCATGCTACCTGTGTTTACCTATCATGTGCAGCTCTGGGCTGTAACAGAGTTCATGCTACCTGTGTTTACCTATCATGTGCAGCTCTGGGCTGTAACAGAGTTCATGCTACCTGTGTTTACCTATCATGTGCAGCTCTGGGCTGACATAGACCTTTGCAGATAGTGCAATATTTCATTCTAACAGTTATCTGTCTTATCTGTCTAAACATGTCATGATTTTTATTTGTGTATATACTTTGGACAAACCAAATAAAAAAATTACTGTATAATACCTTTAGTGTAAGCTGGAATCTTATGCTTTGTGCCATAGGTCAATCTTATTTGGGTACAGTTATGCAAAGAATTTGGTATATCTGAGCATTTGAGTGAGCTTTTTGAGAGGGTTTTGTCCTCTTTGTTGTATGGTACTGTTCATTAAGAATGCTATCTTCCCAATAGCTTTGATTAAGATATTTATTGTGATGTTTCTATGACAAATGCACTGTTTATTTTATTCAGGCACATATTAAAGGGGACAGGATATTTGTATGTTAAACTGCGGGCTGGTCATCTTTCTTATGTAGAAGATCCCAAGGTAGAATTTTTCTTTCAATTCTTGATATCATTGCAAAGTTTAACTTCTTCAGAAGCCATGATACACAATTGAATAATTTCTTCACAATTTTTGTTACCTTTTTCCAGGGATATCACAGTGTGCTGTCTCAGTCTCTAACTAATGATCAATCTATTGGCAAAATGGTGAAGGTGAGAACTTGTTTATAAACTTTTGTATTAATGATATATCCGAATTCAAGTCTTTTGTGTGCTATGAAAAATCTCAATGAGGGATTGACTTAAATCTTCCAAATGTTGATCTTGTCAACTGATGCTAGCGTCAGAGAATAAATAGCACTTTTGATTTGATGATGTTATATTCAATTTCTTGTTTTGCAGTCTGAGGATATCAAATCCTTCTCATCTGATCCAAGGATCCTGGCATTTGCTGAGTATTTCTGTCATTCAGAACAAGAAGAGGTTTGTGATTATAAATTCTTAATCAATACAAGAACAGAACTAACATAATGCAATAGATTAGCTTTAATCTCTCGTAATGTCTCGATTTAGAAACTCAATTCTAGTGCCATCTTTAAGCTCTTGTAAATTATTTAATTTTAACATTTCCAAGGAAAATTAGTGAATCATTATAAAAACTACACAAAACATACAAAAAAGCTAACTATTCCATTTGTTCCATCGATGTCAATTGTAAAATGGTCTTTATACAAGTCTTTACCAATAAGGCAATAATATTAGCCAGGGATGAAATTGACATCTTTTGTTATGATATTCCAGGAGTATGGTGTCCGTCAGTTTCTAGCAAAGGTTCTGTATGAATGTGTCAGCCAGGAGAAACCAGAAGTCCTCGCTACTCACATTGCTATGGAACAGGTAGGCAACATATCCTTAGCATTATAATATACAAACCATTTTCAGAGAAGATCGGAACTTGTCTAATCAAACTCTTTCTTTTAATAGTCTGCAATAAGAGATGCATTCCTACTTTTGTATGGTTGATATTGAGCTTTTTGCCTTATTTTGGTCAATTTTAACATCAGCTGACAAGGAAGGATAAACTTTGGTGGAGGGCAATAGGCATAGGGTTGGTAATATTGTGGTTGTGATGTTTGCAGGTGGTGGATGCATTGTGCAGCAAGGCTCAGCCCCTAGGTCTGTGGCAGATCAAACTAATGGAGGCCTACTACCACTATGCCTGCCACCGCAGTCTGCAGGACGAGCCACCAGAGGGCACCACTCAAACCCTCATCAGCCGTGAACTTCTCAACACCGTAGACTCCAAAGTTCAACATTGGCTTCATCAGTGGCAAACTGGTGAGTCATGATTTTCTTCTATTCTGTGAATTGTCATTTCTTATTTCTTTGAGACTAATTTTATTTTTTATTTGTTTATTTTTTCACATATTTGAAAACAGTATGCTAAAAATAACTGATCACATTATACTCAACATATCAACATTCTTAATCAAAGAACAAAATCTTCATATTTATTTTTCTTGTATCCTAGGCTTCATATGTCAATGGAATAATATCTGTGTCTTTATCATAGGAATAAAACTCAACTTATCTTTCACAAAATGAAAAATGTAATATTTTTTTAGCATGATTTTATTTTTTATTTCGACAGAACATGTAGATTCCATAGTGTGTTACTTGAGTGGTCAGCAGGTGGCAGCACTGGACTGTGGAGCACTGGCCAGTTTCCTCACTTGGTACAATCTACCTCACCCCACCCAGCTGGCCCAAATACACTGCGAGGGTTAGTATGAAGAAATTACATCCCACAAGGCTAAAACATCACAAAGTTATGATTTCACAGAAGCACCATCCAGATTTTATTATATTATTTTATATATTTTTTATATATTTTATAAAGTAGCATCTAGATTGTAATGTATAATTTAATGTTTTGTGGTTTAGAAGTCTAAAGATAAATATTTAGGACATGATAAGTTTTCTTTGTTACACACAGTTGTTTTATATTTTAGGGGAGCCAACGTTTGTGGAGTTGTACAGTATGCTTCAGCCGTATGGGCTGTCTGTCAGTGCTGTTATGTCCCTGCTATCTGTACTGCAGACCAAAGTCAGCTAATACCAACCACTCTCCCCTCATCACAGTTAGAAGGGGAATGACATCATCAAAGGGGTGCTGCATTATATTTGTTGATCAACTTAGTATATATAAAATAATGATATCCTGTTCAGATATTATATGATGAAATCAAGGCATTTCATACAAAATGTATTGTGTGAGGTTTATCTATGAAATTTACTTGTGATAATCAAATAGAATTAATTGTTATAAATGATATTCTGTGGGAATAAATTTCTCATGTCATGGTAGTGTTATTGGAATGAGAAAGAAGAAAAATCATGTGAAACTTGAAATTATAAATTCTTATCAATCTCAAAGTTATTTTGTAAAACCAGTGTAAAAATGTAGATAGATATTTTGTCCTTACTTAAGGTGCCAACAGGGGAAAATATTGAGTATTGTTGGTGATGTAGGTAGTGCTACCTTATAGACAATAAACTGCCGAATTATAGTGGGACTCTACAATGTGCCAATGTTATGGATTAAAATGCTATGTTCAAGGAAAATCTGTAAGTCAAAGTACAGAAATCTGAGTGATAAATAAAATAAATTAACACAGAGTTTGAGTTCTCTTTTTTCATTTTTTTGACATCGTAGTAGCACAATTTCAGTGAAGAAATGTGAATTTTTAGTAAAGTATTGAAAGCCAAGATTTGTGAATGTTTGTTAACTTCTTGTAAGCCATAGTCCATAAATATTATCCTCAGGAGTCCAATAATGAAATCCTTGATATTGCCACCCCTGACATACATCAATAATAAGTCATTATATTACATCTTAAATACTTGCCAAACTTTCTCTGATGACTCTCAATATATAACTCTAATAAGTGTGGTCATGGGTGACCTTTACCTATTTTTCAAGGTGTATTGTTATTTATATAAGTTTTCTTTAACGGGATTAAGCATCGATTTTGGAAAAAAAACTTTTAAAATTCACAAATTGGTGATAAATGATGTCTATTTTCTATTTTATTGATGCATCCCCATGTTTGCCTGTTAATTCTATTTTAACAAGACCCTAATCTATTGCCCCTTTATGAAAGCACACTTCTTTATTGGCGTCATTTTTATGTGGAGTGTGACCAAAGAGTCACTGAAAGGTAAAATGACGTCATAAGAGTATGGCAGTATGCTTATGACATCATCAATGTTATTGTCCTTTGAATAGTGCCAGAATGACGTCAAACAGTGCTACCCTACTTTGAGCCTCAATTGAGGTCAAACAAAGTTCTCGATACCTGTGTTTACCCGTCACGTGCAGCTTATGGCTCAGACAGACCTCTGCCGGGAGTGCAACTCTTATGTCTCACAGCAACTAATATTATTACTCTATCATAAGTTTAATTTGTCATGATGTTCATAAGGGGCTAAGCTTTCAAGTTCACCAAATTGTAGAATTGATGCTTGAGGGTATTTATGGGTGTTGGTAGTGAGTGTCCTCTGGTGGCAGAGGAAACTGAGGGAACTACTTTCTTTTTACGCCAAAATGGAATGTTTTCAAAAAAGTACGTGAAAAATGCTCAACTGTCAAAAAGAGTTGCTTTTTCATTTCATGAAATGACATTTTATGGTGTTCATTTTTGTAATAAAATTATTGATTTATTATTTGAAAATCACAATGGAATTTCTTTGATTATATTGAAAGCTTATATCTTTTTAACTTATAAAAAGTAGTAGACTAATATGTCACTGCTCCAAAATTTATTTTGTCATGTCAAAATGTCAAAGGGAAAAAGTTCTGCAGATTTTGGGACCATAATAAAGTGGATTTCCAAACAACTTTGTAAAAGTGATCTTAACAATATTTACTGTGATCCTAGTGAAACAGATTTTCTATTTTTCAAATACATTAAGAGAAAATTATAGGTAAAGTACACACTTGATCATTTCAAAAATATGAATTTTTTCACCTCCCTTCATATATCTGATTGCCAAACTTCCTTTTTATTTCCAAATTACACAAATCAAAATGAGAAAATCTGTTTCACTAGGATCACAGGGAATTTTCTTCCCAATGAAATAAACACAGCTATAAACAAGCCTACTCCTGTCGTGTAATCTGCAGAACTTATTTGCTTGTCTTCTTCATTTCTCATGAAAACTATCATCAAGGAAAATTATGACAAAAAACTATTTTGAAAGAAATTTACTTGTAACCATACCTTATAGTTCAAATATTGATGTGTTTAAATATTGATTCATGTCTTTAATTTAATAGGGAATGTATTTTTACACCGTAAATGTACCAATTCCCATCAAGTACAGTATTTTGGTAATTTACTCCTCTGCCACTAGGGGGCACTCACTACCAACACCCATAAATACCCTTAATACCTTTAACATCAATATCAACAGAGACATTTAAACATTTAACACATCTCTGATATCAAACAGCCTCCAGCATAACCTCAGAACTCCTGTAAAGGAACTAAATGTGAAAGAAGTTTGTTTATTCCATGTAGATGTTTCTTGCCATGAGCAGCCTCTAAAGTTTCACCCCAAATAGTAAAATAATATCAAGATTGTCCATGCTTAACTTTTCTTCTTTTCTACAACCTCTAAGGCACCCCTTGAGATAATTCCTATAAAATAAGAGTCGACCTCTAGTGGTTGAAAGTGAAAGTGCTATGAATATTTTTGGCAATTAACACCAGGTGGTGCTATAAAACAATATGGCAGCCCCCAGAGGAAGATTTCCGTCCAAGGTAATTTCATATAAATTTGATAAATATGGATAAAATATGAGAGGAACTGATGTTTAAGTATTGAGCAAATGTGTCGGAAAAGTCAGAGAAATGTTCGCTGCAATTATCACTTGATAAATGGGGTTAACGCCGTAAGAATACTGATTCTTGGCAGGATGTGAATTTGTAAACACTTCTCAGGATGCAAATCTTTAAAATTGTGAAAGCCCCGCCCACTTCAATTATAAACAGATAAGAGAAAAAACTGACAGCTAGATGGGTGGCAAATAGGTTATGTAATTTATTATGATATGATATTTCAAATATCTCCAGGGGGATCCAAGCAAGTTCATTAGGGGGTAAATCATTTCTAGTCAAATTGATTCAATGTTTGAATGTATTTGGAGATATTCTAAGTCTGCTAATTTGTACACAGAGATATAATCAAGCACTTCTCCCCAAAGTACACCAGTTTGAATTGGCTTGTTGCATTCGGCACGTGATGCGCATTGATGCGCGTTGTGTCAGTCAGAGAAATGTCTGACACCTCAATTCTTTGGAGGGCTTTTGAGGTCAAAAAGTTTGAATAGGAATGTTTGCATGTACGTACTGCATGACATCAAACTTGAATTTAAATCATAAAACCCTATTCTTTAAAAGTTATGAAAATGACACTTCACTGAATTTGGCGGGAATCAGCTTTGGTAAAATGGCGTGTCCAGAAATGGATATTGAAGAGGGTGTTCAATTTAACAAATTTCACAATTTATATCATTTGGTATTTCTTCTCCTTATAGGACTTTGTATGATATTTGTGAACAATAATATGCAACAAAAATAATAAATATTTGTACAGAAAAGATACTAGTACTGTAGTGTACCCCATTTTGACAAATATAAAACCCTGGACCTGCCACTGATGCTTTTCCCACACTGTCCTTGTGTGACGTCACACTGATACAAGTCACTCTGTGTTGAACGTGCCAGTTGGCAAACACGTCACGTGCCGAATGCAACAAGCTGTTTGAATTTGCTGGCCACTGACATCTTGCATGGAATCAAAACAAACTTAGTGTTATGTTAACATGTTAAATGATGAAATCGGTAATCTACTGTGACCAGCAAGTGTAGAGCTAACGACCATAGGATTTGTGCAATCATAGGATTGGCTGATAACTAGAGAAATGTCTTGTATATGTAAAACCAATAGAACAATGAATTTTCTGGCATAGAAAAGTTTATTTGAATAATATGAAAATTGCACCCATTGACCCCGATTTCGTCACAATGCGCACGTGCGGAAGAAGCAGTTTGTTACATAAATATACAATTTGGCCTAGATACCATGGCCATCTCTTGTGCTTCATTCTGCTTTGCACAAGAGTGGCCCACAATACTGGAGTGAAAGGGTAAAGCAATGGTGTCTAAAATTGGCCCTGCTCTGTCAGTTCTGGGCCGATTTGCATCATTGACAACTCGAAATTGAGCTATTGAGCTCTTCAAATATGTGAATCAGGTGATCGATATATTAATTTTCATCTTAGAATTTTTGCATAGAAGAGAGTTCAGTACACGAAGGCTTTGATCATATGCACAAAGACGTGACTCTAACTTGTAAATCTTGTAAGAATTTTACATGTACATGCGATGATCGCTTTTTAGGATAAAGTAATGTCAAGTTTTACTTATGGGTATATCCCAAAATGTGCAAAATGGATGATTTTTAGCCTTATTAAACCTTGTGTGGTTGTCATGCGCAAAGTAGGAATCTTGTACAATGTATGAATGATTCCTACATTGCGCAACCAGGTGTAGAAATTCCTATTTTCGCAAATAAGTAGGAATACAAATGTTATGTGTCATGAAAGAAACCACACTTAACTTGAAGTCTCTTCTTGGCTTGGTGTGATTTGTTGGATTCTCAGGTCATCCTGAGTTGGACTTCCTACTTAGAACACTTGCTGTTCCTACTGGGTGCAAGACAGTACTATAGATGGTGACTGCAAAATAAGTAGGGCTTCTTGTGTTTAAGATGTGAATTTTCAATCTAATATGGCTTTGGTCCTGGATTAAAATACCAGAAAATGTATAAAATAATCAAAATGACACTAATGTTATCATATTTTAACATGTTAAAAAAGATGGGATTTAAAGCTATTTTTCATTATTGATTAATGAGTTTGATAAATATTTATGTGAAAACATATGCAACTTTATGCAACTTAAAACATATGCAACTTTAATAGACCTAGATAATATATTGATTATGAAGAAAGGCTTGATTTCTTATCTTAGGATCAAATTTAGGTTTTAATTTCATTGAGCTGATTTTTATTCATGTCATAAGAATTGCAATCTCTTTCTATTTGCTATGCAGGACTTATCAGATGAAGATTACTGGGCTTCATCCAGTGCTTCTAAGATCAAAACCAAAGGAAACCTTTTTGATGATTCCGTGGTAAGTATAGGTTTACAATATTGCATATTGCCTGAATTTATGGTGTCATCAAATGATATATACTTTTAGTCCAAATAGTGATTTAAGTATGATTAAAGTAAAAAATAATTATTCAATCCAAAATTGAATTTCTGGTCATTTTGCTGTTTGTATTTATTTTTTGATAGAACAATTATTTACTTTTGTGTTGGTTCACACATCTTTTCTGTTTAATATAATCCAGTAAAATAAGCTTTTTACGGGTCAAATTGCTGCTCCCATTTATGATTTCAAGCAAATTCAAACAAATTCACCAAATTGTAAATTTTCATGTGAAAATGCTAACAAGAGATAAATATTATTTCAATATTGCAAAATCAGCAAAAAAAAAAATCAACTTAAAAATCCTGTCCAATGTGTTAATACAGGAAATTGTAAATTTTCATTTGAAAATACAAACAAGAGATGTTTAGATCACATTTGATATTTAATATTGCAAAATTAGCAATAATATCCTCTCCCAGGTTAAGATCATGTCCAGTGTGTTATTGCAGGACCTTACCGCAGCCAAGAAGCTTCTGCAGACTCCTATGTTTGAGGAGGATGGGGATGATGATGATATCATTAACTGGGATGGGTCCACGGCTGGACTGGGAAAAGTTGGTCAGTATGAAAATAGCTTTTTTGGTTTAAAAACATTATACCCAGTTAAATTTGTTTTGCAAACACTCAATAATTTTTAATATATCAGAATTGTTTTCCCAAAAAATTAAATGTGAGAACAGAATTATTTTCTGTTTAGGACGATTGCAGATTGCCATCTTGCCCCATTGAAAACATCACACCAGAACTGCACAAAAAAATCAGAAGTGCAGAAAAGCTCTAAATTCCAGTCATTAAAAAGACAAGATGGTAACCCACAATCGAACTATTTTTTTTTTATTCATGTTTTGAGTTTGATTATATCGTCATTTCAGAATTCAGTCAGTCAATAAAATCAGCTCGATATCGAGCGCCATCATTAGCTTCAGCTGCAGCGCCACCTAGTTTCAGACCCACAAACTTAACCAGAACAACGGGAGAACAAAAAGGTTAGAGACATTTATTTATCAATGACTGTAATGTCCTTGTGGTATGTTTGCTGTGGAAGAAATAACATGATACGATTAAATGTTCTTGATAGATGATTTCCTACATGTTGTAGCCCATTTATTGTACTTATCTGGTATATAATATGTGGCGATTGTTGTGAGCATTGTCATACTTTTGTATAACACTTAAAGATCTTGCTTCACCTTCTGGTATTTCTCTCTCTTTTATTTATGTGCAGAATCAGAACCTTCCATTGATGATGGTGAGTTATATTGAGATAAAATGCTATTCATTGATATTTTTCTACTTTGAAGTTCCATAATTCTTCTCTTTCTGTTTGTTTGTAATCAGACCTTAACTCTCTTTTCTGTTATTCATGGAAAAAATAGTTTGATGTTAAATAAATCAAAGATTACCGGAAGCTATTTTGAATGTAAAAAAATTACAAAAAATTGAATGCACTCTACCAATGTTCATTAAAAAACATTTCTGTTTCTTAATGAATTATCAAGAATATTCTAGCGTACAAACCCTTTATTACAGAAATGTGAATATTTTTTCAGTTGTCAGTAGTAATCGCCGGGCCCCACCCACCCTCACAGAAGTTTCCAAATTAGAAAGTGAAGTTAGTTCACTGCGTCGCAATTTAGATGTAAGTAACAGAACTATATCTTTAGAATTTGATTCTCATCATTAAATAATAGCACTCTGAAATTGGACAACATTGCATTAGTCAGGTGTGATAACTCTCGTCATTGCAGGCTGCCCAGAAAGACAGATTTGCCAGAATTCCTGTCAGTCAAACTGTAAGAAGAATGGTTCATGGAAAGGTATATAGAAATTTATTTCTTCGACGTCTTGCATTGCTCTTGCAGCTATAATTTATGAGTTGCAGTATCATAGAATAGTGTTTTAAATCTCACAAATTGTAGTTACTATGTTTTATGTTATCTTTTCAGATATATTCACTAGAGATTTACAAATCAAAAGAGGATAAATTAGCATTGTTGGATGAGGCAATCAAGTTGCATGATGGGAATGCTATAATAGCAGTAAGTTACTCCACGTGTTTCAAGTTTCATTGTTACTACCGTATTTTATGGATTAGATTTCATGCTTATTATGATAATTTTAAAAATCAGGATTTAATTTTTCCCTCTGATTTTAGGCTGTGTTGTTTTTACGCAACACCATTAAGAGTTCTATTTTCAACCTTGAGTTGATGATGAGACCGGAAGCTGTCAATCATTATATCAACTTCTTAAAACAGGGAGACCAGCTGAAGGAACTCATGGACTTATTAGGGTCAGTTTTGTTTTTAATATGAAAACTCTTTAAAAAAAAGAAAAAATATCATAAATTATATTTGAAAGTAAAAAATATGAATTTGATATCTTTTTTTCAGAATGTTAGGACGGTCCGAGGAGGCTGCAGTAAGTTTAATTGAGTATTTTGAGAAATTTATTTATTCATAAATTTAATGCTTCAAAATTGTTTTTTTTTTATATTTTATCTTGATTATATATATTTATATATTTGATTCTCCAAATCAATAACTATTGAAAATGCATTGTATTGAAAATAAAATTATTTCTTTTCAGATGTTGAAGTACAAGCAAGCAGTTTCAGTTAAAAATGTACAGACTAAAATAAAAAATCTCCAAAATTGTCACAGGTAAATGAAAAAAAATTATGATTAACAAATTTCATGTGTCCTATTTGACTAGAACTAATGATTCTCTTCCACTGATCTTACAGTTGCAGATTTTTGCATTTTAATTCAAAAGTACAGATTGCACTTTCTGTATTGTCATCAGAGTTCATTTTAAGGTGAGCCTCCAGGGGTCAGGCAGCATGTTAACCCTTGAACCCTGGAGGCCAGGACAGATGGGAGGCTATTTCCACGATTTCTTCCCCAGTGCTGTTCACAAGTTCATGAAATTGTAACCTCTGTTAAAAGGTTTGGCATATTGAGCACCCATGTCCAGGAAAAAGTGAACTAATTTGACAGTAAAAGTTTAAAATCCTTAGATGATAGTATTAAGAGTTACATTCCCAATTATTACCAAAATTTTATTTGTCTCATTTGATATGGGTTAAAGATGATGGTTTTCCCTGTTTTTTCAGCACACACTTTCAGTCGGATTCATTCCTGTCTCATGAAGCTTCATTAATCAGAGAACACATTGGCCTCCTAGAGAGACAACTTCCTGTTGAGGTCAGTTTTATCACAAAATTACATCAACAGATAATTACACAGACAGATAATTCACATTCACATAGAGAGATAATTCACATCAACAATGAATATAATCATGATTTTATTTTATTTCTGGTTTGATTTCAGGAGTCCGATGCCAAGGCAGCTGCGACGGGGACAGACCTGCGGTTCCGAGAGCTTCCGCGTGCTGCTTCCATACTGGACCAACCAGTAGTAGTCACACTTTACTACTGCTGCCTCTATCATTATACACTAGGAGAGGTGACTGCCAATCTATCTTATAGCAATTAGCATGGGGAATCAATTATTACTGTAGACCATGCTTTCTGTGTGGGGAATCTATTTTGTAGAATATGGTAGACCATACTCTGGGAATGGGGAATCTTTTAAGTAGAATATGGTAAACCATACTCTTGGAATGGGGAATCTATTAAGTAGAATATGGTAAACCATAATCTCGGAATGGGGAATCTGTTAAGTAAAATATGGTAAATTATGCTCCAGGATATGGGTGGCCTTAGGAGTTTCAGCCTGGGGAATGTATCGTGTAGAATATGGTAAACAATGCTCCAGCCTGGGGAACCCATAATGTAGAATATGGTAAATCATCACAAAAGATGCTAAGAGAGGAGCTTCTTGTATGTGTGATAGAAAATAATATCCTGCTCATACTTTTTTTCAGAATTCATTAGCCAGTCCATATGCTTTAAAAAAAGATCACAAGGTATGAAATTGCATTTTATTCTTTTATTTAAATTTCAGTTTGTATACTCCATTAACATTTGTTGTTTTGTGAATGCATTTGATTCTTATTATCTCAAGAACAATACGAGTGCCAATGTTGGAGTATATATGTGTACATATATATGTAGGCTTATTTGAGACGTTTGTGATTCAGTAAAAGTTATGTTAATTTTACAAATAGGCTTTTGATTATTATTTGGCAAATTGGCACACATGAGTAATGTGACCAGTAATGTGACCATGTTATTTGCAGACGCAGGTCATGGAATGTGTTATGAGTCATGGCCACTCTGAGTCATATTTGATTGAATAATGTTTTTGATCTTTGCAGCTGACAGATAAGCAATTTGTATGGACTGCACTCAGTGCCAGAGCCAAATTAAAACGATGGCCAGACATAGAAGATTTATTTAAAACTAAGGTGAGGACTACAACGTATTTTAACTATATCCAAAATTATTTGTATATTTCTTTCATTATCATTATTGCACCGAGATGTGAAAGCATACATATAATGATAACTGTTTGCAGGGCTGGTTCGGTGGAACTAAAATGAAAGCAGTAGTCGGGTTTGATAAGGTCGTCACTGTTCTTCATAAACTAGGTGCTCCAAAAGAGGTACATCTATCTTTTTTGTTCTTGAAAGTAATGTTTTAATCAAAGGAATCATTATATAAATTTGATATTATTCTTTATCACCACCCAACAAAAAAATGGAAGAGGACTTTTGAAATGGTCCTGGAGACAAATACTATCAGATTTTTATTGTAAGAAGTATTTACAATTAAATTATAATTTTGACACCTTGCTTACTTTCTCAGAAATTCTGTTACCTGGTAAACTGAAACTAGTGATTATTCTGTATTGTTTTTAGATTCTGAATAAGTATTGCAGTTTAATTGATGATGCAGACCGGCGGTTAGAAGTTGCATTCAAATATGCTTGCCATGAGACTGTGATAGAGGTTTGTACCTTCATAATTCTGTCCACAAACAATGTCAAATGGCCATAGCTGTGTTATGCCAGTGTCACATCATTCAACCTAACAGCATTATTAGATAGAAAGCTTATATGTGCAGGATTTCAGAAGTGATAAGGGCACTATTGTTTTGATGTTGATTTTCATCATCTTCATTGTTTGTTCTTTGTGGATGATCTTAATGATGTAAAGATAGCCTGGTCTTGGTGCTTTGTGAAAATCATATATATCTTATACTAGCTTATATTGCAAGGCATCCTAATTAGTTTGGAAATTAACTCCTTTTTATTCTTAATTTTTCAGACATATAAGCAGCAGAAAGACAGACAAGCTTTGTCAGAATATTTCAATCAGCTCAAAAGTAACTCACAAGAATGGTTTTTTGCTCGGGATGTTCTCAGCAGCACAGTGAGTATCACAGCTATCTCATAATAAGTGGTCCTAAGGTCAGAAATTAGCCTTCCAAAGTAATTATAAGAATTAATCAAATTGATATGCATAATGTAAATGCATTTATTTCTTCAGTTTTTGTAAAAGCTGCCACAGCACATATGCACACACACACATACGCACACACATGCCACACACAAACAAACAAACAAACACGCAAACAAACAAGTTGATCCTTTTAGATCAATATCAGAGCCTTTGAAGTTAGTGTGTATCAAAAGGGAGCCACCAATATTTTTATCATTTTTTAATTTGGTACAAATTTAACTATTTTTTTCTTTTTTGCAGACTATAAAATGGAAAAATTGATGAAAACTCCAGGATTAACAACATTTGCTAAAATGAGATGTATCAAACACAATCATTCAATTCTGGAGATTTGTTCCTCTACAAATTCACAGATTTCATAAAAAAAGTCCCATGCAAAACAAGATTTGGAATGGACATCAGGAGCAAGCATCAGTTCTGCCATTCATTTCATCATTATGACTGGGATTCACACATTCAGTTAAGAGGATTAATTAAGATAGGTGAAAGCCCAATACTTTTAACCGCATAAAGTATTAGGAGAAATTAACACTCCAAATGAGAAAATGAAATGAAATAAGCAGGAAGCTGTTTATCAGTTGGGTATGACCCTATTTATTGCTTGGCTGTTTTTATTGGACTTTCTGCGTACTAAACATACATGAAAATGGTCAGAATTATCATTACATTCCCTACTGATATGATTTATACTTTTTTTTTCCAGTTTTCCACTTTCACTTAAGTAATCCAAATACACATCAGATTATCTTAAAATCCTTTTTCAAATTCAGATCTCTGTTTGTCATTAAGCTGCAGAATTCATTAAAGGCAAAATGCCCACTATATTTTTTCAGAGAATTTTACCCACAGATAATGTTATGATTTGTGTAAACTGAATATCTATTGACCAGTGGTCAAGGTTTGAGTTGTCTTGCTTATGAGTTGCAGTTTGACCTAACTCCTGGAGGGTTAAATATAGAACATGTGCAATCTGGTTCAAAAGAACTCCAGTTGCAACTTTGATATGTATTTATAATGCATTTAGTTTGTCTGAGAAATTATAATTACAAGAAGTCTCTGAACATAACTAATAAAATACAATTTAACCATATTCAGCTCAGTGTACTGCATTAATCTGGTAAAAGAATAAATCAAAATGTCAGGATGATACTTTTACTTTCACAAAAGATAAAAATTGTGAGGCAAATAACAAAATTGTATGGTAAACCATGCTTTAAATCATACTCTATTCAAAAGCAGTGTTCATATAAGTCTTGTGAAGAATGATGAAAATAATGATAGTACAACTATCCTACACACTTCTGGTTTGCTGACCAATCAAAGAAGCTGAGACAATAGTCATAATTATTTTCCACCAATAAGAGACCAAAATACAAATGGGGAATGACAAACAAAATCACTATTTCAAACTTGCAAACTCCAGAAATAATAGTAATATATATGTATTCAAATTATGTTTTGATTCTTGATTGCAAAACATGTTATATGTTGATCTGATGAAAAATAAGTGTACATTGCACATACAATTAGTGTTATGTATTTTATTGAGAATGCAATTTCTTTTTTATTAATATATTATTTTCTGTGATATCTTGAATCCCATCATACATAATTACACACACAGTTGTGGGGGATTTAAATGCTGTAACATTAATAAAGTAAACTTTCTCACAGCTGTCTTCACGAGGTTGTTATATTGTGTTCAAAGATTATAGAGTTTTTTTAAAATATCTTTACACAAAAAAATATAGTAGGAGAGTAAAAACAATCGATTTCTTTTAATTTGACTATTAATTGTCATTGAAATGTTATCAACATTCCAAAAGATCACGTATAATTTCAGATGTAAGGTTTGGATGCTTTTTACTTTATATGATTTTTGCATTTGTGTATGAGGGGATACCGGTATATCAGATTCAAATTCACAAACCAATTTATCACAAATTTTAAAGTGAAAAACATACTATCAAACCAAACTTCAAAATGAGTATTAGGGATTCTTCTGTAAAATGTTTATATAAACTATGTAATAAATAAAGAAATAATACATAATATTGTTATTGTGAGTATTTTGTTGCTAAGCAGCAGGCAGTGAGAATAAGCATTCATTTGCATAACCTATTTACACCATTTGCTGAACTAGTTTTCTGTTGCTACGGTCTACTTCATCGGCAAAAACTGGTAGCCGACAAGAAGTGCCATGGAGACCAAACATCATTAAAATATATAGAAAAAGGTCAAGACTGAAGGGAGTAATGATAGCTCAAAATCCAGGGGTGATCCAGTTGTCAACAAAGGGAATAGTAATGTTAGCCACGATATGTAGCATCTCACAGATGGGGCGAGTATTATCCAAATACTGCACCTCGCAACCAGCTTTTGAAGGAGGATCACTACCACAAGTTTCATTTGCGAGTCCAGACAAACCACAATCAAATCAGTAGAACAGTGCTCAAACTCCATGTTTAAAGAAAAAATATCTAAATAGGTTTAGTTGGCCCTGTTTGAAACATGATTTGGCATTTTCATACATATTTGTTTTTTGAATACTTTGCTATAATTCTCATAATATATCCATGATTGATAATATGAGGCAGTCTAGTACAGGGGTGGGAGGGCTCTGAACCGTTCTGGACTGTAATCGCAGCAAATCTGGATGGTATGACGTCATACCATTGTTCTTAATCTTTAACTGTCAATAAATTAGATCAGACAGCAGAGTGCACTTCACTGTTTTCATGCATTACAATTTTTGTAGAATTTTTATATGCTTTATGTAGAATTAAGCCAATCACAATCCAAAACAAAATGGCAACAGACCTGGTGCTGCACAATCAAACAATAGACTATATTTGTACTGTCTCTATTAGGTCGCTGACATGGAGGTTTCACGAGGTCAAATACCAACCTTTTGACAGTGCAGTGTTTTAAGTATTAAATATTATGGCTGTAACTATGTCCACTATTATTGTTGACACTTTAGATTATTACAGTACCTTATGACAAATTTGTCACAAGGCATCACTTGTCACAAGGCACCACTCAAAACAAGAGCTTTGGTTTAATAATGGGAAAGCACCACTCAAAACAAAAGCTCTGGTTTTACAATGGGAATGCACCACTCAAAACAAGAGCTATGGTTTTACAATGGGAATGCACCACTCAAAACAAAAGCTCTGGTTTTGTAATGGGAATGCACCACTCAAAACAAAAGCTCTGGTTTTGTAATGGGAATGCACCACTCAAAACAAGAGCTCTGGTTTTGTAATGGGAATGCACCACTCAAAACAAAAGCTCTGGTTTTGTAATGGGAATGCACCACTCAAAACAAAAGCTCTGGTTTTACAACAGGAATGCAATACTATAAGAAAACCATGGGAATGGGCATGATTACCGGTAGTTATATACATTCAAATAGCCATTAGATGGGTTAATTTAATTAATTACTTCTATTATAATATAAAATAATATAAGGTTAAAATAAATTTAATTTAGTTAAAATAAATTGAATAATATAATTTCAATTCTTTTACATGTAGCTGAATCGTGTTGTTATCATGTTGTGATCATGTTGAATCATGGACATCTGTCTTTTCTCAAGATTAAGAAAATCCCAAAATATTACACTTATGTTTACATTTATTTTCAGAGATACTGTATGTATTTGTTTTAAAAATTTGAGATTGTAATATTAACATTAACCAATGAGATTTCAATGTAAAAAAATAATAGTATTTCCAAATCAAACCAATAAGTGCCAATCTTCTTTTCAAGGTGTTCCAACCTACCATTTTAACCCCTGAAACAAAAACTTCCATACATATTGAATGGTCCTGTTTTCATGACCTTTCTATCTGACCTTTCTATGTGTTTATTTAGTGACTGCCATTTTAACAAATCTGTATAAAAGACACACAAAATGTTATTTTAAGGTCAAAAATAGATTGAGCAAATGAGAATAATAATAACCTTCACAGGAGAACCTTATTGTATCACACATTGAGAAATTCTGGGATTTTAAGCATAATGATTGGATTATTATTACTGTTATTACTGGCTGAAGCGAACAGTCAGGGTTCACCTTTCACAGACATCATAAATACAGAGTACGGCCCAGTCCGTGGGTTGAGGAGAAATTTAGATGACAATGCTGGAACTGTTAATATATATCATGGAATACCTTTTGCTGCTCCACCAATTCAAGAGCGCCGCTTCCGACATCCAGAGCCCCCAACTCCATGGCAGGATGTGTACAATGCTACAGAACTACCTAAGATTTGCCCACAAATGTTTCCTTTGTACCCTATTGACGAAGACTGCCTTTATTTAAGTGTGTATGTTCCTGAAACTGAGACAGACAATAAAGCAGTGATGGTCTGGATTCATGGAGGTGGTTTTGAGTTGGGAGACATCAATATGTATGACAGTAGCTACTTGGCAGCTTTTAATGATGTTATTGTTGTCAACATAGCCTATAGGTTGCGTGCTTTGGGTTTCATGTCACTGGACATTGATAATATGCCTGGCAACGCTGGAATAATGGACCAGGTCTTTGGGCTCCAGTGGGTCCAGAGAAATATCGCCAACTTTGGCGGAGATCCAGGGAAGGTGACAATATTTGGGGAATCAGCTGGTGCGGGCAGCGTCGGGCTTCATCTGGTCTCCCCTCTCAGTCAGGACCTGTACAGTAGAGCTATTATGCAAAGTGGTAGTCCAAATAATCACTGGCTTACTGTCAGTAGAGAAGTCAATTTGCAATCTTCGGTTCAATTGTCAGAAAATTTGGGTTGCCATGGTGACGATGCTTCCATTGTTTTAGAGTGCTTGCTGCAGCTCCCGGCTGAAGATTTTATCCAGTCAGACTTAGCAACTCCATTTGGAGCCATTGAAGATGGACATATCTTAGTGGAATCCCCAGGTGATTCTATGCAGAATGGGAACTTTAATAATGTCCCTATCATGCTCGGCACAAATAAAAATGAAGGGACAATGTTTCTATATATATATTTACCTGATTATTTCAGTACTACTTCACCAACAATTAACAGCTCTCAGTTCATTGATAGTATGGAGAGATTGTTTGCAAAATATCCTGATCCTGATGGAACCAGCCCAGCAGGGATAGATGCTGCAATGTTTGAATACACAAACTGGGAGGATGTAGAGGATTCAGATGCTAATATTGCTCAGCTTGACCACGTCTTAGGCGATAGGGACTTTGTCTGTGGTGTCCAAAGAACAGCAGATCTCTATGCTGAGGCAGATCAGAAAGTCTATTTCTTCCAGTTTACCCAGAGGTTTGAGAATCACATATATCCGGAATGGACTGGGGTTGCTCATGGCGATGAAGTACTTGCTGTTTTTGGAAATCCTTTCTTCCCATCTCCAATTTTCAGCTTTACTGCTGAAGAAACACAACTTTCCTTTGAAATGATTAAACACTGGACAAACTTTGCTAAAACTGGGTAAACACTATGATTCATTAATGCATTAAAACTGACAAAAATTGTTCAAATTCATTGGCAACAAGGTCATTTGGGGCCAATATGTATGTATGTATGTATGTATGTATGTATGTATGTATGTATGTATGTATGTATGTATGTATGTATGTATGTATGTATGTATGTATGTATGTATGTATGTATGTATGTATGTATGTATGTATGTATGTATGTAAAATGTATGTATGTATGTATGTATGTATTGTATGTATGTATGTATGTATGTATGTATGTATGTATGTATGTATGTATGTATGTATGTATGTATGTATGTATGTATGTATGTATGTATATATATATGTATATATATATTTATATATATATATATACTCTACTGTATATTGTGGTTAAAATTAGAATCCATTCTTTTTATTGCCAGAGACCCCAATATAGACGATGATGGAGAAGTGATGGCATCCGAGTGGCCACTTTACACCAAGGGCATCCGTCAGTACAAGGACCTCAATGCAGAGTGGATGTATGAACCAGAGAGCATCAAATCTGGCAGTCTCAGGCCCCATCAGTGTGCCTTCTTTGAGCATTATCTGCCCCAAGTTGAAGGTAAAGCACTTCATTGAATTATCACAATAGCTCTATTTCAATCAAAATAATAAAATCAATAAAGTATATGACTATTTATCTGTGGGATTTCTTTGAACATTATATCTGCCCCAAGTCGTGTACATTGAACTAATTACCGGTATGCAATGTTAATTTTATGCGATGTTATTTTGAATAATTTGATGCATTCATTATATGTTATGCACCCTCTGTCACCAAATGACCTTGAATAAGCTTCAGTTCCCTTCCTCTTTGCCTCAGACAGCAAAGATTAATTTCTTGTCAATCTAGGTATTTAAAATACCTTATGTAGATTTCATTTTAACCTTTGTTTCAGATGGATGTCCAGTGAAACGCTAGAAGAGAATTATGTGGAAATACTATGCCTGGCACTGTGACATAAAAAATAAGATAAAAAAATATGCGAATTGATTTCTTCTTAAATAAAAAAAAACCTCAAGGTTTCTGAATATGAATATAATTTTGTTACCTTCAGGAATAAACAATTTATCTGTATATATCTTGATTTGTATATATTTACATTTTGGATGCATGGTTATCCAAATCTAGTAAAATTTGATTCTTACATGCTTTTAACAATTTTAATTTTACCTTGTAGAATTTCACATAGTTATCCGATAGACAGTTTTAAAAAAATTGGTACGATTGAACTTAAATTGTTGAATGACTCTGCAAAGCCATTCTGTAGAATAACCTACAGGTGTAGTGATGGACAACAGCCCCAAGTGATAACAATACCCAAAGCCATAAGTAATGTCTTGGGATAAAAACATCTTGATAAAAATTAATATTTATCAATTAGGCCAATATATTTTGATAAGATCTTATCAATATCAATATCGCTTGATTCAGGGGTATAATTTGGGTAGGATTTTCTCTCTCACACGTGGCATCTAAAGGACCCATACCAGAACTTGTATTAAATAATCTATGTCCCTTTGTGTTTAAAGGGAAATGCCCTTCGTGGAATGGAAAAGGCATGATAGAAAACCTGCTCAGAACTGCTTCACTTAAACTACATTTTTCATTAAACTACATTTTTCATGGTGACCCAGAGTGACCCATAATATAAGATAAAATTGTCAGTCAACTTTTGATTATCAAAGTTTCATAATCCTAGTTTAGTCCTTCAGTTTTGCATCACAAATAAAAGATGTGATAAAAAAAGATTTTCGGTAAAGTGGTTACCATGGCAACAGAAATCTTCTAATCAGCCATTATCAAACTCGTGCAAATATTCATATATACAATGCGTCTGTGCAATATGAAAACAATTCAAGCAATCCCTAGGACTTAATTGCACTAACACTATTTGCAGACAAACTAATAAACGGACGGACCACACCCAAATCTAAGTCCCCCTTCTTCCACTTCGTCGAGGTGAGGGACAGTAAAATTAACCCTTTTTGCTTCACTCAAAACTTTAATGTTAAAACAGACATCATTATGCATACTCTCAATTTGTACATGTTATTCCACAGTTCAAAAAAATCAAAACTATAAACAGAAATTGGACATTATTATTACTGTTTAAAAAACAAAAATGTAACAGAACTTAGCATAGAGTACTAAGCATATAGACCTGCTAACTTCATTCAATTCACTTCCACAACAAAAAAGGGAATTCCTCTGTCATTTACATAATTTTCCCAACATGACATTCACATGCAATGGTCAATGATGCATATCAACATAAGTTTCTCAAAGATATGCATTTCATGTAATGTATTCTTATCGGGCAACAACTTCAATATAATAATATAAAATAGTTCTTAAATTTTACAGAGCAGTTTTTGTTACCTCATCTTTTACTTATTCTTTTAGAGAAACATTTGGAGTGCATACATAAGTACCGGTAATTATAAACTGACAAAGGAAAACACATGGAGAGACTTTGTCATTGAGAAACTTTGTCATCCACATCCACCAGATTTAATTTAATAGATAATAAGGAAATTTACAACTGATTATCAACAGTGTACTAAAACATTGTACATTTATTTTTTTTAAGAATGTAAGTAGTAACACACAAATAACTTTTCTGATTGGATATGATCATGAAAGATGTAAAAGAGTCAATTCTAAATTTAACAATAAATTACAAATAAGTAACCTAATTTCTTCAAAATAAACAAAGCTTATTACAATCACTGTTGAATTTGGATTCATTAAAATTTGTTTACCATATACAATATAAAACCCTCTAAACTTGTGTTACCAAGTTAATTGATTTATTCAAATAATTGTAAATTATTTTTTAAATGATTAGCTAAAATGCTTTTGAAGTCTCAAATGATTCATTTTCAAAAATGCTATTTTTTTTTTTGCTCTATCATTGATGCCTGTTTGGGTAGGAGATGGTCTAATGATATTGCCAGGGTGGGTAGATGGTCTAATGATATTGCCCGGGTGGGTTGATGGTCTAATGATACTGCCAGGGTGGGTTGATGGTCTAATGAAATTGCCCGGGTGGGTAGGAGATGGTCTAATGATACTGCCAGGGTGGGTTGATGGTCTAATGATATTGCCCGGGTGGGTAGATGGTCTAATGATACTGCCAGGGTGGGTAGATGGTCTAATGATATTGCCAGGGTGGGTTGATGGTCTAATGATATTGCCCGGGTGGGTAGGAGATGGTCTAATGATACTGCCAGGGTGGGTTGATGGTCTAATGATATTGCCAGGGTGGGTTGATGGTCTAATGATACTGCCAGGGTGGGTAGATGGTCTAATGATATTGCCAGGGTGGGTTGATGTTCTAATGATATTGCCCGGGTGGGTAGATGGTCTAATGATACTGCCAGGGTGGGTTGATGGTCTAATGATATTGCCCGGGTGGGTAGGAGATGGTCTGATGTTACTGCCTGGTTTGGTATATGCTCTGGGATGTTACTGCCAGGTTTGGTATATTACTGCAGCAATGCTAGGAGTGACTCATCGCTGTTCTGGGATGTTACTGCCAGGTTTGGTATATTACTGCAGCAATGCTAGGAGTGACTCATCACTGCTCTGGGATGTTACTGCCAGGTTTGGTATATTACTGCAGCAATGCTAGGAGTGACTCATCGCTGCTCTGGGATGTTACTGCCAGGTTTGGTATATCACTGCAGCAATGCTAGGAGTGACTCATCACTGCTCTGGGATGTTACTGCCAGGATTGGTATATTACTGCAGCAATGCTAGGAGTGACTCATCACTGCTCTGGGATGTTACTGCCAGGTTTGGTATATCACTGCAGCAATGCTAGGAGTGACTCATCACTGCTCTGGGATGTTACTGCCAGGATTGGTATATTACTGCAGCAATGCTAGGAGTGACTCATCGCTGCTCTGGGATGTTACTGCCAGGTTTAGTATATCACTGCAGCAATGCTAGGAGCGACTCATCGCTGCTCTGGGATGTTACTGCCAGGATTGGTATATTACTGCAGCAATGCTAGGAGTGACTCATCGCTGCTCTGGGATGTTACTGCCAGGTTTGGTATATTACTGCAGCAATGCTAGGAGTGACTCATCACTGCTCTGGGATGTTACTGTCAGGTTTGGTATATTACTGCAGCAATGCTAGGAGTGACTCATCGCTGCTCTGGGATGTTACTGTCAGGATTGGTATATTAATGCAGCAATGCTAGGAGTGACTCATCACTGCTCTGGGATGTTACTGTCAGGTTTGGTATATTACTGCAGCAATGCTAGGAGTGACTCATCGCTGCTCTGGGATGCTACTGCCAGGTTTGGTATATTACTGCAGCAATGCTAGGAGTGACTCATCACTGCTCTGGGATGTTACTGTCAGGTTTGGTATATTACTGCAGCAATGCTAGGAGTGACTCATCGCTGCTCTGGGATGCTACTGCCAGGTTTGGTATATTACTGCAGCAATGCTAGGAGTGACTCATCACTGCTCTGGGATGTTACTGTCAGGTTTGGTATATTACTGCAGCAATGCTAGGAGTGACTCATCGCTGCTCTGGGATGTTACTGTCAGGTTTGGTATATTACTGCAGCAATGCTAGGAGTGACTCATCACTGCTCTGGGATGTTACTGTCAGGTTTGGTATATTAATGCAGCAATGCTAGGAGTGACTCATCACTGCTCTGGGATGTTACTGTCAGGTTTGGTATATTACTGCAGCAATGCTAGGAGTGACTCATCGCTGCTCTGGGATGCTACTGCCAGGTTTGGTATATTACTGCAGCAATGCTAGGAGTGACTCATCACTGCTCTGGGATGTTACTGTCAGGTTTGGTATATTACTGCAGCAATGCTAGGAGTGACTCATCGCTGCTCTGGGATGCTACTGCCAGGTTTGGTATATTACTGCAGCAATGCTAGGAGTGACTCATCGCTGCTCTGGGATGTTACTGTCAGGTTTGGTATATTACTGCAGCAATGCTAGGAGTGACTCATCGCTGCTCTGGGATGTTACTGTCAGGTTTGGTATATTACTGCAGCAATGCTAGGAGTGACTCATCACTGCTCTGGGATGTTACTGTCAGGTTTGGTATATTACTGCAGCAATGCTAGGAGTGACTCATCACTGCTCTGGGATGTTACTGTCAGGTTTGGTATATTACTGCAGCAATGCTAGGAGTGACTCATCACTGCTCTGGGATGTTACTGCCAGGTTTGGTATATCACTGCAGCAATGCTAGGAGTGACTCATCGCTGCTCTGGGATGTTACTGCAAGGTTTGGTATATTACTGCAGCAATGCTAGGAGTGACTCGTCACTGCTCTGGGACGTGGAGCAAGGGTCCATGGCTCGCTCAGCCTCCTCATGAGTAGATCTATGGATGTCCATGTACATCTTGATGAGCAGTTCTGGCAACATGACCTTCATCAGGTAATCAAAGTACTGCAATGTTTAATTCAAGTCTTAGCAGATTGTACCTTATTAGTGATATTATTTCACAGAAAAGACATAATTATTAACATAAATAATGTTGTTTTATTTCTATGATGAAAAAAAACAAATAATCAAATTGTCTTACTTTTCAATTTAATATGGGATTAAATACATATATTGTGTAATATTCTGAAAACCTCTCGAATAAAAATAGTTAATATTTATATTGCCAACATATTGACAAGATGAGTCAGGTCATTTAAAATAGGTCCAGATGACCCATTATCAAAAATTATAAATTGAGCTATTCATGTAAACACGGCATGCATGGTGCTCTGCATGACACATATGGAAACACTGCTTTAATATTGCTACATTTAAGGAGTCTATAGAGCAGTAAGGAGCGAACTGTATGTAGGACACCAGAACAAATTCCTTTAAGTATTTTACCTATACATAATATAGAAAACTAGACATAAGATACAAAACTAAATATGCTAGAACTGGCTAAAGTTCTGACTTGGATTTTGACTTGCAAGATGTTGGATTATGAACAAAGTGGCATGTATTAGTCAGCGATGGTGCTTACCTTGTTATGCCTCTTACAGAACATCTCAACTAGAAGTTCTGTGACTCTGTCCTGTTGCTCCTCTGTAAACTCTCCCATGGGTATCTGGAACTTAAGCTGGTCTGAAAGTTCACATTAATAAATGGTTTTTAATCTGCTTGTGTCACTCATAAAATCAATAGATAATGCAGAAATCTGAAATTTGCTAAAGCTTTTTAGATAGATAATGCTAATTTTCTTCTAATCGTCTCTGAATCTATATATTTTGAAGAATTAATATGGAGACTTAATTTTTTTTCAAGGTAAACTTCATATGCAGGGGGAGCTGGGGAAAAATAATATGATATGAAAGAAAGTAAATATATAAGAAATGCTTTTTGAAATACTCACATTTAGTTTTCCCACCTGTCTTGTAATCCTGGTGCCTTCTGCAGAATCTCTGAAATGTAGATGACAATCATATCAATATACCTTCTATGTATCATTATATTTGTTGATGTTTTTATCATTGTACATGGACACAAAATTCTTTGACTGTTACTTTCCCTAATGAACCTTTTCTTATGGTGAGGGTCTTTCCATGAAGGAATTGAAGCTCAGTCAAAATAATTTCACTCAATAAAACTGACTTTATTTTGGAAAATAGGATTAAATTTTGTTGTTTGTGGAAGAACATAATGCAATATTATCATTCAATACACAAGATATTTTTGCAAACACTTCAGAAACACAACTATTTACCCCAGGTCTATACAAGGAATATGTTTTCCTGTTCACCTTTAAAAAAAAACAAAAAACAAACAACTCTCACTAAATAAATTAGCTATTGGTGAATTTACTGCTAAGGGCCGGACTTATAATCAAGATATCTTTTTGAATCCTTTATTGTTTATTTGTAGTTCTACATGAAAGACAATGGTATAAGTGTGAACATTATATTTGGAAAGGTATGATGAGTTCTTAAGGAACAATTAGCTCAGATAGGTGTGAAAAATATTTGTACATCACTCAAGACATTTTTGCCCTCATTATTTTGATAACCAAATTAAAAAATAATAATAAATCCAATTCTATCCAAACATTCTTTGAGAAGTTTATTATCAAGATATGTAATAATCTTATCTACAATAATTGTAAACATAGGCATCAGAGATGCATCAACCCTCAGCCCTGGTAACTCATTGCACAACATTCGCTCCACACAATATTT
This sequence comes from Amphiduros pacificus, assembly GCA_949316495.1. Classification (NCBI taxonomy): domain Eukaryota; kingdom Metazoa; phylum Annelida; class Polychaeta; order Phyllodocida; family Hesionidae; genus Amphiduros; species Amphiduros pacificus. Next base: position 32,266,852 of record OX439005.1, on the reverse strand, counting down.
GTGAACAAAACGTCACTGCACCAAGGCAAATTGATGCAGGGGTAAAAAAACCCCATAAAATCTACTTCCTTTGATAGCTTAGGTGTGTCAAGTATCATGAAACTGTCATCATTTACTCTAGAATTATTGAGATGGGCAGGTGACCTTGAAAAGCAGGTTAAGGTCACCGTCCATCAAACTCATGTGAAGACTTCCAAGATGCTTATGTGTGTCAATTTTCATAAAGCTGCCATTATTTGCTCTTAAGTTATTGCAATGACGTGGATTTGACATGATTGTCCCTGTGACCTTGAAAAGTAGGTAAAGGTCATGTTCCATCAAATGAAGTCTGAGGTCTTCACCAGATGCTTATGTGTGTCAAGTCTCATAAAGCTGCCAACATTCGTTCTCGAGTTATGGCAATGATAGGGATTTCACATAATTGTAACTGTGACCTTGAAAAGTAGGTGAAGGTCATGTTCCATACAAAAATGTCTGAGGTTTTCATCAGATGCTTATGTGTGTCAAGTTTCATGAAGCTGCCATCATTTGTTCTCGAGTTATCGCGATGACAAGGATGATTTCACATAATTGTCCCTGTGACCTTGAAAAGTAGGTGAAGGTCATGGTCCACCATGAGAAGTCTGAGGTCTTCACCAGATGCTTGTGTGTGTCAAATCTCATAAAGCTGCCATCATTCGTTCTTGAGTTATTGCGATTCTTGGGATTTCACATATTTGTCCCTGTGACCTTGAAAAATAGGTCAAGGTCGCTGTCCACCGAACTAGTCTGAGGTTTTCAACAGATGCTTATGCGTGTAAAGTTTCATGAAGCTGCCATCATTTGTTCTTGAGTTATCACGATGACAAGGATGATTTCACATTATTGTCCCTGTGACCTTGAAAAGTAGGTGAAGGTCATGTTCCATCAAGAGAAGTCTGAGGTCTTCACCAGATGCTTGTGTGTGTCAAATCTCATAAAGCTGCCATCATTCGTTCTTGCGATTCTTGGGATTACACATAATTGTCCGTGACCTTGAAAAATAGGTCAAGGTTACCGTCCATCGAACTCGTCCGAGGTTTTCACCAGATGCTTATATGTGTCAAGTTTCACGAAGCTGCCATCATTTGTTCTCGTACTATCGCGATGACAAGGATGATTTCAAATAATTGTCCATGTGACCTTGAAAAGTAGGTGAAGGTTATGTTTTATAGAAACAATTCTGAGGTCTTCACCAGATGCTTATGGGTGTCAAATCTCATAAAGCTGCCATCATTTGTTCTTGAGTTATGCGAGTCTTAGGATTTCACAACATAATTGTCCCTGTGACCTTGAAAAATAGGTCAAGGTCACCGTCCATCGAACTCGTCCGAGGTTTTCACCAGATGCTTATATGTGTCAAGTTTCACGAAGCTGCCATCATTTGTTCTCGAGTTATCGCGATGACAAGATGATTTCACATAATTGTCCCTGTGACCTTGAAAAGTAGGTGAAGGTCATGTTTCATAGGACAAATTCTGAGGGCTTCACCAGATGCTTATGTGTGTCAAATCTCATAAAGCTGCCATCATTCGTTCTTGAGTTATTGTGATTCTTGGGATTTCACATAATTGTCCCTGTGACCTTGAAAAATAGGTCAAGGTCGCCGTCCATCGAACTCGTCCGAGGTTTTCACCAGATGCATATGTGTGTCAAGTTTCATGAAGCTGCCATCATTTGTTCTTGAGTTATCGCGATGACAAGGATGTTCGCTACAGACATACATACATACAGACATACATACATACAGACATACAGACATACATACATACATACATACATACCCACGCCAGGAGTACTGCAATACCCTCAGCCTGATTACATCAGGGGCTGAGGGTAATAAACCATTCTGTTCCAAAGATGGAAGACAAGATTTCATAAAAGACAAGTACAATATTCGACATACTTCTAGTGAATTCTTAGGACTCATAACACAAAACTGTGAAAATTTTAGAAATATTTTCAAAAATCGGGGCCAGTAGAATTAAAAACCCTTTGGCCGCTTGGTCCCTTCAGGTTTGATGGACCTTTGGACCAAGTGGCTCCAAATATTTGATGTCATATGTGAACGGTGCAAGGTCTACTGGTTTATGGAGCCAGTGCTTAACATCAGACTTTGATTTATAATGCTTACATCATAGATATCATTCATATTTCTCCTTTGAAACACAGAGCAATGCAGCAATTCATTATGGCTCACAGCTCAGTGAGTACACATCTTATATGACAAAATACTAATCATTGAACAACAAAAATATATATATATTGTTTACTGATTAAAACATCAAGGGCAAATGCAAAGACATTGAAGTTCACTTTGAAATTGTATTTGAAATATATTATTTGAGGTGTAAATACTTTTGAATTAAAGGTGTGATGAGTTCAAAGGGAACTGACTCCTTAGATCATAAATAGGTGTGGAAGCTCAACAATAGGTGTGAAATTATAAAAACTTGAAGTGTGATCAAGCAGACTTTTAGCAAGCAGAAGTTTAGCATGAGACTCAGTAAAGGAGGTGTGAATTAGTTATGATAGGAGGTGTGATTTGTTCAAAAGGACCAAATTGCTCAGATCTTTAATAGATGCTTCAATATACATCCCTCAACTTGGAGCCCAACAAAAAGTGTAAAAATATCGAGATAACATGTGTTATCTAATAAACATTTTGTCCTAAATGTATAATATGAACATATCTTAATGTCTAATTGTATGCACCTTATAAATCATTGGAAGTTTTTTTATTTGACAAGTTATGCTTTGATAAAATATATCTTTTAATATTGTCATTAAGATATCTGAAAAAAATCCCAAAGTCATCCGAGTAAAAAAGCTGTTATTGAAATTAAGCAGAAATGCATGGTTGCAATCTCAAACTAGGTCAAACATCAAAGTGGAAATGACAGCCCAACATTACAGAGTAAAATCTATTTACCTTATATCCTCAATATTAGTGAAAAGTCAAGATATTGGACATTGTATATTAACACAATGAATTCTTGGTTCTCAAAATTATGAGCTTTAATTAATACACGTGACAGCCAGTTATGTATATAACTTGCAATAGAAAATTTTAATCTATACACACATCAATATTTTCTTCATTATTTTAGACCTGTTTAAATTTCTAGATTTTCTTGAAATAAGAAAGAATATTTGAAACAATATTCTTCTTGTCTGAAACTCTTTGTGTCAAAAGATCTGAGAGTCCTTTTGCCCCTTTCTCGCTGTAAACATGATGAAAATGCTTCATTTCCAATCCAGACGCTGCAGCTATTCTTGCTGTAGATGCAGTTAGAACATTAGCCTCTATTAAACAGCTGAATGTCTTTGATCGTCGGGCGATACCAATTTCCGACTCCAAATATTTGATGTCATATGTGAATGGTGCCAGGTCTACTGGTTTATGTAGCAAGAGACTCTGGAGACTCCGCACATCTTCCAGAGCATCATGAGCAGCATACGTCTGTCCCAGAATCCCTCTCACCAGGTTTTCTTGCTTATAACTGGGTTTGTTTGGATAGAGGGACTTCATCAGTGGCAGGGTGTCCAGGAAGCCACCGATGCAGCATAGAGCTTCCTCCATCAGGCCGTTGTCATGGAAACTCTGCCATAGCAACCTGCTGTCAAACCTGAAGCCATTGTGAGCTGCCAGGAGTGGTTTGTTAAATTTGGTAAGCCAAGTCAGGAACTGTCGTAATCCACCTGATATGGAAGTGACATTCTTCACATAACGGCCTTTATGAAATAAAGAGGATCCCTTTCTTCTTATCTTGTGCACCATGGAAGCACTCCGCGATATGGCCTTTGTAGGGATGCAGAAGATTTCAAACTCTTCCTTTCCACAAACTGCAGCCAGCTGGCATATCTGCGCTTTAGAACCTACAAAAATTATATCGAAATGTTATACTAAGGAAATAAAAAATTATTTTAAACCGTTCTGTTAGTCCTGTTAGTTAGATTAAAATATGTCCCAATTCACCCTTCCACCATGCCAAAATTTATAAGAGGACTGCTTTGGCAGTTCTGTTAGTTGGGTCAAAATACATGTGCATTCACCTTGACCCATCTGTAAGCAGAATGAATATGGTAGGCAAACAATCTACCAGTACTCAGAGAGAGCAATTTTTTTTCTGAGGAGAATGTTAACCAGGATTTAATGGATAGTCCACCTACTCAAGCCGGTTGTCTCTAGATCGTACACAACTGTTTTCTCTGGGCAGATATGTTGGGCGACAACAATTGGCAGTGGATCTGGAATGTGTATTACTGGGTCTGGAGCATGTTGAATGGGGTCTGATAAGCCTCTTTTAAACCATTCTGTTAAAAAAGAAGCATAAGTTAAGCATATGTTATGGCTGAGAGCAATATTAGTTATTATTGCTCTTATGTCATGGCAACGGTGGAGGTCAACCTGTATATTTCGTTCAAGAACGAAAACCTTGTTAAAGTATTTTTATGAATATTTTTCACAAGAATTACAAAAATATATATTTATCAAAGTGTGAAGTAGTTAAAGATGACACATCAAACTATTTTATCATAGCAGCTGAATGGAGGATAGAAGTTGGGTTGTAGGACAGAGCAGTGACTCTCCATGTTAATGCATGTTATAAATATATTTGAAATTTACTTTGAATCTTTGTTGGTTGGAATGTGCTTCCTGTCTTGTTCTCTTTCGTTGACAATTTAAATGGCTGGTCCTGCAGAAAGAAAGTCTGGTAGGTCAAACTGAACATTACAAACACAAGTAAGATCAGGTAAAAACTTGGGTTATTATTATATAGAGTACTGCATGATAACTCTTGAATGATATTACACAGAACATTGCATGACAACTCCTGAATGATTACACAGAACATTGCATGACAACTCCTGAATGATATTACACAGAACATTGCATGACAACTCCTGAATGATTACACAGAACATTGCATGACAACTCCTGAATGATATTACACAGAACATTGCATGACAACTCCTGAATGATATTACACGGACTATTGCATGACAACTCCTGAATGATATTACACAGAATATTGCATGACAACTCCAGGTTAATATCATACAGAATACTGCATGACAGGTATTACCAAATGCATTCAATTCTGGGACATATAGAAGATATTTCCCTAAAGCTCAGCTAGTAAGTTATAATATATCTACAGTTCATACCTCTTTCACTTGAGTTCTGTTCCATTTGAATTGCCTTGATGCAGTAGGATGATATTTCTGATACTTGTTTCTTAGTCGCGTCCCTTGTTTTATAATTGAGAGGCGGCGTTGTTTATTGACCTTAAAGGAAAATTCCATTAAACATTGTAAAGTTTTCTTCCTTAACACTGTCAAAAACAAAATTGAAAAGATTTCTAAAAACAAATAATTTTAAATTACCAAGGAATCCCATTGGATTTTTGTTATTACCATATGATTACCCTTCTTAAGTATATTCATTGGCTATGGTCAACTTAAGAAACTTGTATCTTATAGACTGAGATCCATAAAATTATTATTTTCCTCTCCATAAGGTGACAGGAGCCATATACATTTGTGATATTTCAGCTGTAAACTGTACTTATCAGTGGAATTTTTATGCAAATAACCAAAAATATACAAAAGTTTCTAAGATTTCATAATCTTTACTGATATTTTTTTCCTCTACAATGACAATCGGAACGTGCACTTTATCAAATATGAAAGGTCCTGATGACAAGGTAGTTTATGAAGATGTGTGTTGGTTCCATGCAGTTTACATACTGAATTAATGAAAGTTCATTAATGTGTTTTAAAAAGACAAAGATGCCATTATGCAAGAATTCATGAATTGCTGGGGAAATCCTTTATCATAAAGTGCAATGGATATTGGTATACTAATAAAGAATATATTTATTCTTTTGCATTTCGGAATTTTTAAAATTTGAACCTAACTATTTGTCATTAAGCCAACTGTTCCTTATCTTGACCAGAGCCATGATTTTTGCATCAAAAGAAAATACTTACACAGAGAAAACATTGTATTGAAACCAGATTCCAATCTTCAATGATGTCTCTTGTTGGCAAAACTTTGTTTTCCACATGATTTTTTTGGGATAAGTTTTAAATACTAGATAGGCATATACATGTATGTTACTTCTTACACTAAGCTAGGATCCCTTGCTATACTTGGAGATTCTTAGTTAGAAAGTGCCTGGGTTACCAGATTTAAGAGGTCTGGGAGATGGCTCTCAGTTAGAATGTTACTAGGGAGCCTCAGTAAGAATGTACCTAGGGAGTCTCAGTTAGAATATACCTAGGGAGCCTCAGTCAGAATGTACCTATGGAGCCTCAGTTAGAATATACCTAGGGAGCCTCAGTGAGAATGTACCTATGGAGCCTCAGTTAGAATGTACTTAGGGAGCCTCAGTGAGAATGTACCTAGGGAGCCTAAGCTAGAATGTACCTCGGGAGCCTCAGTTAGAATGTATGTAGGGAGACTCAGTGAGAATGTAACTAGGGAGCCTCAGTTAGAATATATCTAGGGAGCCTCAGTTAGAATGTACCTAGGGAGCCTCAGTTAGAATGTACCTAGGGATCCTCAATAATACTGTTTTACCATCATCAATATCCATTAAGATGTCATTCTGAACTTTGAGCAATGCAGTTTCAGTACTATGGAACTCCTTATATGCTGATTGAAATAGACCTTGAATATCATTTTTTACCAGATGACCTACAAATTGTGTAGCTACAGCCCTTTCTATTAATTTTGATAAATAGGCAAGATTTGAGACTGGTCTATAATTTTTCTTTACCAATTCCAGGCCCAATTTCTTAATTAAGGGTCTAATGATGGCCATTTTCAGATCATCAGGTACGTTTCCCAATGAGATAGACTTATTTATGATAGCCTTTATTAATGGCAATAAATTCCCCATACATTCATTAAGAAGCCATGTTGGGATGGGATCCAGCTCACATGACTTCTTTGCAGATTCTTTAATTATTTTCTTAACCTCTAAGTCATTTAACAATGTAAAATTTTTCAACTGTGTATTGAATCAAACTTCCTCATTTAGTTGTTCGGTATTTTTATCATTTTTGTCCATAATTTCTCTAAGATTTTTAATTTTTTCTAGAAAAAAATTATTAAATTCTGAGGCTAACTCCTTTTTGTCATTATGTCTGGGGAAGGGAGTGTCCTCTTTTGTGTGTAATAATTTGTTTAATATTTTAAATAATTTTTTTGGATCAGATTTATTTGAATTTATTATTTCCGAGTAATAATTATTTCTCGAGTCTTCAATGATATTATTGTATTTATTCCTCTGTATCTTAAATTGTATTTTATCTGAGGAAAGACCAGTTTTATTATATTTTCTTTCAAGTTTTCTTTTGTTTCTCTTTTCTCCCCGTATATCATCAGATAACCATGGAGCAGGTTTTCTATTATTTATGGTTCTCTCGACATTAGGAGCATGTTTATCCAATACAGTTGTCAGTTTGTTGTATTTATCTAATAAGTCCTTGAGATCAGCATCTTGATAGGATTGATTTTCCTTAAATATTACTTCAATATCTCTTTTAAAATTATTTATATTCATTTTTTTTTGTAATTTCTATATGATACCCTCTTTTTATTGTTTATTTTACTCTGAAGATTCAAGGTTAGTTTTATTATATTGTGATCTGATATTTTTTCATCCACTATATGTTCCTTTACTATATTACTATGTATGCCTGTTATTAATAAATCTAGCGTATTTTCCATAATATGTGTTGGTTCTGCTACATGATTATGTAAATTATATAAATCCAAGACATCATTAAATTTTATTACATTAGGCCTTTCTGGCCTATTCATATGAAAGTTATAGTCACCTACTAACACAACTTCATGAGTATATGTACTATAGTAGGAAAGTAGTTCACTGAATTATTCAAAGAATTCTGTGTAAGTATATTTATTCTTATCAGAGGGCTCCGGCCTGTATATTGTAATAATAGTGCATATTTTATTTTTGATTTTAATATTTATTTCCATCATTTCCATTGTTGATAATTTATGTAGGTTTATCACAAAAATAATGAAAATGACCTTATAATTTTACAATACAATAGACTTGGTGAAAAAAATCTCCCGTGTAAGTTTTGTGGTCTTGTTCTTTTCATCTTTGTCAGATATATAAATTTTTGTGATAATTTCATCAAAAATCACAAATACCCATTTCAAGTTTTTGGAGCCTCACTATTACCAATAAACAAATTGTATTCATAAATTTAATAATTTTATCCCATATTATAAGTACTTCAGATTTAACATGTTTTCTTTTGATGTTGTTTTATGTTAATTATCAAACAGATTAGTTCTGATTGATATTCAAGATGAAACAAGTTTCCTTTTGATTGATGTTTCACAATAGATTTACTACAGAAGGATTCACACCTTTGTAATTTAACACATTTAAAACTTCAAAGAAATTCACACCTTTTCATCTCTATCACCTAGAACTTCAAAGACTTCCACACCTTCACACCTCAAGGTGTAGTCACACCTTACAGATGTAGCCAATCGCTGGTGAGTATTCACACCTGTAGCCAATGGAAGCAGAGTAACATATTGAGAGCAATCAGCTTTCCACCAATCATAGCTGAGAACTTATATATCAACCAATCAGAATCTTGAATGATGTTGTCCTCAACTCAACTGCCATCTATAAAATGAGGTGACACTCTGTGTATCATCACTTAGTTCGAGTTGACACTTGTGATATCTATTGATTTGTGAGAAAAAAGGTGCCACATTTTGTAAGTTACCATGGCAACTCTTGACATGCCTACATTTGGCGACCTTGTTTTCAATGCACCCCTCGAGGTCTTGGCTGGTGAGATATGCTCTCAACTGCAACCCATTGCTTCTCCATCTTCTGATGAGGGACCACTGGCAACTTCCTCTCCAAAGTCTGATGAGGTAAATACCATCAATTCTCCCCCCTTAAATATACATATTTTAACAATCATCTTATATTTATTATATTATTAATGTATGATTTTAATGATTGTTTTAATTGTTTTTCTCCCACCTCCTCAGTGTTCAGCACAAACACCGGCTCCATCTAGTGTCCCCGATGGAAGACCTGCAGCTCTGCCGTCAACCCCCAAGCGTGATCAGCTGATCCACTCTGTGCTGCAGCTGACGGCTCCAGCCACACCTATCCGCTACAAAGTAGAGATTCCAGCCGGGGTGCGGGCCAGTCTCCTCCAGCTGCGCTTCTCTCAGGTAGCCGACTCTCGAGTGGCCCAGCTGCATGGTTTCTACCAAGCGCAGCTGCAGCAGATAGAAGGAGACAGATATCGCCACCTCACCATGTCTCCCATCATCTCCCAGGCTATCAACACCTACTTTGACACACAACTCCACTTCCTAGTGGACAGGGTGGAACAAAGCCTGCAGCTGCTGCAGTCAGTCAGCAATATTCCAGTGTCTCCAATGCTGCCCTCTGGTGCCTCTCCAGTGCTGTCCTCTGGTGCCTCTCCAGTGCTGCCCTCTGGTGCCTCTCCAGTATTCCAGTCTTCTGGTGCCTCCCTGATGCCCTCTGGTGCTTCTCACCTGTCCACAAAGACGCCTTTAGGAGATCAGGGGGCTTCACCATGTCTGCCAACCAGAGCGCCATCTATGGGCAAGAAGAAGCCTGTGAGGGCTCCAAGATCTTCAAAACTAAACGCAGTTGCAGTGAAGATGATGCAGAGATGGTATGACCACAACAGTGAGCACCCGTACCCGAGCTACGACACTGCTGAGGTGCTGGCCAAAGCTGGCAGCATCTCTGTCGAACAGGTCAAGAAATGGTTTGCTAATCGCAGGAGGCGAACATGCAACACAAAGCCGATTCACGAGATTGCAGCACGTAGAAGTCTCAAGCGAACCAAAGTGCTCTCCAGTCTACCCACTGGTTCCCACATGCTGGCCAGCCTTACCGGAGACAACAGAGGTGCTCACTAAATATTAACCACAGAAGACCTCAACTGTGATATGGATGCTGGACAATAAAACTATATGTAGATATATTGTACAATTCTATATACTAAAACAATTGCAAATGGTGCATCCTGTGTACATACAGATTATGTATATATATGTGTATTGTAAATAAAAAATAAAAATATTTTCATAATATATTTTTGTTTGTCCTAATTATTAAAATTTTCCTTGAACTGTGAAATAAATATAATGACATTATTTACCTTTCCTTGAAAGATATCCCGGAGGTACCTCTCTCTGCTAGTAACCATCCATGTAAGTTGTTCTTCATTAAGATCCTTGCCACGCCTAATAACATCAAAGTATTGTTTTACAATAAATATTACATTAAAATAAAGAAAAAAAACATCAGTTTAAGAAAAGATGAATAACTGAATTTTTAAAAATCACTATTGACTATCACTAATACTTTCTATTGACTTTTTTTTTCATTCTTATGCACCCATGTTAAGGTTTCATATGTAACATGTTCACTCAAGCATGTTATTGATTGTCTAAGTTAGAACACATCATGTATCTTTTTGTAAAACATCTAAACCAAACGGTAAGTTAGAGAATTGAGAAGTTTTCTTGACTGCTTATTTATGTGTCAAATGTTTACATAAAAATCATGATGCATGTCCACACCAAATATGAATAGCTTAATCCCCTTAGTGAGTGATAAAAATGTTTACATTAAAGTATTGATCACTCTGTCACTTGTATGTTAATTAAAATTATGTTAGTGGCCACATGAATTGTCAGATGAAAACTGATAAAATTTTCCAAATCAACCAACCGTATGTCTGCAATTTCTTTCTCCAGTATATCTGCACGTTCGTCCTCAATGCTCACCACCTGTGCCGTTTCCATTTCCCCAACAATACAGTCTTTACTATCAGAGTCTCCCTCTAGAGAACAGCCACTCACAGGGCCATCTGGTGGGAGTTCTGTCGAGTTTTCCTCAATCACATGAAGCGCGTTCCTAGTGGAATGATCTGGAAAGCGGTCATTACTATCTTCACTCTCACCACTTGTGTTTGTGGCTGATTTTGCATTCAATTTTTTTCTAAATGTGAATTTCCTTGGTTTTATCTGTGAACTTCCAGACAAGGATAACTGGCCTTCACAGCTGCCCTCAGTCGAGGATGAAATCTTCAATTTGGTTTGACACAGTTTTCCACTTTTTAAAGTGACCAATGAAGAATTAGCTTTCTTTTTTCTCTTAGCAACCATACTTTTCTCTGATGGTTCAGAATCAAGTGAAAGCAGTATACGTTTTTTAGGTCTTATACCAGAACTTGAGACTTCAGAAGTAGATTGTGAACTATTCTGAATCCCTTGCAAACTCACAATTTCTTGTATATCATTCATATGCAAGGGGTGTTCCTCATCTGAGTCATCCTCTGGAAGGAGCTGTGCAGTTAAGGCATGCTGCTGCTGCTGCTGCTGCTGGGAAGATTGTTTCTTAGTCTGTGCCACCATTTCTTGATATTTATTACCTCCTGAGCCTATGGAAGACTCTTCGACTCCATCCTGCGATTTCTCTGTTCTTGCAACAAGTTTTTTGTTCTTATATCCCTCATCTTGACTAGAAACACTCAAGCTAATCTGTTTTTCTCCACTTGCCCTAAATGTGTTTTTTTGAGAATTCTTCATTTTGTTCAAATTTGGTTTGAATATTTCATGCTTAGCCCCATCATCTGCATCATTCCCAATTCCTGTCATTTGACTGCGTAACTTAAGGCTACTTGAAGATAACATTTTAGATTCACTACATTTAGAGCTATTAGGAGATTTCTTTCTTTGTGAGTTTATGATTTCACTAATTTTTGTCTTTGATATTTCCTGCAAGTCATCACTGTCCAAATCACTCAAAAGCTGAGCGGTTCGGCTGTGCAAATTAAAGCGTTTTTTGTGTTTATCTATGAAATTCTTATGCAAAGAACTAGTTGACAAGGAAGAAGCAGTTGGATTAATCCTTTGAGCTTTAGTGTGTATAAAGCTTGCACTGGGTAAAGACATGTTTGATTGAAGAGTTTGGCAAGAATCGTCTGAGCTTGGGTTGTCTTCGTCATCAAAGTTCTCAGTCATGGCCTGCAAGTGTTTAACCCTTTCTTTCTGTCTTTTTCTGTCCTGTTCCCTACTACTTTTTTTCTCTACTTTACTGTTACACATATTTCTCTCTGACTTGCATAACCTATTCTTTTTCATGAGTTTTTTAGTTTCTGGGTCTGAATCTGAAGTGAAGTTGTAGATATCTTTTGCATTTTGCATTGTATCAGTCTTATAGGAATCATTTGAGTCATCACCAAGAATGCAGATTTGCTCTTTTTCCATTTGACTGGGGGGATTATTTTTGTCTTTTCCTAAATCACTTGACAAGTTTGACTTTGGTTTCAATCCTTTGTCTTCTCCACACTGAAAAGGCACTTTGTTATTTTGACTAGAATTTGTTATTTCCTTCCAAGATTGTGATAATCTCAAATCATCAGTGTCTTCCATATCTCCATATTTTTCATCCATTGCCTCTTCTTCATCAGTCAAATAATTAATTTTAGATACTTTCTTACTTTTCTGTTTAGCTGAAGTTTCTTGTTTGAATATGTTCTTTTCAGCTGAAGTCAGAGAACCATCACTTTTTAAATTAAATCCACTCTTTGATTTGCTCTTTTGATTTCTTATTTCTTGTTCTGCATCTTTTACCTCTTTCTGTAAATCTATTTCAAAGTTGTTTATCTTTTCTCCTTTCAAACTTTGGGACTGACTACTAAACAATGCATCGGATTGAACTTGAAGGTAATTTTTTTCAAACTTATCAGGATCATCAACACCATGACTTCTTCCATCAATCTTTGAATCCTTAAAGTTTCTAATTCTTGCCTTGGAGCTTTTACTTTTGGCAATTTCTTCCTCTACCTCTGCACCCTGGAGTTGGGTTGGTTCTCTTCGCTTTGTTTGGTCTGGCAGCAAGTTTTCTTGCTGACCAAGAGATATTGTTCCATACTCAGTATCTGATGTGTTAGCTGCATTTAAACAGTTGTCATCTTCTAAGGTTACGACACTTTTTGAATTGCTAGCAATTTTATTCTTTGTTTTTGATATTCTTTTTCCACTCTTCTTAACTCTGAAATATCATCAAAGCAATAGTTAAAGATGATGTTTTTTTAAAGAGCCTTGCACTGTGATGTAAAAAAATAAACAGATTGAATGTTCTTTTGTCAGTTTTATGCTAACCCCAAAAGATTTTACATTTTTTATCGATAACCTAGGTCTGTTATAGAAGAGATCATACAATAGTAATACAAGAGTAAGAATAAAGAGAATGAAAACAATTACATGTCTTTTAAAGTCTGCTGCCTTTGGCTGCTGTTGAGTGCTGCCACCTGTTGACCTGAATCATCCTCCGGTAGAGTGAAGTAACCACTGACAACTTCTCCCACCAAAGAAGTGCCACTCTGAAGCAAAACATTAAATATTTGCTCAGAAAAATATTTATTTGCTGATTGAAGAGAATACTGAGTCCCTTTTGAGATGTTGCGAGACATTTTTATTGCAATTGGTCACTTAACCTGAATCAGACTGTATTATTTCCAACTTTAGAATTAAGGATTCTTTGACCTACCTTAGGTTTCACACCACAAGCTGTAAAGTAAACAATCAGTTTCTCTGACAATATCTGGTACCCATGGTAACTACTACCTACAATAAATTTGATTATAATAGCAAAAGACAATAAAAACAGATATATAAGGCCATGGAAAATCTTGTTTCTCATCAATTTGTTTCAATGGAAAGAGAGAGGAGTTTACATGTTTAGTCAGAATTTTACAATTTTGAGAAATGGCTCCATGCAATATTTTCTGTGTTTATGAGAATTGTGAATAGTCAGGGGTCTCAGGTTTGCCAGGTATACTTAATCTAAAATTCAAAAGCAACATAGGCTGGCAATGAATAACAAATCCCCTTTTGTCTTGCTTCATTTCATATCACTGGCATGACAAGTTTTTCAATAAAAGATATAATAACATCTATTTTTTTGTTTTTATTCCTTATTGATCATTATATAATGACATCACTAGAAAGGGTGGGTGTTGTTTCCATTATAAGAGTTAAAAATGTAGATATTTTTGTGTTCACATGTCAGGCAAATCATGATCATAAAATTCCCCTACCTGGTTTTCCGAAGGAGACCAAGCAAAACTGTGAACCGGCAAAGCTGCACATTTTAAACTCATATTGTATCTTAACATGATTTCCTGAAATGTGATAAAGCTTGTAATAATTTTTTATCTAGTTATGTCAATTATAATTAATAAATCTATGCGTCTGATGCGATTTAAAATATCTCAATTGTCAGCCTAATTGTGATGATCAAGGGCTCAAAATTATTTTTTTTTCTTTCATAAATCTTGTTACTCAAATTTATGCAAGTGATCTTAAACTAATCTGCAATGCTATTAATTACTATCAATTTGTAATGGTTAAAACTGAAAAAAGAACAAATGCATATTGATAAAATACAAATATATTTGTTACTGTGTTACCTTTAAGGATAACAGGTTTCAGTTGGCAAAGTTTTTTTTTCTTTTTTTCATCCGGATCATTTCTTCTGCGTTTCTTGGTTACCCTCAAAACATGATTCTGCACTGGTTCCTGTAGCAAGTCAAGTACCTCCTTCAAATAAAAAACATTGTCTTGTAACATCATCATATAATATTCAAAAGCTGAAAAAAGGCCTTGGTGAAACTCAACATCCATCTAACAATTCAGATGGAAGGATATTCGAGCTGAATCTATCATTTATATAAATCTAGTTGCATTGGTTTTGATATAGGCTCCAGTTTAATGGTCCTCTAAGCAAATTAAGCTATGGAATGGACTAACCTGTAGATTTCTCTGTCTTGTGTGATCATCTTCACTCTCCAGGTAGAGGGGATGAAGCTCCAGCTGAATGGCATAGCAATCTCCAACCTGAAAGGTTAAAACAGTCAAAGTATGCATTACCTAGAGTGTTACTCTGTCTGACAGGGTTACACAGTGGGGTGCATCATCCGATCTGAAAATAATCATTAAAATTTTGGGATTGCCTTCATTTTCAGTGTAAATATATGAAAATATGTCAAAATCTTAAGTTTAACCCACACAAACATATTTAATATTAGTTTGCTTATGTGTTTCAAGTGTCATGAAGCTGTCATTTGTTCTAGAGTTATCTTGATGGCAGGGATTTGACATAACTGTCTGTGACCTTGACAAGTAGGCAAAGGTCATGTTCCATCAAAAAAAGTCTTAAGTCTTCACCAGATGCTTATGAGTGTCTTATAGAGCTGACATCATTTCTTCTTGAGTTATTAAGGTGAAGTGGATGTGTTCTTGTGACCTTGAAAACCTTGAGAAGTAGGTGAGGTTTTGGTCCATCAAACCAGTCTGAGGTCTTCATCAGATGCTTATGTGTGCCAAGTCTTATGAAGCTGCCTGGCTAAGGATAATAATGAATAACAAAGACCAAAATGCACAAAAGGAAGAATGTCAGAAGTAATGTTATGTAATATCACTGATTGAGTACAGTGGTGTGCTGCAGCATATCAATGTCATAGAACGATCACACATAATACTTCCAGTATGTTGTTTTAAATGGGGCAAGATGGCAACCCACAATTGGCCTATCAACAGGCTGATCAAATTCAGTGATGGGCAAATTGAGTACAAACTATTCACATTGATGGTAGATCATCTACTTTTAATAATTTTACAATCAATCTTATCCAAATTTTATAGCACTTTAAACATTTTGAAACACAATGGGAATACAAGATGATGTGTGAAACACAACATTCAGCTCATCTGCAATCAGAAGTGCAAGGTTTGTTTGACGTTTGATTGAGTTAAAAGTGTGCAAGTTTCGACTGTTGGTTTCATACACTTGTCGGTAACTGTAACTTACAGTGGTGGCTCCGTCTCATTTCCCAAATGGATGAGAATGTGCATATGAACACACACGAACATGCATGCGTTTGTAATACACATGATTGTCTTCCTCTTATTCTCACGATACCATTAATATTTAAATCATTTCTGTAAGTGCATTACTAGTTGAGATATTAAGGTGCAATCTTTAAACTTTGGAAATAATACAGTTAAAGAAGATTTAAATAGGTCTGAAATTGTGACAAAAGGAACACATGTATGTTATAAAAAGATTTCACTAAATTTGGCTCTGAAAATGACTGCTGTGATTCCAAATATTAATACAAGAAGTCTTAATTAAGGTTTCACATTCATAACAAATTTACAAATACTATATAGATGGGTCTGAAATTGTGAGAACAAGAGGAAAACATTCATGACATGTAATATGATATGAAAATATTTTACTATATTTTGGCTCAAAAAATGACTGCCATAATTGAAAGCAAAGTTTTTCCTGTGCATTTGATGTTGGCCACAAGCCCCCTCCAGTGTTACTGCATGCCCATTTGCAGTTTGTGTAAGTTTGCGTGTGTTTCATTGTAAGCTGAACGGGACCAATAGTATCAGGACACTCAGCAACCTGTCAAACCGCACCCAAAAATACAATGCATCCGAGACAGACCGCATCCTCCAAAATAATCAAACTAAATCTTGATAAAATGTTTCTATTTCTCTTCCTTGTGCTTCAACAATACAAAAATTGTATTAGTTTATTTTGTAATTGTAATATTTGGCGAGATTTTGCTCAGCAACTGCAGGGACCATCAGAGGGAAGTTGCTCTGCCATTTTAAAAGTCACATGAGGAAATAGCATAATTAAGGTAAAACAAAAGTGAACTATAATCAATGCCAAGAAGACAAAATCTTGAGAAAACTTACTAAAAGTGTATGAAACGAAGGTTTTCATCTTGTTTAATTTTGCCAAGAATGGATCCTGCTCAGCATTACTTCCCACCATTTTGAAGTTAATGATTTAGCTCACAAGATTTCAGAAAGCAAGAAATAGCGACCAAAGTTTTTTTTGTAACAAACTGCTTCTTCCGTACGTGCACATTGTGACGAAATCGGGGTCAATGAGTGCAATTTTCATGAAAATGTATTGATGCCATTTAAATTAATTTTTTTATTCCAAAAAATGTATTGTTCCAGTTGTTGTATGTACACAAGACAATTTCATAATTATCAGCCAATCCTATGGTTGCGCGAATCCTATGGTCGTCAGCTCTAGTGACGGAAAACTGGTCCCTTTCGAGTAAGGTTGGGCAAAAATTTACTCATGAAAGAAATGAAATTAACAGAGAATATTAAGTTAAGATATCAATTAATTCTACATTTTATGTCCCTGCTGGTTCCCAGGATTCACTAATGAAATTAGAAATCCAGCTTTCATTTGGAAAATCCTAGGATTCAACGGCACCACAGCATCCCAAGTTTCAGCAACAACACTTGCATGCTTGTTTGGAATGAATGCCATGCCCGAGTATGTTCACAACACAGATTCGGGAGATAATTACCGAATGACAATTTACAAATTGAAAGCTAAAACACCCTTTACCTTCATATATTCCGTTCTCACGTCACTGATGTGCCTGTAATTGTTTGAATTAGTTACAGACATGCTTTGAGGATTTTGTTTCGAAAGTGAGCGCTCAAAAAGTTGGAGCTGTTGACCTCCATACGAATGCACAATGTGGCATGTCTCGATATTTCATATTTTAATTTGGAGAATATAATGGAATGGAGAAAAAAAGGAGATAAAAATCAGTATTAAATATTAGAGATTTGTTATCTCGCGTTTCATGTGTTACTGATAGATAGGAAAAAATATTTATCAAATCGACTGTGCTGAGGCAAACCACACAAGTTTTGATGACGTTTTTCACATCCCGGTGTGGAGATGAGAAACCAAAATTAAAAAGTTTTGCTCCTACTTTATGAAATAATGAGGTAATGTGAACTTTAAGTTAATAATTATGTAATTCAGTACACAAAGGTATTTTTTGTCAGGAATCTGTCCAATGTTTACCTTCAGATAATGTTTGTTTACCGGGGAAAATGTGTAGATAAGTCAGTCTCTGAGTTTCACTTTCACAAGTTTCAGACAAGTTGTGTAATTTCAAGAGGGGTGCACACGATTATACCCAAAGACATCGGCAAAATAGACTTGAAATCCACTGTTTCTCGAAACACCACGCACTTCCCATCATATTGAAGTTTCCCCAGTAAATAAACTTGACCTCCGGCGATTGACTGTTACAGTTATGACCCATGTCATTGTCATGCGCAAAGTAGGAATCTTGCGCGATGTAGGAATGATTCCTACATTGCGCAACCAAAAGTAAGAATTCCTACTTAGCGCAAATAAGTAGGAATACAAATGTTATGTTTAATGAGACAAACCACACTAAACTAAATGTCTCTTCTTGACTTGGTCGTTTGGGTTGGTCTGTTTAATGCTTGGGACCACTGCTCGTGTGCTGATCGAGTTCACGAAAGTGTTCGATTATCGCACATGGGGGAGTGGGGGGCAAGGTTTATCTTCATTCATTTCACATCGGTCAATCATTTCTGTAAGTGTAGACCTATTATTAGCCGAGATATTAATATGAAATCTTTAGAACCATCATTGACATCTTATATCGTTCACAATTACGGCAGTCATTTTCGGGACCAAAACAAAGTAAAATCTACAAAATACATATATAACTGTCTTCCTCTTAATCTCACGATTTCAGACATATATAAATAATTTCTGTACGTGTATTATTAGCCTAGATATTAATATGAAATCTTTAGAACCATGAAACTTTTGTGGGGCATATATCCATGAAACTTTTGTGGGGCATACCTTATTATCCCCAACAGCATGTAAGAGTGGCCAAAATGATGTCAAATATCTGTCACATGATGGATTCCTACATTGCTCAAGTTGCACAATGTAGGAATAACACATGCCAACATGTAAGAATGACCAAAATGATGCCAAATATCTGTCACATGATGGATTCCTACATTGCTCAAGTTGCACAATGTAAGAATCACATATGCCAGCATGTAAGAGTGGCCAAAATGATGTCAAATATCTGTCACATGATGGATTCTTAATTTTAACTGGTTTGAGATCAGATTCAAGAATGTAAATAAACCTCAAATTTTCGCTGGGCACTGTCAAGTGCAAATGTGTGTTCAAGTTCAAGGCCTATAACATAAGCTGTATTGGTCCTATGAAGGTATCTCAGTTGATTTAAAAACATAAAATCACTGAAAAGACAGTTCCTACTTTTTTGCGCAAAGTAGGAATTCCTACTGAGCGCACTTGCGCTATGTAGGAATTCCTACTTGGCCGAGATTCCTACCGGGCGCAAGACATCATTATCGTTTCCAGTCATAATGTCTAAAATACAAATCTGTGTGAATTCTGTAGTGTTTTTTCTTCAGTTTTTTACCCGATATCACACATGACAACGTGAAATGACATTTGGAAGAGTCCAAGTGATGACGTCATGGAAACACAAAGGGAGAATCATCATATGATGTCAGAAGCACCACAACGTTGAGGAGTTTCCAGATTGTTGCTGTCACTCCCGTGAATAAACTGACCCACTTTCATGTCTTTGCACAAAATCCTAAACAATGGCGAAACAATGCTGAGATCAAGAAAAGACACAGAACTATTTTCAAACAGGACTGCCATCTTATGTTTACTTAAAGGGAACATAATTGTTTGATTGTTAGTTGCCGGAAGTCGAGTTTTACTGGAGTCATGAGTTAGATTGGATGGGCAGTGCGTGATGTTTCTGGAAACAGTGGATTTAAGTTGGAGGATTCTGTCGAAGTCCACCACAATACCTTCCAAAAGCTGCCTGTGCACAATTGGCTCGCTAACTGCCCATCTGCAAAAGTGGCGGTCTGCTGTCGGATTTGGTAACAAGTGAAGTCGGCCCCTGAGTGAAGTTTGCCCCGAGAGAAGTCAGCCCCTGGCCGAGGAGAAGTCGGCCCCAGATTTAGGTGACTAGTTTATCATGTCACCGGAGGAAAATTAATGGCTATCAAGGGTCCTTGAGGATTTCATGAGTTTTGAGCCATTACTGAGTGTCTGGGGCTGGCTTCTCTTGGGGGCCGAGTTCACCTAACCACAATAGTGCGATTGCGGGTTTCCATCTTGTTTTTTTTTAATGATTAGATTTTTTGTGCACTTCAGATTAAAATTGTGCAGTTCCAGTGTGTTGTTTTCAGTGGGTCAGTATGGCGACCCGCAATCGGCCCAGATTCACTGGCCAATACCTCTCAGCTAACCAGGGGGTGGATAACAATATCTGGTCAAGCAAAAGGTACGACTTGCAACCAATTGAGTGGAGCTGGAAAGGTCAAGCCAGTTTGCAAGGCAGATTCCATCTGTGTGTGCAAGGCAGATTCCAATTGTGTGTACCCCAGGCTTGACAACCAATTTGCACAATTCATGTCACTTAGTTTTGTGAATGTGTACCATTCAAGAGTGCCAAATAATAATCTGTTCTGGAACCGTTCTGGATCAATCAGCACAGAGAAATTTAAAACAGAGATTGGAAACAAGCTGAAGTTCTGCATTATCCCGCAGGTGAACCGATCTCTTTGCCGAAATGGTCACAAACATATTTTCACTTGACATTTGTTGGTTACTGTAAATTGTGCAATTGGCCAAAATTTCACCTTCTTGTGGACTTTGATATCTGCATGAATTTCACAACTAAGATCACAGTATATATTGATAAATAGAACATCAAATAATGAGTATTGGAAGGAGAAGAGAAGGCTACATAAATGTCGCATTTATAAATGTCAAGGTTTTCCTGAGTTAGCATACAGATGATATGCAAATATGTGATAGTCTTATGACAGGGTAAAATAATTTGACAAAATTTGAGACATTTGGATGGAATAATGAGGTCAGTATATTAGAATTAGAAGATATACATTCCACATGGTTACAGGCATATGCCATGTCTTCAAGGGACCTCTGCACATGTTTGACATATCCAGGGACACACACCAGGTGAAAATATGGCACCGAAAATATACCCCATTCAAGCAGAAAGGATTTTAATATCATGTATTCCTGTATCACATAACCTGATTTGATAAGATTTGAAGAGTATGTTCACTCGGTCAATTTGTGGGAAACAAATATTACTTCGGCTTTTCTCATCTCATGCCGATTGGTTTTTCCAAGTAAAGTTATATGTGGATGTCAAACAAATCTTGGCCTGGATTGAACTTTAGGGTTGCCATAAAAATATACTTTCTATTGATGTCACAAAACATGGCTTAAGGAAGCAATAATGTTTATTGTTTATTTGCAAATTTTATTGCAAGATTTATCAGACCTGTTAGCTGTTTAGAACTGTTTTGTTTGTGAACTGTGAACTATGGACTTCTGAGGAACTGTATGTGACAGGCAACTTTGTAAATTATATTTAAGTGTTGTCCAAGACTCTTGTCCAGGACTCTGACCAAGAGTTTTTGACAATTTTATATAATTTGAATACATAACTTTTGAACCTCTTATGATTGATCATTTATAATGAAACCACCAAATCGCTATGATCTTAAAACTTGACTGAGTGCTTTACCCCACAAATATTAAGGTACCATATTGCATTTCTCATGGATAACAGGATGGAGGCACCAAAATATTTGACTTGTGGGTCTTCCCAATTTCATTAACAATATATATAAAAAGAAACAAATATTGAATAATAAAGATGGTTTTAAGAATATCTATACATTTTGCAGTTCAAGGGGGACTGTGAAAAGACAAGGACGTCCCAATAGAGGCGGAGGAAAGTTCAACCGCGGAGGAGGCCGAGGCAGGGGTGGAAATAGGCCAGGCCGTGGCAGGGGAAATGCAGGAGGACAAGTTCATAAGAAGCCCACCGTTGCAGGCTGGCATGCTGGCAAGGGGGAATATGATTACCGTTGGGATGCCCTGGATAATGAAGGGGATGGGTGAGTAGGAAGATTATATTAATCATATCATAGAGATGAGATCATTATCATTTAATCATGCATTTATAAAAAAGTATGAAATGTAGCTATATTTTGTATGGTTTGAATGTGAATTTGATTATAGAGCATCTGATGAAGATTACATGGAGAATAATCATGCTTATGGAGCAAGTTCCAATAAAGTTCAGAATAGCACATGGAAAGATCCTTATAGCGGGGGAGGAGGAGGCGGAGGAAGTGGAGCAAGGACGAGTAGAGACGAACCATACAAAGAGAAACGCATCCGTAATAGAAACATGAAGGTGCCAATGCAACATCTACACATGAGTGAGGAGAATCAAGACTTGGTGAGAGATGTGCTACAAGAACTGCATGGAGGCCACTCTCTTGACATACAGAGGTAAGATACAATGACAGAGATATGATAAGTGACATACAGCAAGAACTGCACGGAGGCCACTCTCTTGACATACAGAGGTAAGCTACAATGACAGAGATACAATAAGTGACATACTGCAAGAACTGCACGGAGGCCACTCTTTTGACATACAGAGATAAGCTACAATGACAGAGATACAATAAGTGACATACAGCAAGAACTGCATGGAGGCCACTCTCTTGACATACCGAGGTAAGCTACAATGACAGAGATACAATAAGTGACATATTGCAAGAACTGCACGGAGGCCACTCTCTTGACATACAGAGGTAAGCTACAATGACAGAGATACGATAAGTGACATACTACAAGAACTGCACGGAGGCCACTCTCTTGACATACAGAGGTAAGCTACAATGACAGAGATACGATAAGTGACATACTACAAGAACTGCACGGAGGCCACTCTTTTGACATACAGAGATAAGCTACAATGACAGAGATACAATAAGTGACATACAGCAAGAACTGCATGGAGGCCACTCTCTTGACATACCGAGGTAAGCTACAATGACAGAGATACAATAAGTGACATATTGCAAGAACTGCACGGAGGCCACTCTCTTGACATACAGAGGTAAGCTACAATGACAGAGATACGATAAGTGACATACTACAAGAACTGCACGGAGGCCACTCTCTTGACATACAGAGGTAAGCTACAATGACAGAGATACAATAAGTGACATACTACAAGAACTGCATGAAGGCCACTCTCTTGACATACAGAGGTAAGCTACAATGACAGAGATACAATAAGTGACATACAGCAAGAATGCATGAAGGCCACTCTCTTGACATACAGAGGTAAGCTACAATGACAGAGATACAATTAGTGCATACTCCGTGAAGGCTATTCTCTAGAATGAATAATCTTCAAGTTTTTTTTTGCATGACTGCCGTCCATGCAAAAACTGCATAGAGGCCATTCTGTAAACATATTCACAAGTAGACATAAGTAAGTAAGTTCTATATCAGAGGTGTACAAGGAAACTACATGCTATAGAAATGAAAATATTCTGATAAGTTTTGAGTGGAGGGATTTGCTGGCATTTTAAAATGTCTGGTTTTTTAGTTATGGCAAAAAAAAGAATTGTTCATGCACCAAAATTGTGTTGTTTTTTTTATTTTGCACATTATTTTTGAAATCCCACACGATAACTTATAATTGTTTTATTTAAATAAGAACAGTAATATGATTATTTGTTTATATGTGTTTGGTTAGTGATGAGGAATATGATGAGCTTGACTGGAGGGCGGAGGACCAGTACTGGTTGACAGACAACCAGCTTGTAGTAGAAGAGATGCAAGTCTACCCAGACAAGACCTACCTAGACAAGAAGGGACAGGAAGCCATTAGCAAGGTGGAAATTGCTAATTCTCAAAAGATTGGACTCTCTAAATTGCAACGGTATGCATTATTTCAAAATATCATTTTAGTTTATTAACCCATAATGGATGGGAAGGACATTAATGTCCATCACTGGCAGTGGACTGGAATGATGTTCACATCCCCATTGTTCTGGATTAATGATGTAATTTTGTAACATTCTATAAGGCTGCAACTTGTTATCATGATAATGACATCAGACAGCTTGGGTCATGATCTTTTGACCCAGTACTTTGTTCAGCATATGGAATAATCATGGTTATAAATTTTATCAATTTAGAATGGAGATACACAAAGCCAGACAAAAATTAAATCAAGAAAACTTAAATAGGCTCATTTGTTAGGGGTTAAGGAGTCATATTGCTTTTATAGCGTCACTCAGCTTCTTATCAGATTGGGGCACCTTAAAGAGATGCAGGAAAAAGTAAAGATACACCAACAACAAGCATACAACCTCTAGTGTGATCTGAAGGGTGTTAGGCATGTACCAAATGACAAACATAAATGGACAAACAGGGCTGTGTAAGCCAAGTCACTCCAATCTGAAGGTGCCCCATAGTTAGCAAAACTTTCTGGGCAGGTGTTTGCACAAGATTATTGGTCAGCTAAACAAAGTTTGTTGACAAAGAATCCAATGGATGATTGGATTTTAGCAGAAGACTCATCTGCTTTCAAATGGCACAGAAATTTATGTGGGGGAAATATGATGGGAAAAACATTTATATTATCCAAGAAAAAAGTGCTTGAAAACCTCATTTCATGAATGCTTTAAGACTCACAAGTACACCAAAATTAATAGTGAACAAAATTAAGTAAACAAGAAATCAGATGGTACAAGAATATTGTCACTCTCCAAGACTTTGATTTTAGGACCTTATTTTAAAATCTATTCCTGTGTAATATTGATCAGCTGTTATAACATGTGCTTTGCATTGCAGAAATCCAATTTATTTGATAAAAGTTGATTTTATGCACTGAATTGGCAATATGAAGTGCTTTATGATGTCACAATGGTTTTCATGACATCATAAAGTGGCTGACATGTCAACAAAATACCCACAAAACAAATGTGTTTTCTGCCCGAGGACAAATCCTTATTTTTCTTCTTGAGTTTGCAATTGATAGATTTATAAAGAAAAGCATGATAAAGCAGTGATAAGGGACCTTAACGTTAGGGGGAACAGTGTCTTCTAAAGTTCTTTTTTCCCGCCAAAAAAAGTCATTTGAACCCCAAAAAATTACATGGTGCAAGATAACTGCTTTGTATGAAAATAACTACAAAACGGATTTCAGCATTTAATGTATCAAATGTTAAAGGATGAATTTTTCTTTTGATTTTATTTTTAATTTGTTTTTAAAGTGTTATCATTTTTAATCATTTTAGATTTAAAATTGAAATAAAAATGAGAAAAAGATGGTTTTTTTTGGTACTAATTAAAGAAGGGACAGAGTTTACCTGAAAAACATTTTTGGGAATAACTACAATAGCAATCTGCAGAACTGAGGTATTAATCTTTAGCTAGAATGATGTTATTTAGTTTAAATAGACAGAATTTTAAAAGACACCTTAGAACTCAAGTAATTTGTGTTTTTGTAAATAAAATGATTCAAATAAATGTACATTTTTGACAACATTTGGTAACTTTTAACTTGAATTTGAAGAAAGTTAGGTATCTCAAGATATAGACAATAAATCAAAATTCCCTCTATTCAAACTGAATAGAATAATATTTGAAGTAAACCAGTTCTTAAATTTT
Organism: Amphiduros pacificus; assembly: GCA_949316495.1. Taxonomy (NCBI): domain Eukaryota; kingdom Metazoa; phylum Annelida; class Polychaeta; order Phyllodocida; family Hesionidae; genus Amphiduros; species Amphiduros pacificus. The sequence continues at coordinate 32,241,296 of OX439005.1, read as the reverse complement.
GGTAATTAAACTTGCAAAACTTCTAGATTTTGTCATGAAAAGCGTGGGAAATTTTGAGAAATATGATATTTTATTCACTTCTTTTTTGTATCACTGGGCAGTGATGATGTCAAATGCAGCAGCTACTGGCTAATGGATTAGTCATAAAAGATCACTAAATGATGTTTTCATGTGTATATATCAACATTGATCCCCTTTGGACAGAAATATGTTACCTATTTAGCTTACTTTGGTATGTTACAAAGCTGCACTATTTCATGTAGTTGAAGGAGCAATGACGTCATAATGGTGCTTTGGTTATTTATCAATGAAATAGTGACGTCTTACTTGTTTGTATCTTAGCAACCGTCAACAACACATTTCATACAGCTGTATGAAGAGTCCCTGTTCCCCCTAACGTTAAGTCAGTACAAACTGACAAGCTGAATTTGTTTTATTTTATGCCACTGCCACAAATTTATTGTTTTTTTTCTCATTCATTCCTACTTGGGCTTCAGGGCAAAAGCATGATAATATATAGGTCACTGAGACCTACTTAAAAGCCAAATAGGTCACAACACAAGATATGTGAAAGCTGAACGTTCATTCATAGGAGAAGATTATGTCATGTCATAGTCAACAGCATAGAGTAATGCAGGTTTATATTTGATTTATTTTGTTTATTCAGGTATGGTTTTGATGAGAAGAGATGTATATCAGCTCTTCATGAAGCTGAAGGGGATATAGGAAAGGCACTTGAATATCTGCTTTCTGAATGCTTTGACCTTGGTCTGAACTTGAACAATGATATAGACTATCTAAGTGAAGGAGAAGGAGAAGATGATGTCAAGACTGCAAATAATGTGGAAAGTAGTGATATATTGTGGGAAGAAATACTAGAACAACGGACAGAAGAAGCGTTAGCTTTAGCATCTATATACGAAGATGGTTTTAAGGAGAGGATAAAAAATAAAATATGGATCATTTCACTTGAGTTGCCACATTTAACTGAATTATTTATGGTTAAAAAAGAGGCAAAGATTCAAGAAGAAAAAATCAAAATGGCTTTGAAAATAAAAAATGAGAACCAACGTATTTGCCATTTTTTTAAGAAAGGAATTTGTCGGTATGGCAAGAGATGCAGAGATAGACATCAGGTGGAATATATGGAAGTAGAAGAGAAGAAAAGAGAAGATATTGAAAATAATCTGGAGAAGTATCCATTTGAATTGGAGGTTCGCTTTCCTCCAGGAAATAGATATCCAGAAGAAGCCCCCCTGGTGGCCTTTTCTACAACAAGTGTATTCGTGCCAAAACAAGTGTGCCTTAATATTACTAGTAGGTTATTCAAGGAAGCTCAGGACCCAGCTAATCTAGGAATGCCTGTCATCTTCACACTTGTCAGTATCTTGGACAACATAGACGACCTTGCAAAGATTTGCGAAGAGCAGCCTCATGCGTTTAGTCTGCCAAAACCTGTGATATCACGTAAAATGCTACCTATGGCCAAGACTATTGAACCTGTGATGAATAAACGAGGGGCCAAACCAAAACCGGGAGAAGTGGATTCATTTAGTGAATTTTTAGATGAACCACAACGCCGGTCTTTGAATAATCAAGGTATGTATCTGCTCTTTATTGTGTGAATGTACCAAAAAGTGCACAGTCACAGAAAGATAGAATGTACCAAATAGTGCGCAGTCACAGAAAGATAGGTGGTTTGTGATTTATTTCAAATGCAATGATTTAGATAATGATGTTAGAGAAGTTATTCCAAGAGCCTTTTTTATCTACTCCTAGGCATTGTTTGCAGAATTTAAACTTTTGCTTTTGTTTTTTTTTTTAATCCCTCAGATAGTATCACCAAAATTCACCAAAATTTAAAACATAAATGCACCACTTCAATATTAAAGTATGATGACCTTCACCTACATGTACATTTTAAGGTCATGTCAAACTGTGGATGTATCTTATCAATGTACAATGGTGTACTTGTCATTGAAGGTCACAATCTCTGAATCTCTGGCATCAAATAAAGAAAAATTAAACTTAAATCATGGATGTACTTTATCAATGTTTCAAAATTATGTTCTCAGATTCATTGACCTACAGTCTAATGTCATGTGATGTGATCTTGAAAATATCAGAACACAATAAAGTGATAAATAGCCCTAAATGTCATCTCCTCCCACTTTTGCTGTAAGTCGATGGGTCTGTGGTATCAGTAGCTTGTTAATAAGTGAATGATTCTTCATGTGACTCAGACCTGAATAGACATTCAGAACAGGATGACAATTTATTTACAATTCATTGTTAATAACTTTTTTAACCTGCAAAAGCATTTTGTGCCAAACATTCACTAATTCATTATGTTTGAAATGATGGTGTATTTGATGAGTAGATGAGGATGGATTGGAAGAGACTAACAAACAGGAAGAATATCGCAAGAAATATGCACGAAGCAACAAACATGCAAATGGAAAGAAAACAGATACAGGAGAAACAAGAAAGTTAGACAACAGAACCAGAGAAAGGTTTATTAGAAAACAGGTAATTTCATCAAAAATACATATATGACACCGACATGCTTTTCTTAAAAGTATTTTTAACTTAAAAAGTTATTTGTTTATATCAATATTTTTTTATATTAATAACAATAATTAGCATGAGTAAATGTCAGATGTGAATAAATAATTTTATGCATTTAAATTTTGTTATTGGATTAACATTTTTTTTCATTTAATTTCAGGACACTGAGTCCTACAAGCGGATGATGGCTCAGCGTCAGAAGTTGCCAGCCTGGGATTTACAGGAGAAGGTCCTGAGGACTGTAGAGGGCAGTCAGGTCACTGTCATAAGTGGGATGACTGGGTAAGCCACTACATGTATCCATCATACCATATAGCACACTGCTGGTGCCATCACAGTCAGGTCACTGTCATAAGTGGGATGACTGGGTAAGCCACTACATGTATCCATCATACCATATAGCACACTGCTGATGCTATCACAGTCAGGTCACTGTCATAAGTGGGATGACTGGGTAAGCCACTACATGTATCCATCATACCATATAGCACACTGCTGATGTTATCACAGTCAGGTCACTGTCATAAGTGGGATGACTGGGTAAGCCACTACATGTATTTATCATACCATATAGCACACTGCTGATGCCATCACAGTCAGGTCACTGTCATAAGTGGGATGACGGGGTAAGCCACTACATGTATTTATCATACCATATAGCACACTGCTGATGCTATCACAGTCAGGTCACTGTCATAAGTGGGATGACTGGGTAAGCCACTACATGTATCCATCATACCATATAGCACACTGCTGATGCTATAACAGTCAGGTCACTGTCATAAGTGGGATGACTGGGTAAGCCACTACATGTATCCATCATACCATATAGCACACTGCTGATGCTATCACAGTCAGGTCACTGTCATAAGTGGGATGACGGGGTAAGCCACTACATGTATCCATCATACCATATAGCACACTGCTGATGCTATCACAGTCAGGTCACTGTCATAAGTGGAATGACTGGGTAAGCCACTACATGTATTTATCATACCATATAACACACTGCTGATGCCATCACAGTCAGGTCACTGTCATAAGTGGGATGACTGGGTAAGCCACTACATGTATCCATCATACCATATAGCACACTGCTGATGCTATCACAGTCAGGTCACTGTCATAAGTGGGATGACTGGGTAAGCCACTACATGTATCCATCATACCATATAGCACACTGCTGATGCTATCACAGTCAGGTCACTGTCATAAGTGGAATGACTGGGTAAGCCACTACATGTATTTATCATACCATATAGCACACTGCTGATGCCATCACAGTCAGGTCACTGTCATAAGTGGGATGACGGGGTAAGCCACTACATGTATTTATCATACCATATAGCACACTGCTGATGCTATCACAGTCAGGTCACTGTCATAAGTGGGATGACTGGGTAAGCCACTACATGTATCCATCATACCATATAGCACACTGCTGATGCTATAACAGTCAGGTCACTGTCATAAGTGGGATGACTGGGTAAGCCACTACATGTATCCATCATACCATATAGCACACTGCTGATGCTATCACAGTCAGGTCACTGTCATAAGTGGGATGACGGGGTAAGCCACTACATGTATCCATCATACCATATAGCACACTGCTGATGCTATCACAGTCAGGTCACTGTCATAAGTGGAATGACTGGGTAAGCCACTACATGTATTTATCATACCATATAACACACTGCTGATGCCATCACAGTCAGGTCACTGTCATAAGTGGGATGACTGGGTAAGCCACTACATGTATCCATCATACCATATAGCACACTGCTGATGCTATCACAGTCAGGTCACTGTCATAAGTGGGATGACTGGGTAAGCCACTACATGTATCCATCATACCGTATAGCACACTGCTGATGCTATCACAGTCAGGTCACTGTCATAAGTGGAATGACTGGGTAAGCCACTACATGTATTTATCATACCATATAACACACTGCTGATGCCATCACAGTCAGGTCACTGTCATAAGTGGGATGACTGGGTAAGCCACTACATGTATCCATCATACCATATAGCACACTGCTGATGCTATCACAGTCAGGTCACTGTCATAAGTGGGATGACTGGGTAAGCCACTACATGTATCCATCATACCATATAGCACACTGCTGATGCCATCACAGTCAGGTCACTGTCATAAGTGGGATGACGGGGTAAGCCACTACATGTATCCATCATACCATATAGCACACTGCTGATGCCATCACAGTCAGGTCACTGTCATAAGTGGGATGACTGGGTAAGCCACTACATGTATCCATCATACCATATAGCACACTGCTGATGCCATCACAGTCAGGTCACTGTCATAAGTGGGATGAATGGGTAAGCCACTACATGTATCCATCATACCATATAGCACACTGCTGATGCTATCACAGTCAGGTCACTGTCATAAGTGGGATGACTGGGTAAGCCACTACATGTATCCATCATACCATATATCACACTGCTGATGCCATCACAGTCAGGTCACTGTCATAAGTGGGATGAATGGGTAAGCCACTACATGTATCCATCATACCATATAGCACACTGCTGATGTTATCACAGTCAAGTCACTGTCATAAGTGGGATGACTGGGTAAGCTACTACATGTATCCATCATACCATATAGCACACTGCTGATGCCATCACAGTCAGGTCACTGTCATAAGTGGGATGAATGGGTAAGCCACTACATGTATCCATCATACCATATATCACACTGCTGATGTTATCACAGTCAGGTCACTGTCATAAGTGGGATGACTGGGTAAGCTACTACATGTATCCATCATACCATATAGCACACTGCTGATGCCATCACAGTCAGGTCACTGTCATAAGTGGGATGACTGGGTAAGCCACTACATGTATCCATCATACCATATAGCACACTGCTGATGCCATCACAGTCAGGTCACTGTCATAAGTGGGATGACTGGGTAAGCCACTACATGTATCCATCATACCATATATCACACTGCTGATGCCATCACAGTCAGGTCACTGTCATAAGTGGGATGAATGGGTAAGCCACTACATGTATCCATCATACCATATAGCACACTGCTGATGTTATCACAGTCAAGTCACTGTCATAAGTGGGATGACTGGGTAAGCTACTACATGTATCCATCATACCATATAGCACACTGCTGATGCCATCACAGTCAGGTCACTGTCATAAGTGGGATGACTGGGTAAGCCACTACATGTATCCATCATACCATATATCACACTGCTGATGCCATCACAGTCAGGTCACTGTCATAAGTGGGATGAATGGGTAAGCCACTACATGTATCCATCATACCATATAGCACACTGCTGATGTTATCACAGTCAAGTCACTGTCATAAGTGGGATGACTGGGTAAGCTACTACATGTATCCATCATACCATATAGCACACTGCTGATGCCATCACAGTCAGGTCACTGTCATAAGTGGGATGACTGGGTAAGCCACTACATGTATCCATCATACCATATAGCACACTGCTGATGCCATCACAGTCAGGTCACTGTCATAAGTGGGATGACTGGGTAAGCCACTACATGTATCCATCATACCATATAGCACACTGCTGATGCTATCACAGTCAGGTCACTGTCATAAGTGGGATGACTGGGTAAGCCACTACATGTATCCATCATACCATATAGCATACTGCTGATGCCATCACAGTCAGGTCACTGTCATAAGTGGGATGACTGGGTAAGCCACTACATGTATCCATCATACCATATAGCACACTGCTGATGCTATCACAGTCAATACTTGACTTAAGGTCTATAATCCACAATCAGTTTGAAGCATTTGGAGAGAACTTTGTGTGGTCTCGTATATTTACGTAACTGCCTTCGGCTCCTACAGCACACATGGCGGACAAACTCTTTTGATGATAATTCATATTTTATGCCATGATTATATCTAAAATGTCCCCAAAAAGCTTGATTATTCTTTGGATGGCATTAAATAAAGAAAATATAAAGACTTGATATAAGTCGTCAGCTGCAAAAACTGAGTCGAACCCGTTTTAACTAGCGTTATAATGGGTTCAATTTGAATAATAAAAATTTAAGACTAGCTGGTTAAGTTTACTTTTTCTGTGCTAAATTAACAAATAACATTACTTTGAATACATTTAAGCCAAAAAAACATAAGTCTGTCCCAGTTTTTTCATTGTGGATTATAGACCTTAACCTCAAGGTATTAAAAAGGTTTGAAAACAATGTGAATCAATACTATATTGGACCCAAAATGTGCATGTTCGCTAATAATAATACATCATAATAATAGTAATGGCCAAACACAGTTAGCTTACTTTATGTTTAATTTCAAGTTTGTCATTCTTAATTTGATTTACTTAATTTAATCGCATTTTGAATTGAATCTTGATCAACATTTTATATTTTCAATTTTTTTTTAAGATGTCATACCTGTGTTTGTTTCATTTCTGTTCTATTCAAATGAGATGAAACAAAAATGTAAGAAGAAAATTGTATTTGAAACGATGATTTCAAGGTATTATCCTCAGAAATCAATAGAGTTGAAGTACCCAAGAAAAAATGAAATTTATGATTCATTTCTCTTCTACTTTAAAAATTATATATCAACTACATTTAAACAAAACTTTGATTTGTGATTAATGTATTTAACAGTTGTGGCAAGACAACACAGGTACCACAGTTTCTGCTGGATGACACATTGTTGGACCGCAAGGTTCAAGTCAGTAACATAATATGCACACAGCCACGACGGATCTCAGCCATGGCAGTAGCCCAGAGGGTGGCAGAGGAGAGAGTGGAGAAGATCGGCAACACCGTGGGATATCAGATCAGGCTGGAGAGCGTTATGGTAGGCCAAAACTAGCATCAGGATTAGTCACCAATTAACATTAGCATAAGAATAAATTTGTAATAAGGATATTGCTTTTTGATATTGCTTTTTTTTCTATCTGGACATGCTGTCTTGGTAGGCCAAACTATGATCAAGACAAATTAGCATAAGAATAAATTTATGATAAGGATATTGTTTAATAAGGATACTGGTTTTTTTTCAGAGTTCCAGTACAAGGTTGCTGTTCTGTACTACAGGAATCTTGCTTCGGAGGCTGGAAGGGGATGGAATGCTGGAGACAGTATCGCACATCATCCTTGATGAGGTCCATGAACGCACTGAAGAAAGGTAACATATATCATTATTATCCTTGATACTGATGCCTAGCTCAATATATTTTCTCCTTGATAATGATACCTAGCTCAATATATATTCATCTTAACACTGATACCTAGCTCAATGAATCTTTTCTTTAACACTGATACCTAAATTAATGAATCATGCCACCTAGCTCAATGAATGTTCACCTTAATGCTGATACCTAGCTTAATGAATATTCATCCTACTGCTTTTACCTAGCTCAATGAATATTTATCCTAATACTGATACCCAGCTCAATGAATATTCATCTTAATGCTGATACCCAGCTCAATGAATATTCATCCTAATACTGATACCCAGCTCAATGAATATTCATCCTAATGTTTCTACCTAGCTCAATGAATATTCATCCTACTGCTTTTACCTAGCTCAATGAATATTTATCCTAATACTGATACCCAGCTCAATGAATATTCATCTTAATGCTGATACCCAGCTCAATGAATATTCATCCTAATACTGATACCCAGCTCAATGAATATTCATCCTAATGCTGATACCCAGCTCAATGAATATTCATCCTAATGTTTCTACCTAGCTCAATGAATATTTATCCTAATACTGATACCCAGCTCAATGAATATTCATCTTTACCTAGCTCAATGAATATTCATCCTAATGCCTTTACCTATCTCAATGAACATTTAGCCTAATACTGATATCTAGCTCAATGAATATTCATCCTAATGCTTTTAGCTAGCTCAATGAATATTCATCTTAATGCTGACACCAAGCTCAATGAATCTTCTCCTTAATACTTACAAATAATTCTTAATACTGGGACATAATTCAATGAATCATATACATGCAGTCAAATCTTACAGATTGTCAAACTTAAACTACATGGAAGGAGTATTTCACTGTATCCACTTTATTTTTTCACCAGTGATTTCCTGCTGATGGTTCTGAGAGACTTGCTGAAAAAAAGGCGTAATCTCAAGCTGATCCTCATGAGTGCAACCCTGAATGCTGACTTGTTTTCTGATTACTTTGGAGGATGCCCTGTTGTAGAAATCCCAGGTTTGGCCATTCAGTTCATCCTCATTATTTGTTAAAAAAGTCAAGAGGTTGTATTTGTCTCAAATCAATATTTGTTTCTCAGTGAAGAATTTGAAGTTTTGCAGCTGATTAATAACATTTCTTCTAACTTTATTGGAAAAGAATTATGTTTGAGAATTATTGGTGTAATTATAAAAGTACATTAATGTAATGAATATTGGAGGGAAGTACATATGTCTCATTGCTCTCTTTACTTGCCAGTTATATTTACTTATTTAATCTTTTAGGAAGAACTTTTCCAGTGAAGCAGCTTTTCCTAGAAGATGTAATAGAGTGCACCAGGTAAGGAACTGTCCCCTAATACAAACATAAAGACAACAAATACATATTCCAGTATAAGGCTCTAGGTGATCACCCATGTTAAGTCTTAACTAACGTATTTACTCTTGTATTGGACGACTTGTGTATAAGACGAATCCCCAAAATTGAGGTTATTTTGCTTGAAAAAAAAACAATTTCCGATTATATGAGACGAGTTCCGATTATATGAGACGAGTTCTCAAGATATCGGCTCGGCTACCATTCAAGCTTCAGCTGAAGCTTGGCGGCCATTTTAAAAGTGAAACGTAAATATGCTTACAATACAAGATCTTAACGGTCTTATACACGAATATTTACGGTAAAACGTAAATACGATGTTCATATTTTCAAAATAACGAATTTCGGACGTAGCGGATCGATTTTAATTGCGTTTTAAATGATAAATAAAGGTATTAACCCAATATTATCACAAATACGCTTTGCAGATCGAGAACAGAAAAAAACCATCCATTCATTTATAACGTGCATTACGCAACACGTGGTCATAATTTTGAAAAGCATCAAAAGAAAACATAACGTACATATCAGACGTAGCGGATCGATTTTAATTGCGTTTTAAATGATAAATAAAGGTATTTACCCAATATTATCACAAATTAATCCATCCATTTAACATGCATTACGCAATACGAGGTCGTCATTTTAAAAAGCAGGAGTGACGGGGACAAGCTCTTATTTTTGGCGCGAAAACAAATGGAGTGTATCAACTTGCATTGAAATATTAATATATTGTGCAACGATGGATCCCTGGCTTCTCTTCGTGTTGCCGCACATCGAATTTACCATGTTCCACACATCGAATTTACATTTTATTTTGAAATGATGAAATAACGTAAATCAGACGTAGTGGATCGATTTTAATTGCGTTTTAAATGATATATATAGGTATTTACCCAATATTATCGCTTTGTTTTGACTTTGTTCTCACTGATTCCAATTATCAGCGTTCACAGTTTTGCATTTCGTCATTGTTTCCACTGCTTTGAGACGTGTCTTCCCTGTTGACAGAAATGCTTTCACACGTGGATCGATTTTAATTGCGTTTTAAATGATAAATAATGAAAACGCTTTGTTATTCTCGACCTGAGAAGCGTAATTGTGATAATATTAAGTAAATACCTTTATTTATCATTTAAAACGCAATTAAAATCGATCCACTACGTCCGATATTTGTTATTTCGAAAATATGAATACCATTGCAAGAGTGAAACATCTGATTGCAATTTATCACAGAATCACAAATGTGTGTCACAAAGAAATGTGTGTAAAGCAAAAATCATCTTGGTTAGTGCAAGGCCTGATGCAAAATTCCATGTTAGTTTGGCTATAAATCCACCTCTCCTTCTGAAATTTAGTAAGCAAATATTCTACAGTTTAAAGCACTTAATATTATTGATGCCTGGATATATATTATCAGTTATTGATGCCTGAAAGTATATTGCCAGTTATTGATGCCAGGATATATATTATCAGTTATTGATGCCAGGATGTATATTATCAGTTATTGATGCCTGGATGTATATTATCAGTTATTGATGCCTGGATGTATATAAGCAGTTATTGATACCTAGATATATTATCAGTTATTGATGCCTGGATGTATATTACCAGTTATTGATGCCTGGATGTATATTACCAGTTATTGATGCCTGGATGTATATTATCAGTTATTGATGCCTGGATGTATTCTCAGTTATTGATGCCTGGATGTATATTGCCAGTTATTGATGCCTGGATGTATATTATCAGGTATGTGATGGAGGAGGGATCTCCATTTGCCCGTCCTGTCAAGTTTTCAAACTCCAATCGTCCACAGGCGAAAACCCAAAACATGCGTCCACCAACTGAGGAAATAGATGACGAACTTTACCATCTGACCTCTACTGCAAACCTGCCAGTCCCCAAGGTCAACACTCAGGACCAGAAGCTATCCATCAAGCAGATGTATGTCAGATATAATGGTGTGTAGCTTTTAGGATTTTATGATTTCAGATAATTGAGAGTCTTTTGACTGAAAATGAATATCAAAATGAATATCAATTGTGTATATTTCATAATTTTTCCTTCTCAATGTAGTTTTTTTTCTTCTGATCATGATATTTGACTTGATTCCCTTTTTGGGGAGTTTCATCATCTGTCCATGTATGTTTAAGTAAGTTAATGGCTTTCTATTGGCACTTGATTACTTGAAATACAGAAATTTGTCGCAGATACCCAATTCTTAGAACTTTTTGTAGATATAAAATGATTTGTCTTATGTTGTTTTCTTACCTGAATCTTTTTCTTCATATAACAAGGTTACAGTAAGTCTACTGTGAAGACACTGACTATCATGGACCATGACAAGATCAACTATGACTTAGTGGAAGCCGTGCTGGAGTACATCGTCCAGGGTCGCCATGAGGTATAAGGTTCTAGAATCCTTCTCTCCCATCTTGAGATAGAATCAGCTGTGTCAATATATTTAGTGGTAGTGAAACAATAATTTGCATCAAGATTTAAAAGATTGAGTTAAACTGAAATAATACCAAAACAAATAAGCACTCAGCAAAGAGAGCAATGAGATATATATATATATATTCCATTCCACTACTCATCACATTAATATACTTTTATAATACATGAATCATCCTTAAATATAATGCTTTATCAGTAAAATTAGAAGAAATGTTATCAATACATCCAGGCATTAAGAACTTGTCAGAATATAGTTGTGACATAATTACATGTTTTAGTACCCACAAGATGGCGCCTGCCTCGTGTTCCTGCCGGGTATGCAGGAAATCACAACTATGTATGAACAACTTCAACAGAGCCATACATTTGGAGGCAAAAATAAGCAGCAGTAAGTTGAACATCATAATATGTTTAATGCACTGGTCCGCATTTCACTATAAATCTTTGGCGTCTAAAATTTCTGCACTAAAAATTGTGGGATTTTAGTGTTGAAACTCCACAAAAATAATCAATAATCTCATGCCTTATTTAAAGGGATTAAGCACCAATTTTGAAAAAAAATGTTTAAAATTTTACAAATTGGTGATAAATATATTTGTCTTTCACATCTCTCACACATCTCTTAACTTTTTGATTGATACATCCCATTAGTGTCTTTGAAATCTATTTGAACACGACCCTATTACATAGCCTTCTTTTGAAAACAAACTTCTTTCTTGGCGTCATTTCTATAGAGTGTTATCATAGAGGCACTGAAAGGTAAAATGACATCATAAAAGTATGGCAATATACTTATGACATCATGAAATGTGTTGTCCTTTGAATAGTGCCAGAATGATGTCAAACAATGCTACCCTACTTTGAGCCTCATTTGAGGTAAAAAAAAAAGGTTCACACTACCCGTGTTTACCCATCACGTGCAGTGTATGGCTCAGACAGACCTCTGCTTGGAGTTTAACTTCTATGTCTCATAGCAACTTAACTTTTTCTCCGTGTATAACTTGAATTTGTCATATTGGTCATATGTGGATATCTGTCACTACACCAATTTATAGGATTGATGCTTAATACCTTTAAGTGAAATTAAAATTTGTTTCTTTACTTTGTAGTTACAAAATAATACCTCTGCATTCAACACTGTCCAGTGAGGACCAACAGGCAGTTTTTAAGTAAGTTTCCTCAGAAAAATTACAAAAAATACCAGAGATTAAATTAAATAACCTTAATATTGATGGTGTATTTGACATTTCTTTCCAGGAAAAATAAAGTCCAATGAAATTGAAATAATTTGAATTTTATATTAAAATAGACGTCCGAAAGAGGGTGTGACAAAGATTGTGTTGGCCACCAATATTGCTGAGACTTCCATCACTATAGATGATGTTGTGTTTGTCATTGACTGCGGACGAATGAAGGAAAAGAGGTAGATAATATTTCCTCACATCCATATACTATTTTCTTTCCATTCTAAAAGCATTGAATTTATCTAAAGCATTAAAATAACTGATAATAAATGCATCAATTATTATGAATTATTCATTATTAATGTCCATACATTTATTATGACCTCCAATAGATTGTAATCTTGCTAATTGTTGATTGGGAAAAAATTGTCATAAAAGATTGCTTTGATGTAGAAAAGCAGAAGATTTTATATTTGTGCCATTTGTTTTTAATATACCAAGAATAAAAATGGTAGGATAATAAATTTTCAGGTATGATCCATGCAAAGGTATGGAAAGTTTGGAACTAGTATGGGTGTCCAGGGCAAATGCCCTCCAACGGAAAGGACGTGCTGGGCGTGTTGCTGCTGGAGTGTGCTTCCATATGTTCACAACTAACAGATATGAAAGTCACTTCAGGGAACAGCCCATTCCAGAAATACAAAGAATACCTTTAGAGTCTCTCATCCTGAGAATCAAAATCCTTGATATATTTAGAGGACGTGCTGTGGAGGCAAGTATTGCTTACATTTTGACTACAGAACTCCTATACAAAATAGATTGATTTTTCTTTTCAAATTCATCTTTTTCAGTATTTTTTAAAGCTATGTTTTCATTCATATTCATTGATGCATGGAAAACATATTCTGCAAATTTTTTTTCTGTAAGACCATTCATTTGGAAATTGCCATTGTAAGATGTATATTATAGAATGATATAATCTGGTTTTTTCCAATTTTTTATGTTCTTATGTGAAATGAATATTTGTGACATATTATGATTATCAAAGGGCCATTAAATCTGATATGTTTACAATAAAATCACAGGACGTGCTGTCTAAGCTGGTAGAACCTCCGCCGGAAGAGAGTTCATCAAATGCCATTAAAAGACTTCAGGATCTTGGTGCCCTGGATTCTGACTGCCATCTGACACCATTAGGCTATCACCTGGCTTCACTGCCCGTGGATGTCAGGTAAGTGATTCACACCTCCAGACCACACTGTCTGTACATTTGTAGATGTCAGGTAAGCCATTCACACCTCCAGACCACAATGTATGTACATTTGTAGATGTCAGGTAAGCGATTCACACCTCCAGACCACAATGTCTGTACATTTGTAGATGTCAGGTAAGCCATTCACACCTCCAGACCACAATGTCTGTACATTTATAGATGTCAGGTAAGCGATTCACACCTCCAGACTACACTGTCTGTACATTTATAGATGTCAGGTAAGTGAATCACACCTACAAACTACACTGTCTGAACATTTGTAGATGTCAGGTAAGTGAATCACACCTACAAACTACACTGTCTGAACATTTGTAGATGTCAGGTAAGTGATTCACACCTCCAGACTACACTGTCTGTACATTTATAGATGTCAGGTAAGTGAATCACACCTACAAACTACACTGTCTGAACATTTATAGATGTCAGGTAAGTGAATCACACCTACAAACTACACTGTCTGTACATTTGTAGATGTCAGGTAAGTGATTCACACCTCCAGACTACACTGTCTGTACATTTGTAGATGTCAGGTAAGTGAATCACACCTACAAACTACACTGTCTGTACATTTGTAGATGTCAGGTAAGTGATTCACACCTCCAGACCACACTGTCTGTACATTTGTAGATGTCAGGTAAGTGAATCACACCTCCAGACCACACTGTCTGTACATTTGTAGATGTCAGGTAAGTGATTCACACCTCCAGACCACACTGTCTGAACATTTGTAGATGTCAGGTAAATGATTCACACCTCCAGACTACACTGTCTGTACATTTGTAGATGTCAGGTAAGTGATTCACACCTCCAGACTACACTGTCTGTACATTTGTAGATGTCAGGTAAGTGATTCACACCTCCAGACCACACTGTCTGTACATTTGTAGATGTCAGGTAAGTGAATCACATCTCCAGACTACACTGTCTGTACATTTGTAGATGTCAGGTAAGTGATTCACACCTCCAGACTACACTGTCTGTACATTTGTAGATGTCAGGTTAATGATTCACACCTCCAGACCACACTGTCTCTATGTTTATATATGTGTGGTTCACATCTCTGGACTTCCTGTGTGTAAGATTATTTGATTATGATACTACAAACATCACAGATCCATGATTTGGTTTGTTGACTTTTAACAATGGCAATTGAGAGTAGTGTGCATCCGTAATGGGGCATAAATACTATACTCATACAGTATGTACATTCATGTACAAGCATTTATCTATTTTATTTTCCTATAGGATAGGCAAGTTGATGCTGTTTGGTTCTATTTTCCGATGTCTGGACTCAGCTCTCACTGTCGCCGCTACTCTAAGCTTCAAGTCGCCATTTGTAAGTGCATATAAATTATTATTATTCACTTACCTCTTTCTAATTTCTTCAAAGCACATGTCACTAATGTTGACCAATCTTCAATCAAAAAGTTCTGTAAACTGTGATATTTTTTTAATGATGCTGAGCCAACTGCCCTCTATTTTATCACCATGGTTACTTGCATATATTTACCAAGCATTACCATACACCATGAAGAGCTTACAAATAAAGTTGCCACCGTGTTAAGCAAGCACATTATCAGGATTCCCTTATTTCTTCTCCATGTTATTGCCATCTTTCAGGTCTCACCATTTGACAAACGAGATGAGGCCGACAAAAAGAAAATGGAATTTGCAGTTGGGAATAGTGATCATCTAACAATGTTGAAAGCTTACAAGGTAAAGGCTGTGGTAGTATGCTGTGCCATAAACTGGACATTTAGTATAACCTTGGGGTATAATGAATGGAGTTGTGACGTCATCACTTGTATGAATGGCACTTTGGAGTAATTATGAATGGAGGCGCAACGGCGCAAGATCAAAAGGGACATCATAGTTGCTGCCATGGGCATTGTTATGATGACGCCAGGTGCAAGATATGAAAATTTTGACGTATTTTTTTTTCAGAACTATTTTAAGTTATCAAAACCACAATTTAGAGCTACGCAAGTTTTGACGATTTTATGACGAGATATTCAAATTCATATCATATATTTATTTATGTACTTTTTTGTTGTTTTTGTCTTTCCAGTTTATTTTTAATTATTGGCGCATATATTGGCAGATTGGAAAAATATACCATGCTGTTCAGTAAAAAAAATACTATCAGAAAATGCAATTTATATCCCTGCCAATATATGCGTCACATTTGTTAATAGATATTTTCTGAACACACCATGTCATTTTTATAAAATATTGGTAATGCAAAACCTCAAACTTCTTTATTAGAATATCTTAATAATTTTATGAACAAATGTTGCATGAATGATAAATCACTTTGCTGGGCAAATATTATGTAATTGGAATCAATGCATAGATTCACAGATTTGTATTCAACATCAGTAGAAGGATTGAATGAGTTACAGCCCCGGGTTACAGCCCCTTCCCTCAAAATGTACCCTCACAGTATTAAAAAGTTTCATAAGGGAAGGTAACATTCAAATAGAAGGGATTGAGTAATAAAAAGAATTATGTCAATAAATGTGTCAATAATGTGAACTAAATGTGAAAGTTCTGTGAGTTCACATAATTGTCTGACATTTTAGGGGAATCAATGCATTTGTATTGAGCTCTTTATATGTTGGGCGAATGATGTAGAAATTTCCAAAATGTTATAGAATCACCTACACTAAGAGCAGAGAAATAAAATTCATGCCACTATAATCAGTGGAAACTGGGGTACATTTCACTCACAATATGTCTAGACACTGCCTATGTTGGGTCAAAATTGTCAAGTCGAATAACATCATAATCTTCAGGTTTCAGCACATACCGGTAAGACACAATGGATTGTCAGTAATACATGCACCTTTGATCTTATGGCATCACAATTCCATTTATAATCATTCAAGGAATAACAGTACTTTTATCATGAGACAGACAAGTCAACATTACGATTAAAATTACCGGTAAAAGACTTAGTGTATTTTGACTGAGGATTATTTTGAATGTTAATTATTCTTCATGTTCATTTCAGAGTTGGATCTCTGCCAATAAAAGGGGTTCCTATGCAGGATATTGCTACTGCCAGGAGAATTACTTGTCTGTAAAAACTATGCAGGTAATTAAAGATAACTGATCCAAAATCAGTGACCTAATTAATATCCATCACAATATCCATCTGTCCTAAATCAGTGACCTAATTTGTGTTACTCTGTCCTATAGCTGTGACCTAATTAATGTTACACTGTCCTAAATCAGTGACCTAATTAATGTTACACTGTCCTTTATCAGTGACCTTATTAATGTTACTCTGTCCTTTATCAGTGACCTAATTAATGTTACTCTGTCCTAAATCAGTGACTTAATTAGTGTTACTCTGTCCTAAATTTAATGTAAATGGTAAATTTACTTTCTCTGACAAAGTACTTTAAAATATCTTCTGGCATATGCAAATAAGGAATGAATACTTAAATGGTCACCATAGGAATGGTAGCAATATTTCTGTTGTTAACAGCTCAATGAAACCAGTCAGATCATTGCATTCCATTGGTCACTGAGATTGTAGCATAGAATCCATCACAGTGTATCTGCAGTCTGATTGAAAATGTTAGTTTAAGTTCTGATATGTTTTATTTAATTTCTTATAAGATTAGACAACTTAAAAATGACCCTTTTTGTAGATGTTGGCAAGCATGAAGCGGCAGTTTGTGGAGTTGCTGTCGGACATTGGGTTTGTTAAGGAAGGACTGTCATCCCGAGATATGGAGCGTCTCACTCGTGATGGCGGTGATGGAGTCTTAGAGAGCACAGGCACAGATGTTAGTCATTGATATCTAGGATATATTCTGACTTATCTTCCAAATATATGTGTGAACCATAGCATTCTATTTGAATACCAAGAATTTTGATTTCTGTGAAATATTTTGTTATTTTCTAAGGTATACTGAATAAATTAAATTTGTGCGCAGATCAATTGAGAATATTTTTTAAATTTTGTTGTAGGCTAATAGTAATAGTAATAATATGAAGCTGCTGGCGGCCATCTTGGTGGCAGCACTGTATCCTAACGTAGTGCAGGTGAGAACCCCCGAGGCTCGCTACCATGTGACCGGCATGGGCACTGTACCCAAGGCACCAAAACCAGAGGAACTCAAATTTGTCACTAAAATGGATGGATATGTAAGTGGATTTAAGTTCATTGAATTCTTTTATTATTCATGATATGGTTTCAAAGTTTAGTTACATTTATTTCACTAAAAATTATGGATATGTAAGGGAATTTTAGTTCATTGAATTTGTTATTCACCCTATGATTTTAAAATTAATTCCCATGTATTTTCCTGCAGTTGTTGCAGAATATGCTACAAAAGATGCTCATAAAATATCAAAACAATATCTTTATTTTCTTATGGATAACAAATAAAAGTTATGGAAACATGTTGTTCTAATGCATAATAAGTTCAGATATTATTCAAGGCTTTTGTATATGTTCAGTGAAATTAAAGCTATCAATCTTGCTCATTTTCAGATAAATATTCACCCATCCTCTGTGAACTTTCACGTCCGACATTATGAGAGTCCTTACTTGGTGTATCACGAGAAGATAAAAACATCCAAGGTAAGTGGACCTTTAACAGAACTTTTCCATATGCACGACTCCAAATGGTATTTTAAATTTGTGGGAAGAATTAACATTATATCTCTATAATTTCTCATATAAATGAATAAAATATATTTTATTGAAGCACTAACTCTGACTCATATAAGTAAAATTTGAGCAAATATAGATTATCTCTGAAGCAAATAGGAACAATGCATATTGATTCATATTCAATGTATTTTCCTGTATTTTTGTCACAATGCCAGGTATATATCCGGGACAGTACCATGGTGTCTGTATACCCAATGTTGCTATTTGGGGGAGGCAGTATCTCCATAGATCTGGACCGCGGCAACTTTGTCCTCTCGGTGGATGATGGCTGGATACGTTTTATGGCTGCTTCCAATGAGGTATGCACAATCTCCTCTTAAAATCTAATATATTTATTTTGGGAGATTTCATATATCAATGCCCAACAAATATTTTTAAGAGAAAACATTTCAAAATTGCTGTTGGTTTGATTTGAATATTTCGGCTGTGTGAATATAATGTTCATGTATATACCAGAGACTCGTCTTTGAGTTATGTTTTCTTTGGGAATATTCTAAATTTAAGGGTCTTTGTCTCCTTGACTTTGTCAAATATCATTAAATTTGTTTGAATGTTAGTTTTCTGCCTTATCAACTAATTCCATATCGTTCCAATAGGTGGCGCAACTAGTGAAAGAGTTACGGTTGGAATTAGATCAACTGCTGCAGGATAAGATAGAGCAACCCAATATGGACCTGACCACATGCCCACGAGGAAGTAAAATCATCCACGCCATCGTTAAATTAGTCACAACACAGTGAATAACAACTATATAAGAATATTCATCTCAAAACTGAGAAGACAATCACCTAAACTTTGGTGACAAGACAAATAAAAACTATGTTACGTCCAAAACCCCATTGTTCAAGAGTTTTACACAATTGTGATAAGATATGGGCACCCATAATCCCATGGGTGGTGAGATTATAAAGAATAGCATTAACTTTCATATTGGTAATTCATTGATGACAAGGAATTAAAGCAGTTTTTGTAATAAAATGAGAAGTTTTTTCATACTTATATTCAAATATAATTTTTTTTTTAATTACGTGATATAGGCAAATCAAGATCTTTTAGCAGGTACTTAATCTCACAATCAGGTCCAAGATTGATAGATGACAGTTCATTATTGTAGGGTTTGCGATGTTAATCATCGTTTGGCAAAAATCATAATTTTATAGGCAATACACCACATTCAGGATTGTGCCAAATCTATACTTAACAATTGTAATATATTTATTATACATTAGGTGTACAAAAGTGTTATTGCATGAAGAATTTATTAAATATATTATTAGAATAAAATTTACAATGGCCTTTTTTTAAACGATTGTTACTGAACATGCACAGTATTTATTTCAGTTTTTAATGCGAATATTATCGTGAAAACAAAGATGTATCAGAATATGCTGAAAGAAATAATATACCATTTGCACGGCAAATGGGCCGGCATGTACCGGTAGTTATTTTCATGAAATCTTGGGAGGTCACAGGCAATTTAGAGATTTGGAGTATGTATAAATGATGTGTTCTTGAAACTATGATAAAATATTATCACCAGAAAAGGAATGGCTCTTATTGTAAACTCCTAAGGGTGTAAAGAATCTGCACCTTTAATGCAGAATTCCTTGAAAATGCTCATAAAATCTTGAATTATTATGAGGCTAGAGGGTACCCTAAGAATATTTTAAAGGACTTACTAGAAAAAGTTAACCCCCCTACCCAATTAAATGGAGATATGCTCCATCTAATTCTAACCTTTAACCCATCGATTGCCCTAAAATGGACATCAGTGGCAAAATCATTAGCACCAAGACCAAGCACAGTAACTCTTCCCCTGAAGATGGTAGTTGTGGTTGCAATAACTTGGTGTAAATGGTAACTTGCACAAGATGCGACCTCTAGTATGTGGGAGAAACCAAAAACACGATCAAAGAATGTATCTATGATCACGTATACAGGATCAGACATGTCGCAGATCCCAGCAAAATCCCACTTAGTAAAAAAAAAAAACATAAAGAACACACATCCATGGGAAAACATTTTCGTATATCACCACATTCCAATTATTGAATTCATCAAGAAGCCCCCACATTTGAATGAAACAACCAAATTTAGACGTATAAGGGAACTTCACTGGATTTACCAGTTGAAGACTTGTCGACCCACTTGGTATCAATTCGATGGAAAATGTCAGGGAAACACTAGCCTGCATCTAAATTTTTATTCCCATTATTTTCCATCTGGGACCACTCAGAATAGCTCCTGAGACACCTTGATCTAAGCTATCACAGCTTAAGTGAGAACTCAATCGATGTAAAATGAAACAGGGGTGGGATCAATTTACTAGGTACCCACCCCAGCACGTTTTTTCTCTTCAGAAAGACGTGGACTGTCCAATGTTGACACACAGCCAATGTTGCTCACACATCGTGTTCCCAAGAGATCAACATGAATCAAATTTTCTTTTTATTTATTGTTACGTCGTGGTTGCTATGTTTAATGGAAAACCCCAAGGTTCCGTTAAGTCCGGTTTTGAAGCCTTTGAAGAGTCACTACAGGTGACGAAACGACATATTGAGAAAATCTTCCTTTAACAAAGGTCAGGGATTGAAACCAACCAATAGTCTGTAAAATATATCAAACTGTGATAAAAACAATCTCCACAATGAAATCAACCAAAATACACCTGCCAGGATTATGTTTTGCCAAAGTGCTAAGTACCATATGGTCACATGAGTACAAGTATGTAACCATTGGGCATCCACCACAGGCACCTTCTGGCTCAGTCATGGTAAAACAGCATAACCTGGGCCATTTGCTGGACCAAATCATATGCAGCCAATCTGAAGGTGCCTCATTGTTAACAAACCTGCAAGTGATTGTACAAGATCACTTTACAAGACTCATCTACTTTCAAAGGGCACAGAAATTTATGTATAGGCAATATGATGGGTCAAAATCTTTGCCCACACTGTTTAGGGTAAAAACATTTACCGGTACCATCCAAGGAAAATGCTCACCATCCAAGGAAAATGCTCATGATTTTATTTCCTCACAGACATCATCTGATTTCATAAAAGTATTAAAGACTTTATATAGGAAATGAAGTATTTTGGCTGTGGCAAGCCAATGATTAGAATAAGAAGTCTTCTATCTGCAGTATATAAATTTAGAAATTTCCAAAGAGCAATTTTGTAAAACTTTCAAATAGATAATATAGGTTTATTCATTCTTCTAAGATGAACATTATTGTATTTCATGGCATGATAGTTTTTACCCTTTGATATTTATTTCAGTTGATTGAGTTAATCATACTATATATACTCACTATTTTTGTATTTTAATATAAATAAATACAAAATAATATATAAAATACAAATTTTTGACTTTCCACTTTATCGCTAGGAAATCCAAGTTGATATCATCTTATGACCACTAAAGGTCGTCACCTAAACCACAGCAAGGGTACCAGCTTGAGACCGGCATCTTACCACTGAGGAGCAATGTCCAAACCCCTACTGAATGTCCCCCACTATGAACAAAATGACAGCAAACAGCATCTTACATTCAATAATATTTTATTTAAAATATAATATTTTGGAACGTCTTCCAACAAAAGATAAAAATCTTTATTCAAATTCTTCTGTGTAAACGAACTTAAATCCATGTCCTTGAGAAATAATAATCCCCTCCCCATTTTCCTTTTTACAAAATTTGTATACTATGTGACAAACAAACTTAAACAGTGCACATCAGTCTCAGGCCAGTCTTCTGTTTCTGCTCACATGAAAATTTGCCCTGGTAAGCAGACTTTTTTTTGTAGTAAACTCGCATCATGGATGGCACATAAATCTTTTTAAAAACTATGTAAAAAAAAAAAAATTCGAAATCAAATAAAAATAAATTGTTAATTTAATATGCAGGTTAATAAGATTTTATCCTCTTCGGTTGATTGCTTCTTTCTCTGGGCATCAACAAGTTATTATCCAAAATCTTCATTAAAATGTGATACAAATCTGCAGTGAAGTGTGTTCCTTACTAATGTGAAAAGAGTGTCAAATATGGAATACCTAGCTGCCCATATATATTTATATATATGAATGACAATGATGCACTGGCTTATTAGGATTTATAGCAAATTACAGTTCCCAACATACACAGCAGAGACAAATATGTATATATACAACATATGTGTGTGTATGTGGCTAATGCTCTTATCCATAGTATGTTATTTCATCCTTCATATAATCATATCATTTGTATTCAGTCAGGAATTAGGTGTTATTGTCCATAATATCCTTGGTTATATGCGTTCCAGCCCGGATGTTGATAATTATTGTAGCCTCCCTGAAAATACAGATTATTATCAAACTTAATATTCAAAATCAATATCTGACACCAGTTATAGAACATGCAAAGTGTCTGAGCATTATGTTTAAAGTAAGAATCAGAAGCAATGGAGCTCAATGTTTACTCATCTAGAACCATCATTTAAATGAGCATTCAGTTGGAAAGAGGTTCAGTTACTGGTTCTATGCTTCAATGCAGTATGCCAATATTTATTCTCAAACTACAATTTATGGAAAAAGGTGACACAATAAAATAACTCTACTTAATATAAATATACAGGCATTTAGATATATATATTTTAAAATCTATGAGTAAAGTAGATTAGAGTGATAGGAGAGGCATTCTTACATAGCCGGCCCATTGGTTGTAGTGGTAGGCGTTGGGGTCGTGGTGCTGGTGCTGGTGCTGCATGTGATGAGTGTTTGTAGACATGGCTGCTGTAGTGGCTGCTTGGTGCTGCTGTGCTAATGTATCGTCCACAGAAGAACCATTTGTTGTGTTGTTATATGTTGTATCAACTTTGGCTTTCTTATCGCTCGGAGCATCCTCCCTGAAACCAACACAGATCCAGTAATCCTTTGCTTCACTATACCATTGCAGAAAGTCATTAAAATACTTGTTAATTAGCTAAGTCTCTGGTAATAGAAAAGGCAAGGATCCTTAAGAATAGCTGGATGACAATCACATTCCTAAGCCTAAGTCTCTGGCAGTTTGAGTGTCAAAATTACCCTCTAAAACTAGAGCATATTCAAATCTGATCATGACTATCATAGGCCTTAGAGATTTAAAATCAGTATACAATTCAGAACTCCCTATGGCCAATTAACAACTTGTCATTATATTACTTACGACGTTGAATCATCCGATTTTCTTTTCTTGTTATTTTGCATATCTTTAACTAATTTCTGGTGTTCTTCATATGCATCCAATACTCTAAAACACAATAACATAGTATTTTACCATTCCTCATATGACATCTGCAATCTGCACTTAGATATACACTATTACAATTATGTGCAAAGTCAATAGTACATTCAGAGATTGCTGTATAATATACCTTCTTTTGTCAAGTAATATTCCAAGATGACGATACATAAAGAAAATCCCCATGTTTCACTTTCACTCTCTTATAAACCAACATGTCCAAATGTCTGATATTTAGTTGAAAACCGTTTCCTTTGTTATCAGGAGTACAGGCATTTATCCTGTGACATTCCTTTGATAGGATGAGGATAACTGTAGTTTCTTATGTATTAAACCAGCTTCATGTCTTAAAGTTTTCTTAACCATATTTCTGGAATGTAATTTATGTTATAAATACTATTTTGCTTACCTTGTCACATTTGCACTGAAATCTTCCATAAATTCCAATTTTCTCTGAGAAAATGCTATGCGATGTTCAATGGCTAGATCACTAGCAATGGCCATATCAAACAAGCGCACCATTCTGGCCTCATCTACAGGTGTCTGCAGATATTCTAAATCAATCAACTGAAGGTACAACTTGTGATTATTCTGAAAAGATACACAAAAAATAAGATAGACATTGACCTTGATTGTATCTACAAGAGTGTGCAATCTTAGGTTTTTTTTATCAACAGAGGTAAGGGATATGCGATGCTTTCATCTTCCCCAGGACCTAATGCAGCACCTGTCAACTCAATGTAATTGGGACAGCTCTGATACATAATCAGACCATAGGACTCTGATACATAATCAGACCATAGGACTTTTTTCTCTTAAAAAATAACTGCAAATATTTTTTATCCTGAAACAAATATTCTCTCATGACATAGATACGAGGAAATGAAAAAGTGAAAAAACTAATATCAAAGTCTCTTTTATATATATATAATCTAAAATGGAAAACTTATATGGGCAAACACTGATGGAGCTATATGTTCTGTATGATATCTAACAAACTATTTTTCCATTACTTGTTATCTAAACTGGGATGCGATGTCTTATATGAGATATTTGGGAATAGAATATATTTCATAATATCTATCAAATGATTGCAAATGTTATTACTTACTTCATCTCTTTTTAATGCTTCCTCCAAAATATCTTTTGCTTTCTGTGTATTTCCAATTATCTAAAAAAATAATATGAAGAAATAAGATAGAGTTCTGCACAAATTATTTGATTTAAATCCTGCCCAAGTTTGGTTCATCATCCAGGCAGGCTAACAGAAGGCTAAAGAGTCATACTTGTTGTGCTGGTCTCAGCACATTCTATCATAATAATTATTTTACACTAATACCATTTCAGCTTTGGCCTACAGTGGTTTAAGTCTGATATATTGTACATAGTAAATATTGCAGTGATTTCCAAGTTTCAGATAGTAATTTATTAATGGTACATCAACCTTTGGGAAAGTGACCTGTCGAAGCTCTCAGAATTTTACTGATTATTTTTTATGCATGAAAAATCACGCTTTTGAATGAATTTTGAATGATTTTAATTGTATTTTAGGGATAAAATACTAACCTTGGCGAGGTGTCTGGAATATTTGATGGCGTAGAAGCTCTTCACTTCTGTCTTCTCTGCATTGTCTATGTAGCTCTGGTACAGCTGCTCAGTCTCCTGGAATTTGCCTTGTCTCCTTTCCAGACTGATCTTCCTCAGAGTTACCATGGCCAGACCCGGTAACTGTACCTCTAATCTGAGCAAAATATCCAGTGCTATCTGGTGGTTGCCTGGAAAAAGGGTTGTTTTTTTTTACTTTTAACTGAATTGTTTTTGTAATAACTGTTGAAATCTTGTGATTAGATATCCTCAAAATTTTGATACAGAAAATCAGTTGTCAGTTTGGTCAAATTTTCCATATTATTCTGATCTCATTCTGACATGCAATGGGCTGGCTATGTTTTTTTTTTATATTAAAATCAGAGAGTTTATATCTCATTTCCATTTACTTCTAAAAACCATTATATTTAATTGGAGCCATTGCTAGAATATAAATATAACCTTGTCTCTCTTCAAAGGCGGCCCATGCTAGATGCACATTGGGCTTTTTGGGCAGGTGTATCTGACAGGCTCTCTGAAACACATGGCTCACTCCCTCTGAACTGTGTGGCTCCATATACTTGGCATACTATAATCACAAAGAAATATAGATATATTACTCACCACTCACATGTTAAAAGTGTTCCCATAAATATGTATAATATTGACTTAACATAGTTGGTCATATATTCCTGAATGAGTGTCTTATTAATTTATCACAGGGATAAGCAATAACGTTACTAACCTTGAGCCAGAATTCCTCATAGAGAGCACAAGCGATGAGACATCTCTCAAACAGCACCACCACTCTCTCATGGGTGCTGTTCTCTATCTCAAAGTCCAAGTAATCCTTCCAGTTCTTGATCTGTGCTCTCTCCAAAGGCTTCACATGGAAATATGGACGTCTCACCTGCAAACAGATGGTTATTTCTCTTAGTACAATTCATGATTCAAGAAGAATGGTGAAGAAAATATACAGAATGGTGAAGAATGGTGAATGCAAATATACATCATTTCTCTACAAATTCTAATCATTGAGAAATCCTAGATGTCATGACCTCATAAATTTTACTTGCAATCTGCATTGTCACCCCTCAGTATTATTTTTGACTTGATGTTTTGTTGAAAATGCAGTGCAGGATAGGTGTAAAGCTTACCCCTTCCTCAAAAGCCCATCTTTTGCTAACTTCTTCCTCTGTGGCTTTGTGAACTTTACGTCTCAGTTCTATGACCTTCTCCCGGATTGCTTTCGTCTCCTCCTCAGATCCCTTAATATCAAAACATTGCAATCTTAATAAAACAAAACTAGGCAAAGTCAAAGGTAGACTCATATTGGGCTTGAATGATATTCAAATAGTTTGATTGATAATCTGTTACAATTAGCTGATGAAGGTATGTTATATACCAACATAAGTAGAACGGGCTCCAATCCATCTTAGAGACAAATTGTTTAAAATAATGAAGTTAATAGTGAAACTACATTTCATTATCTTTTAAATTGGACTTTCTTAACCTAAAAACTAGATCCCAGAATATAAATATATATAATTTTGCCACATTATATTTATACCTTTTAACGTGAATGTATTTAAAATGTTTGAAATACCTTAAAGGAATCGCCATCCATGCCGGGGGGCGCTTCCTCACCAGGGGGCACCTCTACACCCGGGGGAACGTCTGCCACAGTCTCGGTGACAGCATCCGCAGGAGTATCCCCCTCCTCGTCCCCAGCTGGTTCAACCAGAGCCACCACTGGAGCAACCACCGGAACAACTTCCTGGCGGAGACGCAGAAACTCGTCCAGAGATAAGAAATCTTTTGGGTGATGAGCATTTACATGCTCAGTGAAGCTGCAGAATACAGTGACTGCCATTTAATATCACTATGCAGAAATTAATTACAAATATTTATGACTACAAATATTTATGAAGCTTTAAAAATATTTAAAAACAAAGCTTTGCAAATATCTTAAAATAAAGAAATGATTACATGCCAATTTCCCCTACATTGAAATTTTTAAGCAGCTTCATAACTTAAAAGCCGCAACATTTCATGTTTCTTTCTCGTTGTGAAATATATTTTAAGTAATAATCTCACCATTCGAAGTTATGACTGTAGAGCTGAGTTGGTATTGTAAGTAGTCTGTCATATAAGGCTGTGACTTTTTTGAGATTGCCGGCATCTTTCTCGAACTGAATGTAAGTTTCCCATAATTTGTCGGATCGGAAATCCATCCCTGCTGCTGTAATGGCTCGTTCATATATTCTGAAATGTATAAGATAAGGTATAAAAAATGAAACTTGTTCAATTGAGTAAATTCTATGAAAATAATAGTAACAAGAGCATTGAACTTAAGCCCCCCACACTTTGGGCACAATAGATGTTTATGGTCAGACGGTCGCCATGGCAACAAAAAACAACCAATCACTGCCATATCCTTATCAGATTGGGGAAAGATCCCCAGGAGTGCATGTGTATCTAAGCTACATGTCAAACCGTTCTGGCTGTATCATGCACACAAACCAAGTTGGCGACATGGTTGTCATCGCAACAGAAATTGACCAATCACAGCCATTATTTAATCAAATCAGAGGAAGGTCCCCAGGAGTGCATGTGTGCAATATCTAGGGTAAATGTCAAACCATTGTGTCTGTATCTTGCACACAAGTAATTTACCACAGAATCACGGATGCATGCAACTCAATTTAATGTCCCCCACTTTTTCGCATTGAGAAGAATGCAGGGGACAATAAAACCTTGCTAGTCTCACTATCTTTTAATAGTAAGCAAAATAATTTTATAACTAATTGTAATTAAAATGCGCTCAGAGAACGCAGAACAATGCCCTCCTCCTGCATACCCCTGTGGCCAGTGCCGCCTAGTGGCCAGTTTGCCCCACACCTCAAATTCACAGAATCAGCATCCATTATGTAGAATCAAACCCCAATGTTCTGGAGCATTGAAATGAGGGCCACTCTAAATACTAATGGGGATGTCGATTTTCACCTGAAAAGTAGGTCACATTGACCCAATTACACAAATTAACATTTTCGCAGCTTATACCAATTGATAATAAGTAATAATATTTGATATATGTGTATTCTGCAAAGAATTAACAAAATCGGCATGTCGGCCATTTTGAAAAATGGCTGCTGTGGCTTCAAAATTTGGTCAGTATCGCTCATCATCGAACTTAGCCTAGCCCCTCATAAAATACACCTGTACACCAACTTGTGTCAAAATTGAAACATTTTTATAGAAGTTAGAGCGCTCACGGCCAAAGTTGACCCGATGGTCACTGCGACCTTGACCTTTGACCTAGGTCACCAAACTTTCATGGAAAATATTTACTTGGACTATATTGTTGTAGGCATAAGTAGTATCATCCCCGTGGTCCAGCCACTTTCGAGTGTTGGCCATTCCAAATATTGTGACGGACGCACGGACACACGGACTCACAGACGCATGGACGGAAAAGTGATTACTATATGCCCTCCCTCGGAGGAGGAGGGCATAATTATAATCTATACACATGTATGACCTCCCCTTTAAGGCCCATATCAAGACCGAATTCCTCAAGTCTCAAGAAAAAGGCTCTCTTTCTTATGGGTATCTTATTGTGAAATATCATCCTGGCCATAATGAAAGGTGAAATGTCATCAAGGCATTGTCCATTGAAACATATCAGAGATATGTCACATTGTGAATGTTGAATTTATAAAAACAACTGAGACTCACTGTCTGGTCCTCTCTTCCCTTTGAAGTGGATCTTCCTCCTGGATGCTAACAGAGCTGAGGTAGTGCTGCCACAGGTCTATGCTGAGGGGGATGGCCACGAGTGCTGCTTCAAACACCTAGCATGAAACAAGAACAGAAAACGTCCACAAATCAAAATATGGCAAACATGTAGCACACAGCAGGACAAGAATGGTAGAAAATTCACCATTTAAGAGGCATTCATTCAATTTTAGTCCAAAAAAACGGAGGCAGCCTGTTGGCTCACTCTCTTTACCGTAAATGCTCAAGTCCATGATGGATGTTTATCTACTCCATGCAGGCGAGCGATTAATTCTAGAGCATCCTGGAGCAGACGCTTGACAGCGCCTACCCAACGTTTCCTTAGTGTTGTTGCCATGGGAACAAGATGTAAGCTGCAATCCCATTGGTTCCTGTGATTCCTTAACCAACCAATCACCTCTTACATTACGAGTACATATGTTATTTGACAATGCCCAATGAAATTACCCAAATGTTAACAAATTCTACCAAAATCGAATATATATATAAGCATACAATAAATTTACAGAAATTCAAGTGTATTTGTATTTCCATCGTTGCTGGAACCTGTGGCAAAGAAAAAGGCAACAAGGTCATGGTTAACACAACATGGTCAGGTGACGGCATTCAAATCGATATAAACATGGTTTCCATTGGGCAAATGGAATGCTGAATCCACACATGACGCAACATGCAATTACTGGTAGTTTGGTCAACAAAATTTTGGGTACAACACTCTTCCTCCTGGTTATTTCAAATGTTCAAAATTTTGAGTGTTCCCATACTTTAATTTGATCTCTTCTTCTACAGACATTAATCAGTCTGTATAAAGTACAAATGGATTTAACCAACCCTGAACTTTTATTTAAAATTGAGATAGCAACAATTCTTGAAAAACCAATTTCTGTAACCAAAAATATTTGAAGGTATAGTGTCACAATTTTCAGATGTATGTCATACATATTTAATTTACTATCACAAGAATTAATCTGACAAGAACAGATTTTAAACAGATTGTGTACTGAATATTGTCTCAAAAGTGTGATTGCGGGTTACCATCTTTTTTTTTAATCAATGAATTTAAGAGATTTTATTTCGCACTTCATATTTTTTGTGTGCACTTCCTGTACATTTTGAATGGGGTAAGATGGCAACTTGCAATCAGCCTTTGAACTGAAGCTTCAGTAAAAAGCTGTTAAATGGGATATTATTTCAAATAGTGAATATCTGGGTTCAAGAAGTTCAAAAGTAAAACATATAACCAAAAAATTAAACATATAACCAAACAAAATTGGCGACTTAGTCCATGTATTCAATTCTGACTATTAATTTCCACTATTCTGAATCTATAAATGCATGAGACCATTTTTAACAAATGTATTACAAAGGAATTCTGTGGTTGTTTTATATCCCATTAGTCTTGCGATTCTTTGGCATAAAACTCACCAAAGCTAAAAATGTACCAAAATATCTTGTACATTGTGATAACACTGTATGTACAAGTATATATATTTAAAACTATAGATACAACAAAAAGAACACAATGTTGAAATTTTGCTGAGGACTCAAGTTGGACATAAAAATTATCCTTATCTTATCTTTGTTTCATCATATGTGAATGATATATATATGAACATAAAAATGAAATTGGTTTGGGACTGCTTTTGAGATAATGAACATCCTTGCTTTTTCTTTTTACAAACGACAAGCACTTTTGGTGGTTGCCCAAGCCTATAGCAGACCAGTCCTGCATGTTTCCATCATGTGTGGCACATTCCAGTGTGACTAACCCCCTCCCCTAGACCTGTGCCTACCTGTTCTGCTTTGTCCACATTGTTATATTTCTTCTCCAGGTCTGCATACTTCTTCCAGTAGCCATAGCAGTAGGGGTATTTGGACAGGAAGGCATCAAATGCTTCTCTCGCAGATGTCAGATCGTCCTACAATACATGAAATAAAGCTTATTATTTCAACAGAAAGGCATAAAATGCTGCATCCTACAAGACATGAATTAGTTTTATTCAAAAGAATAAGGTGTCATACACTTAATGATACCGGCTTGTTGCATTTGGCACGTAGTGCACGTTTATGCGTGTTGTGTCAGTTATGTGCGTTGTGTCAGTTCTGGTATTTTGGGGGGCTTTTGGGATCAAAATGTTTGAATAGAAATGTTTGTATGTACATAACATCAAACTTGGATTTAAATCATAAAACCCAACTATTTGCAAGTTTTAAAAATGACACTTCACTGAATTTGGCGGGAATCAGCTTTTGTATATTGGCGTGTCCAGAAATGGATATTGAAGGGGGTGTTCAATTTAACAAATTTCACAATTTACAGGCCTTGACATAAAGAGAAAAAGGTTGGTTGTCCAGTTGGGCCACCAGAGCATGGGAAGTGGTGGCCCGAAGTTTCTAAGGATAATAGGATGTGTGATACAATAAAGAACATTGTACATAAGGTTGTATAGTGTCTGAGTGGGGGATACTTGTCCCAGTCAAATGTCTATTGATCGTGATATGATATCTATCAAGGATTAGAATAATAAAATCAAGATAGTTTGGGCCACTAAAAGACCAAAAATATGGTTGCCCAACTGGGCCACTACAACAGAGCATTCACTGGCCCGAACAAAGGATCTGGTGGCCCGGGCCACCGGGCCAGTGCGTATGTCAAGCCCTGAATTTATATCATTTGGCCTTTCTTCTTCTTATAGGACTTTGTATGATATTTGTGAACACGAATATGCCAAAAAAATAATAAATACTTGTACAGAAAAGATACTGTAGTGTACCCCATTTTAACAAATGTAAAACCCTGGACCTGCCACTGATGCCTTTCACACACTGTCCTTCTGTGACGTCACACTGATACAAGTCACTCTGTGTTGAACGCGCCATTTATCAAACGCGCAACGTGCCGAATGCAATAAGCCATGATACCTGATGCTTGTCATTCTATGCAAATAGATTTTGACCAAACTTTCTCTATTTGCCAATTAGGTTGGATAGAAAACACAACTAAAAATGTGGGGTCACCCTGCTTGTTTTTAGAATACATACACGACCCATTTCAAGATTTTCTGCATACAATTTGTATTGAATAGGGCATCATATCGTTGGATTTCATCGATACGATACGATATATATCGATGATTTATCAATATTCGATACATATCGATACATATCGATATTACTGAACCGAAATAGAAGAATAATTGACTGTCTTTATCGGTCTGGGTACAAGCTCCCCAAACGGCGATATATTTAATATCTTCGGCTTAAAATACGCACAGAAATATTCTACGACGTGTCAACAGTAGTCCGCCTCCTATTAATAAGTGTATATATTGCTCAAATCGGAGAAAATATGAATTTAACAATGCTTAAATATGCATACGCAACACAAGTTCGTCATTTCGTAAACCGGAAGTGACGGGGAGAAGCTCTTATTTTTGGCGCGAAAACGATTGGAGTGCTGTCACAACGTATTCATTCCCATTGAAATATTGATATATTGCGCAATGATGGATCCCTCAGTCATCGTATTTACATTTGAAAGATTAAAAAACTTACGATGCGTAAAATATCGAGTCAAAAATCTGTGTTATTATGATGATATGAGGGCCCAATTCGATACAACTAATATATTGAAGCACCAGTATGACAATACCGGTTATCGTATCGATGTCTGTATACCGGTATATCGATAATATCGCGTACCGGTGTGATGCCCTAGTATTGAATATAGAGGATCATGATGAAAATGCTCTTTAATACACAGGTAGTATTATTTAACCTGGCAACTTTGCAGTGTTTGCACCTAGCAATTTATTCATAATGGGTTTTACAAAGAAGCTGCACTTACTTCTTTGATTTCTTGCTCCACATATTGCAGCAGATAGGTCCAGCCTGTGAAGTCTGAGGGGTTGTCCTTGACAGCTTTCCAGTATTTCTCCAACTCTGTGAGCTCGCGTGGCTCAGGCTCTGCTGCCTGCTCTGGAGGGGCCTCTTCTGCTACTGTGTTGTCATGGTTATCTGGGTCAGCTGGCTGAGACTGCAGAGGATCTTCCGGAAGTTCTGGGGCACTTTGTACCTGCTGCAGCGGCTGCTGATGATATTCTCCTGAAATCATTAGCAACCAGTTATCATTAGCAACCACTGCCAACCAGTAATCATTAGCAACCAGTTATCATTAGTATAACTGGTTCCACAAACCTGCATATTCATCTCATCTTTTTTAAACCAAGCACTTTATTTAAATAAAAAAATATTTTTCATTTCCAGCAAGTACTCTACCGAAGACTGCTCAACTTATAATATGAACAGCAAAAAATGTGTGTATTTTATTAACTTGGTAACTAATTATAATATGTCAACTACAACAAATCATATGTTGCTTTAAATAATCTTATATGGTCCTGTAAAAATGCTGTCAATCAGATAAAGTCAACTTCACAAGACCTTATTTCCAGTGAAGTTCCATTGACTATGGGGAAAACTTAAAGCTCAGCATGGATCAACACCATACGTGTTTTGTGACTGATCTCAAATGTGCTAATACTTATTCCATTCCTTCCTACCTTACAAAGTTGACATCCATTACAGGTTGTAAACAAACTGGCAAATTCAAATTGGCAGCTATATTTTACAAATTAACATTGGAATGTCAGTCAATCCAATGGTCTTTTTTTCTAGAAAATATGTAAAAATTCTAAATTCACTTGTGTAAACCACAAAATAGTGTTGGCACTGTTGCAGTTTATTAATAAAGGGAGGCACACCCACAAATAAATATGCACAAAATTTAGCACACTACACAAACTAATAACATCACATGTATTTATCACACTTGTCCTACCCAATTGAAAATTTTGTTGTGAATAGAAAAATGATGGAATGAAACTACTCAAATGCCCTGTACTGTGGACTGTGGGATTACCATTATATTTAATGAACCTCCGAGGGTCCACACGGGAGCGAGGGAATTGAAGCTCAGCAAGTACAATGCAAAAACTAACATGAACATTTTGTGGTTATTCGCAATTCGAAATTTGATACCAGGAACATAAACTGAAAACTTTTCACAACCTTAGTAAAGAAACTTGGACGAAAGCAATTCAACAGTTCCATTAAAAGAAAGGTATTACTCCCTAAAACCTTGTGTTTCATGCTTCATAATTAGTTTGCCATTTAGAATAATTATGTGTCTAACTTGAGGTATAATATATTACAGCCGATGGCGCAAATTAAGCCAGATGTACCTGGATTTTCGGCGGATTCTGTTTTCGCTTCGTTCTCCATTGCGACCATTTTGAAATGTGTATGAGTCAATGTTTACCCTCGAAAATCTATTATTTAAAATAAACACTAGATGGCGCTTTGGCCATACCAAAATTATTTTCTCCAGTGCAAAAGAGCTTCTCATGACATCATTCACTACTGAAAATCAACAACAATGGCGCATTGGTTCCACAGAAATCCTTTGAAGGCGACTTCGCCTGTAAATTTCGATCTGAGATTGGTCGCTACCACTGGAAATTCACAAAAAATATGCACGTAAGTAAGACAAATGCTCCATTTACGAGGTCGCTCGTTAAGAGACGACACAGTTCTGATCAGCTGGGGAGTGAAATGTCACAAAATCAGCAGTTTTCACAATTTACCACAAAATGAAATGAAAATTGGTTATTTCACGCATCATTTGCCCATTCGTACAGCAGAAAATCAAATGCTATAAAATGATGTAAATGAATAGCAGTAACTTAACTGTTTTCTTAAACTCTGAAGTTTCCATTGTCAATCTCATATGTTCTGAATATGGCCCACTCCCACTTCCCATGACATTTACTGTCTTTTGAGTCACGTTTACAGTTTAGTGGGAGGGGCTAACCTGTATGGTCCAACACTGCAGTAAAAAAAGATATTGCGCTCTTCTTTTTAATATTGGAAGTTTGATGTACAAAATGATAATTTACATTGAAGTAGAGGAGAGAAAGTCTGTGTGCCAGTCAGTGCAATGACTTGTCAGCTTTGTAAAATTATACAGTGACCGGCAACTGTCTGAAACCGGCAGATGAAACTCGGACATTTTTAACTCGGTCAAATATCGAGTAAAACTGAGCTATACTAATTGCAATTGAGCTGAATATTGTGCCTCACACGTCACCTTGTAATTCCTATTCCTTTCAAAACGTTAAAAGTGTTTATTTGTTTTCACGGCACGAAGGATCGCATCATTGTCAAATGACGTCAGAAGTGGTGACATAACCAACATCATCGTATAACTCGATATAAAACTCGTACAATTTGCCGGTTTCTGAATGCATGAATATCCTCCTAATTCTGTAAATATTGAACGGGTATCATTTTTACTCCACACGCCTTTAAGACTGACGATCATCTATTAACGTGAGCAGTTTTTATCCAGTTATGAAAGGTTTTGTGAAAATCGGGAGTGAAAAACATGAAAATGTCCGGATCTGGCTGCCGGTCACTGTACATTGCTCCTTATTACTTGTTGCAATACATCACAATTGTACACATATTATCAGTGGATCATTATATAGGAATGCAGAATTATAGACTGACATCTTTCTGTTCGTCAATAAAGTTAGTGTGCAACAACCTTAAAAAAATCTTCAAGGTTCAACCATATCCTTAATTTTATTATTTTTTTACCACAGAGAGCTACGGCATGCACGAACACATTTGCTGGATGTTATATCTAATCCAAATAATGAGACAGCCTCTATGACCACTGCCGCAAACAATTACTTTGCCCTGCTGACTGGATTCATCAATTCCTTTGATGACCAGGCTGGAGACAGCAAGCTGCGACACATCATCAAATTCCGATGGACAAACACTCTTATGGGAAGTACACCAACGTAAGTTCCAATTATTACCAATATGTACATTCAGTGACTGATATATGGTTAAAAGTATCACTTATCATAAGCCTATTTTAACCCCTAAGTGACTAACCCATATAAATTTTGTTGTTTGGCAGGATCAACCTTTTTTCCTGGACAAATGTATCCATACTAAATTGATATAATTTGAAACAATGGTTATTTAAAATCCTCAAAGTTCTGAGGTCAAACGTTGAGAATCGAAGCAGTCTGAACATGATCATCACAATAATCATAATTACATTGTTACAAGCAGCCCCACAGAATGGTAGAAAATGATGTCATTAAGTCAGAGCAATGGGGACATTAACGTCCTTCCTGTCCATTTTAAATATCTGCACAAACATTGTGCACTGCCAGATTTTTGAGAGACTTATAAATCACAGGTATGAGGATTTCAAATGAACCATATGAAACATGTTAAAATATGTTACCAGTATACATCTTGTGATACATCTTGGGAAGGGTTCAGGTCAAAATACCTCTTGTCCCTGATTTAAACTTTGCAATTTGGGATCATATTGGGTCATTCCTTAACCTTATTGTGCTGTGCACACAGTAGAAATATGTGAGGATAAATGGATTGGAACAAGTTTCTTTTGATCCCAGAGCAGTGATATTAATAAATTTTATTTAAGGATCCATTGAATCAGATATAACTTTGATATTTGTGCCTTTGAATCAAGCTATTTTCTTTTAGACAAAGACAGAAAATAAAGAGAAAAAGTGTCACTTGTTGGCATGTGTGAAATATCATGTTTAGAATGGAATAAATCTTAATTTTTTATTTAATATATAAAGGACAATTTTGAGTAACTCACATGAGGAAGTTAGTAAAATCACATGCCTCTTGATTCAATTTGATGATTTTCAAAAATAAATCGTAAATCCCACAATCTTTATCAGTATTGAAAAATTGTAAATAAAAAAATATCAATAGGCTGTTTTTATTGATGCAGGGAGGTTTA
Organism: Amphiduros pacificus; assembly: GCA_949316495.1. Lineage (NCBI taxonomy): Eukaryota > Metazoa > Annelida > Polychaeta > Phyllodocida > Hesionidae > Amphiduros > Amphiduros pacificus. Next base: position 32,204,017 of record OX439005.1, on the reverse strand, counting down.
CGATGCATTGTTTGAAGCAGCATCCATGCTGGTGAATATTGGCATCTGGTTTACAAAGCATGGCTCCAAACTGGCTGCCCAAGATGAGTAAGTATATCGCAGCATTGCCCCTCACCAACCTGTCTAATGATGCTTTACATAAAATCAACCATATCATATCAACTTTTATCTCCTTTTGTTGCAGATATATTACTCATTGAATGTGTCTTAAGACAAATTAACAAGACAGTTATATTAGAAAGAAAACAGTTATCTAGATTTAAGGTCAATTTTGAAATGTGATAATTTTAAAATGTGATGAATTGTAAATGTAATTTTTTTAATGTGATGATTAATAGATGTGATAACTTATCCTTGCAAATACTACTTATGTGACACACTTTAAATATGCAGAATGTGATGTGATAATGAATGTTTAATATGCACAGACCCTCGATGGAGGAGGCCAAGGAGGTTCACAAATGTCAGCGCCTCGCTGCAGGATTCTTCACCTACGTAAAGGTATGCAATTTTCATGGGTGGCAATTGAATAAATATCCATGCCATAATGGGCTGAGAACCCTGGGTTAGCCAATTCTGATGATGTCATAACACCTTCCAGTGCCTCTAAGGTCACACTGTACCAGAGGATGATACCAATCAGGGAAGACAGTTGTCTAAATGTGTTGCAGTCTCATTTGTACTTTTGACATAATTTTTTTTCTTTAATTCTGAGCATTAAACAAAATCAATATTTGTTGAGGCCTTTGATTTCTTGAACTGAACTTTGGTTCTCTTTTTAGGAAAACTTTTTAAGTCGTTTGGTTGAGAACCCAGAGAAAGGAACAGATCTGGATGGGCGAGTTCTGGCAGCCTACATTCACCAGTGCACAGCGGAAGCCCAGGAAGGTTAGCATTCTACCCCATACAAACCTAGCCAGCTTGCTCTGAAGTATCTGTGTTAATCATAACTTTGAAAGTTGGTAGCTTTTGGCCATAATTCCTGAGGTAGCTACAAATGTTTTTGCAAGAAGCCTTTTCATGTATGTTAAAAGATAAAAATTTCCTTTGAATCAAAACAATGTTCAAGTTTATTTCCTCACATATATCAATTAGCTTAAAACTTGAATTGAAATTCTGCATATTATTAGTGGCATCGCACACAACTGATATAACCAAATGTTGTGGCAGATTGACTTTTTGTTTCCATCATATATTGATGTTTGCATTATCCACTCTTATTCAATAATATTGGTGACTAAGAACTGTTTGTAATTATAGTGAATAATTTAAAAATGCATTTGATAATGATGGAGACAACTTTTACAGTGACCATCGCAAGAGCCATAGAACTGAAACACAAATCAACATTAGTATCATCGTTAGCATTTGAGACAGCCAAGATGTACACAGATGCAGGTGAGTCATATTTATTGCTCTCTCTGGGTTAATGATTTTGTAGGCATCCCAGATGGGTCAGTCTAAAGGGGGATGACTATATTTGCTATAATTCACCTAAAATACAAATTTTATTTTCCATAAAGTATGATAATGGAAAAAAAATCTTGACGACTGTGCTACTAATGTTTGTTAACCATCAATATTGTATTGTAATTTTGTTTAATTTCAGATGATTCTCTGAATAGCTTGGAAGATCAGCATGTATTGAAATGGAGAAAATACTTACAGTTCAAAATGCAGATTTACTATGCTTATGTATGTATTCTTTATATAATTGTTATTTCATCAACATATATTGATCAATTCTTTCAACAAAATAGGCTACAGGACAGGAAATGTCAGAAGTGTTACAATTCTTTCTCTTTTGATTACAATTATTGCTTGAACCAAAGATCACTTATTTTACACATTTTAACGTTTATCTGTCCATGCAATGAATAAAAGCTTTTTCTCCTGAAATAAGGAAAACATAGAGCAGTGAATGCACAAAGCCATCTGACATCTCGTTTTGACCATGTCTATATTACAGTTCCCATTAGGAATGAAGTTTTATCCAAAAAGTCACTTGCTGAATGACCTTTCAAGAATAATGCCTTTGGTGACCTTTGTGCCATACTTACAAAATGGTTGCAAACTGAGTCAGTCATAGTATTATTATTATTATTATTATTAAGATTAGTCAGAATGTATTGATGATGATTCTGTTCATGTTTCAGGCATATCACTACCATGGTGAAACTTTACTGGCAGAAGACAAGTGTGGGGAGGCCATTAAATGTCTGCAGGAGAGTAAATCATGTGAGTTGGAGCATATTATCATAAAATAGATTGCTCAGTTTGGGGAAGTGGGCTTTATAATCCCCAGGTACATTCTCTCTCACTTATATGATGACCACATTCACCCACAAATGTATGCATTGAACAAAATTCTGAATATTATATTTGATAATATGGTGTGATACAGCACAGTGGGGCTTTATGTAGGTAGATATGTTATCATCATTTTTTTATTTGTTGTAAATTAAAATCAATGTTTACTTTTTTCATAAAACAATATCTTACTTTGCATATGACTAATATTAAAGAGGTCCAATTTTTTTCCGTAATCTGACCTTTATTTCATGTTCTTGACTAAATATCCCAAAAGGAAGGGATTGCTGTGATACATAATCTGAAATGCCTCTATTTTTCTGACCATTCTGCAGTCAGACCTACTTGGTCATAATAACTTGATAGGTCTCTTGATCGATCTCTTGATTGGTCTCTTGATTGGTCTCTTTTAGATTATGACAAAGCAGGCATAACAGGAAAAGACTATGGGGCCACTAAGGGCCCGGGTACTACATGTAAACCACAAGAACATCTCTTCTACAGAAAACTGGGACCAGTACTCAACAGAACACTGGAGAAATGTGTCAGAGAAAACGGATTCATGTAAGCAAGTTGTTTTCTGTAATTTGTTCTGTTCAAAAGTGTGCACATTCAATAATATCGTGTACAACAACATTATATAATTTTAAAACACCCCATTTTTGGTGATGAAAAGTACAAAATAACCTCAAAAAACTTGAATATTTGGTGCCTCCTAGGGCACATATCATCTTTTCACCGGTTAGCGTTTGATCTCTAGTTTAATAGCTGAATATTTTAAATGTTTTTTTAGATATCACCAGAAAGTCCCTGCAGAAGCCCCAGCTCTGGAGCTGAAGGCTACTTATGGCTTAGTACAGCCTATGGAGTTCACTCTGCCAGATTCTAACCCTCTGTGGATCATAGACAACTATAAAGCTTTTGATATCACCAAAAATCCGGAAAGGGATCCTGTGAGTTTATCCTTTGTTTTTTCATAAATATTTTTTAATTTTTAAATATTTTGTAGTTTATAAATATTTCACTTTCACTTAAATTGTTCAGACTGTCTTGGTTTAATGCCTTGAAGTGAAGCAGTTTCTACAACTTTTACTGGGATAGCCATATATTCTTTTATAAAAAAATCTACCAAATATTAATTTTTTTTATTGTTTTGTGTTGCTACTGCCACATGAAATCACTGATTTCAATATCTTCATTCATTTTCCAGAAGGAGAAGAAGAACAAAGAGGACAAAGAAGAAAAGGAAATAGCTCCAGTGAAAGAAGCTGATATTCCTCAGTCTAATAAAGATCCAAACACATTTAGTGGATGTATTTTATCTTAGACCAAATTGTTGCAGTTCATCCCACTTTTCTCCCCCTACCGCTAACATTCTTTCTGCTTAATGGAAACCAAGTTTTAAGGCATTTTCAATGTTATCAAAGGAAATGTAAGTGATCTGAGTAACTCAATGCTTGGTAGTGTTTCTAGGGAAATGCAGGATAATATCTAAGCCTGACATCCTTCATTTTACTCCTAAATAATGTGGAGCATCAATGAATGTAATTATAGGATTTGATCATATTAAGACAAATTTATTCTTCAAGATTGTACATAAAGATTGTTAAAATTGTGATGAGTAATTATACAAATATGGAAAGAGTTAATGTCAAAAATAATTAGGATTATGTTGCAATATACTTATTTTATATATTTAATATATATACATGCCTGTAATGTATATGGCTCATTAAGATATTACCAAATAGCTCACCATTAATGAGATGGTGTTCCTTGTAACAGTAGATGTAATATTAAAGAACCATTTGATGTGCATGATTTGAATCATATTTCTGATATCCTTCCTGAAGAAACCATTCAATATATAATGATCCTGTTGCCAGTTAATGGGAACATTTTATCTCTCTATTGTTTGATGATTTACTGCTATTATTTATTCAGAGAAAGTTATCTATGATTGTCTCGACTGCCATGATTGGTCAGCAAACCAGATATACATAACTGTATATATCTTATGCATTACAGATTAAGGAGAAACAAAATAGGTTATCAATTTATTTTACCCATTATGTGCAGATATTCAAATGCAGCACCTGAACAGCTACTACATAAATGACTTGACTTACTGGCATAGCAGGAGGGGTTTGCATAGAATTTTTAATAACTTGATTGTTACCATCTTCACAAGAATCTTTTCAATGTCGTTCAAACAAATGTTTGACAAGATAAAAAGTGTTTGTGCAAAAATTGACATTTGAAATGTCATTCACAATGTCACCAATGTGAAAATAATGTCCACCAAGGTCATGACCTGGACCTTGACCCACATAATGTGTCAAAATTCCAGCAAATATTACTTTGTACATATTATAGAATTTGAGAAATAGATATCGTTTTAAAACTGGTCTATATAAAGACAGTGGTCATAAGTGCTAATTCGTAACATTTATTAGTGTGCTCTATTTTATTCATGATAGGATATCACCCACACGTACTCATCTATTGTATTCTTTGTATATTTACTTTTTTTTTAAATGCATTAAGGAATAGAAAACTTGGATTTTTCTTAGATATTTGATGCACAGTTAGACAATCTCAACTGTTTGGCATTGTAAAATCTTTTTCATTTTATCCAGTAAAATAGATCCTGAAAACATTCATGATTTGGACATTTGTTTTCTCTATTACGATAACTTCAGAGAAAAATTGAGCATTTTAGCTGCATCCTAACAAAAACATTTGAATACAACCATAATAAGTTTTATATTTATATACATTTGCCCGAAAAAATTTATGTTTAAGTAAAATTATGCTAGTTAGAGTTCTGTTTTGGCAGAACTTCTCTTCGTAAGGATTGCCTATGGTACTAATCACATATGAGGTCACAACTGACTTTGAGCATAATGAGTCTGAGCTGCCTGGCATATTGCAGTCAGGTATCTGAGCAGATGAGTAAAGAATATCTTCTTGCAGTTCAGGAATTGTCATATAAAATAGTACTGCTTTATTGATGTCCACAACTCAAAATTATTGTGCATTAAAAATGTCTAAATTATTGAGCATTTAAAAATTCAGTGTATTTTTCTTTAAATTTAAATTCAGATATTGATTTATAACACATATATTCTTCTACTTTCTTTACAGGCTTGCATTAATATCAAGAAAGAATATTTATCAGAACTGAAACTAATCAAACAATATTTGATCCAAACTTTTTGGCAACAGTTTTCAAAATACTGATGTAGTCAAATTAATCCTCAAGGCACACATTTTATATGACAAAGTCCTGATCAATTATTTTGATTAATGAATTATTTCAAGATGCAATTTTTTTATTTTTAAATTGTTAACATTTAACTCTTATTGTTACCTGAGTTTATATTTGTTATTGTTTGTTTACGTGTATTGTCCTGTATTTGTCATAACATGTAGCTCTCAATAGTCAGCTGTATATAGCCAGTTATATTGTAAATTCACTTCCGGCAAAGCAATAAATGTTGAAAACACAACTTGTTTTGATTACATTGTGTAATGATTTTTACTGGCAATGAAATTAAGTTTAGTTAATATATACGGTACATACCAGTACATAGGTTACACTAAACCATCCATAACTGTCCCAAATGACCCTGTTGCCAGCTAATTTTTTTTTTCTCAGTTGTTTAGTCTCTGTTATTTTTTCTGAGAAAGCCATCTATGTGATATTGAAATGTAGACACCGGATGATTGCTGCTTCCCACCATTGTCTCGACTGCCGTGATTGGTCAACAAACAGGATGTGTGTATAGCATTGTTATTATTGAGATCGATATTTTTATTTTGGATTAAGAATAGACAATGAATATAAGAGGATGCAAGATATTGCATTGATTGCTGTGTATTCCATCGAGCCTATGATAGCACCTATTCACTTACCCAATAATGCTGATTAATAATTTAATAATAATGAGTGTTGATTTTTTTAAAATCAAGCTTGTACATTTACAACAAGAGAAAATAAAGTTTAGACTGGATTTCGACAAAACATGATTCATTCAGGTGTAAAAACAAACCATTCTCAACAAAATCTTGAAGCAATCTTGCTCCATAGACTTAAGGCTTAATCATCTTGAAACCTCAAACATCTTCCCCTGAAGGCAAAACAAACGTGAGCGAAAAATGATAATAATAAACATGTAGTGATAATTCGACATGGTATGCTCTTGGTGCTTTTGCAGATAGTCAGTTTCCAAAAAAGATATTGTTTTAACTTCTTTTTGAAGGTGTATAATGATTTGTAATCTTTCATTTGGTATTATGGGCATATCCTGTATTGTTGCTGTTTATATGATGACATTAGAACCTACTATTTTCTTGCATGACTATGAATGATCATTTGATCCTTTAACTACTAATGATAAGTTTGTGATTTTCTTAAGTGGAACTTTTAAATCAACTTAAAAGCTGATATTTTCTAATTATATAAGTAAAGGTTTCCAACTACTCTACATATGCTTTGAAACTTTCGGAAAGAAAATTATGTTTTTTTTTTACATCACTTGATTCAGCAGATTTCTTGCATAAATGTAATCAAAAAGTCACATATTACAAAGCACCAGTTTAACATTTATTTTACAATATATATAAATACACAAGTCTCAATAAAAAATACTTTCCCATAGATTGTGTTTTCTTAATTAAGAAATACCAAAAGTATGTAATACAATATCTACAAAACTTATAGCTTATAAAAATATATATATTAAAATAGGTACAAAGGTGTTGTGTGTGATTCCATGAATTCACACAAGTATATCACACAATATTCCAACGATTGTGCTTTCTCAGGTAAGGTTGAGCTGCAGACATAGAAAAGTAGTAGCATTTAATCTCTGGCATTACAAGCTTATATTTTCAACCAACTTTTTTCCCTATTCACAAAACCCTGTATAAAATATTAAACTATTGTATAAATTATATTGATTGCCTCTGATGGATATACGTGATTATCCTGAATAAAATCTATCACTCAGTATAACTGATCTTAGTCTTGCATATGATAGCTGTGTATTAAATAAAAAGCTCATCCTAAAAAAAGATATTTGAAGGCCTAACAAGTGATTTGAGTCATATTTGTTTGTAGCAAAAAAGTAACTTGAAGATTTTACTTCATGCCATCTTGGACTGCTAAAACATATAGCATACACAGCGATTCTCACTGTTCAAGTAGGCCATGCTGCCATCTGGTGTGTTGAAATCTGTCACACTAGGCTCAAAGTAGTTAAATATGTTGATTAAAATGTCATTTAATTTCAATCAGTTTATTGTACCATCTGTTTATAATCTTTGAGAATTCCAAACAGATGTTTTTCCTGTTCATGCATTTATTTCCATGGCCAAGATATCAATGTTTTCCCTTTAGAGTATAGTCATCTTATCATACTTTGTGCTCGACACAAGAGACACCTGGTGGACCATAAATGTTGAAACTTTAGCATTTGATGCCACATTTTCACAGAATGAGGATAATCAGGATCTTGATGTTGCTTCTGCATTTATCAATGATTTTAAGGAGACAATAAAAGGGGTGTAGATGGAGATGTCAAAATTTCTCCTATTGCCCAGATCAAAATATTAGCAAAATATAACACTAGCATAGCATGACTTTATATAATAAATACACACAGTAAATCATCCAAAGTAGCTCATTGAATAGTTACTGTGGTAACACCATTTGGTTTATATACTGGATGACCGGTCCTGGGGAGGCTGCTGTTTTGCCTGGGTTGTGCAAACATTGAGCTATTGTTGTAATTTCTTCCATTTTGGCTATTTATTTGTGCGTACATTGGATCATCCACGGAGAGTGCCATGTTGTCATAGTCTCGGACTTTGACCGGCCCTGTGATGTTCCGCGGGGGTTCCGGGGGAGTTGGTGGTGGCTTCTCTCCTGTGGTGCCCGGGGGATACTCTCCCGTGCCCGAGGGATGCTCTCCCGTGCCGTACGTGTTTTTCTGGACCACGACACTTGACGTGCCGGCCCGTGGACCAGACTTCATGGCACTGTTTTGTTGCTCAGCTTTCCGACGTGACTTCTCTGGTATGTGAGCTGTGCCATTCATGTGTTTCTTGTCGTCCTGGAAAGAATATCCATTTTGGGTTATAATATTTTCACACATTTTTATGTAAAGGAAGTCACACAGGTGATATTGCATTTGAAATAATTCAAGTTTTAACAACGGTGCCAAATTTTATGACCAAACTCAGGTCTTTGTCTTAACACGAGTATTATCAAGATATCAACAGATTTGCAATCGCTTATTTTGTAAATAAGTTATCAAACCAAAATAGCGAAATCAACCAAACTTTAAAATTAACTATATATTAAGAAAGAAATTCTCTCTCATAATTACATTGGAAAATGTCTTCGTCCACGCAAATTTTAAGTAGCTGCAGCTTACAACTTTTCTACTCCATGCGGAGACATTACTGACATCACCCTGACCTCGCGTCTCCTATGATGTCTCCTTTGACCTCACCCTGACCTCGCACCTCCTATGATGTCTCATTTGGCCTCAATGACCTCACCCTGACCTCGCACCTGCTATGATGTCTCCTTTGACTTCACTGACCTCACTGACCTCACCCTGTCCATGGTTTCTCCTAGCAACAAGCCACCTTCTATGACCTTACCTCAGCATGTTCTTTATGACGGTGATGTCTCACAGCTTCTGCTATTTTCTTCACGTCCTCCTCTCCCTTTTCTATGATGTGGTTGTAGAGCTCCGTGAGAGCGGTGAGGAGCGTGGACAACCAGGCTAGACCAAAGAACAGCCACACCGTGTACAGGAGGCGGTAGAAAGTCAGCCACGCCGTGGTATTGTAAGGCCGCTCTCTATCTATAGTCATATAGGTAGGTATATATGGGTATTTAATAAAACTTCACATACATTGGATAATGCAAAGGACTATGTATTACATATACGTTTATGGTTAAATCAATAAAGCTTTCATGGATTGGAGCGCATGTAACAATCTTTCAGGCAATTTCTCATATGAGGCATGTCATTAGACAAGGGGAGTGAAGCTTTTCCACATACAAGTCTTATTTTCAAATAGTTCATTTGATATTAAGAAATCAGGACAAATGTGATGTTATGCATTAATTTGTTTCAAACTAGGTTATATTTTCTGGGGACTATTGAAGCCCTTTCCAGAGTGTTATGATAAAGCAATAAGTAAAGTCGAATTAACAGCTATTAATTATAAGTTTATCGATCCCTGAGAGTTATAATATGGCATGCAATGAAGTCAAGCCTGTAAATGCGGGTCTCTTGATATGTTGACAATTATGAAATGTTAATAACTGTTATTGAATAAATGAATTGGAAAGAGAAGAGGTTGTTAAAGTCTACATGACATTTCACAATAACGATCGATGTCAACCAGGCTTATACCAAACTCCAACAAACATGAAGTATTTATTGTATGTGTTTATTGCACGTGATTACACACAACTGGAATAGATTAAATCTATAAACAAAAATCATCTACATATGACGACAATGAGTCTAACCATCTTTCACAATTTCATAATAATGGTGCATTTTTTCTCTGAGTCAAACTCGATGAATCCCATACATTGGAGAAATTACAAATTAAATGACCACTTTAAGCACACAGAGAATGGTTAACGCTCATAACTATAACATTCACTGTACCGATGTTTTGTTCGTATTAAAGGTATATGTGATGAAGAAAACAGAATACATTTGCGCCTTTTATCTTCTTTTCATATTAATTCACAGAAATGATTGCTAACGAGCGAGAAAAGTCAAAAGGTGAAAATACTCACTACTGCTAATGGTGTAGTCTCCAAACCCAATGGTAGAAAGGGAGATGAAACAAAAATAGAAGCCCTCAGTATATGTCCATCCTTCCAAACCCATTAGCACAGCAGCAGGAATGATAAGGTATAAAAGCACGCCAACAATTACCGTGCAGAGTATTGCAACAATCTGCAATTGAAGAATTCATATTATCATATTTTATAATAACAACTTCTCGGGCTGTTATCCAATATTTTGAGGCATATTATGTGATAATCTTATTATGTATTATTAATATTAATTGGTTCTTTATTATTGCACTAACTATTTTGTTTATAAACTCAAAATAGCCCAGGATAGTGCCAAGGTGGTCCATAGCGGTGGGGTGAATGGTTCATTGCAACGACGAATGGTTCAAATGGTTCATTGCAAATGGGTTCATTTTAACAACAGGGCAAACGGATTCATTTTAGTGGCAGGGCAGATGGTTCATTTTAGTGGTAGGGTCAATGGTTCATTTTAACGACAGGACAAAAGGATTTATTTTAGTGACACGGCGAGTGGTTCATTACAACGACAGGGCAAATGGGTTCATTTTAGTGACAGAGCAAATGACAGGTCAAATGGCAAAACGATAAGAGCCGCAATTGTATTTGACATATTAAAATAATTTTGTTTCTGAAATAAGTGTGAGAAAAGGGCCTTTTTGTGTTCAATGTGTCTCAAGTCTTGAGACAATTAGGTAGTAAAAAAATGAAAAATAAAATGAATAAAACAAAATAAGATGTACCCTCTTTTTGACTGTCGATAAGTGCGCGCATCCAAAGTAGTCCAGGAATTGGCGGACTCTATTCTTGACGCCCAGTCTCATCTTGCCCCCTATCGCTGCCAACATGACCAGGTTAAGGGGGATACCAATCAGGCCATATAATATGGACAGCCACTGTCCCTCTGCAGTCAGGGGGGCCACATTGCCATAACCTAAAACATTATTAATCTGATCAACATTTCCGGTAGTGAAAAGATTCTTGTTCGGGTTGATCAATGAACAATATCATGTTTTCAAAACTGATTATGTTATATAGGAATGGTACATACGCCATAAATCTCAGGCATATAAGACCAGGGTGCTTGATTAAACAGTGATAGATCTTTCTTTCTTTATACACCAAGATCATATACATGCACATCAGGACAATGTGCTTGGATAGCAGTGATAGATCACACCCTTCTCAAACGCCAAGGTCAGGGTCCTTTTCAAATCCGATATAAGGTTATATCCTTCTTCTTGTAAGGTCAGGGTCCTTTTCAAATGCCATGTAAGGTCAGGATCCTTTTCAAATGCCATGTAAGGTCAGGATCCTTTTCAAATGCCATGTAAGGTCAGGATCCTTTTCAAATGCCATGTAAGGTCAGGATCCTTTTCAAATGCCATGTAAGGTCAGGATGCTTTTCAAATGCCGTGTAAGGTCAGGATCCTTTTCAAATGCCATGTAACGTCAGGATCCTTTTCAAATGCCATACACGGTCATGGTCCTTTTTACACGCATTGCTTGATAGAGAATTATTTCTCGCAACCACATTTTAAATTTTGAACACGCCAAAAATATAAAGGGTTTTGTAGCGTGATAAATCTACCTTAACTTTTGGGCATTTTAATCAAATTAAAATCAAAATGACTCCACTGAGTTTATTGAAGGCTATGTTGTGGAGAGAAAATACCTTTATGATCTTTAAATAATTAAAAAATGAAATGTGCCATAGCAAGAAAGTGGGCATTGGTAGAATATTCACCTATTGTTGTGATGATAGTCCCGGCAAAGTATATGCCGAGCGCAAGGTCCCATTTCATGTTGTCATTGGAGGTGGTCGTGGCGTTGGCCAGGGACCCGTTGAGGGCGGCATTGGTTGCCTCCCGCAGCATACCGAGGACATCCTCCGCTCTGGCATGCGGGTACACGTCTGCAAACATTCACACATATACAGATAGCTCACTTGCTGGGGAATAAGAAAGACTCTGGTTTTAATTGAGCTTTTTCTCTGTTTATTTCAAACTTGTTTGTTTTGTTGTAGAAAGGATTCTGATTTTAACTAAGATTCTGTCTGTTATTTATTTTTTCAATAGGCAATATTTGATGTAATCAAGTATTAAGATAATCTCTTTTTTTCGTAAACTTTGTGGTTTTGCCAGCCAGATATGCCCATTGGGTTTTCACAATGATCTATTTACCAGTTGGCATGTAAATAAACATGAACAAATACACATTGACGAACGGTTCCCTCTAAAACTGACAAGACTGGGATACACTAATTCCAAAAATCATGCGATAAGCTATTTCACGGAACAAACAATCAAACAATGAAACTCACTGCACCCATTCCTACATATCAAAATTAGACTAAAACCGGTTTATGGTTCAGTAACAGAGCAAAGATACATAATTTATTTTATATCACTATTTAACATTATCATTAATCACGCCTGCCGTTTTTCACAGACGATGGACAGAGACTCAACATTGCAGCAAACACGTCATCCTCTTAATAGGCAGTTGGTGAGGTCACGTGGTGTGGTATATGAGGCATTCAAATTTTCCTATCGGGTGTTAGTTAATGAAGTCATATCGGATCTTTAATGAAGGGATTTCGTGTTTTCTTACCCGATACTAATGAGGTCATAAGGTGGCATGATAGGTTTTCATTATATCCTACACACTGTCCACCAGAGGCACACGCAAACTATTAGGTTCACCACATCGCCCTCTGGTGGAGTTTGTATATCCCATCGCGTTTTAATGAGCTCATATGGAGATGATATGTGAGGTCTCCATTTTGTCCTAATGGATGTTAATGAGGTTATATTAAAAAGTGTGTGTGGTGCCATTTACATAGTAGAAAAAACGTATTTGACGCCTGTGGTTTTGTCGCTCGTTAATGAGGTCAAGGGGTTAGTATATGTGTTTCACTATGTACTATTTGCACGGTGTTAATGAGGTCATAAGGGGATGTTTTGTGAGGTTTTCATTTGGGACTATCTGGAGTTACTATTATCAGACTGGCGGTATGAGGTTTGTGTTCCACTGGGGTCCCGGGTCGAGTTCATCCATCACTCGGCATTCAACGAGCCTCAACAGAGCCAGAGGCTAAAATAGCTAATGGCAGGATGCAACATCAGTATCGAGTTTCTCTATTCATGATGCTGCTGTAGGAAGCTTTACAAAAAGGACTCTTTACCTCCTATATGAATGACAATCTCATCAATATATTTTGAGTTTAGACGAAGTTTCATTTTCTATCATTTAACACATCTTGAATTTGGATTGGGATTTAGTTACCTTGATATGTTAATACACATTTGTCCATAGTTTCTAGGTATCTGTATTTTCGCACTACATATAGTGTTGATGGAATGTTCTTGCTGTCTGAATATCATGTTGTGACAGAGATATTAAATGTCTCTGGTTGTGATAAGGCCCACGATGTTAACTTATAGTCGAAAGCCATAGTACATTTGTTCTCAAATTGAATACATTGGTTTTATGATACACTTTTGTCTTTTGTCTTTTGTGTGTTTGCTATCTTGAACTGCGTGTGTTTGTTACCTTGTACTATTCTGTGTGTGTTTGTTACCTTGTACTATTCTGTGTGTGTTTGTTATCACATGTAGTTTATTCAACTCTGTTAATCTAGCTTTGTTGTACCGTGGATGATATAATACCTTGTACTATTCTGTGTGTTTGTTATCACATGTAGTTTATTCAACTCTATTAGTCTAGATTTGTTGTAACGTATATGATATAATACCTACGTAGATGTTTTTCTGATGTATGAAGACAATAAATCATATACACATATTGAAATGTTCATCTATGAAGATGCAGCAATATGATTGGCTGTGTAAATAACAATTTAATTTTTTTATGTTGATTTTGATGTTGAATTTTATGGCAAATTAGTGATTCGATTCCGAGTCAACGCAAATATTTTGCACATGTGGAAATTGGCAGTACACTGCTTTTCATAGCGTGCTTTATAAATTAGCAGTGAGATGCCTATGTGAGTCGTTATACAGAATACTCATTGCTTAAAACACCATGTATTCTGAAGACATTAGAGAAGATCAATAATGTTGCTTTGGTCAATGAATTATGCCATGACAAAGCGGATACTCTGGGACATATGTGGTCCCTGAGTGATAAGATGGCGAGAAGTCTGGGGATAAAGCATTACTGCCACACCTGTCAAATCGACATCTGAAAGAGTGTGAGAAATGTACCATTCCATTTGTTACACAATACCGGAGGCCGCCATAATATCGTGATATCCATTACAGCGAAATTGGCATATTTAGATCACTGATGGTTATATTTGAATAACAATTTAAATAAACAATACTTCAATATCATATTCTGTATTTTTAAAAAGACAGGGTTTGAACAATTGAAGTGTGAAAAATAAAATGTCCATGAATAATTTTAGAAATCTTCTTGTAAAATATTCACTGCACTATGCCTTCATATGCCAAACTTAGTGTGAGTGGACCTATTATTTCTTCAATAAAATTGTAAAAAAGAGGTTTCTGCCCTCTTATATATTTGGAATATATTGAATTCTAACCACGTATAGGGAATCTGAAAAGCTAAGATGGTGAGAGGGATAGCTCACATGTTGGCCATATTAATTGCTAATGTGTCACGGAAAATACATGACCAGCGTGAACATGGCTAACCTGAATGTAAATTCCCATTCATATTGCAGACAGTCAACAATCACATTCTAACACTATTTGTAAGTTGATCTCTTATTTCGGTTGTTTTTCTTATATAACCTTCTTAGAACTCTGGCCTAATTGGATTAATTAGTGTTCTGATGACGGTCATCATGATAATAACACTCGATTATTGTTTGAGAACAATGTGACTCATATTATATCATATTTAAGACTTGTACTCAGTCACATATTAACGTCTCTCTTTAACAGTGGATGCCTGGAAGCAGATTATTATTCCTATTTACAGCACCGTGAAATCATAAATTGTTATTGGGCCTTCAATAATATCTTAGCATAAGAAGACCGACATGCAAATATGATAAAGAAATCTAATATTTACCTATAAACTTCTGAGCAATGTGTTCCAGACTAACCGCCCGCTCGTTGGGGTCGGGCAAGGCATTTTTCTCCACGGACCAGAAGATCAGTCCTCCGATCACCAGGTATAAAACCACGAGAAACACCAACAGCAACACAAAGTTCCAAGGCATGGCTGTGTGTTGTTACCGCTATACCAAGTCAGCCACCGCCTCTAGTTCACTGCACGCTGTAAAATATATCAGAAATTCCAGAATAGCAAATATTTGAGGGCTTCCACGCTGCTTTTATTAATCTATCAACCCTTGTTTACAACATTTGGTTGTCAGCAGCTGTTTTCTGGCGCTTCCCCTCGGTGAAGTAACGGTTGTGATGAAAACTTGCCCTTTTTCAGTGTTGTGATACACAAGGTTAATCCAGACCACACCTTGCGCGCTTGTTTTTATCACGCATTAAGCTCAGGAAGATGAAAGGAAACGGTACCTCGTCAACGCTGCTCACGGCATACATCCATCTAATACACTTCTTTGTGGAAACAAACTCTCACTGAACTGAAGATAATAAGTTTGATTCTATAGATTTCATTCGTCCTGTCAAGAAGGCAAATTGACTTCAAGTGTTTCTTCAAATGAAGAAGGTAGCTTAATTAACTCGATGTAATCTTCCCAATGAAAGAGTTAAATTCTCTCAAAGGGTTTCTTCCTGAGAAGGGATTTCCGCTTTGTGATATTTTACTATCTGATATCATAAACCACTGCTCATTCTATACCATGAGATATGCAGAATTGTAGGTCTGTCCCCTTTACTAAATATGACCACAGTTCCAAGAGTAAATATGGGGTTTGTTGTGTAAACATATGAAGATTAAACATAACATTCAGTGTACTCTGAGTCTTCTCACTGTCATTTCATATATGCGATTCATGCTGTAAGGTTTAACTTTGGGAAAAATCAACAAAGAAAGAACTTGAGAAACTGCTGAGACGTGAACTTTCACGACACGCCTGGTTAATGACTCACATAATTTACCTTTATTCAGTTAGAATTTAATGAGATATATAATCTTCATAAGTATGATAGGATTCAAGAAATCTTGAGTAAATTTTGTAACTGCACTGGATAATTTTAAAAATAATATCACGCACAAGGTTTTGATTTTTTCTCTCCAAGAATTGGTTCCATATCTGTTTCACATATCATTTAAAAAGAAAATAACTCAGAAATTCAAAATATTTCCCATTTATGCCAATTTGAAACCATTGTCGTGTATTTGAAACTCGTCTGTGAAACTGCACTTTGCCCAGTCGCAAGCTTCCTTGTAACTTCCACATGCATATATCTAATCTGGTTACTTCATTGTACCCCAAGGAGACTTCTAGTCTCGTTGCTTATTCTAACACACGACAATGTTAAGAAATCAAAATAAGTTGACGATATATATATATATATATATATATATATATATATATATATATATATATATATATATATATATATATATATATATATATATATATATATATATATATATATATATATATATATATATATATATATATATATATATATATTAGATATTCAGTATAATCTTTTCTTTACCTTTATCTCTTGTGTTCAGACTATGCCAAAGTAATGATATACATCCCCCATACACATAACACATAACAATTTCGCATCTAATTACTGCAAAGACCTAGCGCTAATTATTCGCATGCGCATGTCACTGTTGTCCTAATATTATATAAACACATCAAAACAGTTGCTGTCTCAGGAGAATGTGGACATGCTGGTGCTAATTGCTTGCTTACTATATATCATATAGAGTTTAGAAAGCTGTCGAGGCACGATTGCATTCCATAGTGTATTACTATAACAGATACAGATCTGATTATGGTGACTAGATAATTGTCAGAATAACATCATCTCAATATGAAAGTTATTTAGGCTAAGTTTTAAACGTGAAAAAAAAACACAATTAAGATATTTATCCCAAGGTCATGTCTCACTCTTCTAACAAATCATCCTATTAATGAAGGTAGCATCCTGCAGTCCCTTTAAATGTTAATAAATGTAAATTTAATATCGCAAAACATACTACTAATACCCCAGTCACATTTGTGCCGATTTCAGGAAAAATATGGGTTTTTTTTGGTTTTTAAATTTTTTCCCCCCACAAAACCAGGGTGCCGTCCGTGAGGGCACCGGGAGATCATCGGCCACAATTGGGCAGTTTTAAGACGTCGTACAAGTTGCCGGTGTTTCTAGCATGTGTTTTCACCAAACGTCATCTTACAGTACACGGCAGGCTCCCGTGAGTGTCCCGCAGGCATATTTTGAGATCATCTGACTACGGCATGTATCGACTATGACAAATATCTCACTACGGTATATATCTGACTACGGCATGTATCGACTATGACATATATCTGACTACGGCACGTATCGACTATGGCATATATCTGACTACGGCATGTATCGACTATGGCATATATCTGACTACGGCATATATCTGACTACGGCCTGTATCGACTATGGCATATATCTGACTACGGCACGTATCGACTATGGCATATATCTGATTACGGCATGTATCGACTATGGCATATATCTGACTACAGTATATATCGACTATGGCATATATCTGACTACGGCACGTATCGACTATGGCATATATCTGACTACGGCATATATCTGACTACGGCATGTATCGACTATGGCATATATCTGACTACGGCACGTATCGACTATGGCATATATCTGACTACGGCACGTATCAACTATGGCATATATCTGACTACGGCATATATCTGACTACGGCATGTATCGACTACAGCATATATCTGACTACGGCACGTATCGACTATGGCATATATCTGACTACGGCATATATCTGACTACGGCATGTATCGACTATGGCATATATCTGACTACGGCACGTATCGACTATGGCATATATCTGACTACGGCATATATCTGACTACGGCATGTATCGACTATGGCATATATCTGACTACGGCATGTATCGACTATGGCATATATCTGACTACGGCACGTATCGACTATGGCATATATCTGACTACGGCATATATCTGACTACGGCATGTATCGACTATGGCATATATCTGACTATGGCATGTATCTGACTACGGCATATATCTGACTATGGCATATATCTGACTACGGCACGTATCGACTATGGCATATATCTGACTACGGCACGTATCAACTATGGCATATATCTGACTACGGCATATATCTGACTACGGCATGTATCGACTACAGCATATATCTGACTACGGCACGTATCGACTATGGCATATATCTGACTACGGCATATATCTGACTACGGCATGTATCGACTATGGCATATATCTGACTACGGCACGTATCGACTATGGCATATATCTGACTACGGCATATATCTGACTACGGCATGTATCGACTATGGCATATATCTGACTACGGCATGTATCGACTATGGCATATATCTGACTACGGCACGTATCGACTATGGCATATATCTGACTACGGCATATATCTGACTACGGCATGTATCGACTATGGCATATATCTGACTATGGCATGTATCTGACTACGGCATATATCTGACTATGGCATATATCTGACTACGGCATGTATCTGACTACGGCATATATCTGACTATGGCATATATCTGACTACGGCATGTATCTGACTACGGCATATATCGACTATGACATATATCTGACTACGGCATATATCTGACAATGGCATGTATCTGACTACGGCATGTATCTGACTACGGCATGTATCTGACTATGGCATATATCTGACAATGGCATATATCGACTATGGCATATATCGACTATGGCATATATCGACTATGGCATATATCTACTATGGCGTATATCACTGAGGCGTATATCACTGAGGCATTACCATCAGTGATACAGCCCTAGAAAGCTACCTTCATTCTGCAGACCCTGGATGCTACCTTCATTCTGCAGCCCCTGGACACAACCTCAACTTTAAAGCCCCCTGGATTTTATATTTATTCTACAGCCCCTGGATGCTGCCTGCATTCCAAACCCATGGATGCTACATTTGTTCTACAGCCACTGGATGCTACTTTTATTCTACAGCCCCTGGATGGTGCTTTTATTCTGCAGCCCCTGGACACAACCTTAACTTTAAAGCCCCTGGATGCTACTTTTATTCTGTAGCCCCTGGACACAACCTTAACTTTAAAGCCCCTGGATGCTACTTTTATTCTGCAGCCCCTGGATGCTACTTTTATTCTGCAGCCCCTGGACACAACCTTAACTTTAAAGCCCTTGGATGCTACTTTTATTCTCTAAAAACCATTATGGCACATAAACTATAGTTTTTACTCCATAAACCACCCCAATGAAGCATCTACGGCTCAAATATGTTTTCTCCGGCTATCATCTTGTAAATGTTCCTGCTTTTTACTTTATCTTGTACGTTAGCTGCATCAATGCTGTACAGAATAGGGCATGTAGATTTTTTATGGGTGTTTCAAAGTTTGCTCCAAACTCTGCTGTGCAGGGAGATATGGGATGGAAGACTCCAGTACATAGACAGAAAATGTGTATAGCTAGACTATGGATTCGCCTCAGCCAAACAAGTGAGAATAGAATTGCTAGCAAGGTATTCACACAATCATTGTACTTGGCTGGGCGTGGATGTAAGAATTGGTGCTACCATACCCTCAATATGTTTGATAGCCTTGGTTTACCCCAGTACAAGGAGCCGACAAATTGTGTATTTAAGGGGCTGGTCCTCAGAGATATTGATAATTGTTTATCTGCGCAAACAGAGGCTATGTGGAAAAATAGTTTGTTTAAGGAAGTGAGAAATGGTACTAACAAGTTACGAACTTATAGAAACTTTAAAAATGTTTATAAGACTGAAATGTATCTGCAGAGACCTATGTCTTTGAGCTTGCGGAGAAGCTTTGCAAGCATACGATGTGGTATTGCTCCATTGAGAATAGAAACAGGTAGATACGAAGGAATGCCATTGGAGCAAAGGTTATGCGAATTGTGCCAAAATGGTAATATTGAAGATGAGTATCATTTTATGATGTCATGTCCAGTTTTTAATGCAGAACGAGAGATTTTATTTAATTCAGTAGCACAAACTATACATGATTTTACCAATATGTCAGAACAAGACAAATTTGTAACCTTGATGAATGATGATGACATTTGTAAATATACTGCCAGAGCCTGCCATGATATGCTCAAGAAACGTCGCCTACTATTATATGTGAGAAATTGATATGGGGCAAAGATCTGTGATAGATATATATGTACAAAGATGTAGTTATGGCAGATATTTGTCCATTGTATCTTATATCTTATCAAGAAAAAAAATTATAATTTTATTAATAAAATAAAAAATGTATGTTTTATCGACTGTATGGTCTCTTATGGCTCAATTTGAGCTCCTGGTTGTATTGTAATATATTGATATGAAATGTGTAACACCAGAAGAGACAATAAAAAATTATTCAGTGTCAGTGTCAGTGTCAGTGTCAGTGTCAGTTATAATTGGGACAATATTGAAAGAGCGATCGGTATCCAAGATAAACAGAGCAGACATATCATGTCTGACTTACATCATATGCTCTTTATATATTTATGCAAATGAGTACACAGGCCAGTGTGGTACATATATTCCTTGGGGAACTGAGAATGTTGGACGTCAAAAGCAGACCAAGAATGATATATTTATATATATATTTTTCAAACCCCAGAGTGTCATATTTTATATCTGCGAATAAAAACAAGCACTATGGTAATGTGCAAAATTCACTCTGTGTTCTTCTGCCTTATGTGAGGTGATAGGTCCTACAGAGACCTGTCTTTGTCAGGTGATATATCCTATGGGCATGGATATGTCTGTATGAGGTGATAGGTCCTAGGGATGAGAATCTGACTTTGTGAGGGGATAAGTACCTGTCTTTATGAAGGTAAAGATTCTCAGGATCATCAGTTCTGTGAGGATTAATATCATATGGACTCTCTGTGTGAGGTGATAGGTCCTACGGATGAGAATCTGAATTTATGAAGGTAAATGACCTGTCTGTGTGGGGTAATAGGTCCTGAAACTCAAGACCTGTCTGTGTGGGGTAATAGGTCCTGAAACTCAAGACCTGTCTGTGTGGGGTAATAGGTCCTGAAACTCAAGACCTGTCTGTGTGGGGTGATAAGTCCGAGGGTTGAGGACATGTTTGTGCGTGGTAATACTTCTCAGGTTGATGACCTGTCTGTATGGAGTGATATATCCTAGGGTTGAGGGCCTGTCTGTGTGGTGTGATAGGTTATAGCGTTAAGGACATGTCTGTGTGGGTGATAGGTCCTAGGGCTGAGGACCTGTCTGTGTGGGGTGATAGGTCCTGGGTTGAGGACCTGTCTGTGTGAGGTAATAGGTCATAGGATTGAGGACCTGTCTGTGTGGGGTGATAGGTCCTTGGGTTGAGGACCTGTCTTTGTGAGTGATATGTTCTAGGGTTGAGGACCTGTCTGTGTGAGGTAATAGGTCCTAGCGTTAAGGACATGTCTGTGTGAGGTAATAGGTCCTAGGGCTGAGGACCTGTCTATGTGGGTGATAGGTCCTAGGGCTGAGGACCTGTCTGTGTGGGGTGATAGGTCCTGGGTTGAGGACCTGTCTGTGTGAGGTAATAAGTCATAGGATTGAGGACCTGTGTGTGAGGTTATATGTCCTAGGGTTGAGGACCTGTCTGTGTGATATAATAGGTCCTAGGATTGAGGACCTGTGTGTGAGGTAATAGGTCCTAGGGTTGAGGACATAACTCTGAGGGTAAATGAATGATGGACTAGTCTGTGTGAAACGAAATAGTGATCCATTGAATGTAGCAATGAGGTGATATGCCCCATGAATAATACTCTACGCAGCGTTTTTCTAAGAATCTTCTAAGAAACCATCTTCTTAGAAACCCTAAGCTATCACCAATCTCTCCACGCCAGTAGACTGCATGTTTCAATCTCCATTATTGCTTTAGAGGGTACATATATATTTCTTATCGGTAAGCTGTGTCTGCCACACCTACAAACATCTGATATTTCCATCCTTGTGTCATGCTTCACTCAAACGGCACTCATAAAAAATATATAGCATGAAGTCAATGAATGAAAAAAAAAACATGATACCATAAAAGCTATATTTCCTACATCTGGTCAAACACCACTTTATTCCAGTAACTTTTGATTTGTTGGATTATTGTTTGGTGTCATCACAATCAATATTGCGTTCCTAATAATATAAAGTATAAACCCCCGGGGAAAGCCGAGGGCTTAGATATTTGCGAGGTCAAACAAATGGCAAATGGAAATCAATGGAAAGAGAAAAAAGCTCAGTTCTTGAAACACACAAAAAAATCCACATTGAATAGCCACACCCGGTAACATGTTGAACATTATTTCTTAATACCAAATAGAATGTGCAAATAAAAGCAGATTGATTTGTGACTAT
This sequence comes from Amphiduros pacificus, assembly GCA_949316495.1. NCBI lineage: Eukaryota > Metazoa > Annelida > Polychaeta > Phyllodocida > Hesionidae > Amphiduros > Amphiduros pacificus. The sequence goes on along the minus strand of OX439005.1, from coordinate 32,181,307 downwards.
ATATATATTTGAAGAACTGTGACGGACTTTGATTGAGTTTCAGGTCCCATCTTCACGCCAGTATGGCCCTTTATAGCATATACAATATGTTAGTAAGGGATGGTAGCAGTCAATGACTAACTGGAATATTCATCCATCTGATTTACCTATATTAGAAATTTTAAGTTCTGCATCATGCAAAAAAGGTCTTAATTTCCAGGGGCTGGAGTCAGCAGCTGGAACGACTTAGTTGTACCCCTGGTGCTATGTTGTTAAGAGAGGATCGTCAGTTAGACGCCTATTAGTTTTACCAAGTAAACTTATAGATGTATCACATATTGCATCCTTATATCTAAAACGAGCATTGCCAATAGTATGACACCCCGTTTTAACGGTAAATATGGGCCAGTCTGTATGTATGTTTATGCCCACTTGAGTATCTTTGTCAATAGAAAACCAGGATACAAATCAAGAATTAAAAATACATTGCACAGTACATTGGAGCATATGAAGGAAGCATACCACTTTCATTTCAGATGTGAAAACACAATCTCATTAAACAGCAATACCACACAGTTATGTTTGTGGCTCTGACAATAAACACTACAAATATCTATTTCAAGAGTTCTTTTAAAAAATAAAACATCTATATATATTTTTTATAATATAACCTGACCTCTGTATTTCTACATTGAAAAGATTCAGTTATATTTCGAGCCCAGCAGAGTAAGAATAGACTACCTGTGAAAGCAGAGTTCGTGGTAAACTGTAAGTAACAAACCTTTCCATTTAGACTGATTCACGCCAATGATAAGGTAGCAAATATGGATAAGAGAGGATCGTCAGTAAAACCTTGATGCTTGCAGTATTACTAATTGAATGCAGTGTCCTGTCATCAATCATATCTCTTTGTCATGTGAGCCATATGAATCAATCATGGAGTATCTTTTATAGCAGTTAATTCCACAATGTACATGTCAACATTTGCTTTTGCTTTTTATATATCCTTTTCTCAATCTGGTATTCCTTATTGTGCTGGAATTGTCTCCAGTTTAGTCCCAAGATTTGATATCTCCTTGGGTATGTTTAATATTATAAACCTAAAATAACATGTCCAGCAGCGTGACTCAATACTATGTTTTAAACTTGCAGGTTAGTTGGTTGGTTGGTATCTGAACGCACTACTGGTTGTGTCATAAATATTGTAACTGTTTAATAATATTGTGATAACTCTGGTCATGCTTAGGGAACTTTGTCCAGCGATCCGGAAAATAATTGGCCCAGATAGTCACGGACAGATCATGCAGATCAAATGAATCTAGTAAAAATCACTATTGGGTTTTTATGAACATCAACAAAATTCCATTTTTTTAGATAATTGAAAATTAAGATGAAAAAAAAAGATTAATTATGGTAATAAGCTTGGTAGTTTCGGGACAAAATAATCTTCCTTTAAAAAACAACTGAGAGGAGTCGCTGCCATGTCATAGCCCATGGTTTGAGCTTCCATGTCATAGCCCATGGTTTGAGCTTCCAATATCTCCACTCTGATTTTTTTCTTTAAGCAATACCTCTTAATTTTGGGGAGACTGGGTGAGGCTCAAATAAATGACCATAACTTATCTTTTCATTAATTTTAAGTTATATAAAAAGGTAACATTAAGTTTAGTTCTGTTAATTGTGGTAATAATCTTCATTTAAAAGATTTGGAAGAAATGGAATCTCAACCCTTGCTATAAATTATAAAATTAAATTATTGCAATTTAGGTAAACATTATGATCATCAGTCAGCTATGCTGCATTCTTACCTTGTGTGCATAACATTCTCTCCCTCTTCTTCATTCTGGTCATCTAGTCCCTTGCTTTCAACGTAGCCAGGTTCCCATCATAGGAATGTCCTAATACTAATAGGAGTCTAACATTTGCAGAACTTTGGGCTACTATCAGCCTGCAGCATAAATGGGGAGTAAATGATAAACACCTCTTTTTACCCCACTTCCACCCCTCAAAAAATGAGATGTGACTGTAGTCTGGCTACTTCATCTGCATTGATTTGATATGTTTTCTATTACATGCATTAAACATACAAACTCATTAAAGTAGATATTAGTAACAACATCTTTGCAACAAAGTTCTGTAACACTCATCCCTGGATTTAATTACTCTCACTACAATATTGTTTAATATTATTGTTTTTCACAGATATAAATCACACATTTATACAGTAAATTAAAAAAAAAATTAGTTGAATATTTATCACTAATATGTTTCTTGACATTTTGGTTTCTCGACATTTTATATCCTTAAATCAGGATATAAATAATTTCTCCTGCGAAATCGGTATTGTCATCTGTGCGTTGGGCACCTTAAGATCTAACCCTACTGCCCATTTGCCAAATTTAATTAACTTAAATTGCTATTGCGCTGCCTTTTTCACATCTCACTCTCTGCATATCTACAATCCTTATTGATCATCTCCATGCTTTTTTTGTAGATTTGCCATTTGGAGAGTTTGATGCTTATTTCCTGAATGTGGTTCAATGTTTCCCGAATGTGGTTAAGTGTTTCCCGAATGTGGTTCATGGTTTCCTGAATGTGGTTCATAGTTTCTTGAATGTGGTTCATGGTTTACTACTCTTAAGACACTCCTATGATGGAAACCTTGAGCTTCCAAGAAGTAGAATGCAATTTATATTGGGAGGACAACTGTGTAAACTGGACATGACATAAAATATATAAAAATAAACTAAATTTGATTTCTTCATATATATTGGAATAACATCTTGAATTAGTTCTGGATTTAAAAGGTAAATTTATGTAAATATATTGTAAGATTGTTATAATGAAGGAATAGAAAGCATTTTAAATCAAGGCAGAAGGAGTAGCCAGACTTCATTCGCATCTGATTATATGAAGGATATAAGTGGAATAGATAAAGGTCTGTATCAGTTACTCCCCATTTCGGCTGCAGTATTGATTGTTTCGAACTTTTCAAGCTTTGAAATTGAAAGGAGCTGTTTGCAAAAATAAATGTCTGGGAAATTGATCAGGTTTTTATTGCCTAATCTGTTTGTGACAGTAAGCTTTTCCCATATGAATTCCTCATTGACACCGAGAATATGTTTCTCTTGCAATTATAAGAGCTGAGTAAACATTATCATCGGATTCGTTTGACCTTTTCAGTGGGTAATTTTCATAGCAGATCCCAGGTGATTCTACCTCGCCATACAGAGTACTCTCCGGGACTCAATGCCCTACTCTTTTCGAAAAGCGAATGAGGATCTTTTTTATTTTTTGCATAATCACATTGATATGATAACACAAACCACGACCCCTGGCGGAGAACTGGCTGGAGTGAGAAGCAACTCAGGAGCAGATATCCACCTTTCTCCGCCATAAACCATGATCAAAGAACTGTAAACATTATCAATTAAGGGGGGATTTACATGGAGTTGTACAAAATTTATATCCATGGTGTAAAGAATCAGCAGTAAGAACAGATATTGTCTGTTTCCAGCGCTATATAAATGGTGTTATTGTTATTATTCGATGATATAGTTGACAAAAGATGTAATGTGTTCATTTCACCTGAGCACTTCAATATAAGAGACATGTTCCTTTCAGCGTGTTGACTTGAAAGTGTTGATGTAACTTAGACTATGATTTGCTCCAGCAATCATGAATTGGTATTGCTGTGCGGTTTAATGTAAATTAAATGCATGTCGTGCATATGTTGCCTTTTTCAATTAGAACTCCAACCTAGCAAATTTCTCAGAAAATGAAAAAAATGATTTGTTCATCACAAACACAAAACATTGAACATTACTCAAATATTGCAATCTTACAATATTTCCTCTTGTATCAATTTTAAATCCAAACTCATTTGTTTTAAAATCTGTATAAAGGTATAAAATATCCCTTCTTCATATTTTAAATCATGTCAATTCATGTTCAATGTTGTACAGAGTTAGTACGGCTGTCAGTACCCGAAGGCTTCCTTCTTGCAGACCTCTGGCCCATGATTTCGATATATAGTGGCTCAGTGGTGTAGCCAGGATTTTCTGAAGGGGGGGGGGGGGCTGAAATCTGGATATGTTGGGGTCCATGACTACTTGCCCACATACCTATCCCCCCATACCCGCCCGTAAGAACCCCCCCCCCCCCCCGTGAATAGAATAATACAAACACAACAAATTTTATGTCCCATAGGGACCAAGTCTGGTTTAGCCCCCTGCTACAGCCTCCTAGTCATTATCAGCCCCCTTCCTCCTTTGCAGCCCCAAAGTACTAGTAACATCTTTTTTTTAATGTTGGGGGGGGGAGGGGGGGCTGTAGCCCCCTCAGCCCCCCTGGCTACGCCACTGGTGGCTATACTACAGTTTTATTCCACATTCATGATGCATTTTACTCAGTTATCTGCCTTTATCTAGCTTGACAACCTCATAAACAAGTCTGAGTACTTAACTTTATTTCAATTTATCTTTCAACCCTATTAAGATATTATTAAAATTGTTATTTGTTTCAACATAAATTATATATGTGACTACCATCTGTTTTCCCAAAATCAGAATGGAGATATTGGAAAATCAATCCACGATCCATGACATGTCAGCGAGTAATTTCTCCCTCATGCTGAGTTATTTTTCTTTTGTAGTGCAAGAGAGATTATTTTGTCCCTAAAATACAAAGCTTATAAGCATAATTAATAGAATTGTTATTAATCTTTGTTAATTTTGACCATGTTAGAGGATATATGTCCTATCAGCTAATAAAATGCTTGAACTCTTAGAGTATATGTAATTACTCCAAATGAAATGTATTTACCTCACACTGAAAAGATCACATTCTTGGAGAGTTTATATAATAAAACTTATGCATTGAATTCATTTAGGTTTTAAATAAATGTGTACATTTAAAAATTATTGGATATTTTGTAGCCAGTTATCAAACATCTCCTTTCTTGAACCTGGTAAGGATGATATATCTATTAATTACGTACAAGGCCTTAAGAGATTTTCGTGTAACATTAGTCCAACTTTCCGCCATCTTGGGTTTGGTGCTTTCACAGCTTGACTACATCTACATCTGTAAGTTTACTCTAAGTTTACTAAATTATTTTCTCTGTAATACTATAGGTGCAAATGTTTTGCCACTCATTGAATTTTTTAATCCCCACAACTGTTCCTTAAACCTCCCATTTCAGGAATATTTGCTAATGGAAAAAATGACGTATAGCTAGGTAAACCCAAATTCAAAATGTCCCAATGGTCTGTGTTTCTTAAAATATCTTAAAATGCCTGAATTCTTGTTTGGTCACTCCGAATAGTCTTTTATCAAATATATTGTCTTTGTCGTAATCAATCAAACTTTATCTGTCTTAGCATAATACTCAGTACTGTGGTAAACATCAAAATAAAAACAAAACCGCATCATGTTCTTTTAAGTTATACTTTATATTAAAGCAGGGTCAAATATAAAACTATTACACAACCAATGGTGAACAACACATTTTTCTCCTAACAATTAAAAATATCTTGCATAGCTTAAACATTTACAGCACATGGTTTTTCAATACTATTTTGCCAATATTATCACAGCGATAATATATTTACATGCGTATAATAGCAGAATAATGCCTATATTACAATAGAATTTTTGTTCTGGCTTAACTTTTAAAAAGTTACATTTCTTCTTTGAGTTGGTTTGCAAGTAAATGTCTATATTCTATGGAAGGTTTACATCTATGGATGATAAGCAATTGTTAGCATTATTAAATGAATTAACTCTGCTTATGTCACACACAAATACTTCCCTCTTTCTGTTTAACATATACTTTTTTCAGAGAGAAAGGATCAAATTTAAAGTTCATAAAATGTTCACATTATAATTAAATTAAATTTTTTTTTTCATTAAAATCATTTTGCTTGTGGAGAAGTGGTACTAATCGCAGAAGGAAACCTGTTCAGTAATGCTTAATGCACAGGAAGGATGCTTTGGAGGGATGAGGATATATTAATCTATAGCAGTTATCAATCAGCGACTATGATGATTCTCCACAGGTCCTTGTTCTGCTGTTAGTACCATATCTCTTTTTCATCCAGATATTCCTAGTCGTATACAATATACGACTTTTCTGGTGTGGACATTAAAAGGTTTAAATATGTTTATAAGGTTTACATATTTCTATGGCGTCTAAAATTAAATTGCTTTAATCACAATCATTCTCTATTACAACATTGTTTTCATGCATATCACATATATGTACAATAAAATATAAAATAATAATTTACAACATAATGCCTTTCTTTGGTGTGAGGTTCTGGATTCAATCAAACAATCTAACTGTGAACTGCCCTTTTACAACTCACCCTCCTTTCTCTGCCTATGGTATTAACCTTGCAAGATAATTTGGACAACAAACATAAATAAAAAATGACTAAATAGTAAAGAAATGTCAACCACAATAAACTGTTCTCAGATCAATACAAATTAAAAGAAAACCATTGGGTAGGGGGTAGATTTATTATCATATTCACAGTTTAGAGGTTATATTCAGGCACACATGATAGATATACCTGACTCTATATGAGGTCCAAATTACATTCATATAACCACAGAGACTATTGTGTGGGGCAAATATCTAACAAAAATATGATATAATCACAATCCAACAGAATAAAATGTTGAAATTTTCAATAATATTCCCATATAAAATACACTTTATATTAAAAATACAGTGCTGCAATCACAGTTAATATTAACACTTGATACATGTGGGATACTTAATAAAAATGGTTGGGAATAATCAAAACTGCTCAGACTAGAGTGCGCTGATTGGATATCGCAAAACAATGGACAGCTTCTAAAGGTGGGGGCCAAATAGTGTCACATAAGAATTGCAATATCTTCTCAGTTTTACAGCTTTGACTGAGCTTCACCCTCCTATCCTTGTGGACCCTCAAGGCATTAAGAATGTCCACAGGGGAATGTAACTACCTGCATTAACCAACCAAAACCACCTTTATCAAGCACACTGGATTGTAACAAGTGATATGTGGATTCCAGGTATCTGTGATCTGGACATCATTTGCAGACACTTTCCTAAGGAGAACAGTAATAATTATAAGGAATAGCACCATCATTTTAACAATGTTCACAATAATCATTATAAATGTCTTGCCATCTTTCATACCTGAATAAATTTTCACTTAAATCACTAAAACATATTGCCAAGTTTTATACATGAATAAATAATTGATCTTTTAATCAATTAACTTCCAATTTTGTCTCAAATCACTTATCACTCTACATATTGTTAAGTTTCATACATGAATGAATAATTAATCTTTTAATCAATGTACTTCCAATATTATCTTTTCACTAATTGAATCACTTATCGCTCTAAATCTTGCCACGTCTCATTACGTGAGTGGATACTGCTTCCTGACGTTTCTCCAACGAGAAGTGGCATTCTGTTGTCGTGAATACTGGAAATGCTATTTGGACTCTGCATCAAGTCTGATGTCTTCTCGTTGATGGGTGTATATCACAGACCATTGCTTTCTTCTTCACGTCGTGCTTGTATTTTACAATGTCTAAGTCTCTGTACATCTATCTTTTGATTTATCACCATAAATACAAAATATACACAGCAATTCTGAACTGAGAAGTGGTCAGAATAATACTAGACTGTCATTAGTCTATTCAAGTGATATCCGACCACTGCCTATGCATAACCCTTTGCATGTGTTTCTTGTGTATATAATAGGCAGCAGCTTCCTATCAGTCCATGGCACTTAAAGTTAATCCTACATCTAAGTACACTAAGTGCATCTGTTAATAACAATAATAATAATAACAATAATAATAAATAAGTCCTCATTATTACATAGACGTGTCTATGATCTATACACATTTCTTCAAAGCAAATATATATTTATATATATATATATCAACAATAATGTTTCCCAAAATCTGTAAACCACATAGTGGTATTGTTAATAATCCATGCTGATTAGCACCGATTCTGGATCAATTTAAAATGGCGGGGGTCCATCTGTGTACTTCAACATGGGATCTAGAGATCGTCTGAAGTTATTTGAGAGGACGCAGCTAAAGTCTTCCTCCGACATTGGCACAAGACATGCCATGCCCAGCAGCAGGAGCATCAGAACCTGTATGGGCAGTGCCGTCCGCAAAACTCGCGCCAAAAATGCCCGCCGATGTTCTGAGTCACTGTCGGCTTCAAGGAGTTCTTCGAAACTGGAAATAGATAAAAGATAGAGATACATTCCAATAGGTTTAGATTTTTCAATCATACATAATTTATTAAATGATATGTAGTTTGCATCTTATACTAATTTTTTTTTTTGTCAATTTAATAATTTGTCTTTATCAGTAAAGTATTTAAAATTAATAATAGATATTTATTAGAATTGTTTTGGATAATTTCTACAATCAATGGCTCATATCGTTTTTACACCTTCTTAACATCTGGAAGACATAACTTCAATCAGTATCTACAAAGACTACACATAAAATTCTTATATCATCTTATTAATAGAAAACACTGCAGCTTTTGTAGCAGTCACTAAAAGCAGGCGCTCAAATATATCTCCATCAGGCAGAAAGGGACATTTCCATATTTAGGGCAATACAGAAAACCACAAAGCTGTACTGTCTGTACAGCAAACAAACCACATAACTATATCAAGCAATATATTAGTTTGGCTTTATACTCCAAGTTGATCATACAGTGTTATAATTGCTCTGTACTAATTGCATTCATAAGAAATAAACACAAATATAAACATTATATGATTAAGAAGCAAGCAATCATAAGAATTCTCATGAATTATATGCCAGATGAAAACAATTGTATTAACAAAGGGAAGAAATCTTTTATATCCTATCCATAATGCACATAAAATGCTTAATAGAAAAAAATTGTAAAGAAATTGCAAATAATAGTGTTATGCTTATGACATTGCCAAGTGGATACTGAAGGTTTAGAAAATAGAAAATATCACTTCAGAGAGTAATGAACACAACTAGATTATCAAGACTTGATGTAATCAGTTTATTTTAATGCAGTTGAGATTTGAGATATGTTGTAGTCTGTAAATTTAGAGTGAAATTGAGTTTCAAGACATTTATAGGCTGAAATTAAAAAATAGAATACACACAAAAGTCTGACTAACAGTCTACCAAAATAATTCTTACACCCATTAACAGTAACAAAACTAAAGTAAACTACAAAATAACTACTTCTAAAAACAACTTTTAAAAATATAAAAAAGAACTCTATATGTGTAGATATAAGAAAAATATTGTTCCAATATTCTAATAACTCTAAAAAAGATTTGAAAAAGCACTCAGTAAGTGAATGAAATAACGATGGAGTAAAATGTAACAAAATAAAAAGAAATATAGAAAAGCTTCAGAAAACAGGCAAAACAAACCACCACTACCACAGGTACAGTAAACCGAAACACCATTTGTGTTTTAACAGAGTGGAAAATTTTAAAATATTCTTTGTGAGATAAAGGACAAATTATTGATCACATCTCATATTCATTTTCTAATGCATAAATTTCTGCGTCCTTTTGATATTTTATTGAAATGTGAACTATTGGTTTATTCTGTTTACTGCAACACCAGTTGACAAAACCATGCTATGCATTGAACAAAAAAAATACTGGTCTCATCCATTCTGTTCCATAAAAAATAGCACTTCTGAGAAATAATATTTATCATATCTTTGGACAAAATGATTGACACTATTTCCAAACTTTTTCATCCCTCACACTTTAATAAATGTGATTAGAGACATATTTCAGCAGAGTTGCCACTAACAAATTCCAAACACTTAGCCTTTGTCACTCACTGGCTATTTTTAGGTGATATCTAATAAAGAACTTCAACATCTTTTAAAAATTATGAACAAGAAATATTTAAATAACACGATATTCTTACGGTAAATTTCAACGAAACCAATGTTTAGTTCATTTATCAAATGATATATGCACATATATGCCAGAGTGACTATTTTTTTTTGTGCTGAGAGGAATTTGTGAGAGGAGACTCTTCTTCTATAACACTAGCATAACAGCATCTACATCTAGTTAAGCCACATGGGTTGTAACCACAACAAGCACAGTTAGTTTGGCAGTGGCAATGATCACCCTACGTAGCATATGCTGCTCATCTTGGTCTGGTTATCTTCACCTTTACATCCCATATTCTCACTATCTACACCTAAGATGCTCCCTCTAATATACCTTTGACTGTTTATTGGCTTCCCAATACCACCACCTTTGAAAGTAGTACTGCCATCTCTGAGAAAAAACTACCATAAGATTACAGCTGTACTTATATCCTATGTTTTTCCCTCCCCTCCCAGAGAGTGGGACAGTACCCGGGAGTGCCAAAGATACACATGTATTATATATGCTTGTGTTGTGAACATAACATGCTTGTAACTTGTTACAATAACACGATAGATACTTTTCCCTCTGGTCTGCACTTGCTCCTGTTACTGTTGCTCTCGTGGCTTCATCAAACAGCTATATAAGGTAAATAAATAACAATGAAACTTACTATTGTCGCTGAAAAAAATTCACACTTTATATAAGTTCTACACTTTTCTTTGTATGCAAGCTTGTTGCAGATATTATATTATTAAGATACTGAGAAATGTGAAGATCAGCTTCTCAAACACATCAGCCCAGGGTAATCCAATTTTGCTGTTTATCATGGAATGAACATTTTGCTTGGCAGGCACTTACAGTAATTACTCAATTACTCTGGAAGTAGAACCAACTGTGCCAGTTGGGCCAGTTTCTGATTTCAGAAGCTCTTCACACTTTCCAGTATTGTAATAATTTTGTTATTTGTACCTAATATAGTATCAATATCAGTGTTAGGATGTTATTAATTCACAAAATAGAGATAAACTGATTCAAATTATGCACAGTGTAGGCTCTTGGCCTTAAGAATATTTGGTGCTTTGCTGACATATAAAATATACTGAATGTTATGTTTTAATAATTTGTTTTTCATACCAATCATGCACTACAAAGTATTGTGAACAAAGGTTCTCTTTTTTGGCTTGAGCTTATTGAAGATCATTTCTATTTCAATAATAGAAAAACATAAAGTTTGCCCCAGATAAATGTCAATTTGAAAATTGTAAATGAATGAAAATCAGATCAAGAAATTTTGCTGTTACAATGCAAAATAGCTACATTGACCACTGGTCAACAAAGCTAAGAAAACAATTCATAAATTAGGGTTATCATATCAAAAGATTTGAATGTAAATTGAAAATCATATTCTGTGTGTGCTAGTGTTAAGCAAATAGCAATTTGCAGAATTTAACTATTTATCAAACTTCAACTATATATAGAGTATTTTTTTAAATGACTATTTCAAAGCAAAACACACACTCTTATTTACAATACATCCCAGAATAACCTTTTTGGGGATTAATAAGTTAAAAAAAACACAATTTTTTAGTTATTTCAGGAGCTGTACAATCATATAGAAAGCCTGTCTATGGCTATAAATCACTCCGAGGTGACCGTGTGTTGCCACCCACCTGTCGTGCGAAGATCGGGGTGCGAGACCGGGACCTGTGTGCCGCACCAAGCATCTGGGGGCTGAGTGCTGCCACTCTCTCGGCCGAGGCTCCTGCTGAACTTGTCAATCCTAAACCTACCGCCTGTAACCATAACAACAATATCCACCTCAGATTCCTTACACTTTCAATTTTCAGCAAAATTGCTTATTTTTAAAACAAAGAAAAATAATGATGCAATTATTTACACGATTTTTTTATTGCATTTTTGAAAGTAAAAAAAATATAGTTATTTAAAATCTATGGCACATTATAGTTCCTGTCATAATTATTCGACACTAAAAACTGTGGTGTTTACATTATTCCTAAATTCATTGACAATACATACATGGCCAATTACACATTGCCATTTGCTCTACTTACTGAAGAGTCTCGTTGAAGATTGAGTTTCGTCTCCAACTTTGACATATGCTGAAGGACCTGTTTCAGTAAGTCCTGCAGTTTGTCTAATAGGATTTGCAGGTCCTCTTTGGCGCAGGTGGCTTTGTCTGAATGCACGCTGACCAGCAGCTGCTCGGCCGTGTCCCGCAGTGATAACACCCGAGCTTGAGCCCGCTCGAGGTCTAACTTTAACGCCCTCAGTTTGTTATATTTGGAGGTGAGGATGTCCTTGTTAGCTGTGATGTCTATGGGCTGGTAGGAGTCGATTTGAGCCTCCACCTCATCCAGCCACGCAAACAGGTCCTGGATGACCTTATAGAAGTCCTGACTCTCAACGAGGGCCTTCTGGAGCCTGTCATGCCACCTGGCGGCACTGTCACACACTTTGTCAAAGCGGTGGTTCATGGCCACCAGCTTGCTGCGCAGTGCCTCTGTCTCTGGTGTCTCTGCAGCCAGGAACTCTTTACTCATCAGATTCAGCGATAACACTATCGGCTTCTTGCTGTCCAGTTGACTGAGGAACTCCTACCATACAAAAAAATAAAAATCATATACATTCATATGAAGAATTCAAAGTTTTTGTCCTGATTTTTTTGGACACAAATTGATCTCATTGATCCTGCTTATTTTCCTGGTGTGGACAATTTTTCTTTTTTTCCCCTGATGTGGACAGTTAATTTTACTCGTCTACTAATGTCTCCTACCTGATGTCTCCTGATGGCCACCTCCAGGTCTTGCATGTTGGCTGGCACTGCGGCCTGATTGGTCATCAGAGCCTCGGCGTCGTCCAACCACAGCATTATATTGCTCATATCGGCTGTGAACTGCTGCCAGTTGTGCTTCTTCTGGTTGAGGCGGTAGTCCTTCTCTATGGCTCGGGTGTGAAGGCTCTGCCACTGCTCTATCACATCTAAAACCACACCATGCAAAAATACATTCACTTAGAAAGAAGTCTGTGATGTGCATACCTTATGCATTTATTTACTTTGTTAACTTCTGTTCAGCAGTGTAGCATTTTTTTTATAAAGATTTTAGAAATATGATTTCCCCTAATGAAAATAATAACATTTCTTTTGCATCTGTATGTAGAATTCTTTTTGTGCCATTTTTCTTACTGGTTAAATATTTATATACTCTTGATTTTCAATTTTTGCTTACCTTGGACTTGGAGTTCGACAGGGCCGAGGGATGCTAAACCTGTGTCTCCTCTTATCTGATTGGCCAGATTCCTCACTGTGTCTATATTTTCTTCCAGTGGCGATATCAATTTGATCTAATCAGGAAAGAAAAATAAAGAAAAATAAAACAAACATTCTCATTAAAAGTCTAAAAGTTAAGATCTTTGATTATATAACCTCACATTTCATATATTTACATATCAAATAAGACAAGTTGAGGGTTGCTTACATAGTCCTGAGTGGGGAGTTTGGTGTCGGGGCCCACCGGAGTGGTAGATGTGAGGAGGGCCTCAGCATTGGCGAGTTGCAGCTGGACTGCACCCAGGGTCTGATCCAGTTCCTGCAGGAGTCCCTCCACCGTGGACATCCTCTCCGGATACAACGCCAGCCTCTCTCTTACCACCTCCCACTTCTCATCAGGGTGGATGTCTCCCACTGCTAACATCAACATAAACACATTATTCTAATCATTTGTAACATCTCACCATGAAATCAACTGTATACAAATCAGTAGAGTAACTGTAACATCCCAAGAATTAGGTTAGTAAGATTTGGAATTATATGAGGGTCCATATATTTGACACTTTTTATGAATATATATGGGTATATTATTTTTTTCTCTTCACAAAATTATTGCCCATATCTCAATTATTCAATACACCGTAAGTAAACACAATATTTAAAAAAGGATAAAACATGCAGTTTTTACTCCATTCTGAAAATTCTGCATTGTGTCTGATTGCATGACTTTTAATATGGATTCCAACATAACCTGCCATTCAATCTGTGGCTACATTGGTATATACTGGGAACTCAGAGAGCAAGTTAAAATATGCATGTACCTCTGTAATACCAACCTGTGGTCCTATATCTGGTGTGAGGAGGAGCGTGTATGTCCTCCTCATCCTCCTCCGTGTCGCCTTCGTACCTGTCACTGAGGGGAGAGCTGAGGGTCGGGCTCGTGCTAGCCTCCCAGTCCGCCGACACTCCACCACTCGCTGCCCCATGCTGAGGCTTGTAATGCACAACCTGAACAATATCAAGTCAGATTTGAAGAATATAACAGGATTTTTGATTCCAATTATATTTACAGCATCATTAATTAGTTTGAATATTAACATTTTCAATAGTTAAGGGTGATTGTGGGTTACCATCTTGTTTTTCCAGTTTTTTTTGTGCACATGTATGTTGTTTTCAATGATGGTGACTCATAATCAGCTTTTAAAAATATTGAAAATGATGGCAATAACACCTCCTATAGGTGAATGTTGGTTTATTTTTTCGGATTGAGGAACCACAACATGTATTGATTAAATATATATAGTAACAGTAGTCATATATGCTGAAAGACCTTAATACCATAATTGAAAATAACCCTTGCATATTACTTACTAATACAAAGCTAAAAGTATAGTCATGTCTAAACTTAGAGCATAGAGAGTGTGTTGGCATTGTGACCTTGACCTAGATCAAGAATCAGGATAAAGAGAGGTGGCGAAGGACTTACATAAGTGGTAGATTCTTCTTCTGGGAGAGTGTGCAGGTCAGATTGACTGGGGAGAGAAGAGCTAGCCGTGAGAGGCAACACACTCTCCTTAAGCTCCACCTCGTAATCTCCCATCTGTAACCATGGCAACATGACACACCAAGGTCAGGCAAGATCAAAGGTCAAGCAAAGTGCAACTTACTAAAAACGTGATAGGTAAAATACTTTGAATGTAATATATTTTTACTTAAATATGCTCTTAATCCTATATACATAAGTAAAGACTTAAATACTACAAGAACATAAATAACATAAGAGAAAAATATCTAATTGGCAGATAGTGTGAGTGATACAGCAATTTGGGGGCTGCTCTTATACTGCATGCTCTTTGCTTTTTGTTTTGTTTGTTTGTTTTTTTTTGGGGGGTGGGGGTGGAGAAAGTCTAGTGTGTTTGAAATTATATAACACAAGACAAGTGAAATCATCAGATATGAGTGCCCAAAATATAAAGAAATGAGCCATTTTGTGACCAATCACCAGTTTTTATGTAGATATAAACATATACATGTACATATTAACAAGAGCGAGAATAAAGTGGTTACTGTGACAAGGTAAACCTACCTGCTGAGTGAGTGGACTGATGGTAGATGGCAGCACAGTGCCCTCTCGGAGAGCTTCCAATCTGGCCACCAGGGCGGCTGCTGTTGTATGGAAGTTATCCAGAATGATCTGGATCTGAGCGGCATCTGAGGCCTCGCTCTTCATCAACAGATATAGGCCTGCGTGGTCCAGGTACTCCAATCTCGGAGTGTTCAACTCAAATTCATCCTCCAAATCCTAGAAAATGAAGTGATTTGTTAGCATTTCTGATAACCTCCTCCACAGATTGTAAAAGTTAAAAGAAAATTAAAGGTAACATTCATATACTGTTGATTCCAGCTCACAGCTTTTGATAATAAATGGCCGAGACTCAAACCCGGAATCTCAAGGTCTCAAGGCAGTTGTTATACCAAATGAGCTATTTTGGCTGTCTAATTGTATCCTAATATGAGGCGATTATTATCTCAATACAAGCCATTTGATCACAAATAAATAGTGATAAACTCTATCAAGAATTTGCCTACCTTGATGTCCTGTGGAGGGACAGGGACTTGCAGTTTGTTGATGCGGTTGTTCATGTCTTTCATCCATATAAGCATTGCTTCCCTGGTGGCCTGGAAGTCATCGCTAACATTGGTGGAGTGTCTCAGACGCCGGATCACCGCGTGAACTCTCTCGTTAAGACCGTCCCACCGATGGTTGGCGTCATACACCTGTGACCTGAGTTGCCCCTGGGTGTCCGTACGTCCTTCCCGTGCCAGGCGGCGATACTGCTTGTTCAACTGTTCCAGCTGTGAGAGATTTTCATGAATCTTCTTCTGGAAGGCCTACATGGCAACATATACAAGGTCACACGGTCACATGCAGGTCAAATGAACAGGGGCAAAGCTCAACTCAATCTTAAACATCACATGCTAACAGTAGGACTGGATATTGTACAGAAACAGGTTTTTTGCGTAATATTTTGCTAAAGAGAAAAATTGTCCATCAGAACAACATGTGTGCTAATTTGTTATAATGCCAAGATAATTTCTGCATGTATTTGTATGGGAAGAAATTAGCAGAAATCTGTAAACTATTTGGATTAAAAAATCATCAAATTCCAAAATGTCATTCACATCATGCAAAACATTTTCTTATAATTCCTTAATATTAAGAGATTTGGTTAATGATTAAATAGGTAGAAACAATGATTTAACTCGTTAATAAGGGAATACTAGATAAAAATTATTATTATAAATCTAAACATTGATAACAGAGTACAACAGTAGACAATTTGATAAAGGATACAATGTCAAAGTTATTAAATCAAGTCTACATAAGATATGGTATATTGTCTTTGATTAAATAAAATGTTTGATAAAATGTGCAGCACCACTGATATGCGTTGATAGTTACCTCATATCTGCGGAGTTCATCCTTGGCCACCACCATGGGCACATTCTCAGACTTGGGGAAGGCTGTGGCCCTTTCCTTGTTCTTCAGCCAATCATCCATACGAATACAATCATCGTGCAACTGTTGCCACTGTCGCCATGTCTCCTCAATACTGTAATTCAAAGAGGCACTTATTCTGAGATAGCTCTTTTGATACATATTTAAATAAAACAGTTTGAAATCAATGGTAAATATTTTCTTAACCTTAACCTCCAAACAGCGTTTATATTAGTTGAGTCTTCTCTTGGTGATGAGATGTATTTCTTCAGCATTTTCCTTACCTGAGTCTCCTCTCGGTGATGAGAGAGCAGATATTTCTCCAGCATTTTCCTTACCTGAGTCTCCTCTCACTGATGAGAGAGCAGATATTTCTCCAGCATTTTCCTTACCTCAGTCTCCTCTCAGTGATGAGAGAGCAGATATTTCTCCAGCATTTTCCTTACCCGAGTCTCCTCTGAGTGATGAGAGAGCAGATATTTCTCCAGCATTTTCCTCACCTGAGTCTCCTCTCGGTGATGAGAGAGCATATATTTCTCCAGCATTTTCCTTACCTGAGTCTCCTTTCAGTTTTGAGAGAGCAGATATTTCTCCAGCATTTTCCTTACCTGAGTCTCCTCTCGGTGATGAGAGAGCAGATATTTCTCCAGCATTTTCCTCACCTGAGTCTCCTCTCGGTGATGAGAGATCTGATATTTCTCCAGCATTTTCCTTACCTGAGTCTCCTCTCGGTGATGAGAGAGCAGATATTTCTCCAGCGCTTGTCGAGGCTGCTCATGGCCTGCTGGATGGCTGCACACTCCACGTCAGTGGGGCAGGCATCACTGTCATGTAGCAGCACCTCACACAGGTTCAGCACAGACCCTACTCCACTGCTGTGACCCTCTATATCCTTGTGCAACTCCTTCAACATAAAACATTCAATATAATACATTCAATATCATACATTCAATATAGTACATTCAATATAGTACATTCAATATAGTGCATTCAATATCATGCATTCAATATAGTACATTCAATATAGTACATTCACTATTATTATAATAGTACATTCACTATAGTACATTCAATATAGTACATTCAATATAGTGCATTCAATATAAATTTCTTGCTCAATATTTTGTTGCAAGAGCAAGGACAAATTAATTTCCAAGATACTTGATTGATTATTTCAAACCAACAAAAACAGCAACTGTAAGTCTGTCATGTTATTCCCTGTCTATTATGTATCAAATCTGGTTAAACTAAAGTTATTTGATACCTGTTGATACTGCATGTACATTATGTGTGGAAGCTGGTGGCAGATTTCTGTTTCCTTTCATTTTTATATTATGTGTGGATGTTTCTGTCTAGGAGCTGGTGAGTTTTGTGTTAAATGTTGCATGCATATTAATTATATGTAGAGGATTCTGTTACCTGTTGCTGCTGCAGTTTGCTCTGTATATCACTCATGGTTGCAGTCTTGTAAGCCAGTGGGGTGTTGAGGTCATGTTCCACGTGTGCCAGCCACTTACGTAGGTTGCTCATGTTGGATTCCAGCTGCTGAACTGCCAGCAGAGTTTCCTGTAGCTTCTTCAACCTATTTAAAACATCAATATCAACACAATTACATTAATTTCCAATATAAGATGTCTTTACTGGCCAAGTCTGCATTCATTACAGATCAGGATGCTCATTTCTGACGATGTTTATATATCTGCACCCACCTGGAAGCCAAGAGGTCCTGCAGTTTCTGCCACTTGTCGAGTAGCTTGGCAATCTTGTACTCCAGGTCGCTGGCCCTGACGTCACTGCTACCCTGGATCAGCTGCTGCCCCTGAGAGATCAGCTCATCACGCTCCATCGCCATCGCACACATCTCATTCTTATACTCCTGTTGGAATGGTTTAATATACATTCAGTTCTCTATTTTTAATATCCTTTTGTTTTCAGTAAAAAGGGGTCACAGAGATTTTTTTAGCATTTTTTTATGAAGCCTAAGTATTCATTTATATGACTATCTTGAAGTATCACAGTAAATTTTATCAACCTGTTTTTAATGGTGATCATCTAAAGCAAAAGTCTAAATTGCACTTTTATTACATTGACATATCTATTTCTTTGAATGCATTTTACCACGATGCCATACTACTCGGATGTTTTATTGCTTACATTCTGTAGTTTGGAGATGATGTCCTCAATATGATACTGTGCGTTAGAGGAGATCTGAGTCTCCATCTGGCCAATCCATTCCAGCATCTCCTTGTGGCGCTGGTTGAATGTCGACCAAGCGTTAAGCTTGTCTGTGATGGCCTGCTTGCGGAGTGCCACCTGGTGGTGAATTTCTTGCCACTGTTTGTTCAGCAGGCGCAGACGTTGCTGAAGGATGGAGAGGTCTTCCTCGTTGATGTGGACGCCCAGCTGCTCCTCCTGGTGAGAAAGTCTGGCATGCTTCACTGACCAGTGCTCAAATGCTTGTTCAAACTCCTGGCAAAGTAAAAATAAATTACAACTTTTATTGTCAAGATACATGTTTGGGAGAAAAGAAAGTTATCAGTTGTGCATATATTAAACTCAATCCCAACTATAACAAAATATCTTTTCTAAGGGTGCAGGATTTATAAATTATTAGATATTTTCTATTCACGAAAGTGTTAAGAACAGAGCCATATTAGTACCTTGCACTGTTGCAGTTCTCGCTGGAGGTCGTCGTAGTTGTATGGCAGGTCGTAGGCCATGGCTCGCCGGGTGTCTTTCAGCCAGCCCAGTACTTCCTCCATGCAGTCCTCCATGTCATTCCACTCCTGTAGTATGCCATCCAGCTGCTCACGCTTCCCCTCCAGCTTACCTGAACACAACAACAGGAAATTAGTGAAAATAGACCTACCTGAATTGGCTAATATCACATCAGCAAAAATTGCCAAGAAAAGAAAATCTCATATGAGTCCAGATTTATAAACATATATTGATCCAAATTATATGTGCAGAACTACCGGTACCTCGTAGTAGGCAAAATAACCTCACATTATGAAAGATAACCCCATATTCGTTAAAATTCTTACCTACATGGGAAAATCTTACTGACATTAGTCAAACTTGCCTTACCAGGATAACGTCACATTAGTCAAAGTTAGTAAATATGGCAAAACCTGCCATTAGTCAATCTTACCTAATCTCACATTGGTCAAACTTTCCAACTTATTGGTTAATCTCACATTAGTCAAGAAAACCTCACATCAGTCATCCTTGCCTGCACAGGATAATCTCACAATTTTCTTTTAACCTACCCATGGCCATTCCACATTAGTCCCTTTAAACCTATAGTTAATAACATGGCTGATTCAGTAGAAGTCGAGAAGAGTCATCTGTGTATGTTAACAGAACTCACCCACAATATTGAACCAGTGTTGTTGTACGGCAGCCAGGTCGGCCTGTATGAGGCTCTGTGCTGCTTCGTCTGCGTGCTGCATCAGGAGCTTGCCAGACTCGTGAACCTTGTGGTACAATGGCTCACCAGAGGACAGCTCCTTCTCATAGCCCTGAAACATCACAATACACACACATATCTTAATCACCACGTCATCAACAATACCTAAATATTACATCATCGCAGATATTGCCTGCATGAAAGATTCTTTACTGGCCATTAACAGAATAATCAGAAACAGATTAGTGGATAAGTTATTTACTTGACCCACAATTTTTTTTATTCAATTGCCAAATTCATGGTATGCATTGTGCTATACATTTTGCATAAAATATGTCCAAAAAATACAAATAAGAATGTAATTTAATATGATAAAAGGCATCCTCAACACAGGAAATTCTATGTACACCAGAGAAAATAACACTCAGTCTGTGATTATAATATATATGTGTACCTACTAAAAATGGGCCTTACACTCATTAATCATTGTTGGCACATTTTCAACAAGTATTCAACTTAATATTTGTATCTTACTTTAACATCGCTACATAAATCAAACAGAAGGTATTAATCAAAATAAAATAATAACAATAAACCAATAAAATGCAGCACAATCAAGTAAAACTCAATATGCAATAAAACATTTTGACATTGTGATGAGAATACCGCAATTAACACCAAATAACATAATAATGGCTGAGAAATAAGGCTGTATCTTATTCATAGCATTTGTAACTGATATATATATATTATTATCAAACTGCAAAAAATTAAAATAGCAGTGTTCCAAACCATACTTCAAGTAAAAATGACATCAATTCACCAATCAGACAAGAAAACAGACATCAGTGAAAGAATAGCATTTCTATGTTTTGGGTATTGACATTGTTGAAACACAATATCAATTGTAACTCAGCTCAAAGAACATCAATTGAATGGATCAAAGATTAATAAAACACAACAATCAATAAATAATATTCAAGCTTTAGAAAGAAATACCTTTAGAAAGAGATATCTGTTCATGGGCAGCTGTCCCTGGGGAGTTGTTATATTGAGATACCGGTACCCATCCCTGGGGAGTTGTCATAATGAGATACCGGTACCCATCCCTGGGGAGTTGTCATAAAGAGATACCGGTACCCATCCCTGGGGAGTTGTCATAATGAGATGCCGGTACCCATCCCTGGGGAGTTGTTATATTGAGAACCCGGTACCATCCCTGGGGGGTTGTCATAATGAGATACCCACCATCCCTGGGGAGTTGTCATAATGAGATACCCATCCCTGGGGAGTTGTCATAGTGAGATGCCGGTACCCATCCCTGGGGAGTTGTCATAATGAGATACCCATCCCTGGGGAGTTGTCATAATGAGATGCCGGTACCCATCCCTGGGGAGTTGTCTTAATGAGATATCCATCCCTGGGGAGTTGTCTTAATGAGATACCCATCCCTGGGGAGTTGTCTTAATGAGATACCCATCCCTGGGGAGTTGCCTTAATGAGATACCCATCGCTGGGGAGTTGCCTTAATGAGATACCCATCCCTAGGGAGTTGTCTTAATGAGATACCCATCCCTAGGGAGTTGTCTTAATGAGATACCCATCCCTAGGGAGTTGTCATAATGAAATGCCGGTACCCATCCCTAGGGAGTTGTCATAATGAGATATCCATCCCTGGGGAGTTGTCTTAATGAGATATCCATCCCTGGGGAGTTGCCTTAATGAGATACCCATCGCTGGGGAGTTGCCTTAATGAGATACCCATCGCTAGGGAGTTCTTTTAGTGAAATGCCTATCTGTGAGGAATTCATTGGTGAGATACCCATCCCTAAGGAGATTTAACAATGAGATGCCCATCCCTGGGGAGCTATGAAATATTGATGTCCATTACCTGGGAATTGTTACAGAGACAGACCTGTTTCCTGGGAGTTGTTATAGGGAGGGGCCTGTTATCTGGGAGTTGATATAGTCAGGTGCCTGTTCCCTGGGAGTTGATATAGAGAGGGGCTGTTCCCTTGGAGTTGTTATAGAGACATGTCTGTTCCCTGGGAGTTGTTACAGAGAGGGGCCTGTACCCTGGGAGTTGTTGTAGGGAAGGGTCTGTTCCCTGGGAGTTGTTATAGGGAGGGGCCTGTTCCCTGGGAGTTGTTATCGAGAGGGGCCTGTTCTCTGGGAGTTGTTACAAAGAGGAGCCTGTTCCCTGGGAGTTGTTACAGAGAGGGGCCTGTTTCCTGGGAGTTGCTATAGAGAGGGGCTTTTTCCCTGGGAGCAATTATAGGGAGGGGCCTGTTCTTTGGGAGTTGTTATAGGGAGGGACCTTCTATCTGAGAGTTGTTTTGAGAGCAGTCTTTTTCCTGGAAAATGTAATAGAGAGGGGCCTTTTCATTGGGAATTTTTATAGAGAGGGGCCTTTTCGTTGGGAATTGTTATAGAGAGAGGTGCACACAGTAAAGCAGATATCACTCGTCACACCGACACCAAGCCCGACGGTTTCCTACCTCTGGCAGATACGAGCTGCCCACTAGGAGGCGGTGCAGTTCATGCAAACATGCCGTCACATTGAATGACTTAAGCGGACCATTGAGACGCTGAACCAAACAACCACAACATATCAAATATCTCTACCAATCACATCAATTTTAAATAAATTTCTATAAATATATATGCATGTGTATTTATCAAACCAGATAGGTCTTGCCAGTTGTCTTATTTTCTTACTCCCAGTATTCAACAAAATGATTATAAAAATTTGGATATGCATTTCTCTCACAACTTATACTTATCAGTCAGAGAAATGTGAATATATAAACCATGACAAGTGTTGATTTAAAAAAAATCAAGCTCGCGTAAGTTTGCAAAATCCCAAGGCAAAAAACCCAACAAAATCTTCTTACTCTACTACGCATTCACAAAACACTTCTCAAACAAAAACGACATCTGACGGTGTAATCAGAATTATTGAGCCAAAACATGGCCGCCATGGACCGATAATCGGGGTAGACTCCATTGACTTACGGCTTAATCACCTTGAAACCTCGAACATCTAGCCCTAAAGGCAAAACAAACGCGAGCGAAAAAAAGGCCCTTTTTTGAGGCGTGAGTATTCACTTAATATAAGTTGGTCTCTGATACCTCTACCATTCATCATAGGACCAAGTTCATTACTGATATTAATATTATTTATAAATGCATTATTCAACTGATATTTTCTGCGAATCCATCATATTCACTAATCAATGCAATGAAGAGCATTACGATATGCACAATTCCGTCAAGTTTCAAGTTTGGATGTTGTATAATAGCCAAGATAAAAGACACATCAAAGTTGTTTTCTGTAAAATGTTTAATTGCTCACTGAAGTGTGACTGTTCACTGAAGCATTGCTTTTATTTGGGTTACTAATACTACACTTCAATATGTATCTTCCCACCAATAAGATAGCTCTGTCTATAATAGCCATTTAATATTATTGACAGACAGACAGATGGGCAAACTGAAAATGACACCTTAGTGTCACCAACAACTGTTGCAGGCAAGACAAAAATCTGGTGAAACGAAGAGCAGATTAAGGATACAAACTTATCTTATTCTGCAAAGCACTATATATCATGCAATAAACATGCTATAATAGTTTAAAATTTAAATATCCCTATCAAATTAATTTCAAATATAAACTCACTCTGACGTTTTCCAGCATATTCCGGATAGTCTGCACAGGAGCGGTCTGGAAATCCAGAGCTTGAATGGACTCGTCCATGTCTGCCATTTTCTGCTGGAGCTTCTCCAGTTGATACTGATATGTGCTCCACTGCGCCATCTGGTGATCAATGATTGCCTTGCGCTGATTGGCGCGGCGCATGACGCTCTGCCACTGACTGTCCAGCAGTGTGAGTTTCTTCTCAAACTCAGCACGGTTGTGGATGGCACCCTCCTCCATCATGTGGTGGCCCTCATTAATGATGGAGTGCAGAATCTGCTGCTGACTCAACATCTCACTCTGGAACATCTATACAAAAATATAAAATATAATAGAAAAATATAAAATATCATAAAAAATATAATATAATATAATATATAAAATATGATATAAAAATGTAAAATATCATAAAATATATTATAATATAAAATTCTATAATTTATGATATAAAATTTAAATATAATATCACAAAATATGATAGAAAAATATCAATAATTATATCTGCAACATTTCCGCTAGAATTTCACAGGCAAAAAGCACTAAACATAAATTATACACCTATACATAGTGGGTGACTTCCTTTCTCATGCAAAGATTGGATCACAGGTAAATATTTGCTGAAGGGTAAAAAGTACTCACTTCAAATGCCCTGTGCTGGTCAACGAGGTTGTAATAGTTGCCGGCTATATCCCCAGCAAGATCCTTCTCTACTTTGGCTAGGAACATCATCCATTCCTCGCACTTGGTGTTGAAGTCCTGGTGGGCTAGGAGTAGTCCCTGCATGGCTCTCAGCCTCTCGTTGGTATCCGCGTGCAGCGTCTGCCATCTGTGATTGATGTCCTGAAGCTTCTCGGCATCGGATTCTGATAAAGCCAGACGGTATCCCATGTCATTCAGTTTATCCAGATCTGGGCTTTTATAACTAAACTGATACGCCAAGTCTCTGAACTGCTGCAGGCGGGACCTCAACATGTCCTCCCCTGCAGACTTATTGGGGTCATCTTCAGTGAGAACGGCTTGGGTGTCGATCAAAAATAAGTCTATCTTAGTCAGGCTTTCAGCAAATCTGTTGTATTTTTGTTGGTCCTTCTCGATGCCCTTGATGTGTTTATTGAGGGCATATTTGAAGGAGTTGATGCGGTGTCGCAGCTCCATCTGTTGTGAGGTCATGTTGATGATGGCAGTGCTGTCCATATTTCTAGTGAGTTGATCACCCAGTCTACTCAGCTCAGAAAGCTGAGTCTGCAACTCATCTAACTCAACCAGCTTCTCCTGAAAATGCAACTAACTTTATCAACCATATCTGGAAGATTTCATCAATCAATTTTGAAATCAAAGAATTCAGTAACTGTAAATCAGAAAAAAAAATCCAAAAAGAGATAATGCACAGAACAACTGTCACAAACATTTTCATCCTTAAAAGATTTATGCAATAATTTTTGTAGCGATGAGTGTTATTCATGTATGTGAAGGGAGACATCACTCTCGGAGTGTTATCTGACTGACCTGGACATGTTGCACGTGTTGCTGCATGGAGTGTGCAGCATCGTGTTCCGCCAGCAGCGTGGCCACTTCCCGGTCCTTGTCATCCGCCCAGGACTTGGCCTGACTGTACTCTTCGTTATACCTTAATGTACAAGCAATGAATCTCTATATGATGAATTTACACACGTTTTAACCCAAATAATTTTACACCAGCACAAACCATATTCTAGACAAAGAAATTATATAGTGCACTTGAGATTTTCCAACTCCACCAGAGGGCGATGTGATTTTCATGCCAGGCATAAATTTCAAACATACATAATTTGGTATTTTTTTTTCATGCCTAATATAACTAATATTATTTTTGCCTAATATTATTTTTCTGTTTGATATATAGATATTTGATGTTATTATTTGAGGTTTACATATGATGATTAGAGTGACATATGTATACAGTGTGCCTACCTCTCCCATGTAGCAAGAACGTCCTCAAACTGGCTGATCTTATCAGTGAGTTGGTGTGAGACCTGAGTGTACTTGTCCTGGACGTCGGAGGTGGTTCGCTGGACGTGTCTGCTGACCACCGTGTCACAGTCAGCAATGAGTGTGGCAGCACAGGCAACCAAGCTGTCCAGGTCCCCACTGCCTCGAGCGTGCTCATCCTGCAGGTTCTAACAAATACAAGGTTAACATAGGATAGCATCAAACATCATCTTTTCCATTTTCATTTCTTTCATCCTCCTATCTAACCAACAACTTTAAGATTCAAATAATTGTATTTTTTTTCTGTCACTCAATCATAAATGTTTTTTTAAAGGGCGGATATCATTCTGGTGAGTGACATATTTCTTTGGGGAAAACCAGAAAAAAGTGCTCACTGAAGACTATAAATTTTTTGTTTTGGGGGTAAAACTATTCTTTATCAGCAACACATTTTCAGTAATAACAATTTTGCACTTTTGTTCAGTAAAACATATTGCAATTATTTTTTGTAATAACAATTTTGCAATTTGTTCTGAGTTACCTTGACCTGCTGGAGATGGTCGGTGAAGGTGATGATGTCTCCGGTCGCCAGGCTGTACCTGTTGAGGGCGTACTCCGTGTCTGTCACACTCTGCGTCACTCTATGTAGCAGCACATTATAGGAGTCCCACTCCCGCAGAGCATCTCCCAGCCGACGCTCCACCTCCGACACCTGACACAACAATATAGTGTACGTAACTTATCTGAAGTACTTTAAATGCAGATATATCATGCTCTCCTACCATCAAAATGAGAGATTGTAGTATTATAAGTATTATATCATATTCTAACCTAAATATGCTTTTTCCTGATTGTTAAGTTTACCTTATCAGGAGTTCTGGGTGGCTCTCCCAGATCCTTTTTGTAAAAGGGTCAAATAAATTGTTTCTGAGTTCTGTGTTAATAGTACTTTTTACCTGTTGTTGCAGGGCAGACCACTGCTCTCGTATTTTGGTAATGGCAGATTGCACGGTGGCGCCCCCTGTTGAGAGATCCTGTGCCTCGACCAGACTCATACCAAGAGCACTCAGATTGGCAATCTCATTCTCCTTCAAGTGGAGAGTCTCCCTTATGGCCTGCAGAATAAAATGAAGGAAAAAAAAGATTGATCACAATGCTCAATTACCACATTATCATGGTGAATATAAAACAGCCACATTTGCTTCACTTGCTTTAATCAGAACGAACGAATATAAACTGCATCATCCTTAATTCAAGGATGATATTGGTTAAGTAGAGCTCACCCTGCAGTCTTTGAGTGCATGCTGCACACTGACTTCGTGACCGATCCTACAGAACTTGTCCATCTTGGCCTGCTGGTCATTGAACCAGTTGGTGAGGTTATTCACACCTTTGTCGTACTCTTCCCACCTGAGCTGCATCATGTCCAGCAGTTTGAGTCTCTCCGTCACGTCGCTGGACAGGGTCCGGTAGCGCTGGTTCATCACGCCAAGCTTCTCAGCAAACTCTGTGTTCTCTGCCTGATCTGAAGCTGACTGGTTGACAAAGTCCACTGTCAGCTGCTTGTTCCCCAGATCAACCTTGATGCCCTGCATTGAACAAAGGCAAACATATTTTCAATATAAGATAACCCAGGGAAATGTCATCTTGATCTTCATACCAAAAGTTTCATATAAACTTAATGGGACTCATCTTTAATCTTTCAGTACATAATTACAAAATTCAAATTGACCCTGAGAAATAAAAAAATATTCTCTGTGCTTAATTATCAAGCATCTTTTTTTATATGATTCTATTTTTTGGGGTTGGGTTGGGTTGATGTAACAATGAATGATATGTACCCTGTATTTATGCAGATGTAGCTGTACGTCGATGAGGCCAGCGGTGCGGTGAGCAGAGTCTTCCTGGAGCACGACCTCCACGCTGTCCATCCACATGAGCAGTTCATGCAGGGCCTGGCGTGATGGCAGCAGCTCTATCTGGGCCTGGTGCAGCTGCTCCTCGTTGTTAGGCAACTCACACATCAGCTGCAGCCACTGCTGCTCGATGGCGTCCAGGCGCTCACGCAGACCTGTGTCTGATGGCCTCGAGCGCAGCAGCTGCTGACCCACTGTCGTCACACTCGACTTCAGAGGATGCTTGTTCTCAGTCTCTTTGCTGAATTCCTAAAAGCAGAACAAAATTGGGGGTTTCTAATCCATTTTAACTTTGTTCAATTGCATTTAAGAATTCCATACTTTGTCTTAGTTCTTATTTAAGTTCCAATTCCTGAAAGCCAAAAACCATTGGGGGCTCCTCATCTATTTCAACATTGTTCAATTGCAATTAGAAATTCCATTTCTTCTACATTTAATTATTATTATTTGAGTTCCAACTGTTTCCTTTCATAAAACAAGACAATCATACAAATATAGATACACAGATTTTACTATTACAATCTCTAAATGATTTTTTATGTCACGTATGGGCCACCAGTTTGAAGCAGAGACTTGGCAAGACAAGTGTTGGCCTGGAGCCAGATATTTCTAACAATCATCTGATACTGCATATATCTATTGCAAATCACCTCTTATGTTACCAGCATCTATCAAGTTCTTGATTTATTACTGTTTCACCTTTCACCAATACCAAATATCAAGTCTTGCAAATGTATACATGTTCATAATTATGTCCTTCCCATTTCTGGGCAAATTTGGCTCATGAAATTTATACCTGGGCCACGATATAAAATATTTTGTTTTAACAAGTTTCACATGCACATGTATTTTCATCCATTTCTTTTTTTAACCTAAAAATATGATATAATTTCTAATATGGATCATATTTATTATTCCTAAGATTATTGTTACCGTATTTACTCGTGTATAAGTCGACTCGTGTATAAGTCGACCCCCCAAAATTGAGGTTATTTTTCTTGAAAAAAACCAATTTCCGAATATAAGACGAGTTGGTTTTTCTTGACATATCGGCTCTGCTACCATTCAAGCTTCAGCTGAAGCTTGGCGGTCATTTTAAAAGTGAAACTTAAATATGCTTACGATATAAGATCTTAGCAGTCTTATACACGAGTAAATACGGTAAAACGTAAATACGATGTTCATATTTTCGAAATAACGGATATCAGACGTAGCGGATCGATTTTGATTGCGTTTTAAATGATAAATAAAGGTATTTACCCAATATTATCACAAATTGTTCGAGAACAGAACAAAACCATCAATCCATTTAAAACGCAATTAAAATCGATCCACGTGTGAAAGCATTTCTGTCAACAAGGGAAGACACGACTCAAAGCAGTGGAAACAATGACGAGATGCAAAACTGTGAACGCTGATAATTGAAATCAGTGAAAACAAAGTCAAAACAAAGCATTTTGAAATAATATGTTTTAAATGATATATGAAGGTATTTACCCAATATTATCACAAATTATTTTTCGCAAGAATTTCTCCACGATGTAGAACGTAATACGATGTACGTGACGTCCTTGACCTTAGCGTCAAAACTAACACGTGGTAGAATATTTCTTTGTGTATTATAAAGCCAATGATATTCATTATATCGCTTTTAATTATTATTGTTTATATCGATCTTAGCATCAAAACAAAGCGTGTTAATACACAAAGAAATATTCTACCACGTGTAGACAGTAGTCCGCCTGTCCGATATTTGCTTTCACGCTAGTATTGCGTAATGCATGTTAAATGAATGGATGGTTTTGTTCTGTTCTTGACCTGCAAAGCGAATTTGTGATAATATTATGTATATACCTTTATCATTTAAAACGCAATTAAAATCGATCCACGTGTGAAAGCATTTCTGTCAACAGGGAAGACACGACTCAAAGCAGTGGAAACAAAGACGAAATGCAAAACTGTGAACGCTGAAATCAGTGAGAACAAAGTCAAATCAAAGCATTTCGAAATAATATGTTTTAAATGATATATAAAGGTATTTACCCAATATTATCACAAATTACGTTTTGCAGGTCGAGAACAGAACAAAACCATCCATTATTGCGCAATATATTAACAATCGTTTTCGCGCTAAAAACAAGAGCCTCTTCCCGTCACTTCCGCCTTTCAAAATTGCGACCACGTGTTGCGTTGAGTCGTGTCTTCCCTTCTTGACAAATGCCTTCACACGTGGATCGATTTTAATTGCGTCTTAAATGATAAATAAAAGTATAAACCCAACATTAACACAAAATATGCCTTGCAGGTCGAGAACAGAACAAAACCATTCATCCATTTAAATGCATTACGCAATACGAGGTCGTCATTTTAAAAAGCGGGAGTGACGGGGACAAGCTCTTATTTTTGGCGCGAAAACAAATGGAGTGTATCAACTCGCATTGAAAAAATTAATATATTGCGCAACGATGGATCCCTGGCTTCTCTTCGTGTTGCCGCACATCAAATTTACCGTGTACCGCACATCGAATTTACGTTGAAATAACAGAAATGCTTTCACACGTGGATCGATGTAATTGCGTTTTAAATGATATATAAAGGTATTTACTTAATATTATCACAATTACGCTTCTTAGGTCGAGAATAACAAAGCGTTTTCATTATTTTTACATTAAAACGCAATTAAAATCGATCCACGTGTGAAAGCATTTCTGTCAAAAAGGGAAGACACGAATCAAAGCAGTGGAGACAATGACGTATTGCAAAACTGTGAACGCTGATAATTGGAATCAGTGAGAACAAAGTCAAAACAAAGCGTTTCGAATAATAGACCAGTAATATTGGGTAAATACCTTTCTTTATCATTTAAAACGCAATTAAAATCAATCTGTTGCGACTGATATTCGTTATTTCGAAAATATGAAGATCGTATTTACGTTTTACCGTAATTACTCGAGTATAAGACTGTTAAACCGACCCGCTATGTCCGATATTCGTTATTTCGAAAATAAGAATGTTCGTAATGAAAACTCATAGTGTCGTAATTTTTTGGCGTAAATCCTCGTCCACAGGTTGCTCTCGTGTATAAGTCGACCCCCTAAACATTAACTAAGAGTTTTTGGAAAAAAACCTCGACTTATACACGAGTAAATACGGTAGGTTATTTTGCAGTTTGGTGATGGGGGACCCTCAGCTTTGTGTGACACTGGTTATTTAGTCAGATCTTAAAACTCACCAGGAAAAGATCCATTTTTTTCTTGAGGGCTCCAATATTCTGGACTTCTGATTCGCTCAGTGAACTGAATTTTTGCAGCCTTTCATTGGCTGAGGTCAGCCATGTTTCTAGGGTTGCAGCATCTCTCTCAAAACTTTCCCATTGGTCAATTAGGGTCTCCATTCTACAAAAAAATATTTGCCAGCTTCATTCAAACTCACATAAATAAATATCTTATTTCAACATAACATAAATTGCTCATTTGAAAACATTTTCTATACATGCAGATTCTTTATGATGGGGATGGTGAATAAATAGACTTTTTCATTTAGGATATATTCAATGCTTATACGACTTACTTTTTCAGTTGAGCAGCTGTGTCGTTATTCAGGTTGAGCAGATTCTCAGCAAAATCTGTCAAGTCAGCCTCCAGCGCGGGACAGGAGATGTTTTTGAGCAGCTGTCTGCCGTTGTTGACTGCCTGGTACATGGCCGGCTTCTCCTGGCTGAGCGCCCCCTGCATACTGTGGTAATCCCACACCTTGCGCCGTGTCAGGTCCAGTGTGTCGCTTTCCTGCATGGCTGCTGGACACTGTTGTTGTAAACGATGCAGTGTCTCGCGGGATTCCTTGAACTCCTCCTCAAACTCTGCCCACTGCTGGGCTAGATGCTCCAGACGCTGGCCGTACACTGCTGCCCGGTCCTGCACGACGTGTGTGAGGTTGGTGAGACGGGTGTGAGCAGTCTGGTGCCTCTGCCGGATGCTTCGGTTCACCTTGTGAGCCAGAGAATCCAACAGGGCTTGGTCACTCTCCAGATCATGGAAGAACTCCTGCCAATACAAATACACATTCAATGTCATTTCACCTCCTCACAACACTATCTTATTTATGAATAGCCAAGAATTATTGTCAATTCATCTCCTGACAATCTATCTATTAATGAATAGCCAAAAAATACATTCAGTTGTTTCACTGGAGAAAATCAAGATTGACGAACAGACAGAATGACAGAAAATTTTCCCTATTACTGCATAAGCCACATGCATGTCCACCAAGTCAGCACAGCTAAAAATAAATGCTGAGCAGCTATTAAAGTATTAAATTTTTTAAAAATTTTAAAAGAAAACATGCATCTCTACGAGGGCCCTACCTTGTGAGACTGAAGCTGCTGGTTGAGATGGGGCAGGTTGAGGGCAGACACGGTGTCTGATCGCAGCTTGTTCTGGGCTGTCTCCAGGAACTCTGCAAACTCCTCCAGTAACTTCTCATACTGGTGCTGGATGTCAACGCTCTTCTGCAGTTCACTCTTCCTACTTGCTGCCTGCAATGCCATAACAATAAAATTCATTGAAACTACTTAATTGCCTATGTTAAAATTGCCAAAGTACCATTTAAAAAATCCTACATGTATATATCCTACATGTATATATCAATATTTTAGATAATCTGGACCATGATATATTTTTCCTCATATCAAATATTAATGGAGCAGGAATATCTACCGGTATATGTTTTTTAAAAATCATTTATTTATTTTATTTATAAATCATGGTATGACCTCTTGCTGGACATTCAGCCACACATCTTGAAGGGAGGCAAGTTCTGGAGGCAAGGTCATCCTGGTCTCCACGGAAACCATCTCCTCCCCCTTCTGTATCAGGTAGTCCAGCTGTAGCTCATATTCATGCAGTTTCTGTTCTATAGTCTACAAAGCCAACATCAGAAATCTTTGTTGAAGAGAGGCAATAATTTCAAAGTGGGAATTTAAAACATTAATAACACATTTTATTTTACTATGGAGCATTGGAACAGGAAGCATGTCAAAATTATTGTTTTTTGGATGATATACAGAAGATCTGAACCTTTAAATAGTGTGAATTAACTGACGTAAAGTCTTCTTTAAGTATAACTTTAAGGAATGGGATTTAATGTTTAGCCTCTACCTCAGCAAAGCATATAATTGGTACTGAAGTCTTTAAGGTCTCCTGATGTGTGGAATGTTTTACCTTGTGTTCTTGCAGCTGTTCATCCAGGGGAGCAGAGCTGAGAGATGCGGAGGAGAGTAACTGATGGAGGTCATTCATCTCCAACTGCAGCTTACGAACCTCATCCTGCAGCAAGTAAAATAAACACAAATATTACAAATATATTTTCTTCAAGATTAGCATACAATGGCATTCAAATTCAAAATAAAATCATTTTTTTATCTGTACAAGGAATAACCAAAATAAAGTGGTGCTCCACATGTATCACATATGGAAACAAAAATAACAAATTAAACAAAAATTACATAAAAAAACTAACAAAAAAATACAAAACAGAAAGTAAATGCATAAGGACCTGGTAGCCATTCCACGTCTTGCTTTTCTCAGCCAGTTGCTGCTCGCGGTCCTTGGCCTGCTGTTCCAGAGCCTGCAGCCGGTGGTTGAGGTCCTGGATGGTGCGCTGGATGAGGGCTCTGTTCTCCACTCCGGTGTTGGCCAGGAGCTGCTGAGATGCCTGGTTCATGGCCGCGATGTCATTCTGTAGCGACTGAATCTCATGCTGTAAAGCCTGCAAATATAGTCATACTCAGGCTTACAGAAAACCAACTATGAAAATTGAAACTAAGCTTGTATTGTATCTAACCTATAATTACAACTTCTCTATATTATACTCATGATGCCAGCTCCAGGACTACATGCCAAAATCTGTTACCATGGATATAGGTGGTCTGTCACATTCAGGGTAAAGAATAAGGGCAATACCAACTATTTTTGAACAATGCACAGATTTTTTAGCCAAAACATAGGTATGTGATAATGCATACAATTCTAAATATCTGACAAGTATACTCACATCATTATCTTTGAGGTGCTGTGCATGGTCGCGGTCTTGAGCCCCACCATACAGTTTGAACTCTATGTCATCCAGCCAGTCCGATATGTTCTGCATGGCTTGTTGGTAAAGCTGCTGGAACTCCAGAGTTTGTTCCAGCCTGGCTTGCTTGTCCTCCACCTGACCCTGCAGCTTCTGCCAGCATGTGGTAAGCTCCGACAGGCTGTGGCGGATATCTGACACCCGATTACTCGTGTCTATGTCGTACCTCGGAGCTGTGCTCAGGGGGTGGTACAGCTGCATCGTCTCTCCTTGAAACTCCTGCTGGGTTATACATTATCATTATTAATGTTTTTTTTCTTTTAATTTCTTTATTATTTAATTTTCTTTTTACTGTACTCTTATAGAAATAAATGTTTCATACAAATTTTCTAAACAGAAATGATTGTTTGGGTAAAATAACCAAAATAAATTAAAGATATATTGACCTCTGGTTTGTTTTTGTCCAGGGCTTCTTGGAGTTGGAAATTCTTCTCAGATAGCCTTCTGGAAAGTGATCTCCAGTTGGCCTTGACCTCATCATAACCATTTTCTGACCCACTTCCTGTTCGTGCTTCTAAAACCTTCTGTGCACTTTCTGACACAGACTTCAAAACCTCCTGATGTTCAAATATTTCCATGCCAAGTTTCTGTGAATAAAAATAAAATGGTTACTTTTTCTAAACGAAACTGGATCTCTATTAATACTATAAAATATTATGAAAATATAATATCAAATGAGCTTATCAACTGATAACTTCTCTCAATCTTCTAATGAAGCTTATTTGTTTCACCTGGCAAAATCTATTGTGGTTTTTATTAAATATTCTGGAGAATATTAATGATTTTAGACTCATGCTCTAAATTTTAATTTCAACCAACTCAAAATCATCATAATCCTACCTCTTGCAGCATCTTCTGCTCATCCGAGAGTTTGGCGTTTGCTTCGGCAGCCACTGGGGGAGCATCCGTTATTTTCTTAGTCTCCTCGATCCACTTTGACAGGTTCTCCACGCTCTGGCGGTAGTCCTCAAGTTCCTGTTTCTTGCGCTCGCTCTCCCGCAGAGCTTCCTGGAGGTGACTCTGCTTCTGGACAGCATCCAGCTTGAGTTGCTCCAGGTCGTCTTGGAGTGTGACCAGCTGCATGCGGAGAGTGTCGGCCTTGAGGGGCTGCTCATGCTCACATAACTGCTCACACTGGACGGAGCGGTCAGACAACTCCTGCACATGTGCGCTAATCTCATCCTGCAGGCTCTGTCAACATTATTGCAAAAAAAATTTGATAAAGATATATGTAAAATTTTCTAAATTTGTTACTTTAAATAAAATTCTCAAACAGGTAGATCACTGAAATAACAAGAGCGATATAATTAAGTTTCTGACCTGATTGTTTTGAATCTGTGTTTGGAGGTAAGCAGTATCGTAGGTTATCATTGCCTCTCCGGCATTGTTTATCCTTGCCTCTGCCAGCCATTCCTCCAGGGCCTTCATGCGAGCCTCGTAGGCCTCCAGGGCATCGTCGTGAGCCTGGCGATCCTCCAGGGCAGCCTGGAGCAGCACATATAATCCATAACATATCAACCAACCAACAAGTAGCATTGGTAAACTCTATATGTCCCCTGGGGTATCTCTACCCCTTCTGCTTGCTGGAGATTTAGATATTTGCTGATCAGTTAATGTCAGCAAAATACAAAATCTGATTTCTCAAAATATGACCACATGCTTTAATAAATGCATGAATAACCTCAATACTCAGTGTCAATGCTTTGTGAATCTTGCTTTCCCCTATAAAAGCTGTGCTCATATAATATCCTCATTACAATCCTCATTGTAATAGTCTTTCCTATATTAATCTTACTATTAACTCACGACAACTGGATTTGTTTCCAAAATAATGAAGCATATACAGTCACAAATGATACTATTTCCCAATATTGTGTTATATATAAATATAGTGAAATATATAAATAGAGGTGCGAGAATTGCATGGATTCTATACAGCCATGTGGGTCCTGGTCAATGATGGGGGACCTCTTAAATCAATAATCACTGTAATACCTTGCAGGAAGCTTGGTGTATTAAGCGCATGTCAATACATCAATACATTATCTATACTGCCACCTGTGGGCAGCTTTGTTTGATCACATAGAAATGTTTGCTTTGATAGGGTGTGATCACAATGTGCCTTATCTTGGTTGGGTATGACAAGAACATGTTTATTGGTTGGACTTTTTGGTTCTCTTTCACTGTTTGGTATTGTAAGATGTGCTGTATTTTGGTTCACTCACACTCTTGAGTATTGTTGGGTGGGCTGTAATGTATATTGGTTTTCTAGAAATGTTGGGTATTGTACAATATAGGTCTTGACCCATTTTCATTTACCAACACTGTTGGCCATTTTGTTTCATTTGTTTCAATAGTACTGTTTGATATAACAAGACTTCGAAAATTTGGTTATCTAGCTCATTTCGGTATATGAATTCACAGGACTTAACTGATGCTCGATATTACAGAACTTGACAAATGTTAGGTATTACAGGACTTGACACAATTTGGTTATCTAGCACTGGGAAGTATTACAGGACCTACCCATTGTTGGCACATGACCAATGTTAGGTATTACAGAACTTGTCGTATTTGTCGTACATTAATAACAGTCCCAGATATAGGAGAGTAAAGGACCTCGCAGGTGCTCAGATGTTTGGCTGAAATTCTGACCATACATCTGGGCACCTAGTGGATATACATCCTAATTTTCAGGTGTTTCCCTGTTCTTGATTTAGGTGGACCAATCAGAGCAATCGTCAATATTCAGTAATGTCAGTCACCTGATGCATAAACAGTCAAACCCGTTTAAAAGAGAACTGCATAATTGTCCAACATATTTCCCTATATTTTTTTACATGTAAATATTGCTGATGAAGACTCTTTGGCAAAAATATCAGAAATTGGAGTTGAAAACAACTTATGACAAATTATGCTGTAGCTTTATCAAGTATTGGCATGTTTACTCACTGGGTGTCAATAATAAGGATACAAGAGTTTCTTTAAGAACACCACCAAGGTTACCTGTAGTTCTTCTTGTTTATCTTGTGCCTGGCGTTGGAGAGCCTCAAGCCGGTCGTCTAACATCTGCAGTGTGGTGGTCATGGCCGTCACGCCATCCACGTCTCCATCGCTCTCACAACGCTCTAGCATCTCGGCCGCACTGCCGCGGAGGTTCTCCAACTCCTCATGCACCACCTCTATCTCCAATAACATATTCTAACAAACAAACACAAATCATAGTCCTTAAATTTATTTTTATATTCAATTTCAATTTTTTTTCATATTTGAACTCCTGATCACCTTGAAATCTTTATTTGTGTACCTTGCTGACCTTGAAATATGCAAAAATAAAATACAGGCAATATATAGCATACAAAATAAAATATGTAACTTAAAATATGATGCATAAAGAATGTACAACAACTTTTACATCTTCATAGATTTCAAAAGAAGCAAACTTATGAAAAAAAGCGAGAAAATATATTTCAAATTAAAATTAAACATAGGTGAGTTCTATTGAGTAGTGTAGTGTGAAGCATAAGCTGTGCGTGATACCTGATGGTGGTGAATTTGCTGCTGAACTAGTTCATAATGTTCAGCAGGAAGTGTGTCGGCCATTTTGTTGCTGTTCTCCTCCATACGCTGCATGAGATCCGCCACAGTTGACTGGTACCTCTCTTGGCGGGCGAGCGCAGAACTCAGCTCAGACTCTCGTGTGTCAAGCTGTTACAATATAGGCAATATCTTACTTGTCTGATTCTTAACAGCAGGTACATTCATAATATTATCTGCATACCTTTAACTACTGCCGAAAATCCTAATATGATATGAATATAGAATTTTGCTACCTATTGGCTGATCATCATCTCATTATT
Organism: Amphiduros pacificus; assembly: GCA_949316495.1. Lineage (NCBI taxonomy): Eukaryota > Metazoa > Annelida > Polychaeta > Phyllodocida > Hesionidae > Amphiduros > Amphiduros pacificus. The sequence goes on along the minus strand of OX439005.1, from coordinate 32,143,629 downwards.
GTATTTTTAACAAGTTTCTTTCAAATCAATTCAGTTTTAAATTTATTTTAAATTACAGGATAAGACATGATGAGCCATCTACTGAAATTTACTCTCATTACATCTAAGATTATCATTATAATGTTAGTTTCTCACACTAGCATTTAATCACATGCCACTTTTTTAATTCATTTCTCCTCCTTAGATAATTAAATCACTGAAAATACCATGATGCTACAGCTTAAATCACCAAGATGCAAAAGCTTTATGACAAAGAATGCCACTTGAAATTTCCTCAAGTATATTCTAAATTTTTATTTCAAATTAACATAATTGTGAACAAATTAATTCACATGTGTGTATGAATTTCTCTTATCCATTCTGTTTTCTATTATGTAGATTTCTGGAAAGTCTTGTTCCGACTCCAATAATAACATCTTATTTGTAAGACTTGTCTTCAAGCTTGGATGTGAATTATAGCATGTCCGTATTAGATTCCCTTTATAACTACAATACAGTGGAAACTACCGGTATATGCCAGACCTGCTTTTCTCTAGTTTATCATATTAAATCAATCCACCAGAGCCATTTATGGATATTTTAAAGACAATATGATAAAGTTGACTTCACAGTTAATGAAATAAGATTCCAATTTACATCACGATTGAGAGTAACAGTTAGTTCCCGTTTAATACCAGCCAGTCTGAGGAGCCACCTTTAGTATAGAAACACTGCAGCAGAGTTGGTTAATGCAGGAGATGTGGGTATCTGAGTATTATACCTGATGCTGCAGGGAGTTCCAGGAAGCGTTGAGTCCGAGCAGAGACGGGGTGGAGGCTCGCGACAGGCTGAGGAACTCACTACTACTAAGCAAGCCAGAGCGGGACAGTTCATGCATGTACTGGGGGATGGCCACAAACTCACTGCCAAATGACTGCAACATGCACATATACATCACTCACATGTTACCATAATACATCACATATTCCTCATCCCAATCTGATTTTTTTTTTTTTTTAATGATTCGAGAGATATTTCTTGTTCCTATTCTGTTTTCTTCTGGTTTTACATAAAATCCTATCTATGTTAATTTACTGCTCAATTTCACTTTCATAAATCATCAAACAGGTTTGGATCATTTCATTACCCTATTCATCTCATCACCTTTGCTGTGTATTGTGGTTTTCTTTGATGATCTTAAACAAAATGGTATTGTTTTCTTTTTTTTTTAGACATTCATCATCTTTATGATTTTCCGAACTGTAATGCCTACATATCAACAAAGGAATACCATATTCAGTAAAAAGCATCGGAATATGAATATATCCTGTAATATCTGTATATTGCTCCTTCACAAGTTAATTTTTATCTTAACCTCTTCTCTCTGCCTATATAACAACAGTACACACATTACATTACAGATGTGGCTTTCAGGCATTACATCTACATGTTGAATGATAACATTACACATGTCTAGGACATTACACAGGCAAGTATTATGCCTGGACAGTATACATGACATGAGATGGTTTGCCTGGACATTTTACATGGAATTCCACATGTTAGGCTGGGACATACCTGTGAGGATTGTGTGTTGACTGAGATGGCTCTGGGTGTCAGAGTACCATTCATAGTGCTAGGAGTATCTGACATTCCGGGAGTGCTGCGAGCAGAAATAGTTCTCATCCTTCCAGTAGAGGGCCCTTCTGTACTGTAATAGGTACCATTCTCGTCTGCCCGCACTGTCTGAGCGAGCTGAGCGGTGGTCATTTTCTTGCGGGCTTTTCCAAGTGTTTCCTGTGGATGGATGCTGTGGGTAGCTTCGTCTGCATCTTGCTCTATGGATGCAATGTTGAGTGGTTTAGCCAGGTCATGCTGGTCGCAGACTCTAGTCTGTGCATGTCCTGCCTGCGTAGCTCCAGCAGCCCGTCCGGTCACACCAGGTCTCTGGTGATGAGGACTAGCATGTCCGTACATCGTGGGCACAGTGGCGCCAGTCAGTGGCAAGTCCTGCGGCACGGCATGTTCCACAGCCAGAAGGTAAGCCGTGGTGTCAGAGTCGCCACTTTTTAAAGTAGAGGAATCCTCGTCGGCCAGGACCTCCTCAGCAGCTATCAGGTACTGCATGGTGCTTCCTGATTCGTCAGAGACCACTGTGCTGCTGCCGTCAGACGCCTGGTTCAACACCGCCTGGTACGACTCCACCAGCAGTAAATCTGTGTCCTCCGATGCTGTGAGGCTGCCAGATCTCCCTCTCTGGACCAGCCCCGCCGACAGACCCTGAAGACTCTCTCTGGTCAGTTTGACCTGACCTACTTCAGACACATCTGATTGGCTCATTCTCTGCTCATTAATATCCTCTGATGAGGTCATGAGATGACCTTCTGAGTGGACGCCGCTGTCTTTCCTGTCTCCTGTGGAGTGCAGATGACTCCATGATGACCCAGAACTGACCGTGGAGGGAGTAGGGTAGACCCCTCCAGCATCTGATTCCGAGTCAGATAGATGCACATTGGCTGTATCCAGAGTGCTGACTGGACCAATGTCCTGTGCAGCCTCAGTCAGGATTCGAACATTCTCATTGATCTCATCAACTCTTGTCTGCCAAGAACGGATTTGTGTTGCTAAAGCCTGTAATACAGCATTAAATAAGAACACGGACCAAAGCAAGCAATAAACTGACATTCTAAAACACATCACCATAATACATCTTGCAACATCTGCAATCACATGATTATCTAAAGTTTATCTTAACTCAATGTCTCTAAACCATAACCAACTCTATCAATCTGCCTATTTAAAAAAATGTTTTATGTCTAATAGAGATGATTGGAATTTGAGATTATATACTTCCTGATTTTTACACTTCTTAATCACATTGAGGATAACACTTGCCAGTAATGCCAAATCATGTAAATGCACTGTGCTGCCAGAGAATGCCCTGGTGAGTGTTTTAGACAAATGAAGGCTTAACATAAGGTTCAATGGGTCAGGGTGAGACACTCCTTCTCCAACTCATAGTGAAGCTATAGTCAAGCAATAACACATGCACACTACTTACAGCACAAGTATTTACAGATGCCGCTAAATCAGGGCTCTTAAAAACAACATTTACCACTTTATTTAGAAAAGTCAATTTTAACATTAAATCTACCATAACGATAAGCAAATCAAGTCGAGTCTCAAGCACATATGAAATAAAAGATGTCAGCTTTATAAAAAAAAGAATTTCAAAGCATTTTCTATTGTAAATCCAACAGTCAGGTACACATCAGATTTTTCCTGTGAGATTAATGCAAATTTCACATCATCTCACTTTAATGAACTAGATTATTCAATAAATGTTGCAAGAACCTTTTCAACATCAACATCTACTTTTTTTTTGCTTTATTAGCATGAATATCTATTTTATAAGGTCTTGGTATGATGTTAATACTGTAATCTGGTGCAGCCTAGTTTGTGAGTGGGTGCAGCCCAAACAGCAGATTGGCTGCACAGTGATGTACCCCACTATACCTGTGACCATCTCCGACAAGGCCATCATATCCACCGTGTTAACAAGTGGTGAGGAGTATTTAGAAATGCCTGATTTTTTTTTCAAAGATAGAGAGGATAGTAAATATTCAGAATTCACACAGGAATAACAGATAAAAGAAGACAAATCATATTCTTTTATGTCAATTACCAGTAAATCAAAATTTAAGAATTGTTTCTCAAATTTAAAATTGCGTTTTATCATGCTCCCAAATGTATTTGCAATGGTAATCTTGACCCAACCCAAGAATATTTTTTAATTAAAAATCAGTGGAAAGAACTCTCTTTTCATGTTTTTACCAAAAGGTTAAAAGTGCAAGAAAAGATGTTATGGTCAGTAATTAAGCAATTATTTTGTCTTCACTTTATGTTATTTATATTTTGTGCTGTGCATTTCCTTTGAGTTGTGTTATCTGAATATAAAAAGTGTGCTGGAATTCCTAGCCAAGCACCGCATGTTAGACAGATTAAAATGATGCTGTGGAGAAGAGACACATGATAAGCTAGATAAGCCGGGCCTGCCCAGTTAGTGGTCACGTGTATAGTGGGCTGGCCACGTACATTATGTTCAGCTATCTGCTGTTTGAGTGCATCCACCGAGGCCCCTCTGACGGGAGCCGTCTCCAGTTTCTCCTGTGCATCCTGGATCATGGCAGACAGTTGCGCCACCTCTCCCTCGTACTTGTCTTGCTGGATGACGGCCTTGACGAGCTCGTCTTTGTGTCTCTCAGCCTGGCCTCGGAGCTGCCCTATCTCCTCAGCCAGCTGCGCCCCCATGGTTGGGGTGAAGCGTCCTGAAGTGCTTCTCAGCTGCTCGTGCTTGCTGAGCACGGTGTCTGCTCGCTGCTCATGCTCAGCTATGTCACTTATCACTTTCTGAAATCGACAATAAACCACACATCAAAGTCTTATCAATTCAACAGACAAGCACTATTATTCCATTACTTTCCATGATAAAATAGTAAATAGAAAACAAATTAAAAAATAAGTATTTAATTTAAATTTCCATATATTTTTCTCTTTTCTCCATGAAATCTGAAAAAGCATTAATTCAATATATTGAAAAAGAGAAAACCAATATATTGCAGTGAGAAATAGAAATTTGACTGGGAACTACCTCTTGCAGTTCAAGTTTCTCCTTGAGACTCATGGGCTGGTGTTCTGAGGTCATGGCTTGGCGGGCGTGACCCATCCAATCTGTGAGCTGCTCTAGCTCCTGTTGGTACTGTTCCCACTGCTCGCTGACATCCTCAAGAGATTGTAGATGTTCCAGAGTGTGGTGGTGGGCAGTCTGGAGGTGGTCCTTGGCTGCAGCCACAGTCTCCTTGGCCTGCTCCGAGTCACACAGTTCTGATAACTGTGCCAGGGCATTTTCCAGTTGGTCCAGTTTATTCTGATTTTCATTACCTTCTGTTTCAAGTTCCTAAAAAAACACGAAATAAGATGCAGTTTCCCATTTAAAAGGTAACAATTTGTGTTTCTGATGCATGCAAGATTTCAAAGGTAGAAGTCACTGCAAAAGTAAGGATGTCTTCAACTTTCACATGTCTAAAAACTATTTCACTAAATTATTCTTATGGCATTGTATGTATTTCTCAACCTTTAGGAATCATATTCATATATAGCATTTAACCCCTAAGGGACTAGGCTATCTAAATTTTGTTGATTGGCTGGACTAACCAATTATTTTCTGGAATAGTGTATCCACATACTTAATTGATTAAATTTATAACCACGGTTATTCAATATGCTCAATGAAGTGCTGGGGTCAAAAGTTCATGATCCACTCAGTCTGACGTTATTATCTTGATTACATTGTAACAAAGTTGCAGCCCAAGGGAATGTTACAAAATGACGTCATTGAGCCAGAACAATGGTGGACGTTGCTGTCCTTCCCGTCCGTTAGGAGTTAATCACACAAAATTGTGATGCAAACATTTCAGAGCAGATATGATCCTCTACCCTGTATTGTTTTAGCTGCACCTGGTCCAGATAATCACACGATAATATAATGGTACAAACTTTTCCAAGACAATATATAATTCCCTACCCTGTATTGCTGAAGCTGATCCTGCACCTGGTCCAGACAATCACACGATAATATAATGATACAAACGTTTCTGAGACGATATATAAGCCCCTACCCTGTATTGCTGAAGCTGATCCTGCACCTGGTCCAGACTGGTCCACACCATGTCAGTGGCGACTGCCTGCTTGCTGTGGTCTGACCACTCCTCCAGATCCTTACATCCCTCCTCTATCTGTTGCAGCAACTCCCCAGCCTCCTGTCAACATCACCATGGTTACGCTTTCATTCAATAAGCATGCTTAACTGCAGAGACCAACAACTTTGTTGAAGCTACTTATTGTTATCAAGTAATTCTTTCATTATTATTCACTTATTTGTCTGTGTTGTCACATATTTGTCTATGTAGGCCAATTGCGAGTTGCCATTTTGCCCCATTGAAAAAACATATTGGAACTGCACAAAAAACTCAATAATTAAAACAAGATGGTAATCTTCAATCACATAATCTACTTGGAGATGGTCACAAATCTACTTGTTGTTAACATGTAATCCTTTTATTATTGCAGTAACATATTTGTCTGTATTTACCTGTAGATGGTCACTTTTCTCTTTTGCCATATGCTGCAGTTTGTCCCATCTTCCTTTGAGCCCCTCTACTGTTGTGTCGATGGCCTGCATCTCGTCTGGGCTGGCTACATCACGTACCTCTCTGGCAAGGCTTTCCAGGTCAGCCATTCTGGGACTGAACCTCTCAATGTCATCTGTCAGCTCCTGTGGAGTTTAAAAAGATGTTTTACTTTGATTGAGAGCTTTAAAATTTTGTTTTAGCTTTTATTACATCCCTCTAATCAAACATTATGTCTCTAAGTTGGTCAATGAAATTTTCTTTAAAATTATTATTATTATACTATGAGGCAGACATTTTTCAAAACAAAACTAGTTGCCATAACATTATACTGATGACATAAAAGATGTAATGATGTTTATACTTTAGGAGTTGAATGCGTAACATATCTTTTTATTAAGGGATTGGATATCGTCTTGTGAAGATGGGAAGAATTTACACCAATCAAAAACAAGTAAGATTGATGACTGACCTGTTGTTTAGCTTCGGATTCAGGGAGATCAGTGATCCTCTGGTCGACTCTAATCTCCGCCTGATCAAGCCACTTTGTGATTTGTTGAACTATGACCTCGTATTCTTGTTGACGACTCTTCACCTGTTCGAGGGTTTGAACTTTGTCTTCTAGTTCGCTGGCCACCTGGGCTTCTATGGCCTTTAGCTGTTGCAGCTGCTGACTGAACTCTTGCGGTACCTGCTCATACCTCTCCTGCTGGAGCTCTGCCGCCTTCCTGGCCTCGGCTATCTTCAGGTCAATGTCCTGCTTGAGGCAATGATGCTGCTCCATTTGTTCCTCGATGGTGCTGACCACTGCTGACACCGGTTCCGCCATCTGGAGGGTGTCTCTGGCCTGTTCCAGCCAGGCGATCGTCTCTGCTATCTCTGTTGAGAACTTCCCACGTCCTCCAAGCTCCGTATCCAGGGATTTCTCCTGCTCCTTAGACTGCCACTGAACACTGCAGTCAAACAATTTTAATGACTTAAATATACAGTTATCATAACAAAGTTCTTTTTTCACATCATGGCATAATTAAACATCACACAGCAATCCTTACCCAAGAAGTAAAACAAAACAATTCTAATATATTTTATATTTTCTTTTCTTAACAAATTCAAATTGAAGCTAAGCATTTTGCTTTACTTACTCTTCAAACTTGTCCTTGAGGTGGAGTATTTGTTTCTGTATGGCAACCTTGGCCTCGGAGGGAGGGAGTGCCACAAGGACGATCTGAGCAGCTTTCTGCATACTGCTCAAGTCTGCCTCGCTCGCATTCACGATGTCCACCACACTCTGCAAAACAACATATAATGCATATAATGACCTCTCCCTGCTGTAAATGTATTGAAACATTTTAAACTATTAGCACTTGATTTTTTTGTCCCCTATAATATCTAAAGCTATTCACCCTTGTCTGCTCAAGCTGATCCTCCAACTCTTTCAGCTGCATCTTGTTGGGTTCTTCAGTGGACAACTCAGCCGCAGCGCCCTCTAGTGACTGTTGCAGTTTTTGTGCCAGACTTGCGTACTCCTCCCAGGCTTCAACCGTCTCCTGTCCGCTCTTACACTTGTCATCCACTTGTGTGTTGAGAACATTCCACCTCTCATTCACATTCCTCATGGCCTGTTCGATGCCCGTCTGACTGTTGAGTCCGGCTTTGCGATCCAGCTCCCTGGCTTGCTGGTTCAGTGCTTCAACGGCCTCCTCTTGAGCTTTGAGTTTCTCTTTGAAGTTCTCAGTCTGTTGGACATCCTTTGCGGCCTGTTCTACACTCTGTAATCCGACAGCTGGCAAGCTCTCCCATTCTTCCTCACTCAACTTCAACATCTCATCAACCTGTGCCATCTCAGCCTGAATAACAAACACAAAATTAAACCCATTTTCAATATTCGATCAATTCAAAACCCTTTCAATTTTTTCCCTTTGCTCTCTATATAATAAATATTGGAATGATCTTGACATGATTATGGGCTATCATTTTCTTTTTTGCTCCAATTCTATAATCAATTATATTCACATTTCACATATGATGATTTAACAATGATTTCGCTGGTGATTTACCTGGAACTGCTGCCACCTGGCGGCACTTTCTGTCAGTTCCTCCTCCCTCTTATGAGCCTGGGTGCGGAACTTCTCGTAGCGCTTCTTGAGGTTGTCGATGGTCTCATTGAGGGTGGCGTTATCATTCAGGTCTAGTGTGGGATAGAGCTTTCCTGCTTGTTCTTCCAGGACTGCCAGCGCCTCCTCACACCGCGGCTCATCAGCAAACAATGCCTATGTGCACATTTAAATAATATTGAATTCCTATTGGTTTAAATCCTATCAAAATATATCTTTGTCACAAATAACCCAAATTGGCATTGAACACTTGTCTTCCAAAACACATTCCAGTTAAATAGGAAAAATATTTTTGAAATATTTTTTTTCAAAAAGTTTCCTCATTTTGCATTGGCTGGGATTCAGTCCCTCCATTATGGAAAGTATGTATGGACCCTCACAGCATAAAAAATATCATGGATGGTACCAGTCAAGCATCTGCAGGAATTAATTTTAAGGTAATGTTTTCTCCCATTAAAATCTAAATTTAATTCTTGAGAAACAAAAATACAAGGAGCTTACCTGATGTTGTTGAAGTTGTTCAGGGATGGACTCAAAGTCAACACCCTCATATTTTGGTTTAACATGAGATTCAGCTTCTTTCAGCCAGTCTGACACAGTTTTCATAGAAGTCCTCAGAATTTGCCTTTCTTCTTTTGCTGAAGCCAGGAATTTCTCTTCTGTGTTCAATTTATCCTGTTTAAAGAAACAATAAATGTGTATTTAATTGACTATTAAATTTTCCATATGGACTAAAACAAACAAAGCACCAAATGTTCCTGATTCTGTTTAACTTACTGTAATGGATTCTTTAACAGTGGCAAACTGTTCTATTTTTTCCATCAGTTCGAGTGGCACTGCTTCATCCAGTTGTTCATATTGGGCCTTTTCTTCATCAATCTGGGTTTGCACGGTCTGCAGGATCTGCAGAATATTATGCCTCGTGTCATAAAACCTCAACCTCTTATCCTCCACAGATTCCACATCGATGCTCAGCGTTCTTGGTTTGGAGAGATCTTCTTCTTTCTCTTGTAAATCTTTTACGTGCTTGGCTAATTCGGCATCAAAGTTTTCCCTGTTTCTGAGCACCTCTTGGCACTGATGTGTCATCTTGTTGGCTTGTGCCAGCAGTTTGTCTCTGGTGTCCTTTGCTTTCTGTACCTGGTCCTTGACGGCCTTAAGGTCGGATGGACTTCCCTGCATCCCTATCTGCTGAGCTTTCTCCTCTGCCTGTATGAAGGCTGCCGCCTTTGACTCAACCTCCTCTATGGCTGCCTACAAAACAAGATGCAAAAAATCATAAACAAATATATTAAAAGTTCTTTGAAATATTTTTTCAAATTAAAATATTAGATACAACTCAACTCTTTTACAGGCAAAGGTGACATTTATAGAGCACTGATTCCAAACAATGTTTGCTCATTTGCTCAGCGCTTGATAATAACTGATTCGAACTGTGAATCCCTGAGCCTCAAGGCAAACACCCTACCAACTGAGCTATTTTGCCAGATAATTGTTGTCATCATGACTGTGCCTCATACCTTGTATCTATCCACTTTAGCTGGTGTGGATACTCCTGGTTGATTGACAGCCTCCATTTGTTGTTCACACACTTGGAGCGTGGCATTGAGGTCGTTGAGGGTAGTGGAGTACTGGTGGCGGAGTGTGACGGCTTGCTGGGCATGCTGGGATTGCTGGTGTGCCTGCTCCACAAGGTCCTGGTATTGCTGGGTGAGGCTCTCCACCTCCTCCTCCACAGACCCCTCACCATATTCCTTAACCTTCTCCGCTGCCTCAGTTAGCTCATCCATGCTGCCTTTGTATTCAGCCAACTTCTGTTCTACTCCCTGCAATAACAACCTAAATCAATTCCAACCTATCTTTGAAGTCAACGATTTATTTAGTATGATATGCACAGTTCATAGCTATTTGGGTAAATGTTATTTTTTGAGAAATTCAATAAAATTGGTCTGATGAGGAAACTCTCAGGGATCAGGGTAAAGACCCTCAGGGCATGAAATATAAAATATTATGAGAGTCCAATGTCCCAATAATGAAAGTGTTATGTATTAGTTTATGCTATTGTGCGTCCTAGTTTCTGACCTGTATGTTAAGATGTCTATCCTTGGCGTCTTCCTCTGTGTGTCCGATGGATCGAGACAGAGACTTGAGTTCCTCCTGTGTGTCATACAGCCACTTGGAGGCTTCCATCAGCTCTCCCTCCATGCGACTCTTGGAGGACAGTGCCGACTCCACCGACTTCATCCTCTTGCGAACCAATACTGCCACTCTATACAACGCAATGACAAGATACAGCTTTGATCATGGTAAAATATATCAAAACCACTATTCTGCCAAGTAAAATGCTGAGACAAAGTTAAGATGATGGTAGAACATTCCAAAACTACTACTCCTGATAAAAAACAAAGCATAATTCAAACCTACTTCATCTGATACTCTCTCAAGTATTCTACTTTGCAGGACATACCTGTAGAAACTCTCCCTGGTATGATGGTTTTCCCTGATCCAGGTTTCTTTGTCTTTCTCAGAGAGTTGAGGTAGAACTTTCTCCATCCTTCTGTCAACATCTTTCAGCAGATTCTCAAGGTTTTTGGCTTCTGCATCTAAGACCTGAAAGAAAATGCTTTTCATATATATTTATCTGCAAATCATTCCAAAACTGAGAATATTTCAATTAATTCAAAATTAATGTAATATGTCTAATTTCTCTCTAAGAATACCCCTGTTTCTTGCTAAGACTTGAATACACTTACGTGATATTTTTTGACGAGTTCATGCAATTCTTCAATGGGAATGTCAAGGATGAGTTCTTTAGTACATATATTATCCGTGTCCTTCCACCAGAGGTCAATCTTGAGCATGTCGGACTCTATCTGTTTGCGGTGGGTTGCTGTGTTGTGTAGTGTATGCACGTGATCATTGATGGCCAGATCGAGTGCGGAGTATCTCTTCCTCAGCTCATCCAGCTCATCCTCAGTGCCATCTTCTGTTGGCATGGCCAGCTTCTGATGAAGTGTGTCCAGCAACTCAAACTGCTCCTCTGCCTTCTGTATATCACACTGTAATTTCTGAAACATTACCATGAACAAATGTAAATAATGTGAAATGTCTAATTTCTATTTTACTTTCTGAAACAATACCAAGAACAAATGTAAAATGTCTAATTTATTTTCTAATTTATGAAACACTAACAAGAACAAATGTAAAATGTCTAATTTCTCTTCTAATTCTGAAACACTAACAAGAACAAATGTAAAATGTCTGATTTCTCTACTAATTTCTGAAACAGTATCAAGAACAAATGTAAAATGTCTAATTTCTCTAAAAGGCCAGAATACAATCTGATTGGAGTCTTCACCTGGAGTGTCACAAATTATGACATCACAGAGAGAAACTTTTCAACAAAAAAAAATGCTAGTGAAGCCAAAATAAAGGCAAACTTTAAAGTTGTTTAATTTCCTGGTCATTTTCCTGCTTTCATTTCACTTCAAATATCTGGTCTAAAAGTTGGCTGGTTCTGAGAATCAGCTAGAATGAAGTCACTACTACTATGACCTACTTTAGTGTCTTCCAGTTGCCTGTTGGTTTCTTCCGATTTCAGTTTGGGCTCGGAGGCATGCAGCATGGCAGCCTCCTTGTCGTCCAGCCAGGCGGTCAGTCTCTGGACGTCCTGCTGGTGGGCCTCTCTTTCCGCCACAGCTTTCGCCAGGCCCTGGTGCCTCTCTCCTGCCAGGTCCGACACCTTCTGGTGCTTGCCCTGGATGTCTGCATACATGCTTTGCAGCTGTTCTCTCTCCTGAGACGTGAGGTCGCGGCAGACACTCTCCCGCTGGCGACCCACTGCCCCCAGCTCTGCCTCCTTGCTCTCGATGTCCCGCACAATACTCTATATAAACACAACAATCAGTTATGACAGAGAGATATTTTTGAAAAACTTTTTTATATTTTTGAAACACTTTTTTATATTCAATACTGCAAAGAATGTCAAGGTTGTTCAAGACCTATCTTATAACAGTTTTAACTTTCAAAAGTTTCTTCTTGTAGAAAACAACATTTTAAACATACTAATATGGAAAATATCAACAACTTAAACTAAATGATGCATTGTTGATCAATTTAATCAAATTGTAACATGTGTTTAACAAGAATAATGACGTGAACACTTTACAACAAATTGGAGGTCATGATCATAATATACTGTGGCACTATCGTGACCACATAGAGAATATCCTAGACACAATATGACAACACCAGGGACTTACATAATGTTGCTGCAGTGCGTCCTCGGCATCCTTCACATTGTATCCGGGCATAGTCTCCTGGCTTATCAACATCTCTGTCTCTATCAACCATTCCGAGTACTCCGTCATCTCCTTCATAACCGTATCATAGGTAGACGCCACCTGTTCTGACGACGTCATCCCGTGTCCCACAGCCTCCTTGAGATCGGCATACTGACTCTCAACAGATCTAGTAAATGAGAACAATCAAAAATAAACATCAGGAAAACATCATCTGGAAGCTTGAGATATTTTAGATGTGACAAAATGATGATATCAAATCTATAGTGCCTGTGTCCCTTACATAAAAATCAATTTTTAAAGATCACTCTTCCACTTTATAAGGTTTAGAACATATATATTGTTGCCTCACCAAAGCTATTTAGATGTTTAAGAGTGGGTGTTTTGTGTTTCCTGTAGTATATGTGTACTAACCTGACATGTTCCAGAACAAGTTCCTTATCGTGCGGTCCAACCTGGGCATTGACCTGCTCGGCGGTCTCTCTCAGCCCATCCACTTCATCCTTCTTCTTGTCAAGCTCTTCTGATAATCTCTGAAAACACAATCAAAGGAAATGCTTGTGAGCAATAATGTACAAAAAGTCAGTAAATGATATACATTCAAATTGTTTAGACCACAATGCAATAAAAAGAATTGCATTAGGCTGGACCTGGAGGCTGGACCCGGAGGCTGGGTATCTTGGATATTTGAAAATACCCTCAATGATCAACCTGAAGCCATTAATGATGTAGCTCAATCAAGCTTTTTTGCATTGCTATGTTTAGAAATTGAAATAGCAATTGATAACTCAGTAACTATCTGATAATGACTACATACTTCAATATCTAAATAACTAAACTCTTCAATGACTAAATTGGACATAGAACCTATTTCTACTTCCTTGTATCACATATGCCCTTGCTCTTGGTAACACAATTTATACCCTTAACCATATATGCCCTTGCTCTTGGTAACACAATATATACCATTAACCATATATCCCCTTGCTCTTGGTAACACAATTTATACCCTTAACCATATATGCCCTTGCTCTTGGTAACACAATTTATACCCTTAACCATATATTCCCTTGCTCTTGGTAACACAATTCATACCCTTAACCATATATTCCCTTGCTCTTGGTAACACAATATATACCCTTAACCATATATGCCCTTGCTCTTGGTAACACAATATATACCCTTTACCATATATGCCCTTGCTCTTGGTAACACAATATATACCCTTTACCATATATGCCCTTGCTCTTGGTAACACAATATATACCCTTTACCATATATGCCCTTGCTCTTGGTAACACAATATATACTCTTAACCATATATGCCCTTGCTCTTGGTAACATACTGTTTTCAACTTGGTATCATAAGGTATTAAGGTATTGCTTTCTATTCATAACTGAAAAATAACTATTTCTTTTTCTTTGTGACACACTCATAACTTTTCTTTGTTACACAATAATACAATTTTCTTTCAGTAATATACTTATACCTTTCTCTTTATAACACTCTAATGACAATAACACAATAATACAATTTTCTCTTAAGCAATTATACCTTTTTCTTTCTCTTTGACAGAAGCGACTGTTTTTTTGGTGAAGACAAGTCAATTTTGTTGTTGATTTTCCTGACATACGGGATAGAGTCTTTTCGGATATATTTGCCTGCTATATACATAGACTCCAGGTCAGATCCATCCCCACGTGTACATCCAAGTACCCCACCCATCCTCAACACTCCCTAGTCTTAATCTTCAGGTAGCATCTCCAATCCTAATTACAATCCAAATATTTGAAAATCCATGAAGCATCTGTGAGCTTTTTAGTAACATAACTGTCTCTTCTCATTGTCAATCATGGGTTGCTTAATCTACATGCGAGCATCAAACTAAAATGACTGAACCCTAAATAGTGTTCTGACATTCACTAGTCTTGTATATCCTTTGATTAATCAAATAGAATTAAACTCAGTGTTTGCATAGAGTATCAATCATTAAATAAATCCCTTAAAAGCCTTTTACATGGTATAGAATTATATTAATCACATTTGCCAAGTCTTTTACCTCAAGACATTTTAATATTAATATTAGCCATATTTTCACACAAACATTTTGTTTACATTGCATTATTTCTATCATCATGTTTACTACTGAAAGATGGGACAAAGATTTTGACATTATTAGTATATAAATATGTACGACAATTTAATAACTTTATTACTGCAAAACAGGGCATATTGCAATCCTTTCATAACTTTTCTACTTTGGCATATCAATCATGCACCACTAAATATCATGCAATTCACCTAACATTATAGAATATTGCATTAAACCTTCTGGTCAAGTGTTTAGAATTTGTTATTTATTATACAGCCTTGAGATTAAATCTTTAATTCAATGTATCATATGAGATAGTTCATTTATATGTGTAAACTCTGACCCTTCAAGATTGGCTCTCATGAAGATACTATTACAGAGAATTTATTTGATATGCGAGATATTAATTTGATATGCGAGACTCACATAATGATCCTCATGTTATTTATTCCCAGATTAAGTATTGTATTCTTTCAAATTTACTGCCAATTCATCGATTATATATCAATGATCATGGCAATGAAAAACATGGACAGAGCCATAAACATTTTAAAATGTCTCAGCATATACTTTAACTGCCTTGACAATAGATTTATGCTTCATTCTCATATTTTGCAAATTCAAACCATACTCATAATCTCATCAACATATGATTTAGGATTTCTTTAAAATGTCTCATGAAGATTTAAATATCTTATCAACATTTAATCAAACAAATTTGTTTACAGAGGAAATCTGTTTACATTATAATTTCATGAAGATATAGTGATCTCATCAACATTTGATCAAAGAAATCTGTTTATACAATCATTTCATGAAGATATAGTGATCTCAACATTTGATCAAAGAAATCTGTTTACACAATCATTTCATGAAGATTTAATAATTTCATCAAAATAATCAAGGAAATCTGTTTACACAATAATTTCATGAAAATTTAATGATCTCATCAATATTTGATCAAGGATATCTGTTTACCTTTTGTTGTAAGAGTTTTTGGTGATGTTGTTGTTTCATGTCCATGTAAACTGTACACTCGCATTCTGTTTCCTCAACATTACCCTGCTCATAGTCACCCTCAAGTAAGTTCTCACATGACTCCTTAAAGCAAGTTTCCTTTTCCAAATGTGTTACCTTTGGTTGTGTATTTCGAAAGGAATCTCCAATCTCGCTGACTTTTCCTTTTTCACATTTATTAATGCCATTTGAATTCTCACTGTTTACAGTGAAGGAAACAACAGGATCAGGGTTTTTACTCAGACTTGTACAAATGGAATCATTTAATATTTCTGGATTATCATCTATATATCTATCTGGATTATCACAAGTTAATGTATCTAGATCCTCATCACTAGGTAATCTGTCTGGAATTCCAAATACCAATCTATCATGATCATCCTCTCTAAATCTATTTGGATTATCATCAGTCAACATGTCTGGGTCATTAACAATCAGTGTTCCTGGATTATCATCAATCATATTATCTGAATTATCAATCAAATAATTCCTCTCGGTCGGGTTCATATCTTGTCGATCTTCCCCACAAAGCAAGCAGTTTCCAGTTTGATTCCCCATGCCATCTGAACCATCATGCTCCTGATACAAGCCAGGTCCCTCCACCAAACTACCTGTGGCCTTAATCGGAATATCCCTATAATCTGTGTAGACTTCATCCGTCACACTCAGTATCTCATCACCAGACATGTCCTCCCTTTCTTCCATACAATAAGCCACAGCAGCTTTATGATCTGTTTTAGGAGCACAATTCTTAACAAGTGATTCTCCTTTCATTTCCTCATTTGTTTGAATGCTATAAAGATTTTCTGGGTCTTTTACGGGTTGCTCCTTGGCATCTATATCTTGGCTACCCGTCACAGTGGTATAAAATGACAAATCCGTATTTGGATGTACAAAATCTTCAATTTGATGACTCTCGAAACATGCACCTGATGTTGTGTCTTCTTTAAAAGGACTTATAGATTCTTCAACAAAATTATGTTTGTTGAGAACTTCACTTAGTATTATTACCTCATCACTTTGCACATTTATATCACCCATGTTGTCCCTGGTCCAGGTGTTGTCAGATTGGAACTTGACTTCTTGAGGTGTGTGCTCAATATCAGCCTGGGGTGTGTCTACTTTGTCAGACTGGGGTGTGTCTACTTTTCTAGACTGAAGTATGTTTTCTGTATCAAACTGGGGTGTGTGTTCCATATCAGACTGGGGTATGTCTTTCATATCAGACTCGGGTGTGTGTTCCATATCAGACTGGGGTATGTCTTCCATATCAGACTGGGGTGTGTCTTCCATATTAGACTGGGGTGTGTCTTCCATATCAGACTGGGGTGTGTCTTTCATGTCAGGCTGGGGTGTGTCTTCCATATCAGACTGGGGTGTGTCTTCCATATCAGACTGGGGTGTGTCTTCCATATCAGACTGGGCTATGTCTTCCATATCAGACTGGGGTATGTCTTTCATGTCAGACTGAGGTATGCCTACTGTATCAGGCTGGGGTGTATGTCCCATGTAAGATTGAGAATAGTCTCCTTTATCAGATTGGAGTATGCCTTTGTCAGGCTGGGGTATATGTTCCATGTCAGACTGCGGTATATGTTCCATGTCAGACTGGGGTATATGTTCCATGTCAGACTGCGGTATATGTTCCATGTCAGACTGCGGTATATGTTCCATGTCAGACTGGGGTATATGTTCCATGTCAGACTGCGGTATATGTTCCATGTCAGACTGCGGTATATGTTCCATGTCAGACTGGGGTATATGTTCCATGTCAGACTGGGGTATATGTTCCATGTCAGACTGGAGTATATGTTCCATGTCAGACTGCGGTATATGTTCCATGTCAGACTGGGGTATATGTTCCATGTCAGACTGGGGTATATGTTCCATGTCAGACTGGGGTGTGTCTACTTCGTCAGACTGAAGTGTGTCTTCTGTGTCAGATTGGGGTGTGTGTTTCATGTCACACTGGGGTGTGTGTTCCATGTCAGACTGGGGTGTGTCTACTCTATCAGACTGGGGTGTGTCTACTCTATCAGACTGGGGTATGTCTACTCTATCTGACTTGGGTGTGTCTACTCTCTCTGACTGGGGTGTGTCTACTCTATCTGACTGGGGTGTGTCTACTGTATCAGACTGGGGTGTGTCTACTGTATCAGACTGGGGTGTGTCTACTCTATCTGACTGGGGCGTGTCTACTCTGTCTGACTGGGGTGTGTCTACTCTATCTGACTGGGGTGTGTCTACTGTATCAGACTGGGGTGTGTCTACTGTATCAGACTGGGGTGTGTCTACTCTATCTGACTGGGGCGTGTCTACTCTGTCTGACTGGGGCGTTTCTACTCTATCTGACTGGAGTGTTTCTACTCTATCAGATTGGAGTGTGTTACCTGTATCAGACTGGGGTGTGTCTACTCTATCAGATTGGGGTGTGTCTACTCTATCAGACTGGAGTGTGTCACCTCTATCAGACTGGGGTGTGTCTACTCTATCAGACTGGAGTGTGTCACCTATATCAGACTGGGGTGTGTCTACTCTATCAGACTGGAGTGTGTCACCTCTATCAGACTGGGGTGTGTCTACTCTATCAGACTGGAGTGTGTCACCTCTATCAGACTGAGGTGTGTCTACTCTATCAGACTGGAGTGTGTCACCTCTATCAGACTGGGGTGTGTCTACTCTATCAGACTGGAGTGTGTCACCTCTATCAGACTGGGGTGTGTCTACTCTATCAGACTGGAGTGTGTCTACTCTATCAGACTGGGGTGTGTCACCTGTATCAGACTGGGGTGTGTCTACTCTATCAGATTGGGGTGTGTCTACTCTATCAGACTGGAGTGTGTCACCTCTATCAGACTGGGGTGTGTCTACTCTATCAGACTGGAGTGTGTCACCTATATCAGACTGGGGTGTGTCTACTCTATCAGACTGGAGTGTGTCACCTCTATCAGACTGGGGTGTGTCTACTCTATCAGACTGGAGTGTGTCACCTGTATCTGACTGGGGTGTGTCTACTCTATCAGACTGGAGTGTGTCACCTCTATCTGACTGGAATGTGTCACCTCTATCTGACTGGGGTGTGTCTACTCTATCAGACTGGGGTGTGTCTACTCTATCAGACTGGAGTGTGTCTACTCTATCAGACTGGGGTGTGTCTACTCTATCATATTGGAGTGTGTCCCCTCTATCAGACTGGGGTATGTCTACTCTATCAGATTGGAGTGTGTCACCTCTATCGGACTGGGGTGTGTCTTCTCTATCCGATTGGGGTATATCTACTCTATCATGGAATGGGTATTCCTGTTCAAATTGAGGACTCAAGTCAGACATAAGTGTGTCATCTAAATCTTGGGTATTGAACAATCCAGTGTAGAGCATGCCAATACTGTGTCCCTGAGGTATAGCTTCACAGTCTTCCTCGCAGCTTTCTCCTGGCTTATTTCCAGTTATTGCACTGACATCTATAACAGGAGGAAGTTGGTAAGTAGGCATATATGTAGTGCTACTTATATCTGCCTCAATATCAGAAACTTCATCATTATTGGCATCAGAAACAGTTTCACTCTGGTAATGCAGCATAGCATCAAGGAAAGTTTCAATCTGGTCTTCTGGTAAGGCATCATCAGAGATAACTGCAATCAGCTTCTCTCCTGTGGTATTGGAGAGAGTCACTTTCTGGTTTCCCACTGTGGTGTCATCCAAGAGAGTATTAATGCAGCTTTCTATTAAAGCATCATCAGAGACAACATCATCAGATACAGCCTCAATCCAATTTTCCAACACGCTATTATCAAAAGCAGCATCATTTGGGTTCTTCTGTACAGCATTCTCATAGACTGTTTCACTCTGGCTTTCCAGCAATATATCATCTGAGATCTTATTCTGGTTATCAAGTTTAACATCATCAGAGACAGACTCACTTTGTTTTGCCACTGTGCTAACATTTTCCAATGTTGCAATATCAGAAACATCTGCATTCTGGTTGTCCACTGAGGCTTCATCAGAAACATCTGCATTCTGGTTGTCCACTGTGGCATCATCAGAAACATCTACACTCTGGTTGTCCACTGGGGCAATATCAGAAACATCTGCATTCTGGTTGTCCACTGTGGCATCATCAGAAACATCTGCACTCTGGTTGTCCACTGGGGCAATATCAGAAACATCTGCATTCTGGTTGTCCACTGTGGCATCATCAGAAACATCTGCACTCTGGTTGTCCACTGAGGCATCATCAGAAACATCTGCATTCTGGTTGTCCACTGTGGCAATATCAGAAACATCTGCACTCTGGTTGTCCACTGGGGCAATATCAGAAACATCTGCATTCTGGTTGTCCACTGTGGCATCATCAGAAACAGCTGCATTCGGGTTGTCCACTGAGGCAATATCAGAAACAGCTGCATTCTGGTTGTCCACTGTGGCATCATCAGAAACATCTGCATTCTGGTTATCCACTGTGGCAATATCAGAAACATCTGCACTCTGGTTGTCCACTGAGGCATCATCAGAAACAGCTGCATTCTGGTTGTCCACTGTGGCATCATCAGAAACATCTGCATTCTGGTTATCCACTGTGGCAATATCAGAAACATCTGCACTCTGGTTGTCCACTGAGGCATCATCAGAAACAGCTGCATTCTGGTTGTCCACTGGGGCAATATCAGAAACAGCTGCATTCTGGTTGTCCACTGAGGCATCATCAGAAACATCTGCATTCTGGTTGTCCACTGTGGCATCATCAGAAACATCTGCACTCTGGTTGTCCACTGAGGCATCATCAGAAACATCTGCATTCTGGTTGTCCACTGAGGCATCATCAGAAACATCTGCACTCTGGTTGTCCACTGAGGTATGTGTGGTCTCAGAGTCAGAAGCACATTTCCACTTTATCGTCACGGTAACCGTGATATCTGTGACTAACATCCTCCACATACACAGCAGCCATCCTGATGCACTTAACTTTCTCAGAGCCTTTAGCATCAGAGGTGGAAGCTGTGGGAGCTCTTCACTGTCGTAATGTCTGTCAGTAGTTTCTCTATCTCCATATTGGTGAACCCAGCTCTGGGTAATTGTTACTGCATCATTTACTGCCACGAGCTTCCAGGTTTCCAGACCCCAGCTTGTATTCTGCAATTCACACAACAATGTCTCTAACAACTCTGGTAATTCCATTGTTTCCCTTCACTAAATTTGTACTAAATCTCAACAACACATCTTTCCACATTTAAATGCGAACTATCCAGAGTGACAGAAACTTTTGGTGTGACAGCAGAGCATATTAAGACTGTCTCAATATGAACTCTCATAAAATGCTTCCATATATATTGTAGATCTTCTCTGATAACAGGCAATAATACTCTTCATCAAACTTAAGCTATGCAGCAGACTTTTATCATATCTGCCTCATTCTATCTGCTCCTCTGTCCACAAAAACCAAATCCAAACTAATTTGCTGTTGATTGTTTAATGTCAAGTTATGTAATGTCTGTTTAGTTTGAAGTCTCTGCATAATATTGATAATAACATCTCAAACATTCTTCAGCATATTCATTATTCAGATTCCTCTGTGTCTGGGGACCGTGACTTTGCCTAGCATTCATCTTAGATCTTCATGTTTAATGTTTTATAAAACATGAACTTGTCATGCTCAGACAATCAGAGTTCAGGCCTTATCACTGAAAACATGTCATTGCGTCCTGGGTACAAACACTTAAATCGCATTTTATAATATAGAGCAATACTTCTAATTTCATTATAGTCCAGGGTCACACTCCATGCAAATAATGTGCAAATCCTACTTTGAAGAGCTGAACTGGTTTCACATCTTAATCAATTGCCTCTTTTGATTTTATGCTATTTTCAGCTGAAAAAAATTTGCTTCATCAAATACTCTTTTTTGTTTAAGATATGAATAGACACATCCTTGAAAATATTTTTTTAAACAGAAATGCTACAGGATAAGAATGATTTCTTTCTGTCATGGTCCCTACTTATTCACTACACTCCTGTAATATTGTGTGAGATTCTGTTTAAATCAAAAAATCTTGACACACTTTACAATCTATTCTTACAATACAAAATAAATTCCATAGCAAATGAAGACCCACATTGATTTTATAGTGTAATAAAATCATCCAACTTTAAATTGTCAATGGCAGATGAATTATCAATGGCACATGAGTTATCAATGGCACATGAGTTATCAATGGCACATGAGTTATCAATGGCACATGAGTAATCAATGGCACATGAGTAATCAATGGCACATGAATAATCAATGTTCCAGATAAAATATTGTTTATTTTAGCAAATATTTCTAATAATAGAACAAAACAAAAGATTGTCATTTTCTTAGTCATTTATTAGTAATATACTGAACAATCTGGAAAAATACATTTATTAAAATGAGTACATAAAGAATCAACGCTTTTCTTTATCACAAGTAATCTCAAAAAAGATTCAATACTAAAGTTTGGCTAACCCTAAGATCAAATGACACAGTTGCAATTTCAACTCATAATATAACAAAGGGAATAATAGCCTTTACAAAAAGCTATGGAAGTATTTCATATCATTATATTCTATCATGTGACAATAAATGTATTGATGAAAACATCAAAATACAGCACCAGCAATATGCGAGTAAAAAATCATATTTTGGAAAATTTGTGGATGGAATCTATTTGGACGGAATATATTTCCCCTCTTTTAAATATATATATTTCATGGTATTTAAATATACACATCACAGGAATTTGTAAAACTGTAATATAGAAATCACATCTAAGCAAATATGTAACACCATAAGCATGCAAACAACTTTAATAGCTTAGCCCATGTCAATTTTGTGAAATTTATTCTTTCTTGGCAATATACCACAAACATGACAAAACTATCATAAAAGTAATCACAACTAAAAGTAATCTAAAGTGCCTATAATTTCCTCACACCATCTCAAAAGCTGAATACAATCATTAGCCTTTAAACTTAACATATTTATTGGCATAACAAATGATATGACAAATTGTATTTATGATTTTAATCACAATTCTGCATAGATTTGCAAAATTGTAATCAGTAACAAACTTGGTCAAAAATGACAACATATAAATATGAAAAAAAATCAAATATTTCAATTTCTCAACAAGCATATGGTGTTTTTAAAAGTGTCAAGATTTGCCAAAATGTACCGGTATGTGCTTATTATACATCACATTAGTTTATCACAGATAATCCTATCTAATTGGACATGAAAATACTTTTGATATGTTAATGTGTGATTGTTAAACCAGTCATTTTGGTTATTGTCACATTAGTTCCAGTTTAAATATTCTTATTCCAGGAAGCATAATAAACATTGAAATATTTTGGAAATAATTATTGGCTTTTTTAAAAAATATCTTATTAAAGTGTTCAGATCTTTTTTTATGACCAGATCTTTAAAAATTAATCGTAGATATATAATTCCTTCAAATCCTTGGATTATTTCTTAATCTAGTTACACCACAAATGCGGTTTTAAACTGTGGATATATATATATATATGTGGATCACATAGGATTATGTATCCTAGACAAGGATTATTGTATGCTGATGGTCTAATCTCATCAGGTATGAAGGTTACATCTTAACCTTATAAGGAACCCTGCACTAATCCATGGTGGGCAGAAAGATAATCTCTTTTTCTATAACTCAATAGGAGGGTTACTGGTCACTTTCTTGGACATAGGTCATGGACTGTATTATTTGGCTCTACTCCAATTCAGGTATTTGTTTTTAGAAAGATTTTCTTTGTATACCTGCCAAAGACACCATGTAACATTTTCTGCATGACCTATATATATGGCAAGGTCACCTCCACTGCCTTTCACATGTTAAAAAAAATCAGATATGAGGAGACATTCAAAAATGTTTAAATCATTCAATGTTTACTAGTAACCATTGCAAAACATGCTATTCGCACATTGTGAGTATTTTAGCTATGTATATCACAAGCTGAAACATATATCAGCATTTAACTGAGAGATAAACAATAAATTATTTCTTTTTCAACATAAATTTTACTCCAGAACTGGTCTTATTTGTTCATTTTGCCCGCTAGATTTTTCATCTCTTTATTTGCTTTGTTGGCCATATCAAGAGATCCGTTGAGATCAACTGCACTCCGTTCGTGCTTTGATCTTCGAGGCTTTCTGATGGATCCTCTACTACTGTCACTCACACTCTCATATCTTACGGGGCTTGTGATGAGGATGTAGGGGGCCACTTGACCTCCTTGCTGCTGATTTGCTGGCAAGAATATCACAGGAGTTCCTGATTGGTCATGTTGCTGAATCATAGGGGATGATGGGATGGGCCTGAATGCACTGTCCTGATTGGCTGGCATGGTGACTGCAGTGGCTTGGGGCATGGGGTGTGGAAGCATCTGGGGTGGGGGTGGGGGTGGGAAGTACTGGGGTGGTGGTGGAGGGGCATAGGGGTAGTTTGGTGGTGGAGGCATCATGTACTGTTGTTGGGGCATCGGTGGCCTGGGGCGCATATGAGGGGGTACAGGATATCGCATCCTGGGGGCACCAGGTGGCGGCACATCCCTCATCCCTGGGGTTTCTGGCAGGCGGCGTCGTGGCGCCACATACGGCTGCTCATACCTGGGGGCAGGCGGAGGGCTGTATCTCCTCCTGACTGGCGGAGGGGTATAGGCCCTCCTGGCCGGGGCGCTATCTCTGTGCCGATTCTCATATCTCCTACTTAGTTGGTGCTGCTCATATCTATCATTCACCAGACTCTCTATGCTATTCCTTCTCTCTAACTGCCCTCTATTTCCTGGTCTGTACATTAGCTCTAAACGTCTCCTTGCATAAGTTTCGGGATCATCTGTCGATTCTATTGCACTCTCTGGACTTGGATATTTATTCTTTTCTCTACCTTTAGATTTCTTCACATTTGAGGGTTCATTTTCTTTATCGGCTTCTGGGGCTACTTGATTTTTGAGTTCCTTCACTTGGTTTAACATGTATCTTAATATATCTCTGCGGGACATATTTGACTGAAATGTTTGATTTTCAGAAAAGTTATCAAACAAATCTCTACCTGCATGACTTCTTGTGGGGTCCTCTTTCTTGTTTTTCTTCTTCTTTTTCTTGTCAAATATATCTTTAGATTTATCAAGTGAACTGGGGGGAAGGGTTAACCTTGGGACAATGGTTGGTGGGGGCACAGGGAGGGAAGGGCTTTGACCTGTTGTAGGTGGTTTATACCTGGGAGTTTGAGTGACCTCTTCCAATGTTGTATCAGGTTGTGGGGTGGAAACTGGACCTCCAGGGGCACTCCCTCCATCACCAGAAATAAAACTGGTCTCAGTCTGTGTTTGGGCTGTGGCATGTACGTGAGGAGTCACTTGACCAAAAGTTTGGGTTGAGAACTCGCGAGACTGCACAAAGTCAAGGTCATGGGGGCCTATCAGTGTCCAGGGGGCAATGGACTGTGGATAAGGACCTTGAACTTCATCAGATTCTATCACAAAGGTATCTCCCAATGAAATGGTCTTTTTAATGGTTTGAGCATCACCACTGGATGCGTTGCAGAGTCTCAGTTTGAGAGGGGTCTGGGTGGCACAGTCCATTGGGGTTTGAAATGAGGCATCTCTGGTGCTCACAGGAGCTTTGTGCCCAGCTCCACTGGCCTGGAAGCTTGGAGCAGCTGGGGGTGGGCTGCTTCCTACTCCGATGCTGTGTTGCTGGGGCTGATTATTGGTGCTGCCTTTATCCAGCCTCTGATGAGCTCTATCTGGGGATCGGCTTGGCGATCTACTTTCAGGTTCGGCAATATCAACAAACCAAGTGGGACCTTTCCTTCTAACAGGCTGTGGTATCTTTGACCTTGTTCTACTTCGTTCAGACCTTGGGGGTTCACCAGTATTTTCTCTAAGCACTAACTTGGACGTGTTTGCTGCATCATCATTTAAGTTTTTCTGGTGTGATTGCGGTCTGTGTTCAGCCCTTGTTGGGGACTGACTTGGTGACCTTGACCTCACAGTGTTCTGCAACTGAGTATTGTCCATAAACACAGGAGGTTCAAGCTCTCCATACTGGCCTGGTGTGAAAGGTCCACTGGCTGTGCCATCAAATGATTCAATATACTGTTGATATTCCTTGAGATACAAGGGCTGTTCAGGAATGTCTCTGGTTGCCCTGAGTGACAACGTGCCCTCTCTCGGACCGTTTCCTCTTGTGCTCCTCAGCGAGCCTGTATCAGGCTGATAGATGGTATTCAATAAGGCAATATTAGTGTCAGCATCCTCTGCCTCTGACACTCCGTCCTCCTCCATGTGAGTACCGTGTGATTTCTGTTTCTCTACTATCCTCTTCTTCCTGTTTGGATCTATCTTCCAAGGAGCTTTATTAAGATCTGTTTGTGAGCTGCTATGCCTTGTGGGTACAGGTAAAACTGAACTGATATCACCTGATAAATTTGCTGCACTATTATGCCCATGTGCATCTCCTGTCATAGGAGTCATAGGCAGTTGTCTGCGGCAAGCGTCCGGTGTCTGTAGTGTTTGAGTAGACACGTCTTCGGGGGTTTGAGTCGTCCTGTGTCGCAGAGTCTGAGTTCCTGACTCGTTTGTAGCGACTGATCTGGGGCGAGGTTCTGGCTCTGTCAGGGAGCCCCATGATATAGCGTCCTCGTTGTCGGAGTCGGAGAGTGAGGTGCGAGGCTTAAGCACATGTGTCACCTGTGTGAGATGCTGCTCCACGACTTCCACCTGCCTCCGTACCGTCTGGCTGGACAGACCTCCCCCCTCCGACATCCACAGATTCTCTGCTGAGGACATCCCTTCCTCCGTCCCATTAGCCATTCTGGCTTCACCATCGTCTGTGCCAGCCTCAGACTCAGAAAAACTCACTTGTATTCTGACCGGCTGCTCAAGTGGTGTATTATGTTCTCTCACTGGAGTAGAACTGTCTCTTTTGTTGTCTGTTTTCCTTCTACTGGGCATTTGATGTTTGAGTTTGGCTGAATCTGTGAGGTGTGATTCTGCATCAGCTCCCACATCCTCTCTGTCATCTAGCATAATCCTGACAGGCATGGTGTTGAGCTGCTCACTGTCCTCCTGCTCACCATACCATTCACTCATGCCAAACGGAGTAGCACCCTGCCTCATAGCCTCGGCTACTAGCATCTCTTGCATTGCTCGGTCTGCATCAAGCACGGCTTGAACCACATCTTGCGAGTGAGAACCGGCACTGCCGATGCTCTCTGGTACAGACACACTCCGTGAAAATCTGTGCAGCTCCGCTTGCCGAGGATCAGCGATGTGGCTGCTCTCTGAGACTGTAGAGGGCGCTGGGGTTTGTGTTGATGAAACCTCAACACTTGGGTCAGTCTGAGTGCCAGCAAAGCTTAGAACCCTGGTGGGTGTCTCTGTCTGCACACAGAGATCCTGGGTTGACACTACCTCAGTGCTGGCCTCAGCCTCTGCATCTCCATACCCAGACTCAGTGTCGCTCTCCTGTTCTGGAACAAGTAATGACTGCCCAACGCGTGGCAGCTTTCTCCTTTTTCTATTACCACTCTGTTTCAGAGATGACCTTGGAGACTTAGGTTCGGATGGGCGAGATTTATTGCTATTATCCGGAACAAATCCTCTTCCGCCCACTGCTCCAATATCTGGTAACTTCCTCTTACCAGGTTTAGCCCAGCTTAACTTCTTGGGCTTTGCTTGCCGTTCTCGAGATGGTGACCTTGACTGTATTGGTCTAGGTATTCTACAAGGTGACTTCCTGTCTGGTGACCTTGACTCCGACCTGGAGGGGCTCCGGACCCAGCGAGGGATACGACTCGGAGACGGAGACAGACCCCTTTTACTGACGTCAATGTTAGGCAGTTTTCTTGGTGTGTGAGCTTGGAGACTTCTAGCAGTCGGCCTGACGTGGCCGGACTGAGAGCTAGAACTTGTCAAAACCTCTCTCTTCACAGAATCCTTCAGCACACTAAGAACAGTCTGGGTGCTGCCATCTCGAAACTCTCCACCCTAAACCAAACCAAACAAACATACATTATAACCCATATCAATATAAGCAAAGGTTCTTGTTCAGTTAGGTTAAGGTTACTTGGAATGACTCCATTCCAGATAATCATATGTATACAGACTATATAATCCTGCGTAAAAACAAGAATTCAGTACTTCATATGTGTCAAGAAATGCTTATAACTCAAGAGGATTGAATATATACTTTGTCCAAATAGATATTATCAATAGTTACACTAGTATTTGCAATCCAATCTCCAAAGTATATTATATTTGGGTAGCTTGAGCCATGAAAGAGTTACATATATGTGATTATCACAGTCGTATTACTAAACCAATAAAATTAGGCAAAAATATCAAGGAGTTCCATTGAATCATTTGTGCATATTTGTCTTACTCATTGCCTATATACATTTTGATTGGAGGGCTTAATATTGATTACGTTTATGATAAGTGTTGACTCAGTCACAGTGACACAGTATCAATGGGTATTTTTTTTTACATAATTACTATAATGATAAGACTTCAGGCATGTTATCTCTTGATCTTCATTTTCAAGTAACATATATGTTGATAGTAATAATTTATATGTTATCTTTTTTATTTGATAGCCTTAATTTAAGTTTTACATGGATGTGCATTCATAACATACATGAAGTACTGTTTAACATTATTGACAAGTGCAATGACGAGACAGACCAAGTTTTTGATCTGACTGAGGACATAAGACGTGTTGACATGTTTCAACCTGTACAGCACAAACAAGAACATCATTCTACTACACACTTCCCCCATTTACACCAACTCCACTACCGACAATGTGCATATAGAGATATACCAATCAGCTTTGAAGGAAAAAAAAAATTGGCTTCTGATTAGACAAAACCGAGAGTAAACAGGTTAAAGTTGTATTAGTACAACATGGTAGGATGTTGTGTTTGTCAATGAATAAAGATGAAAGTTGACACAGGAATGGTTTTATTAGCTTTTCTTGTTGTCTTGATGGGATTAGTGGGATCAAGTTCAGACAGGTATGGCAACCCATAGCTAAGCATGTCACAGGACTCATGTGTGATCCAATCTCTGTGTTTGCCATATACTCAACATATCTTGGGTATATTTTGTCAATGGATGACATTCAAGTTTTGTCAAATTTTTGAAGGGTTACTTTCAGACCTCCTAAACACACACAACAAGACAAGTACAAATATTTAACCTTATTCCTACCTGAATGTGGTATGAATGGTTAATATCCACACAAAACCTATCAATAACTAAGATCTCAATTGACAAACCAGTATTTTATAAAATCAACCCATCATTTATGTATATTCTCTATGGAGTAGGCTCTTAATCCACTAAATGTTATTTCAACCCAAAACAAACATACCCTTCCTATCCTTATGGCACTGCTCTTCAGTAACTTTGGCATGGCTTCTATTTTGTTCACATAACATATACATATATAAAGGAATAAATGTGTTCCTCTACTATGATGGTAGTTTCCTGTTAGTTAGAGAATCTTGAAATTGGTAAATCCTGAGAATATGTCAGTGAGAGAGAGAGGCGAGAGCCACACTGCTTGTTGACTTCCCAGTGCATGTTACAGCATTAGTATCTTAGTATATTAACTTTGATGAAAGGATAGTAGGATTATCAGAGTGATTAGCAGTAAGCCTAATATGATACCAGGATTGGTTGAGGCAGGGCAGTCGGGGTGGTAATTATATCTCCATATTGCACATTGTATGATCCCTGATCCCTTGCCCTTCTTGATATGAATGAATGCACAAATGTCTCCCGCAGTCATGTAATATATAACGCCCAATGCTGTATCATTGATAGGTGTGAAACACGACCGTCTTATCTCCGATCATGTGCACAATATTGTCTTTATAATGTCTCATATTCAGGTGAAAAACTGAAAATCATTGCTTTGGATTGTTTGATATTTGACAAAAGGGGAACAGGCCTCAATGATTTGACCATATTTACACCAAATGAATGTAGTGTTCATTTATTTGAAACAATTAAATTTACTGAAATGATTTGCTATTTTGGAAAGAATTTAGCTTCTTCACTTGTATGTGTAACCCAGCTCATCAATTCTTGATTATCAATTCTTTTTTTGAAGGATATAAAATTTCACAGTATTTTGATGGTTATTTGAAAATGTTGAACAATAATTGTATTTAACTAGATTTGATACTTTCATTTCTAAATCTTTTTCATCAAGACAGGTAGCCAGAAACAACATACATATCATACCATCGGTATCAAATCACCACAAAGCAAATGAACGTCAGCTTTCCCCCATGAAAAAAATAGAATTGTATCAAATTATGAGAAAAAAGTAACAACCCACCTGACTGTGTTAGAAAGCAGACCGAGTACAGATCTGTGGTATTATTCCAGGCCCTATTAAGCATACACCAGGCTTAGCCACACTGTCACTTTCAATCAATATCTGCCTGAGAACTGTAAAGGAGCGAGACAAACACGGCACATTCTTGCAATGTGTCACCACCATCGAGGGAACTGTGGCTCCTTATGTACACTATACACGCCGACACAGACTGTCCTGTTTGGTTTAAGATTACGACAGAGCGGTGATCGAGGGCAAGCAGCTGTGAACGCGGATATATTTCAAGTGAAGATCAAGTTTTGGTTTGGTCGGTGGCCAACACGAGAGAGTTCAACTTTGATTTCCCCGCTCCCGATGTAGTTGAAACTAGATCAGTGTATATGAGGTGGTTCAAGGCACTTGATAACACTTATAGAGCACTTAAAAGTGCACATAGCATGGCAACGAGCGGACGCGATCGTTGATCAAGTCACCCATGTCAGGGACCAGGCTTGTCTCAACATGTCCATTCTTTAACATTGTAATAAGTCACGTTGAGCCTTTGTGGACCATTTAACTGTATACTCTGTTCAATATTTGGGCTGTTCTTTAAAGCAGAGCAGGTCAATGAAGACATTTCCAATCATTTACCTTAATCAATACTATCCTGCAAATTACCATATGCCCCTTGAAGCATACAATTTTCTGCACATACACTATGGCATGGATTTATTACCTATTTCAATATCTCTTAGCCTATCACCTCATGTGTAAAATAACTTCTCCATAACATACAAAGATTAGCAACATATATCATTTCTTAAATGTCATCAAAAATCAGTCTCTTTTATTGATGTGTTTAATTTTAAGATCACATCATAAATGCTGACAGATATCATGATCATCTTTATAAATGGGACACAAAATATCATGATCATTCAAGAACACTGTAAAATTTGTAAATGCCATTAAAATATTACTTTTACATAATGAGAGGTTTGATGTTGGAAAAACTCCACATAATCGGGTCAAAATAATCTGAGACTCATAGGTTGTGCTAAAAAACATCAACTAAAAAGAAACTTAGAGAAGTCATCAAAACATCAATGTCCAAGAAAAAACTAAATTCCTTGAATTTGGGGTTTGTGGGATTTAGCCTTTTGTCCTTAGTGTCTTTCAAATATTAGGGAAATAAGTGTGCATGAATGATTATTTTTCAAATCAAATCAATTTAAATGAAGAGAGTGCCAAACGTTTTCAATAGTGTTCTTTGGAAATCTCCATACTAAAACTTTCAAAACAGAAGTGGAGAAAATATAACATTCTATAATTCATACTTACCAAATCTGTACACTTTCAGTTTCCATATATTTGAATATTTTGTGTTTTATGTGTTGGACAATTAGACACATTTGTATGGATCATGCCCAACACTAAAGGTAATTTACATGTTAAGTTTTGATATATCTTATTACTAATAATAATAAATAATATCTGGCACTAAAAGGAACAATTGGACATAAAATCTGGTCTTCCTTAATGGTCTTAATTAGCATTTAGCAATAGCTATGATATATGTAGCAGAAGTAGGGGTTAAACAGTTGATATCTAGGCAAACTTATATGCAATGTTAAATCTCTTATCAGCTGGAAAGTATTTTTCTTGGAAAAAAAAACACAGATCATAAAACTACAGTGCATACTACATGTAGTTGCCACCTACTATTTTCACTGACCTCTGGAATGAGGTATTTCTTGGGAAGATTTTCAATTTCAAAATTGGGAGGTTATAAATGCAAGGTGATTTATATAGCGCTGATTCCAGACAATGTCTGTTTACAGTGCTTGACAGTATTTGGCCAGAATTTGAACGAAGAATCTCTGAGTTTCATGGTAAATACTGTAACAATTGAGCCAAACTGACAGGCACGAGAAAAAAGTATGATCTGTGATATTATATGCTATTTTAGCATTTTCATATTCGCTTAATATTTGAAATGAAACTTGGATGTAACACCAATTATACTCAAATGATATAAAGTTAAAGATCCATAGAGTCATCCATTGTGTTCATGTATAATAATTTATACAACAATGCAAGAAAGACAGTGTCATCTGCTTTCATATCCAGCTCCATTAAATTGTCTGCAAAATATGTGACATTTCCTTTCTAATATAATTTAAAACAAATTCTGCAGGAATCCTGCATGGTTTTGTAGTCCATATGATACAGAAGTCATTTATCATTTTGTAGTCTCATATGAATTCTGTAAGTCATGCAGTTCTGTTATAGCCGGCATATCAATTATACATAAATCCTGTGCTGTTTGGGGTATCCTATACTTTGTGCAGGAGTCCTGCATAGTTTTGTAGTCCCATATGAATTCTGCAGGGGTCCTGTGCAATTTTGGGACAATATATGCTTTCTGTAGAAAATCCTGTGTTATCTTGTGATCCAGTGATCTTCTATATAAATTATGCAAAGTTTACTCGCACATGAATTTTATTCGGAGTCTTTTGATTTCATATGAATTGGGCCATGGTCTACTGATTATTGACAAAAATCAAAATCTATGATTTTCTAAATGTCATCTATGACTTTCTAAATATCATCTATGACTCTCTAAATGTCACCTATGACTTTCTACACATTTGTGGCAATATTCTGCCAGGTTAGCTTTTTTACCTGTTATTCATATTGTTACATTGGAAATTGTGAGTTCATTGATATTACTTGTTACATCTCCTCCACCCTATATAAGCATATATCAAGCACAGCTAGAAGAATACAGTCATTTCATTAGTATTAAAATATCACAATTCGTGTATGTAACATTTCCTCCACATCATTAGCTGCTGAGATGTTATTCCTTGATTCTTCTGATAACCATTATAGTTAAATTACATCAATATTTCTGGTGACATATATATATACTAGTAAACAGCATATTTCTAATTGACATATAGATATAACAAAATATTAGACATTAAAAAGCACACTACAATTATTTGTGGTCAACTAGGATTATATATAATATGTGATGTCTGTGATTGAAAACACAAGCCATGCAAGAGCAAATAAAAGTCAGTCATGCAAAAGTCATAAAATAAACAAGAAAATGGGTTGGATTAAAACCAGTCACTTGAAAAAAAAACCCATCCTTACATACACAGTCTATAAAACCTAAAATGTTTTTCATGAAATTCCTATTCATTTTGAAAATGCAATATTTCAAGGATTACTCTATAAGATAGCTTTACCCAAATGTTATCAAGAAACATCAAGTAGCAATGTACCTATGATACATGATATCAGGCCTCCTATCATCTCATCATGCCCCTCTTGACTGCTACAAGACTACAACAAATCATAAACTACCTTTAAGTGTAACACTTAGACTCTCTCCATGTGGTCTACATTGCTGATAACCCACTATCTACACAAAGTCATTAATTTTTCTTAATCCAGGATTATGATGTTCATCTTTGGTCCTATCTATCAATGGCATTCCAGCAAGTTCTGTTCAGTCAATCTTACCTCTTTGGATAACTATTTTTTTATATTCTCTTTATTCCATTTTCTTATTTCCTAACATATTTTTTTATTTCCGGTCCTATTTTGCAATTTTCTTTTGTACAAAATGAAATGCTACCATCTGATTAAAAGTTGGAAAGATAGTAAAACAATTTACTCTCAAATCCTCTTGAAGGTAAACAATCTCATCTCAACTGTTGCACAGTTGGAACGAATTGTGGATTTTTGTTCTCACCTCAGATAAACTAATCATGAAATCCAACAAACCACCACTACTATATTAAATGTTTTATCTGTAAACATCTTGATAGCACAACTCATCAGCACAGATTAGCTATGTTATTAATATGTAATATCCCAGAATCCTCCTGTTGCACTCAAAAGGGATAGGATTTTCTGTGGAAATCTATCATAACAGTGTTTGAAAAACCGATAATGGATTACTTTAATCTGTGATATTATTTTGATACACTTGATGATGAGTACATGTGGTTATGTAGTCAGTAAATACCAGCTCAATGATTTGATAATCCCTTTGTCTATTTCTTACAAAACATATATATATGCTCTATCTTGCATAAAAAACATATGTTAAGATAAAACTAAAAGTTTAACAAAATTAACAATTTATTATACTTTATTCTGGCAAGTTGAAAAAAATTCAGTTCTTAACTGGGTAAATATTATGTATGACTGGTTCAAACAAAAAATATAACCAAAGTAACTTTCTTTGGTGAGGATAAAGCAAACACAGACAGCAGCACACTACCATATAATCTGGGACACAGGCAGGTGGCAGCACAGAGCCACCCTTGCTACTTAGTGTACAGGCAGGTGGCAGCACAGAGCCATCCATGCTACTTGGTGTACAGGCAGGTGGCAGCACACATCCAATGTTATCTAATATATAGGCAGGTGGAACCACTAGGCCACCCATGCTACCTGGTAAGCAGGCAGGTGGCACCACATAATCCTATGTTATCTGGTGTATAACCAGGTGGCAGTACATGCCCCATAATACCTTTGTATAGGCAGGTGACAACACACAGCCATGCATGGTACCTAGTATAATGACAGATGGCAGCACATGTCCCATATTAACTACTGTACATGCAGGTGGCAGCAGAGCCAGGTATGCTACCTGGTATAAATATAGAGTCATTTCATTTTTATGTATTCATTACTTTCTTGTTGTCTGCTTTGTGGATCATGCAAACGACTCTTAGATTAACATGAGTATTGTAAGATGTTTAAGAGGACCCCTCAGAATATCAGAATATAGATGGTGTCACATATAAATCATTCTTGCTAATAAGAGAATCAAATTATATATGGAAGAAACAAAAATATGTGCAGAACATGCAAAACAGATGGTGTGTGCAAACAAGTGAATAAATCTACAATAGAGGGCAGCACCCACAGATAATTAGCACTGAGCATTTAGCTTGCCTGTCATGTGATAATATAATAGGCTAAGTATATTTTTATTTTAATCAGTTCACAATAGATTAGAAACGCTTTATTACTTGGAAATAATATCCCTTTTAATCAGCAGGCATTGTGAGTCAAAAGTAAATGCTCAGCACTGTGTATACTGCTGTACTACTATAGAGGACAACAATGGTGTTTACTTCCACTTCACTTATATAGAGGGCAGCACCAGTAATGCATACTTCTATTGTTCTACTACAGAGGGCAGCACCAATTGAAGTTTGGTTCAGAAAAGGAGATAATGGTGGACACATACCTTGAGAGTGTGCAGCCTATCTAGGACAGTGGCGTCCTTGTCTTGGTGGAGCGCATCCAGTTGTGAAGTGAGCAGTGCCAGGTCAGCTTGAGTGCTGCTGTTTTGAGTGTGGTACAAACGACACATCTCTACAGCATCCTGCCGTATCCTAAGCAGGTCATTCACCTCCTTCATCAATGTTTCCCTGGCTTCTTTCAGTGGTGCCACCTGCTGTTCACCTGAATCATCTCCGAGCAGACGACTGTATCGACCTTGAAGTTTGGTCAAAGCTACCTCCTTTTGTGCAATTTGATCCCTCATATCCTAGGATGAAAAAGTTAATCAGGTTTTATTTAATATCTTAATAAGGTTGTTTCATGGTGATCTCTCTCAGATTTAAATAATGTCTGCACTATCAAAATGCAGGATATAGACCATTCTCAAAATAAGGATATTTCATGGCAGCCTCTTTCATTTTAAATGTCTGCACTCACATAATGCAGGTTATTGATCTTCTCACAAAACAGAGAGGCACATAATGAAGTGCAATGACCAAATGGATAATAGAAATGACTACATACTTGTAGATGAACTAGATCCAGTTCTGCTGCTTCCACATGGAGTTTTGCTGGTTGTTGAGTCATCTCAGCGAGCTGATTCTGATTGGCTGTCAGCCACGTCAGTAAATCTGCTCCCATCTTTTCCACACTATCCCACTGGACGCAGACTTCCTGTAGACGGCTGAGCTCGCGTTCTGCCGATATGATGGCCTGAGTGAGATTGTCATCCACCTCCTTGGCCTTGACATCGAGCGGGGACTGTGAGGTGGGCGGGGAAGCAGAGTCATCCAGCTTGGCACACTTGTGTGCAGCAATGGCAATCTCCTGCTTCAACTTGTACAACTTTTCCACAACATCCTAAAAATCAAGTATTATGAATTAAAACACCTAAGCACCTCTTGATTTTTAATGAACAATTTCTTTAAAAATGTAAGGAAATATTTTCTTGGAAAATATATTTTAAGATCGATAAGCACATTGTAAATATGGCTAATGGGAATCACAATACATTTCTAATTTTCTTATATGGTAATTTCCTTATGTTATACTGTAGTTAGATTTTCTTTGAGTCTTTGAAATGTGAACTCATAAATCTTAATTTAAACTTATCATTAGTGTTCTCTCATTAGTTTGTAAGAACACATATGTTTGTAACCTTGGCAAAGCGATGATTTTGCTGAGATTCTTGGAGAGATTGGGGCTTGCTCTGTTGCTGCTGCAGCAACCAGGGTTGTACATCTTCCCGTACATAGGTGGCGCAAGCATCAAGTTGACCCTCGTACTGCTCCCATTTGGACAACTCTTCCTCCAGTTGTTCCTGAGTAAACAATTTAAACCATGGCATCACAAACAATCTATCAAATTTTTTTAAAATTATCAGCTATAATCAAGAATACTGACTTATTTGTTTATAAAAATAAAATGTTCACATATTTCCAGAAACATTTGTTTTGGACTGTATAAAAAACACATCAAGAAAATGAGTGTAAATTTTGTTATCAACAAAATATTGCAGAAAAGTTTCTTTTACACTTCCTTTACAAATTTTCAAAAGGCTCACTGACATATATTTATGAATTGTTAATTGATTATTTGTCCAACCAGCCTCTCTTTTAGCTCTTTACCCCATTTTGTTATAAATCCCCAAATCAAAATCTTCCAAATGTCTTCCAAAAACTGAGACTGACTGGTCTTTCCACACAATATTCATGTTGGCATCAACATATGATTCAGGGAATAAAGACAAAGATTTTGACTTACCATAAATTTCATCTGATGACAAGTAATTGTTCTTTTATCTTTAATGATAATGTTCTCATAACTGATGCACACAATAGATATATAATAAGCATTATGGAAGACAGATTCTGTCTATGTTTTGCATGTAATAATTTATTTTTTGTAACAAGATGAAGCTATCAACACTGTAAACATGCATTGAAAGCATAATACATTGGAGATATTTGTATATTGGTAGCATTTCCCAGAAAAGCATGAAATGTATATATATATATTGTCTGTACTGTAAAACATGCTCCATTCCGAGTGGTATGTATCACAATATTGTATTATGTCATCAATTTAGAAATGAGTACCTTTCTTACAGGAACCCAACTTTCATGCAACATTCTTATTATATGAGAAGTACATTTGAATATTTATTTTGAATTTACAACCATCACATATTGTATTGTAAAAGGTAATTCTTTCTGTTTTTAAGCACCGATTGTAAATGCAATTATGGCACATACACCATTAAGATCAGAGGTACATTAAATATACAGATTTCCCCTCCTCTCAAAATGGCATCAATTTCTGAGGTAAAATTCTTTACATGTTCCTCCTCTCTATTATGCTAATATTTCTACATCATCGTGTAAAAATATTCTAAACAACTTATCTAGTCCATAATGTTAAGTCATTCTTAACTTTACACTTTATAACTCATATTGACTGTCATTAGAGTTCATTTGCTGAGAGTATCATTGGCAAGAACTGCAGCCATGTTAGTAGTATGTTAAGGCAAAATAATCCAGTGTCACCTGCGGATAAGCAACCACATCAAGCGCATTAGAATCTTTTATTTGCTAATTAGCAGTAACTTTGAAGTAATATACTGAGACTGCAGGTCACCATCTTTGCTCTCTTTATTTCAATGAAAGTGTGCAAAACTTTTATCACAAATACAGAGCTAAGAGGGCAATTCATTCTAATTTATCTCATTCTATTTATTAAAAATGTTTTTATGTGTATTTATTCCCTTTTAGGTTTTTTTAAAATCTATTTTATGATTTGCTTTAAACCTTTGTTATGTGGTCATGAAGTTTATTGAGGAGTGTGTAAGCTGCACGGTGACATGCTTCATGCCGTGCCCTGTAAGCTGCACGGTGACATTCTTCATGCCATGCTCTGTAAGCTGCACAGTGACATGCTTCATGCCGTGCTCTGTAAACTGCACGGTGACATGCTTCACGCTGTACTCTGTAAGCTGCACGGTGACATGCTTCATGCCGTGCTCTGTAAGCTGCACGGTGACATGCTTCATGCTGAGACACAGAAATAGGAGCTCCCAGGAACAGGCAAAAATACACAGCAAGGATTTAAATCGCAAATAAATAAACAGCTGATTGTATAGCCACATACACATAAAGCATAGCGAGAACCACAGGTGACAACAAGCAGGAAATTTGTATGATGATGGCATTGTTCTGTAGCCGATGTGATAAACATATGCTTTATAAGCTTTATGAAAGTGTCTTGTTTATTATAATGGAAGCTACTGTGTGAAACAATCAACCCAATAGTGTATTTTTTCAATTATCACATCTCCAAGTCACTCACTGTGGGCAGCAAACCATCCCAGTATTTGAAAATGTGATAATTGTTTTTAAAACATAGGCCAATGGCCTCAAGACTATGCTGATCATTGCTTTTTTGTAAAGTTTGTGAATATTTTCTGAAAATACCTGCAAATTACTTCATAAATAATCATTTAAATCCTTCCCCAGAGCAGACATGAGCAGATAATTCCAGCCAATCAAAATGCAGATCACATATTGAATTTGGTTTTTTGTTGTTATCTCCATTCTCATTGGCTGATATCTGTTATTCAAAATGGCAGCCTCCTTGACAAGTTAGTGATAACTATTACATTTTTTCAAAAATCTTAAAAAATGGGACAATGAGACAATAAAAGATATATAGAATTGGTCCTTTGAAAATACATTTCATCCACTAATACCTAAAAACTCCAACCATAAGTCTTAGGAAAGATTGAAGTTGATGGACAGACAGAATGACTTAAAATTCAACATAGCTCACAAAGTCAACAGAGCTCACAAAATGTAGTGAATGCAGTGCCACCTGATGGCCATCCACTGCATAAGCCTTCAATGCCGACTATATCTACATGATTGTACAAGTGATAACAAACAGTGAACTTGTGTGCACCAGTTATTAAAACAGGGTTTGGAGAAAAAAATGTAATGATAAAAAAGTTCTGTGTATAAAAAATGTTTGTGTAATTTCTATGGGGGGATTAGGTTGAGTAATTATTATATAGAGGACCTCACCTTGATGGTCATAGCATGGGCCTGCAGGCTGAGGTAGCTGTCCTCAAGGCTGGATATCTGCTTCTCTACCTGCTTACACAGCTCCCCCTGGTTAGGACTTGTGGCCATCAGTTCATAGCCCGTAGCTTTGACTGACTCAAGCGTAGTTTGGAACTCATCTATCTCAGCCATTATTTCCTAAAACATCAAGATCGTTAAAATTTTATGCTTCTTTGTTTTGTTGGTTTGAAAATGTTATCTCATTTTTTTTTATAAATTTGCTTGGGAAAACCTTTTTATGTACTTATGAAAATTCTACTTATACAACAAAGAAGAATTGTATAAATTGTATACAAATCAAGACTATATTTAAGCGGCTTAATTCTGCTATTATATATGTGTATTATCTGAGCACCTTTTGTTTATCAATCTGTTGTTTTGTCATCTCCATACTGGCCACATTAAGGGCATTGAAGGTGATCAGCTTGAAGGACATGGCCATGACCCACTTCTCTGCATCCTGCAGGGCCTGTCTGTAGGAGTGATGTGTGGTGTACGCCGCCTGTAGAGTGTCCACTACCTCCTCCGCCATGCTGTGCAGCTTGTCAGTGAGGAGTTCTATGCTGGCCAGGCTGTGTTTAGGTTCTGGAGTATCCGTCTCTAGCTCGGACACCAGCGCCCTCAGTTCATCTATCAGCGGAATCTGGTCCACCAGCTCTTGTTGCACATTCTGAAATATCACCCAAAGCTTGTTCTAATATTCAGGTAAGCCAAATTATTTTGATATGACCCTTATTTTGATATTCAAGCTAATATGATCTCGGATTATGTCCTTGTCATATTGAAAATCTTTCTCTTCTTTTCTGCCAGTGTTAATCTAGTGCTGTTATAATGATTCTTGAAGGCATTATACAAAAAAATAAAAATATAAAGTTATTTCATTGATTTCTCAATAGAATTTTTTTTCAGTCTTATATATATTATATAATTGTTTACCTTGTATTTTTCTAGCTGGGTCTTTTTCTCCACCACCTGTGACTTTGGTGGGATGGGTTGGTTTAGCTGGGCCTCAGCCTCACCCAGCCTGCTGACCAGGGACTCGTATAAGTCCTCGTACTCCGCCCACTTCTGCTGCTGCTGGTCAAGGTTGGCTGCACACTGGCTGATGTTACTGTTCAGAGCATCCCAGTCCTTCCGCAACTCTTTCACCTCACCTTCCACCTGAGATTTGACCTCTGCTGGTGACCTCTGAATGACCTTCTGGGCACACTCATTAGCATGGTTTAATCTGTGAAGACCTTCATCTAGGTTATCAGTTATTTCCTGTGAAGAAAACCATTACATGAATTTCATTGAAACTGCTATGATGATTACATCTTTTCGACAATTGCTTAAATAAAACATAAAAATATACAGTTATAACAAAATAACTTTTACAATATTCTTCACAAATCACTCTAGCAATAACTGCCAAGAGCTGTAGGCACATTTAGTTTAATAACTGATAAACTGGAAAAATTTAATTGACCTTTTATATCTGTTTGACTGTCTTTTCCTTCATTTACTATTGACAATTTAAAAAAAAAATATTGACATATACAAACCTTAATTGTCTCTATTTTGTCGTCCAGTTCTCTCGCGTCACCAGAGGCAACATCACACAATATAAGCTTCTCATTGGTCAACTCCAGCCACTGCTGACATGCTTCTAGTGCCACCTGGTAGGACTTCAGATCTCGTACCTGCTGCTCCAATTTCTTGTGAGACTCCTGCAATAACATCAAACTTGTTCACACATGGTGCATTTTTTGGTTAATCTCAGAGAAATGTACTATTCACACATGCAAAGCTCACAAGCTGACTGTGGAGGCTAGTATAGATAGCAGCTTTTCACTCCATTTAGCTATAGATATATAATACATATCTGGTCACCCATCCAGTACTGACCCATCTTTTGCACACATATTCCACTTGATCATTTGACTGTTGTGCAATGAATTGTGCAAACAATGGTTATGGTTTAAGCAAATTTGATATACCGTATTTACTCGTGTATAAGTCGACTCGTGTATAAGACGACCCCCCAAAATTGAGGTTATTTTACTTGAAAAAAAACAATTTCCGAATATAAGACGAGTTGGTTTTTCTTGAGATATCGGCTCTGCTACCATTCAAGCTTCAGCTGAAGCTTGGCGGTCATTTTAAAAGTGAAACGTAAATATGCTTACGATATAAGATATTAGCCGTCTTATACACGAGTATATACGGTAAAACGTAAATACGATGTTCGTATTTTCGAAATAACGGATATCAGACGTAGGGGATCGATTTTGATTGCGTTTTAAATGATAAATAAAGGTATTTACCCAATATTATCACAAAACGTAATACGATGTACGTGACGTCCTTTATCTTAGCGTCTGGGTGCCCACGAGACAAAAGTGGAGTGGCCAACATGTCAGATTGAACTTTCATATCCGTAGCTGATCGATTTTAATTGCGTTTAAAATGATAAATAAAGGTATGTACTAAATATTATCACAATTACGTCGAGAATTTCTCACCATCATTGATCTTTGCCTCAGAACAAAGCGTTTTCATTATTTATCATTTGAAATGCAATTAAAATCGATCCGCGTGTGAAAGCATTTCTGTCAACAAGGAAGACACGACTCAGCGCAACACGTGGTCGCAATTTTGAAAGGCGGAAGTGACGGGAAGAGGCTCTTGTTTTTAGCGCGAAAACGATTGTTAATATATTGCGCAATAATGGATGGTTTTGTTCTGTTCTCGACCTGCAAAACGTAATTTGTGATAATATTATGTATATACCTTTATTTATCATTTAAAACGCAATTAAAATCGATCCACGTGTGTAAGCATTTCTGTCAACAGGGAAGACACGACTCAAAGCAGTGGAAACAAAGACGAAATGCAAAACTGTGAACGCTGATAATTGAAATCAGTGAGAACAAAGTCAAAACAAAGCATTTCGAAATAATAGACATCGAACTAAGCGGATCGATTTTAATTGTGTTTTAAATGATAAATAAAGGTATTTACCCAATATTATCACAAATTATGAGAATTTCTCCTCGAAGTAAAACGTGACACGATGTACGTGACGTCCTTAATCTTAGCGTCAAAACCAACACGTGGGAGAATATTTCTTTGTGTATTATAAAGCCAATGATATTCATTATATCGCTTTTAATTATTATTGTTTATGTCGATCTTAGCATCAAAACAAAGCGTGTTAATACACAAAGAAATATTCAACCACGTGTAGACAGTAGTCCGCCTGTCCGATATTTGCTTTCACGCTAGTATTGCGTAATGCTTTTGTTCTGTTCTTGACCTGCAAAGCGAATTGGTGATAATATTGGGTAAATACCTTTATTTATCATTTAAAATGCAATTAAAATATCAAACTCGTTTTCGCGCTAAAAACAAGAGCCTCTTCCCGTAACTTCCGCCTTTCAAAATTGCGACCACGTGTTGCGTTGAGTCGTGTCTTCTTTTTGACAGAAATGCCTTCACACGTGGATCGATTTTAATTGCGTCTTAAATGATATATAAAGGTATTTACCCAATATTATCACGATGATTTACAGCCGATCGAGTGCTATAAACGATAATAATTAAAAGCGATATAATGAATATCTTTGGCTTTATAATACACAAAGAAATATTCTACCACGTGTTAGTTTTGACGCTAAGATCAAGGACGTCACGTACATCGTATTACGTTCTACATCGTGGAGAAATTCTTGCGAAAAATAATTTGTGATAATATTGGGTAAATACCTTTATATATCATTTAAAACATATTATTTCGAAATGCTTTGTTTTGACTTTGTTTTCACTGATTTCAATTATCAGCGTTCACAGTTTTGCATTTTGTCATTGTTTCCACTGCTTTGAGTCGTGTCTTCCCTGTTGACAGAAATGCTTTCACACGTGGATCGATTTTAATTGCGTTTTAAATGGATTGATGGTTTTGTTCTGTGCTCGAACAATTTGGGTAAATACCTTTATTTATCATTTAAAATGCAATTAAAATCGATCCACGTGTGAAAGCATTTCTGTCCAAGCGGGAAGACACGACTCAAAGCAGTGGAGACAATGACGAAACGCAAAACTAACGCTGATAATTGGAATCAGTGAGAACAAAGTCAAAACAAAGCGTTTCGAAATAATAGACCAATAATATTGGGTAAATACCTTTCTTTATCATTTAAAACGCAATTAAAATCAATCTGCTGCGTCTGATATTCGTTATTTCGAAAATATGAACATCGTATTTACGTTTTACCGTAATTACTCGAGTATAACATTTTTGGGCGTAAATCCTTGTCCACAGGTTGCTCTCGTGTATAAGACGACCCCCCTAACATTAACTAAGGATTTGTGGAAAAAAACCTCGACTTATACACGAGTAAATACGGTAGTTGAAGTAAACAACACTTAGTCTATTAAATCAGATTGTTCTGCCATCTCAAACCAGTGGTCAATAAGCCCGGGTCAATAAGGCTGTTGAACTGGACCTCCATTCTATAACATCCAACATGTATAATATCCTCTGCTTGAAAGTACTTGTGCAAATAAGTTGAGAATACAGATGTGTAAAGTGTAACTTGCAGCCATACAGAAATATCACCCATATCTTCTGTAATTATTCTAATTGTTCAAATGCAATGAAATTATTGCATTTTTTACAGTAATGGTCAGAGATCAAGGCCCAACCAAGAAACACTTTCTGCACTGTATGTGGGATAAAATTTAAGTAGAGCCTGACAAACTGTTAATAAAAAAAGAAAACACTACTCTCAAACCATTTGGGTTATAATC
Organism: Amphiduros pacificus; assembly: GCA_949316495.1. Taxonomy (NCBI): domain Eukaryota; kingdom Metazoa; phylum Annelida; class Polychaeta; order Phyllodocida; family Hesionidae; genus Amphiduros; species Amphiduros pacificus. The sequence goes on along the minus strand of OX439005.1, from coordinate 32,099,341 downwards.
ATGCCAACTTCCAAGTAACCCAAAAGAAGATAACTTTTGGTGACTGCAGTTTTAAAAACAGTTTGACGGTTATATATATATCTGTGCTAGAATTAATCCCAACCCATTAATAAAGTACTGTTATAATGGCATAAATATGATATGTCAAAAGTTAATATACACAAAAATGTGATGTATGCTCTCTCTCTATATATATAAGCTTTTCATGCAAAAAAAATATCCATATATATTTATGGTAAGCATAGATATCTATGTATTAAATTCATAGAAGCCACTACATTTACTCTTAAATGCCCACATGACGAAGCCACAACAAGTCAACTTACTCTTATCAACCTCTGTATCAGTAATCAAAGTCAAACAGGCTGGTTAGTTAGTTGCATTTATTGTAGGAAAGACTCAAATCTCATGCAAGCTGAGATATATACAGTTCAATTTATCCATATATTAGGATGAAGCATGCCAGCATATGTATGTTTGTCATTAATATGTTCTAGGATCCTTTGTCTTCAATCATCATTATTCACGATGTCATTCATTATTTTGTGAAATATGTGGGTTTTTTTAATGATATTCAGGTGAATATAGTGCATTGGTACAAGTTAAGTGGTAAGGAACTTGGATTTTAATTTTTTTGCAAGGAATTTTAATTTCTACGATTTTTATTATGATTTTTGGAAGGTTAATCGTTACTTGATTATATAAAAAATCATATTTCTGCACAATGTACATGTAAATGTATCTAAACTCATATATTTGAAAAAAATCAAGGTGAGGTTGTTTTTCCCAATATTTTGTGAAATATAAAGCAATCTAATGTACAAAACAGATGATGTACTGACCTTGGCAGTTGCCTGGAGAGAGTGGAACTTGGTGGCTAGTTGCATGGTGCTGGTCTGGATGTCAGGATCCACAGACTTCTGCAGTAATGTGTCACACTTGGCTGTTATCTGTTCCAACATAGGCTTCCTCGACTCCAGCTGCTGTGCCAACGTCTGAAATCATATACCACCTTGGTTCGGCCATTTTCGTTTTCATAATCAGAGTCTCCAAATCCCAAAAGGAAGTTAGTATACAAGGAGTATTAGAATGCAATCTTATCTTATCAGTTAAAATATTTTATTTTGGTGTTTTAGGATTTAAGGTGCATGATTTCTGACCTGGATCTCTGTGACCTGTGACTCTGGAGCCTGCAGCTGAGTGGCGCCACCTTGTGTTATCACCTGGTTTTCAATCTGTTCCAGCCATGAAGCAAACTCAGAGTGCTCCTCAGCGAAGTGTTGGAGGCCGAGCACGCAGGACTCGAGTGACTCTGAGGCATCATGGGATGTGGTCTCCAGGCTGGCTATCAGCTCCTGTAGTATACTCATCTCCTCCTGGATCACTGCCTGACCAGGATTGGCTGTAGCATTCCTGACACGATCGCTCTGATTGGTCAGCTCCTCATACTTTATCAATCCTTCAGGAATGCTCTGGTTCAACTCCTTGAAATGAAATAAAATAATCTTTCATTGAAACTTGGCAAAAGGCATTTTTATGCAAGAAAAAGCCAACAGAAAATAATTTGAAATAAACCAACAATCTGGCTGTTGCTGCGAAAAAAAAAAAAAAAAATAGAAATAAAATGACTGACCTGGACTTGGTCCAATCTTTCTTGTACAAGCTGCTTCGACCCTGAGGTGTCATTAAGTTTGAGTAGTTTCTGTTTGGTGGAAGTGACCCACTCCACCACCTGATGGTATTGCTCCTTGTATGTCTCATGCTCCACCACCTCCGACTCCCCGGCAACCACAGCGCCCTCTGTGGCAGTGCTCAGAGCCTGGTAGCGCTGCTTCAGTTCGGACACAAGTTCAGCAGCATCTGAATCTTGAAGCAATGCACACTTCTCTTCCAAACTCTCTATCTGGGACTTGTGAAGCTTCACGTCCTTCTGCAACATCTGCAAGAAAATCATTATTTTTTTTTTCACAAACTCGTCTTTCATGTAATATTTTAATCTATCTATGTACATATAAACAATACACTTTTTATATTCATAATTTAAATTGCAATCAGTGAAATATAAAATTCTTCAAGTACCTGGAGTTTCTTATATGGTGCACATTATTTCAAGTTTTTAAAATATTACCTTGTTTCTTTCCAAATGAGCCTTTTTCTCGGCAAGGTCATTTTTGGGCTGTGAATCTGAGCTGAGTTTGATCTCTGTGTCCTTGACCCAAGCTGCTAGGAGCTGATACGAGTTATCAAACAGGTTCCAGCTGGTAGCGGTGGCCTGGAGGTCAGAGTTGGCCTCCGAGAGTCCACTCCGGAGTTTCTCATACTCCTGCTTATAGAGGAGGACCTGTTCCTGTATGCACTGGCTGCCCTCAGGACTCGTGTTCACCAACGTCCTATCACTGTGCTCACAGGTGCTGCTCACGATGCTCTGACCTTCATCCAGCGATGCCTCCAACTCCTGCAAACACAAATCGTATCTAAATTGCCTGCAGTCAAATTCTCATTTCCAAAGACTAAGCAGTTGGAGCTAAACACAACCATATGTTATTTTATCTTTGACAAATTGAAGAATGTCATAAACTGACTTAACATAAACTGAATGTCATAAACATGACTCTACATTCTCCCAGCCATGAAATTCCGAAGACGAAGTAGCTGGAGCCAAACATTTATAAGGGACCAAATAATTAATGTCACACAAAAGCTGTGTGTGACCAGATAATGCCACGCAATGGACATGCATAAACTTATTTCACCACGTCCCTTTTAATTTTTATTCATTTTTTTTATCACTTTCATGAGTGACCAAACAGATGTTTGGCTTTAAGTGCTAGGAGGATATCCTCGTGGTTTAACATAAACGTGACTGACCTCAAGATCGAACATTCAAATCTTTTATGTGCAATTAATTACATGTATATTACCTTGAGCTTGGCAAGCTTTTGCTCAATGGCCTCTTTAGTTCCACTGGAGTTGTGCAGGGACTGAAGAGCTTCTGTGGCCGAGTCAAGCCAGGTTGTGAACTCCTCTGCTGCCACCTGGTAGTGAACATGGTCACTAACGCACAGCTCCTGCTTTCTTAACCGTTCCTGTAATTGCATATAATGCATGCATATTCTGATGTCAATCTGTATATTTTTACTTTAAAGGTTACAATGTATGTCATTTTAACTCCAGTGTATACATGTGAATTACGGATCTACTCAACAATCATGGAGCCAGAAAAAAACAAGGAGTGATAACCTGGTGTGAATATACCTTTGTTTGGAGTCGGAGAGAGTGAGCAGTAGTATGAATGCTGACCTTGTATTGAGAGAGGAGTGAGTGGCAGTTTTATGAGTACTGATTTTAGACCGAGAGAGGAGGGCATGGTAGTTTGAATTATGACCTTGGAATGAGAGAGGAGCAAGTCTGAGTGCTGACCTTATACTGAGAGAGGAGTGAATTATAGTTTGAGTACTGACCTTGGGCTGTGAGAGGAGTGAGTGGTAGTTTGAGTGCTGACCTTGGACTGAGAGAGAGAGGGTGAGTGGTAGTCTGAGTATTGACCTTGGACTGAGAGAGGAGTGAGTGGTACTTTTAGTGCTGACCTTGGACTGAGATTGGAGTGAATGGTAGTCTGAGTACTGACCTTGGGCTGTGAGAGGAGTGAGTGGTAGTTTGAGTATTGACCTTGGACTGAGAGAGGAGTGAGTGGTACTTTGAGTGCTGACCTTGGACTGAGAGAGGAGTGAGTGGTAGTTTGAGTATTGACCTTGGACTGAGATTGGAGTGAATGGTAGTCTTAGTACTGACCTTGGGCTGAGAGAGGGGTGAGTGATAGTTTGAGTATTGACCTAGGACTGAGAGAGGATTGAGAGAGGAGTGAGTGGTAGTTTGAGTACTGACCTTGGGCTGTGAGAGGAGTGAGTGGTAGTTTGAGTATTGACCTTGGCCTGAGAGAGGAGTGAGTGGTAGTTTGAGTATTGACCATGGACTGAGAGAGGAGTGAGTGGTAGTTTGAGTGCTGACCTTGGACTGAGATTGGAGTGAGTGGTAGTCTGAGTACTGACCTTGGACTGAGAGAGGAGTGAGTGGTAGTCTGAGTACTGACCTTGCTTTGAGAGAGGAGTGAGTGGTAGTTTGAGTATTGACCTTGGGTTAAGAGAGAAGTGAGTGGTAGCTTGAGTACTGACCTTGGACTGAGAGAGGAGTGAGTGGTAGTTTGACGTCAGCTTGGTGATGGCATGGCTTACGCTGGCATCACAGTTAGTCTCCAGCAGGGCCTGAGCTTTCTCCTTCACTTCCTCCATTTGAGACTGCTCAACCACCAACTGCTGATGCTGATCTTTGTATTTCTGCAACACCTCCTCTTTTTCTTCCAAGGTTGTGCTCAGCTCTGGTTTATGTTTGAGGTCTGCTTCATGGCTTGCCAACAAAGCTACGAATGCAGCGTGACTCTGCTCATACTCATCCCACCTGTCAATACACTGCTGGAGAGAAGCCTCCGCACTCTCCACCTGTGAGGAGAGGTCACTGAAGTCATGCTCCATCACCTCCAGATCATGCTTGATGCGGGGCTGGCCAGGTTTGGCTGTACGAGATATGACTTTCTCAGATGCTTGTTGTACTGCCTTAAGCTTATCTTCTCCCTCGCTCAGTTTTGGTACCAATTCCTGGAATAAATCTAAGTATTAATACTCACATACACCTAAAATGTTGACAATATTTCAATTGAGCCCATTTTGTTCCTTCAGACATGACTTGATTTATTTAGTTTTTATCTGTAAACAGATTCTAATAAAAAAAAAGATTGCATACCTTAACCTTGATGATTTTGTCATCGATGGCTGCCCTGTCTCCGTAGGTATCAGAGCAGGTGGCGAGTTGTTCTCTGGTGGCCCTCAGCCAGGCACTCAGGGCAGCACTGAGGTCCATGAGCTCCACATGCTCCGCCACCTCACTCTCAGCACGGCCCAACTCATCCTGAAACATTCAATGGGGATTGATGAAGAGAAATAAAATCCCATTTACAAATTCCCACCAATTTGGGGGAATTAATCTTTTAAAGAAATCTTAAAAAAAAAAAAATATCTTTCTTAGGTAATTGTTTATTTCATAGAAAATCATTTATGAGTCAGCCTTATTCGATCTTTTCTAAGTAAAAAATGTTATTATCTTAAAATATGAATGACCAAATTAAAAAAAACGTCTTTATCTTGAAATTCGAATGACCATGAATCATGATTTAGACCAAGAGAGGAGGCAGGTTTTAAATGAATGATAATCAACATAGAGAAAGTTTTAGGATATGAGAGTTTTGAGGGTGCTGACCTTGACGGTGTGGTGGAGGGCATTGTACCGGTCCAGGATGTGGGAGGAGTCCGCTGCTGCGTCTGTCTCATCTCCCTCCAGCTCTGTAGCCTTGCTGTGAACCGAGGCAATCACAGACTCATTCGACATGACCTCCTGGTGTACACCCTGTCACAACCAAACACATCAGCATCAAAACTTATTGTCATCTATTCTACTCAATTATTAAATATTTCATTACGAAAAATCAGTGAAACAAATTTAACCTCACTTGCCACTCAAAAACATTATTTTGGTAAGAATTTCTTTTTAAAATACAAAGATAATATCTCAGTCATTGTTGCATACTCTGAGTTTCTGGCGTCGAGCTTTCTTCTCAGCTAGGTCCATTTTTGGTTCTGAGTCGCTCATTTTACGCTCCATATCTTTGAGCCATTTGCCGAGCTGCTCTGTTTGTTCATCATAGTCTTGCCATTTGAGCAGACAGGACTCGAGTGTTGTGCGGGTGTCACTCAGAGTCAGGATGAGGGCATCCCACTGCTGCTGGAGTGTGGCCAGCTGGGATCGTATGGTCTCCCGTCCAGGTCCGGAGGTGCTTCCCATTGTCTTGTCTGCCCATGTGTTAGTGGCGTGCAACAAAGACTGGCCATCCTCCTTCAGAACACCAAACTCCTGTTGATTAAAATGAAATACTATTGAATATGTTTATATGTATTGTTGTCTGATAAAATTACGGTTAAAGTGAAATAGTCACGTTGAAATATTCAGATCTTTTTAGCCTATATTCTGACATGTATGTGTGCACTTACATGGGGCCTACCAAGCTGCTGTTGTATGGGTGTGTGGAGCAGGTTGGGTACTTACATGGAGCCTACCAAGCTGCTGTTGTATGGGTATGTGGGGCAGGTTGGGTACTTACATGGGGCCTACCAAGCTGCTGTTGTACGGGTATGTGGGGCAGGTTGGGTACTTACATGGAGCCTACCAAGCTGCTGTTGTATGGGTATGTGGGGCAGGTTGGGTACTTACATGGGGCCTACCAAGCTGCTGTTGTATGTGTATGTGGGGCAGGTTGGGTACTTACATGGGGCCTACCAAGCTGCTGTTGTATGTGGGGCAGGTTGGGTACTTACATGGGGCCTACCAAGCTGCTGTTGTATGTGTATGTGGGGCAGGTTGGGTACTTACATGGAGCCTACCAAGCTGCTGTTGTATGTGGGGCAGGTTGGGTACTTACATGGGGCCTACCAAGCTGCTGTTGTATGGGTATGTGGGGCAGGTTGGGTACTTACATGGGGCCTACCAAGCTGCTGTTGTATGTGTATGTGGGGCAGGTTGGGTACTTACATGGGGCCTACCAATCTGCTGTTGTATGTGGGGCAGGTTGGGTACTTACATGGGGCCTACCAAGCTGCTGTTGTATGTGGGGCAGGTTGGGTACTTACATGGAGCCTACCAAGCTGCTGTTGTATGTGGGGCAGGTTGGGTACTTACATGGAGCCTATCAAGCTGCTGTTGTATGGGTATGTGGGGCAGGTTGGGTACTTACATGGGGCCTACCAAGCTGCTGTTGTATGTGTATGTGGGGCAGGTTGGGTACTTACATGGGGCCTACCAAGCTGCTGTTGTATGTGGGGCAGGTTGGGTACTTACATGGGGCCTACCAAGCTGCTGTTGTATGTGGGGCAGGTTGGGTACTTACATGGAGCCTACCAAGCTGCTGTTGTATGTGTATGTGGAGCAGGTTGGGTACTTACATGGAGCCTATCAAGCTGCTGTTGTATGTGTATGTGGGGCAGGTTGGGTACTTACATGGGGCCTACCAAGCTGCTGTTGTATGAGTATGTGGGGCAGGTTGGGTACTTACATGGAGCCTACCAAGCTGCTGTTGTATGGGTATGTGGGGCAGGTTGGGTACTTACATGGAGCCTATCAAGCTGCTGTTGTATGGGTATGTGGAGCAGGTTGGGTACTTACATGGAGCCTACCAAGCTGCTGTTGTATGTGGGGCAGGTTGGGTACTTACATGGGGCCTACCAAGCTGCTGTTGTATGTGGGGCAGGTTGGGTACTTACATGGGGCCTACCAAGCTGCTGTTGTATGTGGGGCAGGTTGGGTACTTACATGGGGCCTACCAAGCTGCTGTTGTATGTGGGGCAGGTTGGGTACTTACGTGGGGCCTACCAAGCTGCTGTTGTATGTGGGGCAGGTTGGGTACTTACATGGGGCCTACCAAGCTGCTGTTGTATGTGGGGCAGGTTGGGTACTTACATGGGGCCTACCAAGCTGCTGTTGTATGGGTATGTGGGGCAGGTTGGGTACTTACATGGAGCCTACCAAGCTGCTGTTGTATGGGTATGTGGAGCAGGTTGGGTACTTACATGGAGCCTACCAAGCTGCTGTTGTATGGGTATGTGGGGCAGGTTGGGAACTTACATGGGGCCTACCAAGCTGCTGTTGTATGGGTATGTGGGGCAGGTTGGGTACTTACATGGAGCCTACCAAGCTGCTGTTGTATGTGGGGCAGGTTGGGTACTTACATGGAGCCTACCAAGCTGCTGTTGTATGTGGGGCAGGTTGGGTACTTACATGGCGCCTACCAAGCTGCTGTTGTATGTGGGGCAGGTTGGGTACTTACATGGAGCCTATCAAGCTGCTGTTGTATGTGGGGCAGGTTGGGTACTTACATGGAGCCTACCAAGCTGCTGTTGTATGGGTATGTGGAGCAGGTTGGGTACTTACATGGAGCCTACCAAGCTGCTGTTGTATGTGGGGCAGGTTGGGTACTTACATGGAGCCTACCAAGCTGCTTTTGTATGGGTATGTGGAGCAGGTTGGGTACTTACATGGAGCCTACCAAGCTGCTGTTGCATGGGTATGTGGAGCAGGTTGGGTACTTACATGGAGCCTATCAAGCTGCTGTTGTATGTGGGGCAGGTTGGGTACTTACATGGAGCCTACCAAGCTGCTGTTGTATGGGTATGTGGAGCAGGTTGGGTACTTACATGGAGCCTATCAAGCTGCTGTTGTATGTGGGGCAGGTTGGGTACTTACATGGAGCCTACCAAGCTGCTGTTGTATGGGTATGTGGAGCAGGTTGGGTACTTACATGGAGCCTACCAAGCTGCTGTTGTATGTGGGGCAGGTTGGGTACTTACATGGAGCCTACCAAGCTGCTGTTGTATGGGTATGTGGAGCAGGTTGGGTACTTACATGGAGCCTACCAAGCTGCTGTTGTATGGGTATGTGGAGCAGGTTGGGTACTTACATGGAGCCTACCAAGCTGCTGTTGTATGTGGGGCAGGTTGGGTACTTACATGGAGCCTACCGAGCTGCTGTTGTATGGGTATGTGGGGCAGGTTGGGTACTTACATGGAGCCTACCAAGCTGCTGTAGTATGGGTATGTGGGGCAGGTTGGGTACTTACATGGAGCCTACCAAGCTGCTGTTGTATGTGGGGCAGGTTGGGTACTTACATGGAGCCTACCAAGCTGCTGTTGTATGTGGGGCAGGTTGGGTACTTACATGGAGCCTACCAAGCTGCTGTTGTATGGGTATGTGGAGCAGGTTGGGTACTTACATGGAGCCTATCAAGCTGCTGTTGTATGGGTATGTGGGGCAGGTTGGGTACTTACATGGAGCCTACCAAGCTGCTGTTGTATGTGGGGCAGGTTGGGTACTTACATGGAGCCTACCAAGCTGCTGTTGTATGGGTATGTGGGGCAGGTTGGGTACTTACATGGAGCCTACCAAGCTGCTGTTGTATGGGTATGTGGAGCAGGTTGGGTACTTACATGGAGCCTACCAAGCTGCTGTTGTATGTGGGGCAGGTTGGGTACTTACATGGAGCCTACCAAGCTGCTGTTGTATGTGGGGCAGGTTGGGTACTTACATGGAGCCTACCAAGCTGCTGTTGTATGGGTATGTGGAGCAGGTTGGGTACTTACATGGAGCCTATCAAGCTGCTGTTGTATGGGTATGTGGGGCAGGTTGGGTACTTACATGGAGCCTACCAAGCTGCTGTTGTATGTGGGGCAGGTTGGGTACTTACATGGAGCCTACCAAGCTGCTGTTGTATGGGTATGTGGGGCAGGTTGGGTACTTACATGGAGCCTACCAAGCTGCTGTTGTATGGGTATGTGGAGCAGGTTGGGTACTTACATGGAGCCTACCAAGCTGCTGTTGTATGTGGGGCAGGTTGGGTACTTACATGGAGCCTACCAAGCTGCTGTTGTATGGGTATGTGGGGCAGGTTGGGTACTTACATGGAGCCTATCAAGCTGCTGTTGTATGTGGAGCAGGTTGGGTACTTACATGGAGCCTACCAAGCTGCTGTTGTATGTGGGGCAGGTTGGGTACTTACATGGAGCCTATCAAGCTGCTGTTGTATGGGTATGTGGGGCAGGTTGGATACTTACATGGAGCCTACCAAGCTGCTGTTGTATGGGTATGTGGGGCAGGTTGGGTACTTACATGGAGCCTACCAAGCTGCTGTTGTATGGGTATGTGGAGCAGGTTGGGTACTTACATGGAGCCTACCAAGCTGCTGTTGTATGTGGGGCAGGTTGGGTACTTACATGGAGCCTACCAAGCTGCTGTTGTATGGGTATGTGGGGCAGGTTGGGTACTTACATGGAGCCTACCAAGCTGCTGTTGTATGGGTATGTGGAGCAGGTTGGGTACTTACATGGAGCCTACCAAGCTGCTGTTGTATGTGGGGCAGGTTGGGTACTTACATGGAGCCTACCAAGCTGCTGTTGTATGTGGGGCAGGTTGGGTACTTACATGGAGCCTACCAAGCTGCTGTTGTATGGGTATGTGGGGCAGATTGGGTACTTACATGGAGCCTACCAAGCTGCTGTTGTATGTGGGGCAGGTTGGGTACTTACATGGAGCCTACCGAGCTGCTGTTGTATGGGTATGTGGGGCAGGTTGGGTACTTACATGGGGCCTACCAAGCTGCTGTTGTATGGGTATGTGGAGCAGGTTGGGTACTTACATGGAGCCTACCAAGCTGCTGTTGTATGTGGGGCAGGTTGGGTACTTACATGGAGCCTACCAAGCTGCTGTTGTATGGGTATGTGGGGCAGGTTGGGTACTTACATGGAGCCTACCAAGCTGCTGTTGTATGGGTATGTGGGGCAGGTTGGGTACTTACATGGAGCCTATCAAGCTGCTGTTGTATGTGGGGCAGGTTGGGTACTTACATGGAGCCTACCAAGCTGCTGTAGTATGGGTATGTGGGGCAGGTTGGGTACTTACATGGAGCCTATCAAGCTGCTGTTGTATGGGTATGTGGGGCAGGTTGGGTACTTACATGGAGCCTACCAAGCTGCTGTTGTATGTGGGGCAGGTTGGGTACTTACATGGGGCCTACCAAGCTGCTGTTGTATGGGTATGTGGAGCAGGTTGGGTACTTACATGGAGCCTACCAAGCTGCTGTTGTATGGGTATGTGGAGCAGGTTGGGTACTTACATGGAGCCTACCAAGCTGCTGTTGTATGGGTATGTGGGGCAGGTTGGGTACTTACATGGAGCCTACCAAGCTGCTGTTGTATGGGTATGTGGAGCAGGTTGGGTACTTACATGGAGCCTACCAAGCTGCTGTTGTATGGGTATGTGGGGCAGGTTGGGTACTTACATGGAGCCTACCAAGCTGCTGTTGTATGGGTATGTGGAGCAGGTTGGGTACTTACATGGAGCCTATCAAGCTGCTGTTGTATGGGTATGTGGGGCAGGTTGGGTACTTACATGGAGCCTACCAAGCTGCTGTTGTATGGGTATGTGGGGCAGGTTGGGTACTTACATGAAGCCTATCAAGCTGCTGTTGTATGGTGTTCTTGTCGGCGGAGGTGTTGCCGAGAGTGGAGAGTGCACGGGATGTGGAGTCCAGCCAGGCAGCACACTCCTCGTAGCTGCGGCTGTATTGCTGGTGGTCCTCCATATACTGCTCCATCTTCTTGATCCCATCCTAAAATGATTATTAATACCAGTAAGAAATTAATGAAAATAAATAGGTTTTCCAAGTGCTCAAATTTCTGGAAAAACTTTCTGCAAAACTTTCTACAAAAATCTTTCTGGAAATTAATTTGCTCAAAATTTGTAGAATGATCAATTTATTACCTCAAAATTTTGTTCTGTTTAATTAATCATAATGAGACATGATTGTCAACCTGATTTTTGTCATAATGCAGAGTCAAACATCATAATAATAACAGTTTTCTTATGGTTTATGGTTTATTGGTCTGAAGATATTCTGTGCACTGTACCTTGGACATGGATGCAAATGCGTTGTATCTGGAGTTGAGCTGGGTGAGCTGAGATGTGAGTTGTGTATCCACTGTGTTCTGCAGCAACACCTGAGCCTTCTCACTCATTCCATCAAACTCACTCTCCTTGGACACGATCTTTTCATGGTATTCCTGTGAACCCAATACATGTTAAAGAATAATGGATGCCAATATGGAAATATAAAAGCAGAAAACAACAAGTTTACCTAACATGTCTAAGCTGAGTGAGTTCATCTTTTAAAAATTGATGTATAATATGTTTGGCCTATATGGAATTGTATGGTCTAACTTATTACATGGCAAGTCTGAGCTGAGGTTACAGTTTGTTTATTATGTAAATTGTTTTAATGGGAGATTTCTGCCAATTATTCTGATTTCGATTTTTGATTTGATTGATTTAGAAATCTTTTCAGCAATGTTCAGGGTATATCAAACCAGATCGAAGAGCGAAGCCTGCCACCAGGACTAAATGCCCTGCTCTTTTCAAAGAGTGACTGGCGATATTTATTTTGCATTATCATTTAGACATCATAGCCAGTCATGGAGCACTGGCTATAATGGGAACCAACTCAGCAGCATATATCCACTCTTCTCATCCATGCAGCATGACTATTATATTTGTCTAAGCCAGTATTTGAAACCCTGGATATTTAGCATGGGAGACTTTTTACCATCTGAGTCATGTCCCACCCACCTACATGTTCATATCGTATTTGTAAAAGACATATCTCTTATCTTACAGGGAAGCCTGCCTGGACCTAAGTTTCTAAAATTCAAGTTACCTTATGTCTATTGAGGATATCTCTCTTGTCTTGCAGGGAGGCCTGGAGCTCCATGTCACCTTTGACCCACGCCTGCATGTCATTAAGCCACTCACTGAGGGAGCTGTACGAGTCCTCGTAGTCCTTCCAATCCTCCATCAACTTCTCTGTTAACACAAATATGGCACTGCTGTAGCTTGTATGCTAGATGAGCATGATAAATACCATTAATATTAATCATTATCCTACAATTCATCCCTCCCTCTTATGAGGATAAGGGATTATCATACTTTACTTTGGAATGCCATCTAAATTCTAGAATTTACTTATTTGTTTTGTGGCAATTCTAGAAAAATCCTGTCCATTTACACTTGTATAGCATATTCACACAAACACTTGAAGTAGATCCAAAAATTGTTTAGCAAAAAAATGCATATTATTTTCATTTATAAATGATGTTCCATGAAGAATAAGATTAAAAATAGGAACTTACCAAGTTGGAGTTGAGTCTCGTCGACCTTCATGAAGCAGGCGTCAAGGTCATCTCTCAGGGTCTTGATTTCATGCTGGATCATGTCCTGCCCATGAGGTGCTGTACTAGCCAGGGTCTGCTGCGCGAGTCTGGTGACCTCAGTGACCTTCTCCTCCCCGGTCTCTCTCACTGCCACCAGGGACAGGATCTTGTCCAGTTTTGGCTGGAGTGTGTGTCGATCGCTGCGGACATCTGAGCACATTGTAAGCTGGTCGAGGCATTCTGTCAGCCAGTCTCTGGCCTCTGTGTAGCTCTCCTGGTAGGCTTCATGCTCCTCTGCGGCCTTCTCACTTTCCTTACTCAAATCCTGGTTAAAATAATAGATCACCAAAAAATGTATAACCTTGTAAATTGTGTTCTTGTCATTAAAACTTTCTAAAATTAATTTTTGAACAAAATTTAAGACACTTATCGAAGAATTCTTTTTGATTCTAGGCAAATCAGTAAAAATATACATATATTCATCATATTATTTTCCTGTTTCATAAGCAATATTTCAGAATAACAAGTTGAAAAAAAATAATATGCATTTGTGTTATAGATTCTGATTTAAAATAATCATTTTTACCTACATTATCTGTTTCAGGTCATTATCAATTTTGTGATAAATCAGACTTTTATGTCAGATGCAGAACATATTCAAACAATAGCCTCCCATTTACTCTGGCTAAACAGCTTTGGAGCTTTCAAGACAATAGATACTTGGCATAGAGAGTGTACCTGTATGTTTGTGGTGAGGTTGTTGTAGCGTTTGATCATGTTGTTGACATCTGCCAAGAGGTGAGGGTCACTGTTAGAGGAGGACAGGCTGCTGGCCTTCTCCTCTAGACTGACCACTGTGGGCTTCTCATTGGCACAGTTCAACTCCAGGACCTAAATAAATAAACCAATCATGAGGCCTGATAATATGTCAAAATAACATACAACCTGCAATCACCAAATCTGCTGTGAATATGTAAAACGATTTATAAACTACAGAACCTGTATTAACACATAAAAATATCCTTTAATTGCTAATTTACTCTTTGCCCTTGGCTGAATCTTATTTATATTTCTGAAGAAATTATATAATTAAATGGTTATATAACCTTGAACCTTAATTAAATGGTTATAATACCTTAAACCTGTCACATTTTGTGCGTTTCTCAAGTAGTGTAGATTGTAGCCCGGACTCAGCCTTGACATTCCTCTCCATATCACTCAGCCATTTGCTCAGCCTCTCAGTGGTGTCCTCGTAGACCTCCCACTGAGCACTGGCGCCCTCTAGCTGTGACTTTGCCTCATTCATCTGACTCTCCAGAATGTCCCAAGCTGTCTGTAGTTTCTGCACATCTTCACGGATGGTGTCTTTGCCGCGGGAAGCTGTATTAGGTAACACTTGATGACACGAGTCCATCACTTCCTGCAGCTTCTGGTACCCATCCTCACGCACATTCAATATTTCCTACATAGAAAGGTGCATTATATTAAAACATTTAAATCTAGAACTGTTTAATGCTTGTTGTCTTTCTTATTTATTCTGAGAAAGTCATCTGCAATATTGAAAATTTGACACATGGCAACACTTCTTGTAATCGTTTGTTAGCTGCTCACTGATTGGTCAAAATAATTGCCCTTGTCTCCCACCATTGTCTCGAATTCTGTGATTGGTCAATGAACTGGATGTGTGTAAGACAGCCATTGTATTATTATCATTATTAAGATAATATTGTAAAAAAATGAATCTATTAAATCTATTAATCTTTTTTTAAAGAATGATTAAGACCATGTGAGGACCATCAGGGAATAATGAACCAAAAATTTCATTGGTGGATAGTAAAACATTTATGAAAGAGCTCACATGTAGTTTGGTGAGTTTCTTCTGGAGTGCGTACTTGTCGCCGTCGGGGTCCTGGCATGCAGCGAGTCTCTGTGTGACGTCATCCTGCCATGCAGAGCACTCCTGGTAAGCCGCTTCATACCTCTCATGATCATTAACATATTGCTCCCAGCCTCGAAGCAGCTCCTAATACATTGTACAGCCAATGCTATCATCATTGTGTATTACCATATATCATCATATATTATCATATTCCTGATATACCAGAATATTTTATATAAATTTCACCCTTAACATGCATTTATCCCTTTTAAAATGTCCACAATTATAGTATTATAAAAAATCAAATAAGAATAAGAAACACAGATCAAGTTTGAACAAACCTTGATATTTGAGGATGTGGCATGATATTTAGACGCGAGCTGGGCGGCCTGGTTGTTTGGACGACTGTCACCAGAGGTCCTCGTCACAGCCTGAGCGTTATCGATCATCTCATCTATGAAGGTCTGATGAGAAACACTGGATTCATTCAGTTTCTGAAATATCAATCAATATACCAATCAAGTTCATGACCTCAAGAGGAAGTTCAAACTTTGGAGAGGTCTAATTGGAAAGGAAATCCAACGTGGAAGATTTAATAGTCAAACAGCATTGTATTTGGAAAGCATTCACTTTTTTATGTTTGTAGTGCAATGTCAATTGAGATTGCAGTAGCCAGGCCATGAAGCAAGAGACCAAGATGGCTGAAAGTTGGTAGAGAATTACCTCAAAATGCAATAGGTTATAATGTGTTTCACCTACAGATGGGTCTGGTTTATGTCAAGGTTTTTGCAATGTTCTACAAATGAGTGAATATGAAACTGGCCAATATGCCATCTATGAACAATAGGACATACAAGGGTCCATGCAGAGATTTTCAAGAGTTACAATATTTCAATTAGCAGGAGCGACCTAAAATATTCTCACAGATCAAGTCCACAGGTAGAGTGTAAGAATGAGTGATTACCCTGACTGCTTCGAGTTGCTTCTTCTTGTCACTGAGGGTGGACATGAGATGGACATCCTTGAGGCTGGTGTCGGTAGTCTTGAGCCAGGCCTGGTTGCTGTCATAAGACTTCTCCCACTCTTCCCACTCATTCACACACTTCTCAAGATCTCCCTTGCTCTGAATTCACAAAAACTCATCATTAAGACAAAAATAATCCCAAAACTGTTTGCCATCAGCCAACAGTAGGTTTCTATTTTTAAGTCAACTGGTCTAAACATTTTTATCACACACTAGAATTTTTGCAAATATGACAGTGTGTTGCCCAATATGTCATCTAGCAGCAATGTGATAAGTGACCTCCATACAGAAAATTGTAAAGAGCCCCCTATGATAATATTAACAAATTGTAAAGAGCCCCCTAAGATAAAATAAAAAATTGTAAAGAGTCTACTGGCTGAAAGTAAATGAGCCTTTCTATAATTCAATCCTTTTTGTCCTTTTTGCACAAAAAGCATATATTAGCATATATTACCTGTACTAGGCTGGTGAGGAAGGTCTGCCAGTCTGTCTTGTTGGTGTCCACGTCCCGCATGATGAGTTCCTTGCCGTGCGGGGCCGTGCCCGGCAACACCTTCTCGCTGAGTTCCACCATCAGCGCCATCTTGGCCTCTCCCTCAGACTGAGTTGTTTCTATGTCCTGAACATAAATGTATCATGGTAAGAGACACACCAAAATGACTGGTAGTACACATGCCACGTTCTGCTTGTCTGTCTGCCTGAACCTTCTCATAGATCTATTCTCATTGTCCTGTGAATGTTTATTTTTTTCATGCTTGCAAGTTGCTATTCATGAACACAATCTTGATGCATGAATTAATATTCACTTGCATCTTGGAACTGCTGGAATTAGTTTATATCTATATTTTTGTTGTATTTCAATTGTTCGGCTCAAATAATGATAATATGAAAAACTCTCCTTTATGATGAGAATTGTTATGATATCAAGAATTCTACTGCTGAATTGTGACCTATATTATATATATAAGATATGCATCCACTCACTTGTCATTCAGACTTTTTACTCAATCAAATTGCTGTAAAGTGATAGGAGATGTGGCATATTTTTGTACTTGCTGGTTATTTTTCTAATCCTAAGTTATCTCTTATTCTAATGTTTCAGTTTATTTGCTGAGAATATTTTTCTCACAGATAAACAGAAAATAAACCATCAAGAGAAACTATTTTTGTTGAGTGTGTGATAGTGATGTATTCTACATTTTCAGTTTATTTACTGAGAAAATCTTTCACACAGATTAACAGAAAATAAACCATCAAGAGAAACTGTTGTTGAGTGTATGAGAGCAATATAAATGTGGAGTGAAATGCAGAGATGTTTGGTGAATCTACAAGCCTGAAGTCAAGGAATGCCCAAGACTGTCATCTCCAAATTCTCTTCAATATCTACCATAAAATCAAGTCACTGCACTAATATAAAAAACGTGGGCAACTGTCTCCCAAATGAGCAAATTATCATAAATATACCCCATTATGTTAAAGTTGTATAAATTCCCATTAAGTTTAAGTTATATAAATTTACACAAAATTAACATCTTTTTGGAAGGAGGAGAGCAAAAAAACAAACAAAAATGCCATCCCCACAGGATAGGAAATTAATGGCAGTAATTTCATAAAATATAATATATACAAAAGAATGTCTGAAATATCATGTTTGGTAAGTTCCCTTTCACCTCTCAAATCAAAAAGCATTAAATAATTCATGGTCACACAAGATTGCTTTTTACAAAAATATCATAACATATTTCTAGGGCTCTGAAACAAATATAAATTGTTACTAATATTAACAAAAACTGAAACCATTTTTTCTGTTAAGAAGCATGTGTATTCAAACAACTCAAACATTTCAAAATAAGTTTGTAAAATATCTCAATTTCAGAAAGAAATTCTGAAAATTCAGATTTGAAATAAATTACATGGACTGCAATATATATATATATATATTTATATATATATATATATTTATATATATATATATATATACCGGTATTTATCTGAGGAAAGTATCACTGAGATGATAAGCTTGATCAACATAGATCAGATAAGCGACAGAGGCTGCACATCCCTACAGAAGAGAACAAAGAACATCCAGCAAAACCAGTCACCATTTTCTCTCATAGTCACATAAGTACCTAAAATGTGGATTATTCGGGAAAATGGCAAATGGTTTCTTCAGGATTAGTTTCTTTCCTCAGTGATAGGGGTAGTTTGGCCTGAAGTGAACTTACAGAGTTGGAATCGGTACACTGTGTCATCACAAATAAATAATGACCGCTCCCAGTCATGTCAACAAAGTTCTGTTCATGAAATGTCATATGCATAATTTGATCGCAAGACGTTTCCACTCTCAATGACCATTATTGTTTTTGTTTGATATTATTCAGTTAACTAGATGAACAGAACCAGAAAATATCTCCTGAACATAAATTTGAGTAAATTGGTTCAGCTGTCCTCCTGAGAAAATAAGATTAAAGTTTTTAAAATCTAATTTTCAATTCAAATCTTTAAACATGAAAACTTAAAATTTCAGATCCAGGAGCAATAATTATTTACCATGGATAACAAAGCATATTTTTCCAGAATATTTTTACAGCTAAAAGTGAGAATAGACTTTAAACCATAACTTACGCAACGACGCTGAAACCATCAGCAAAGGAAATATTTAATATGAAGCATTTTCACTTTACACTTTTTAAAGTCTTGAGTATTCTTTATAAAAATCAAATATTGGCATATAAACAAGCACTGGGAGCATCCCTGATCCAAAAGCATACATTTTAATACCTATTAAGGTAGATCCTGAGTCTCATATATACTATATATAGATGTATATACCATGTAAAATGATAATTCCCAAGATTTCTTTACCAACAATACACATTTTGGTATAAGTTGGTTGATTTGTGGGGTTTTTTCTTCTTCTTCTTTTTTTTTTTTGGGGGGGGGGGGGGGGGGGGGTAAATTCTAACAACCAATTTTAATAATTACCCAAGCAGTGTTATGCATGGTATTTTTGTCCCCTGACTGTCTTTAATTCTCTAATGGACTAAACAATTTCCTGGTTATTCTGAACTGACATAATCAACAGTCTGGAGGTTATTAATTATAATAAATGATTTTCCTACCATTGGTGTATGTAATATTATCATATCTCAAAGGATTGTCACCCTTTTTTTCAAAATATGTTCTATTCTTTTCACAAGTAAAAGTGGACATACTATCATAAACAAACACAAGAATGCAGTCACACGAGTATGCAATCATTTACACATTAAGAATGTATGGCTTGTGTAGGACTAGTGGTTACCTTGAGTCTCTGCAGTCTGCTGTGTACTGTATGTCTATCTCCGGTGGTGTCGGCACACATGGCTAGTTTCTCTCTCATCATACTCAGCCACTCTGTAGCATCATTGCTGGCCACCATGTACTCCTGATGCTCGCGTACAAACACCTCGTATTTGCCCACTCTCTCCTGCAGCATATCAAATACTCAACGTTATCAATGTCTTCATAATTGGTCATTTTTTTTATAATTTAAACTTCGTTTATTTTACTTTACAAAAGATAATATAAAAAAAGCAATCTGAGATTGGCAGATATCTGATCGTGTACACAACTTGGTGCGCAAAGACATGGTCCACCATAATGAAATTTGTTGACATTGCTCCACTTGTTTTGAGCCATTTCAGATGCCTCAATTTCATATTCTGTTGTCAAGGAAGAAATCAAGGAAGTAAAAATCTCTTGAATTCTTATTGGTCAATAATCGATAGAAGGGTGGGAGAATAGAAGTGAGGGAATTTAGGATTGGTGAAGTTTTTTTTGGCGGGGGAGGGGTGGGATGGAATATCTAAATTTTTTGAAAATGTACATTATTGAAAGAAATTCTAAACAAATCTATGGGCTGCAGAGAACATATACTGGTACCACCTACCAGTGGGACATAATTATATACATAACCATGATAGTTTTTCACCAGTTTTAGTGATGTGTGTTAGCTGACCTTGACACATGTGACCAGTGCGCTGTATCTGTCGTTCATGTTCTGTACGTGTGTGGTGAGTTTGGGATCGGAGCTACTGCTGGCCAGAGACTGAGCCTTCTCTGTCACTCCGTCCAGGACTCTCTGATATGACACCACATCCTGAGACAGGTTCTACAAGAAATACATCTCTATGTTAAATCCCAATAACTTACATAGCATTAATTCAAAGTGGGGTTTCAGAATATCCATGGAAAGGATAGAAAAGAAGTATCAGTTGGCAAAACAAATATTATGTTTTTTACATAATAAAGGATATCTGAGCTGATATATTTAAGACTTCACTGCTTACCCTGTAGGAACTGAGCTGTGATTTCTTGTCATCCAATGTGGCTTTCAGAGGCATATCTCCCTTGAGTTGAACTTCAGTCGCCTTCAACCACGCCTCCAATTTCTCATAACTCTCCTCAAACGATGTCCAATGGACGAGGCTGACGTTGAGTTGCCGCTGTGCTGACAACACCTCATCATAGAGGGCGTCCCAGTCAGCCTTGAGCTGGCGGAGTTCCTGACGTACCAGCTCGCGTCCATCTGCGGCGGTGTTTGGGTATAGCTTCTCCCCAGCCTCTATTGCCTGGTGAAGCTTCCCGGACCCGAGTTCCTTCTCCTCAGCTAACTCCTGGTGATAAAAACATAAATATAAGTTCTATATTTCTAATTGAATTAAAATATTTCTCCTGTTAATCATTCACGAATTTATCTCATGATATATACAAATAATCATTACTGAAATCATGTTTGGAGGCTTTGTGTGGTATAATTAGGTTATTTGATGACGTTACCTGGACGATGGCCTGTTTTGTGTGGAGGTCGTCCTTGGTGGCAGCGAGTCCAGCTGAGCGAGCGTACTTGTCCTTGGCAGTCCTAAGCCAGCTGCTGGCCTCAGAGTACTTCTCCTTGTACGTCTCATGATCCAGAACATTCTGCTCACACTTCTTGTGCATGTCCTGAAACATGGAGTAGAGCCTTAATGCATAGGAAACATGGAATAAAGCCTTAATGCATTGGAAACATGGAATAAAGGCTTAATGTATAGGAAACATGGAATAAAGCCTTAATGCATTGGAAACATGGAATAAAGGCTTAATGTATATGAAACATGGAATAAAGCCTTAATGCACAGAAAATATGGAATAAAGGCTTAATGCATAGGAAACATGGAATAAAGCCTTAATGCACAGGAAACATGGAATAAAGTTTTAATGCATAAGAAACATGGAATAAAGTTTTAATGCGTAGATAAAATGGAATAAAGTCTTAATGCATAGGAAACATGTAATAAGGGCTTAATGCATAAGAAACATGGAATAAAGTAAAAAAAAATGCACAGAAAATATGGAATAGAATTTTGATGTATGGGAAACATGAAATAAAGCCTTAATGCATTGGAAACATGGAATAAAGCCTTAATAATAATAATAATAATAAAATTTGTATAGCGCTGATACCAGACAAGTCTGTTCATAGCGCTGGGTTCAGGACATGCATCCTGAAGAGATGAGTTTTCAGCCTACTCTTAAACGAGGAGACTGACGTGCTTGTCCTAATATTAGTAGGCAAGGAGTTCCATAGTCGTGGACCAACAGATGAGAAGGCCCTGTCACCTACTGTCCTTAGCCTGGTATTAGGTACCTGTAGGTGGGTGCCATCATTGGATCTCAGACAGCGTTCACCTTCTTTAATCAGGAGTAGATCCCGTAAGTAAGGCGGAGCCTTACCATTAAGGGCTTTCCAGGTTAATAGAAGAATTTTAAAATCAATTCTCGCATGAACGGGAAGCCAATGCAGTTCCCTTAATTTTCCTGAAATGTGATCAAATTTCCTGATTTTTCCAACTACCCGTGCTGCAGAGTTCTGGAGGTATTGCAGTTTCCTAATGTCAGTTTTAGGAAGACCCGCCAGAAGACCATTACCATAGTCAAGGGTGGATGTTACGAAAGCATGGGTAAGTGTTACCGCGGTCTTCTCGTCTAGACAATGTCTGATGGCCGCCAGGTTCCTGATGTGATAATAGCCCTTCTGACACATTTTCCTGATCTGGGCCTTCATGTCCATGTTGGAGTCAAATGTGATACCAAGGTCAACAACTGACTGGCTAGAAGCAATATCAGAGTCACCCACTCTGATTGTGGTTGGGATACTGCTATGGGTGGTAGTACTGTACCTGTCAGTACATATGAGCATCTCTGTCTTTCCATCATTTATCTTCATCTTGTTTGATATGAGGAAGTTTCTGACTTCACTGACACACTCCTCCAGTTTGTGTCTGCTCATATCCACATGATGGGGAGAAGCGTGGTCAACAGGGATGTAGATCTGAGTATCATCTGCATAAATGTGATAGCTCAGACCATATTTTGCAAGTATATCAGATAGGGGTGTCATGTAAATGGTGAACAGTATAGGACCCAGGACTGAGCCTTGGGGAACCCCATATTTTAAGGATTTGAGACAGGATCTATGGATCCCCACCTTCACACATTGCTTTCTGTCCATTAGGTATGACCGAATCCAGGAGAGTGCATGACCTTTGACGTTGCATCTCTCCCTCAGCCTGTCCAAAAGGATTTGATGGTCAATAGTGTCAAAGGCAGCGGAAAGGTCAAGCAACAACAAGATAACTGCCTTTCTGTTGTCAAGGCAACCCAGGATATCATTTTGCACTTTTAACAAGGCGGTTTCAGTGCTGTGATATTCTTTGTAGGCTGATTGAAACTTGTCAGTAAGACCATTCCTTACAAGATGGGGGACTAGTTGGTCTGCAACCGCCCTCTCTGTTAGTTTAGAGACAAATGTAAGGTTGGAAACAGGCCTATAGTTTTTTTCAACCAGTTCTAGACCGAGTTTCTTCAGCAGGGGTGTTATGATGGCTATTTTCATATTCTCCGATACTGCTGATTCCATCAGTGATTTATTTATGATGGAAGTAATTATTGGCAGGAGGTCATCTAAGAGGTCAAGTAAGAGCCAGGTTGGAATTGGATCCAGGTCACATGACTTCTTTGCTGACCTTTTGACCAATTTCCGTACGTCATCAATGGTTAGGGGTGTGAACCTTTCCAGACATTTAGTACTATTGTTCGCAGTGTCACCTGGTGGCGAAATTTGGCCTTAATGCATAGGAAACATGGAATACATCTTGATGTATGGGAAACATGGAATAAAGGCATATATATACATATATACTGGATAGATAATTGCTATGACATATAAGATGAGTGGTGGTGAGTTTACCTTGCTGGAGGTGAGCAGGGCTTGGTATCTGCTGGCCAGCTGAGTGGCCTGGGTGGTCACTTTGGGGTCAGTTGTGATGGTCTTCAGAGCGGTGGCTTCATCTTTGAACTCGTCCACATCCACCTGGTGTGACTTGATGCTCTGCACCAGTTGCTGTAATTCATACAATGTCTCTTATTGAAACAAAATTAAGGTCTTTTCTGGGATATTAGAGCCCAAAGAGAGATAAGGCTTAAGAAGGAGGCATTTACAAAATGTTTAATATTTCACATGGCCAATGTTAGTGACTGAATAAATCACTTGTTTATATTTGACATTAAAAGAACAAAATACAGAGAAAGAATGTCCAAATTATCAAATATAATTTGTTTCTATTGGAGTCCTTCTTTAAAGTACATTCATGTATGATATAATAATCAACTAACTACAACTACTGCCAACTATTTCAGCCATAATACTCTTCTTAATTATAACCGGTAACACAGTCATCCAGTCGTTTGCATGTATGAGCACTACAAAGCTATGCTGTGGAATCTGGCAGGAGTGGCTTTCAGAAAAAAATGTCTTCTTTTCTATGGACTTATGCAATACCCCCAAATTCCAGGGATACTTTCACTGCAATAGTTTTATTGCTAAGTTATGGTGTAATGTCATGGTAGTTTCAAAAGCCAAAGTTTATCATAATGATTGAGTAAATGAACCCAACAGTTTATAGAAATAGAAATAAAGATATGATTTTTATCAAATATATAATGTACGAGTGACAAAAGAAGTCGTCTACAAAACCTTTTCACCTCTTTTTAATCCATCTTTGTAGTTATGAGTCAAAAGATGAATTTATCACATATAGAATTTTGATGTATAGTAGAGTATGATTTGACTTTTAGCATACCGATGGTAAACTTATCACAGTAAAAAGTAGGTGACATTCATAATATTGCATAATAATAAAATTGGTATATTGGAGCACAATGTTTATTTCTTCAGAACAATCTACCGAGGCAGCGATTTCTGGAATGTGTATATGTGCCCTCATCTTCAGTTGGTTCCTTTTACATAATTCCAAGTTTTCATGAACATACAGTGCAAAAATATGATCATTTTCATTTTCTTGTGTGGCTTGAAGATAAAATGGGTAAAACATTCAAGCTTTATTAAGTATAAGGTGTTAAAGTACACACAAATATAAACAAAGCTGATGTTATAAAATTGGCATTAAAAAACGGACCAAAAGCTCAGACAGCCAAGCAAGAAGGAATCTCATAGGATATAACATGCTAGTAATATATAAAACATATCCTAATTAGCCCTAACAGTGCCACATGTAAACCGCTCTTAGTCTTAAGCCAGAACAAGGGTTAAATATATAATTTTTTTAAGCAGGCATGAGGGATACATTTGTCCAATTCTGAATTTGAGACTCCTCATTCTGGTAAAGAATTGAGAAGATCAAAGGCAAAAGGACAGCTGGAATATAAAGTCAGGGAAATGCCATAAATGGATGGTGCTTGTCTGTAGATAATACCAGTCAGACCTCATTGCCATTTCTCACTCGAAAAATAATCTTAAATTTCAACTATTTTGGTAAGGCAAATGCCACATATTTCTCCTATTTATAAAAAATCAATGACAGATTAATTTAACATAAAGAGTGCAATTGCAGCTTGTCATATTTGGCTTATTTTTTCTAAGAAAGTATGCCTATCTGACAGAGGATGCCACTTTATTGTATAACGTAAAGTATATGCATTAAGAGTATCATTAAGGAAGAAGTTTCTATGTATGAAACCTTGCCATGGGTGTTTATCTTCTGAAATGTTGCATTATTGGAAATTGCTAAGAGTATCCATTGGGGATGTCTTTAAAATGTGTCCATTGTGCCCCAAAGCAAAGTACTTTGTAAAATTTGTACATAATTTTCTTAAATAGTCATAAATATATAAATATCTAGCTGTAAGATAATGCTTTATGTTAAAATTTTTGATGGAAAATAATAGTATGTTTATCAAATTTTTATCTTTACCCATTAAAGATATAAAACAAAGATGGCAACCTGCAAATGCACTATTGAGAACTGACAACCAAGCTGATATATATATATATATATATATATATATATATATATATACAGGAGTGTAATGGCAACATGACATGACTGCTGAATGGAGCAAAAGTGCAATGCAATGATTAGAGCATCTTACATCTTCTTGTGTGATCAGAGCCTCAACTGGGACCCTGTGATTCTCAGCCTCTGTGATCAACTCCTAATCAGGGTGAAAGTGTGTTATATAGTCAATGTGTGTGACCTCTGACACTGCCTCACCCACTTCAGCATCTCTCTATATTTTTCATTTACTAAAATAGATCTAAACCTTTCCAATGTGCAAAATCGTAGTAGGCATTATTTTTGAAGATATCTAGACAGATTTGTTTTAAACCAAAATAAATTGTAAATAGCCAGGCAATGTACACTAATTTTGTGATGCAATGATTTTTTGAGTCAGTGTGCAATTTTAGATATTTTGGTGCAACTCTTGTAGAGATTTTGGGTGATCATTGATTTGTGTCATTGCAAGCATAATGCTTTTTGCATCAAGTAATATTATACTGAAGCAACTTAATTACAACTGTAATATTATCATGATCACATTTGTTAAAATCACACAACTATCAAAGAAAAAAGTCTATATTGATCTATTATTGATTATTTTAAATAAATCTTTACTAATTCATGATTTATTGTCTGTTCATTATAATTAAATGATTTTTCATTCATTGTTATATGTACATCATTTTAAGGTTTTCAAAAGTAAAATACAAATATCTTAACATACCTGATATTTCTGCATCTGAGCCTTCTTGTCATCATGAGTGGAAACGAGGCTGAAGTCCTTGACCTTGGCTTCTGTTTCCTTTAGCCACTGAGCCAGGCTGTCATAGGCCTCATCATATTCATGCCACTGTGCAAGAGCCGAGTCCAGGCGGGCCTTGGTGTCATGGAGGTCGGCCTGGAGCTGTGCCCAGTCTGTGCGGACTGAGTCCATGTCCTGCTGAATGACCTGTCTGCCCTCATCACCAGTGTGAGCAAGAGTGAGCTCAGCACAGTGTATACTGCCCTCCACCTTGCTCTCCCCATCACCAGCACCATTCACCAAGTCCTGAAGCAAATATGAGCAAAAACTTTTATCATGATGGAATTTTGTCTATATATCTCACGTTACTTTTTTTTTGGAAGAACACATACAAATGGTAGTGCTAACAGAGTGATACACAACCAAAAATACTGCCTTACATTTATAAGTTATCATTCTCATAATACATTTGATTTATGCTCAGTCCATTAATTTGGTCCACAATATGAGTGATATGTATGAACAGTATCCAGAATTTTGGCTTTCAAATAACAATAAGATTACAAGATCATAACATTTTAATTTTATATTTCCACTATTACATCAGTCTCAGGTTATGCCTCATTCTTTACTTGACAATAATTAAGGTAATGAAAGAAGTTCAAAGATGTTCAAAGTTCTTTCATCCCTCTGTTATTAAAACATACCATAGTTCTGTCAAGCTTGTTGATGATAGCATGTTTATCCCCAGACACTTCAGAGCACATGGCCAGGCGATCTTGGGCCATGCTGAGCCAATCAACAGCTGCTTGGTGGGTGTCCTGGTACTGAGCATGCTCATGCACATGCTCCTCACATCTCTGGATTGCTTCCTGTCAAAGAATAGGTTATTTGTCTTCATTTTTATCCTTTTCATTGCAGCGTTATGAACACATCATGTGATATGCAATAATCTGGCAAGTAAGACTTAAAATCAAATAATCATTTTAAGATTTTTGTGCTTAATTGTGCTATAAACAAACATTCCTTACTTTTGCTGAATTCATAAGCTGTTCATATTTGTTTTTGGTGTTCTTGATGAAGCTGTCCACCTCTGGATTGTCATCAGAGTTCTGCAGTAGGGACTGAGCCTTGTCAACTACACTGTCCACCAGGCGGCGATGCGATGTCACGTCCTGTAGCACAGCTTTGTTGTTCTGCAGCTGCAGTCTCTTCTCCTGCAGCGAGTTCTTCTGCTCAGTGTCTGTCTTGAGCCATGTGTCCACCTCAAGCATCCACTTCTCCAGCTGCTCCTGCCCATCAGAGAACGCAGCCCACTGCGACTCACTGGTCTTGCACACCTTCTGGAGTTCCATCAAATCCGTCACAAGGCGGTCCCATACATCTTTGGCTGTCCTCAGCTGCTTGCGAATTTTCTCCCGCCCATCAGTAGCAGTATCTGGATACAGTTTTTCACCACTTTCTATCGCCCTGTTGAGTTTTTCTTGCCCAATCTCCTTCTCGGCCTGAAGAAGCTCTAGTTGTTGCTGCTTCTCTTCCAGTGCTTCTTTGCTATCAGACATGTGTCTCACATGATCTAGTCTGTCCTTGGCATCAATCTGCCACTGTGTGAACTCCATGTAGTTCTCTCTGTAGAGCTGGTGGTCTTGTGTGTATTTGTTCCAGCGTGTAACAAGTTCTTGCAGTGCAGCTTTCAGAGCTTCATATCTCTGTTTGGTCTGAGTTACATATGTACTGACTCTGGCATCCGTACTGGTTTCTCCAAGAATCTGGGCCATGTCTGCCAGTTTATCTATGTGAATCTCATGATCCTCAATTTCTACTTTGAGAGACTGAAATATCACCATTTTATTGATGTTAAATGAAAATGCCTAAAATCTATACACAAATCATCTTTTTTTTTTTTTTTGTAAAATAATTACAAACTGCAAAATTGTCAACTAAAACTTTTCATCAATATCTTTATGAGTATGACCAGATACCATCCAACTGCATTGATATCCTAGTCATTCTTTTTTTACTAGTTTAAAGGAATATTTTTTCTTCCCTCTCTCTCTATATATATATATATAAAATATCTAGAACTCACCTTGACTTTGTCAACTTGTTGTTGCTTTTCTTCCAGTGAAGATTTGAGTTCTGATTCTCTAAGGTGCATTTCCTTCTGTCTGAGCCACTGACTCAATGAATTGTGTGCATCCTCAAACTCTATCCAATGCGACAGTGCCCTCTCCAGGCGACTATGTACATCATCCACACTTGATGTGTATTCAGCCCAATCAGCCTGCAAACTGTCAACCTCTCTACGGAGGATTTCTTTTCCTGCTGAAGATGTGGAAGACATGGTCTGAGAGTTGAGGTCAACCACTTGGTCCAAGATGCACTTGTCATCTTTAATCGCACCCTCAATGTCCTTGAAAGGGAAAAAAATATTCTTGATGAGTATTCTTTTAGTATTTTGGAGAAAATAATCTTTTATCTTAATAAAAGAAAAAAGAATCTTTTATATTTCATGAAGATGCGTTATACAAATAAAATAATTCATAAGAAGAAATCAATCTGCATTGAGGATTTAAAATTCTGACCTTGAGTCTTTCCAGTTTGTTTTGAATGGCATATCTATCACCAGTCACATCGGAGGATGACGCCAGCTTGTCTTTGTTATTAGTGAGTATATTTTGTAGGTTTTGCTCAGCATCTTGGTAGTCTTGGTGATGACCTACATGTACCTCATACTGCTGTAAGAGTTTCTGACTCTGCTCACACAATCCTTTATACTGAGTAGTTTGGTCCTCCAACAAGCGAGATACTCGAGTGTCAGATGAGGTTTGTGACAATGACAAGACACGGTCAGCAAGTGTGTCAAGCATGTGTTGGTGGGACAAGATATCTTGGTGGTGAACTTTGTGACTCTGTAGTTGCACTTTTTTCTCCTGTAAAGTTGCTTTCAGTTCTGAATCTTTCTCTAGCTTAGCCTCAGTCTCACTTATCCAGGCCTGGAACTGAGCAAAGCTGTCATCGTAGGAAGACCACTGCAGGAGACACACTTCTAGGTGGCGCTGCGAGTCTGATAGCTCGTCACTGAATGTCTCCCACTTCTCTCTGAGGTTACGTAGTTCCTGTCTGACAATCTCACGCCCCTCGGCAGCAGTATTTGGGTAGAGTTTCTCTCCCAGCTCAATGGTCTGGTGGACTTGTTGAGCTCCCTGCTCCTTCTCCACGAGCAACTCCTGAAAACACGGAAATATTTCTTTCATTTCAAAATAGTCATCAAATATTTGTGTTTAAAGGCAGACAAAATCTGTTATTTATTGTACTTTATTGTCCTGTTATTTATTGTAATTTATAACAAATATATACCTATTTTTAAATCATTAAAAATATAGTGTATAAAATTTTGACTGCCATGAACAGACCTAACCTGGTATGATGCTTTATAAATGTTTTATTATTTATTATTGTTATATTACCTGAATCTTTGCCTGCCTGTCTTCGATGACATGTTTATCTCCAGTAGTATCAGAGCACTGGTTGAGTCTGAGGCCGAGCTCACTGAGCCACTTGCTGCAGGAGTTGTAACTGGTCTGATATGACTGGTGTTCACTCACATACCCCTCCCACTTTGTAATCATATCCTGTAAACAAAAAAAAGATATGTTTGTAACCTTTTCTTTCTCCAAAACCATTATATTATGACCTCAAAATTTTTTTTTAATCCATAAAATCGATAGATTTAAGAGATTTTTCATATTTCATAGTGCCATTTTGGGGGAATTTGGCATTTTTTCTTGTTATTTTAATCACATGTGACTGTCTCACCTTAAGATTTGCTTTCAGAGCGGTGTATCTAGCATTAAGTTGTGCTGTGTACTGTGCCATCTTAGACTCTCCCATCTGTAAATGCTGAGCTTTGACACTCACAGCTTCAAAGTCTGGCTGGCGAGCTGCCAAATCATGTTGTTGAGCCTAGAATACATATATGCACCATCACATGCCCGATTCGTAATTGCGTCTGCTGATATTTTAAAATTAGGATACAATACTGATATCAACAACATTTTCAAAACAAAATATTCCTCTTTCAGACAATGTGTCCTGTCTTGTGCACTGTCAGTTTGAGTATTTTCAATTAGACTTTTCAAAGAGAATTTGCATGTTATACTCTACACATTGAAATTTTCATATTGATTTTAAAATATTCTTTAAATTCACACACTTCAAAACTTGTTGGCATAAAAAAGCAACTATTGCCTTCGAATATGTCAGCTCACAAAAAGCAAACACACTATTTTCCATGTTTCAGCAATGCTGTTTAATTTGTAATTCTCAGATTTTTTTTTGTAATGTGTTTTTTTGTGTGTGTATATTTGACATTTTGATATTCAACTCTAAAGAGCTATAAAATGATTTGTGAATAAAAAAAGTTGGAAATGTATGATTTTGGTTGTTGCTTGGTTGGCATGCATATTAAAGTGAATATGTTAATAAATTTAATCTCTATCATTTTATCCTGGCGTAAAAACTAGTATACTAGTACCTGCTGTAAAAACTAGTATACTAGTATATGTTTGCAAAACTAGTTGCCAACACCACAAATGATTCCAATACTACATGTATTACCACTCTGCGCATTTCAAGATTGAATGGTGATTGAACTAATTTTAACACAGAGGATGACCAAAATTACAGGGACTTGTGAGTGCATAGTGAAATCACTGGCTCGGCACAATTTCCAACTGCCTCAACCAGTAGCCGCCATAGCAGCCTTGAACAAACTGCAGAAAACAAAACGTCATGACTGGGCGACCTGTGGAGCCAATGATAACACCAAGATTTGAAATAATCCGTAATATGCTTTAAATTACTTAAATATCCTTCTTTTGTATTGTGTGAAAGTGAAGTAGAATGACAAAATTCACATTTAATGGAAATAAGGAATATGTAAACAACATTTTTATATCATGTTCTTTCTTTTTTTTGTTATTTCATGTATGATTAGCTTCTCAATAATAGATTGCATATGCATTTGACCAATAAGTGCAATATTCTATCATATTAAATATAATATGTACAAAAGAAGTGCAGTTCACTCAAATCAAAGAAGACACCCCTATTGACATTGCTACATTCTATTCATCTACACCAAGAGATAATTCAAATATCTCTAAAATATGTGTTTATGTAAAAACATTTCACCAAATCATATTCCCAGAATGGAATATAAATAGACTAAAGATCAATAACTATTAAGATTAGCACACATTGGGGTAGGGGTATCACCTTTCCATTTAGCATTATGTGCAGGTCAGAATCAATCTGGTAATATAACACCACTCTCTCAGCCAATTCTTTTATGTATTTCTATATGTTTTCCTAGATAGTGCAAATGTTATCATTTTCCATGCTAATCATTTATTAAGATTACACAAGGCTGATTGAGATATGTTATAAATCCAGATTGGTTAGGAGAAGTTTGTGCATAAAGTGTTGCATGCAAAGCTTGAAGATTTGGTATGTTGTGTTTCATTCAATTCATAATCACTCAATAGACACAAATTAAAATGAAAATGTGGCTTTTTAAATTATTTCTGGTAACTATGACTATTATCATTATGATTTAGATTTAACATTTCTTACTTCATTTTAATTTACTAATGAGTGATATGTATGCAGGGTGTAAGAACAATGTTAGCACTGTGGACAACCAACCCTGTAAGTCATGCGGCTGGACAGACTGCCCCTAGGTGGCGCCACACCCTTGTTACTAGGGGAGGCGTCACCAGACGACGGGCTCCCAGTCTTCACATTGAGGCTCTGAAAGTCAAACTGCTTCAGGCGAACTGTATGGTCCACTGCCTGAGGTGCAGCAGACAAACAACCAGGAAATACCAACGTTAATATATTGCATACTTTTCGTTTCCAAAGAACAATGGGGCTGGTGAATATCTGGCCACCAGGTGGTGCTCAGTACATCCTGTTGTGTGCTACCACATGATGACCAAGCCCAAATTTAAAGTCACAGATCTCATTTATTCTCAGCTATTATATTATTCATGAATTAAATGATCATTTAACAATGACTGCTTTATTTTGCTTCAGCACAGTACTATGCAGAATAATACATTCCCATATACACCAATACCATACATGCTATTAATTCAGCACTCAACCTTAACTATGTAAATCTATCTCTTTACATAACCATATGTTTAGTTCTTTTCAAATTACACTGGTGAATTATTTTCAATTTTTCAAAATTTAAGTTGTTCTATTTTGAACCCAAATTGAGTAAGTCACAATTGTGCTTTTAGTAGACAAACAGTTCAAATGTTCACAGTGCCTTTTAATGATTGCAATATTAAAATGTTAGAAAATTGATGATTGTGTCCACATAAGATCTTAACTATCATAGATCATGTAAAGAATTAAATCATTCAAAAGATGGAGTGTTTCAACACCTTCATTAAAGCAATAATTTGTTCTAAGGAAATTGCTAAATACTGGTAATAAGTTGCAGAAAGTGCTCAAACAGCCTTACCTTGACATTATCTAACTGAGCCTTCTTGTCATCGAGGGAGGACTTGAGTTCTGTGTCCTTGACGTTAGCTTCCATGTCTTTCAGCCATTTGTTGAGGGAGTCATGCAGGGTGTCATAATCCTGCCAGGCCTGCAAGGATGCCTCAAGCCCCTGCTCTGTCTCCTGCAATAAATGTCATCACCATCAGATGGTGCTTTTTCATGAGTGAGAAGTGATTTGTGCATGTTTAAGTACAGGAATTTCCTTATTTCATGGATCCTGCACAAGCTCGATTTAAAAAAAAATCAACACTAGTTTTGCTTGTAATGAATCATTACTTCTATGATTAAAGCTATCTCATATCATAATATGGCCCCTTACTTTGTGAAAGGTTCTTACAATAATTTCATGATAAATGAATTTGGATGGACTGCAGTCAATTATCTGCCTGGGATGGACTGCTTTTAATCCATTTTGTAAGACTATAAAGCACTTTACCAGAGCAAAACAAAATCAATATTCATCAACTTTGTTACACTATTGTTGTATTTAAGTTCACCCAATATTAATATTTGAGCTTACATTAAGTTTGCTGGTAAATGTATGCCAGTCATGCTGGAGTGCATCAAGTTCCCGCCTGATCTGCTGCTGTCCACCGTGTGCTGTATGGGGGTGGGCTGCCTCTGCCAGAGTGTGCACCTGTTTGATGCGTGGCTCTCCCTCGTCCTTGGCCGGCATGACGTCCTGGAGCGTGTGCAGCTTGGCCTGGATAGCGTGTTTGTCTGGTGCGGGTTGCGAGCACACTTCCAGTTTGTCCAGCATGGTCTGCAGCCAGTCTCGACACTGCTGGTACTCATCTGTGTAGTGCTGGTGAGTACTCACTGCCGACTCACACTCTCCAACAAGACCCTGAACATAACATTAACATTTCATAATCTTCTCTCAGATCAAAAAGTCAGTTATAAAACTTTCATAAGTGCCAATAGTTCAGCATATAAGTAGGCAAATTTTAATTTCCAACAATTCCATATACATGTGTACAAACATTGGCTCTGGAGCACAGGTCAGAGTAGTGAGTTGTGACGTCAGCCACTTGTATACGTACCTTGGCCCTGGAGCACAGGTTAGAGTAGTGAGTTGTGACGTCAGCCACTTGTATACGTACCTTGGCTCGGGAGCACAGGTTAGAGTAGTGAGTTGTGACGTCAGCCACTTGTATACATACCTTGGCCCGGGAGCACAGGTTAGAGTAGTGAGTTGTGACGTCAGCCACTTGTATACATACCTTGGCTCGGGAGCACAGGTTAGAGTAGTGAGTTGTGATGTCAGCCACTTGTATACGTACCTTGGCTCTGGAGCACAGGTTAGAGTAGTGAGTTGTGATGTCAGCCACTTGTATACGTACCTTGGCTCGGGAGCACAGGTTAGAGTAGTGAGTTGTGACGTCAGCCACTTGTATACGTACCTTGGCTCGGGAGCACAGGTTAGAGTAGTGAGTTGTGACGTCAGCCACTTGTATACGTACCTTGGCTCGGGAGCACAGGTTAGAGTAGTGAGTTGTGACGTCAGCCAGGTGATGGTTGACGGAGTCGGAGTGGAGTGCTTGCCCTCTCTCCTCTACATTACTGACCACACTCTGCTGGGTAACAATATCCTGGCACAATGTCTACAACATACATATCCACACAATACTACTCATTCACCACCAATCAGCATTTACTGCACAACCCTAAATTATAAGGTATTTTTTCTTACTAAGCAGAATAAAAATTCACTTAACCCTCTTGATTAAATTCACTAAAACCCTCTTTAAATACTATGAGAAAAACCATCACCATTTTGCCGTAGAAAGAAAAAAGTTATATTGATGTGAAAATAGGTCATGGAATTCAAGAGTTGGATAGCCATTTCCACCAGCACACAAGCTGAGAAGTTAGTAAATCAAGCTTGCAGGATCACATTTACAATCCTACATCCTCAATAGATCTGCAGGGTATGAAATCAATATCCTTTTCTCTACCATCTATAAGGTATTCTAAAATATCTACCTGACATATATATACTTAATGAATAAAGTGTCAAGTATCAGGATTAAAATTAAAGAAATCATCCAAAAAGAGAAACTGGATATTTCAAAAATCAAATGTACATCACCAGTTTCAACTGCTGATTCAGTAATTTGAAAGCAAGAAGCAAAAAGTTTAATGAAGAATAAAGTTCAGAGAAAAGCAGTTTCATCCCCTGGCCAGAAGATGGCGGTAGGCTTGTAAATATACCCTGTAATGCTGTAGCATAGCTTTCTTCTCTGCTATAGAGTTCTTCACTTCCACGTCAGTCAGGTTAGATTCAGCGTCTTTCATCCATGTCTCAAACTGGCCAAGACGGTCCTCAAACACAGACCACTGAGTGAGGGAGGTGTTGAGGCGTCGGTCTGCATCGCTCATGTCATCACTGAATGCCTCCCATATCTCGCGCAGATCTCGGAGTTCTTGGCGGACAATCTCTCTGCCTTCTGTAGACGTTGTCGGGTAAAGCTTCTCACCAGCTTGTGTCACGGCTGTGAACTTGGACAGACCTTCGTCTTTGGTGTCTAGCATTTCCTGTTTAAGTATAACATTATCCGCTATCTTAAAATCATTTTAATGTTTAATCATGTGGTTAAAATATGTTCATTCTAATCTGAATATATAAATTGGATTATAAAATAGCATAAACTATGTTTGTTCATGTTGTTGTCACCTTGATATTTGCATGTTTTTTCTGTAGTTCCGCTTTCTCGCCAGACACCTCAGTGAATGTTTGGAGCCTCTCGGAAGCCATTTTCAACCAATCAGAACTGGCTGTATAGCTATTCACATATGCCTGATGTAGCTCGACATTCTCCTCACACTTCTCATACGAATCCTAAAACACAAAGCAAAATAAAACAAAATAACCAAACTGTTATAATAATTGCTATATAATTACATTTTCCTTTCCATACATTTTAATCATCTAACATTTCCCATATACTAAATGGTGACCGGCTGTTCTGCCATTCCCCCTCTTCAACCATAACCTGTTGACCCTGCCTGTTCAACTTTATAATATCAATTAAATTAGCTACTTTATACTTTTCCGTTTCAATATAGGTTTGGCAGTCAGGGTCAATAAGCTTTCTTGAAGGATATTTCTTGACTTCTGAGCTGTTAGAGTAACTGGGGCTGACTTCTTGTTGGGACTGTTCCTCATAGCCCCGCTCAATCTGGGAGACAGAATTCGTTCCCATGGTCGAACATGTGACGGTCGAACAGAAGTATGGTAAAAAATACCAGCAATCTACTAAATAACTTTTGTCCACATAGAGGATATGCATTAACTTTTTTCAAATATTCAAATACCTTGACAGTGTCTTGGAGGTTGTGAAATCTTTTGTTGAGTTGGTTGGCATAGGTGGCAGTGCGATTGTCAGATGTTGAGCGAGAAATATCTTCAGCTTGTTTCAATACTGTCTCCATAGTAACACGGTGAGCAGACACATCATCCGCCAACAACTTCAAAGTAACAAAAATTATTTCTTTATTTCATAATGAATTATCTCAAACTATCTATCCTTGAAAATACCAACATATACAATTTCATATATATAACCAATGAAATGCGAATTTCGTCCCTTCTTTGTAGTGTTCATGTCAGATAATATCTTTAAGTTTACTCTCTAATAAATTATTTCAAAGTAATATATTAAAATGTTGAAGTTTTATGATGTAGATAAATCTTTTATTACCTTAAATGTTTCCATCTGTTGCTGTTTAGCGGGAAGGTCAGGTTTGAGTCCAGCCTCATTTCTGACCTTGACCTCTGTGTCCTTGACCCACTGAGACAAGGTCTCGTAGAGCTCATCATAACCCTGCCACTGCTGTCTGCACTGCTCCAACTTATTCCTGAAATCACAAATATTTCTGTCAGTTTATAAGAAATATCTGCAACAATACAGATCACACATTCTTATATTCTAAAATCATAGTGTAAAGGACTGGTATGGCCCCCTCCAAAAAAAAATAAATGAAACATATTTTCACAATATAATTAGGCATAACATGTTTTTTGTATGAGATGTACTACCAAACTTGGAGAGTCCTGCCCCTACACTTGTATGAATGTGCCCCAATGGCATTTCTCTTCAAGAAATAACAAGCCATGAAATAATCTATTTCGCACCAATTTAATTATTTATTTTTGATTTCACATAATAAAAAGTACTGACTTTGTGTCTAATAGTGTCGCCTGGTAGGATAGCCAGTCCTCGTGTTTGGCTTGCTTCTCCTGCTCCAGGCCAGACTTCTTGGTGGCATCAGGAACGGCAGACTTGAGCAGGTCCACCTTTTCTAACGCTATGCCAGTCTTGAGTTGTCCCTGGTCCTGGGCTACGATGAGTTCCTCGATGGTGGAGAGTTTAGCCTCAATGCTGTATTTGTCCCCGCTTAACTCGCTGCACCACGTGACCTTCTCTTTGGCTGAACTCAGCCATCTTTGTTGATCGAGCTGCGCCTCTGACACACGCTGCTCAAGACTGTGGTACAACACATCCTCCACCTTAAAGTAAAATTAAATATAAGAATTAGTGAATAAAAAAACATCACAAAAAAAGATATAGAAATAATCAAATATTCAGATCCTCCAATAAAAACACATCACAAAATATGAAGTGAACAATATTTTGAACAGAAAATTGTACATGTGTTCTATAAATTGCATTTGAATCATTGCATGTCACACTAGAATTAATATTCCATAAAACTGTGGTAGATTTTAAATAGTCTTTCATCAGAATTTATCCTGTTACCATATTAAGCAAAGCTGAAGAATGAAATAGAACTTTTAATAAACATTTCATTTAGATTCCAGTATTCTGACCTTGGCAGCCTTCTGCAGTGCAGCGTCATACTTCTTCCTGAGAATGGAGGCGTCCTTGGCCAGGCTGGTGGCTTCTGGGATATTATAACTGCTATCTAGCTTGTGCAATTTGGTCTCCAGCTGATCAAGGTCACCCTGGTGACCTAGCAACTCTCCATGCAGCTTCTGTGACACAAAACACAACCATTGTTTACCTTGCTTATCAAAAGAAAAATTTACAAAAAAATCCCTACTTACAAATTTTCTTCCAATAATTTTTTTAAATTCTTTAAAATATTTGCAAAAAAATAATAAATATCTTAATCCTAAAATTGACCTCTCATGCCTCAAAACTAGATTCTTTAATGATGACAGACTTGTTTGATGATTATATTAGGTGTTTTTTTTACCTTAGCAGTATCAAGTCTGGTCGCAAGCTCCTGGTCTTCTCCCAGGATATCATCAATGGCAGCCAGTCTCTCCCGCACCTGACTCAGCCAGTTTGCCTGCATCTCCATGTCTTCCTGCAGGCCAGACTGCTGAGACTGGAAGTCACGCACCTTAAACACACACAACATCCCAATCCTTAACTCACATCCTCTTGACAAAGAAACCTGGATCAAACTCTTTTTTTTTTTTTTTAATGAAATTTGAATATTTTTTATATTATAAGTGGCCTTTTTTCCCAAATTTGCTTGATGAAATAATATATTGATTAACCCAAGCAAAATAAAGTGTGACTGAATCTATGTGAAAATTCTTTAAACGTATGACTGAATCTATGAAAAAATTCTTCAAAAAATGCATAATAATCAATTTAATACAACACACTCCATAAAAATACATTTAAAATGAGAAGGAAACTTTTGTTTGCAAGTATTATTTGATGTGACGTACCTGATCATCGAGTCTGTCAGCCAGTTCTGCTGCCCTGGCAAACTGGTCCTCTGTGGTCCGTCTGAGTTCTGTGAGAGGAGGTATTTCCTTGCCTCCTTGCATCTCCTCTAGGCTTGCCATGCGTTGAATCATTGACTCAAATACCTCCTCAAAGTATGGAAGCTCGCCCTGAAAATGTACATCGATAAACCGGTTCTAAATCTTACAAGTGTACATTGATAAACCGGTTCTAAATCTTTCTAATCCATAAACAAGAGCAGCCCACCATTGAATGTGGTAGAACAAGATTTTCGGTAAAGTGGTTACCATGGCAACAGATATTGTCCAATCACAACCATTATCTAACTCTTCCAAGATATTGACATATGCAATGTGTCTGTGAAATATGAAAACAATCCGAGCATTTCCTGGGACTTTGTCACGTTAACACTTTATGCGGATGAACTAACTCACAAACTAATGAAATGACGGACTGCACCCTTATTTAAGTTCCCATTCTTCCACTTCGTCATGGCGGGGAACAAAAAGCATTACAGGCTAAATCATTGATTCAAATACCTCCTCAAAGTAGGGAAACTTGCTGTGGAAATGTACATCAACCAGTTCTAAACCTTTCTGATCCATAAAAAAATATTTAACTGAGCTTCACTCTCCTGCCTCACAGAATGTCAGGATCCCAAGTGCATAAAAAAGGTTTATAATGGATGAAAATCAGAAGTAGAATGAGGCTGATACCTTGTATTTATGAAGCAGAGCATCGACAGAGGCTGTGTCGTTGAAGTTGTTGGCACTGTCCTCCAGCTTGGCGAGGGTGGGCGTGATCCAGCCAGCGAGTTCCTCCTGACTGCTCTCCACCTGCCCCCATAAAACCAGCTCCTCCTCCAACTCACACTTACTGCTGGATACACCCTACAAACACATACAAACAGTTAGAACCAGCTCCTCCTCCAACTCACACTTACTGGTGGATACACCCTACAAACACATACAAACAGTTAGAACCAGCTCCTCCTCCAACTCACACTTACTGGTGGATACACCCTACAAACACATACAAACAGTTAGAACCAGCTCCTCCTCCAACTCACACTTACTGCTGGATACACCCTACAAACACATACAAACAGTTAAAACCAGCTCCTCCTCCAACTCACACTTACTACTGGATTAAAAGATTAATCATGGTGATGTGTTTAGTATTTGTTTCCATATTTCCATGATTAATAGAATTGTAATTTGTTGGTTGATTTTTACTATGAATATTATTGAAATCATTAAAATAAATGAGGCAATACTCAATATAACTTTTTTGTTTGCATAAAATCATTATCAATATAAATAACTGATCTATTTTACACCAAGGGTTGGCATTTTTACCTTTTGTGCTTCCTGCCAGTGTTTGTTGACGGTATCCATTTCATCTTTCAGGGGTTTGGTATCAAACTGAGGGAAGCTGCCCATTTCCTGTAACAGCTGTTTGCCTCGGCTGTTGAGGTAATCGAGCTGCCGCTGCTGGCTGTTCATGCCTAGTTCTGCCACTTTGAA
Organism: Amphiduros pacificus; assembly: GCA_949316495.1. Taxonomy (NCBI): domain Eukaryota; kingdom Metazoa; phylum Annelida; class Polychaeta; order Phyllodocida; family Hesionidae; genus Amphiduros; species Amphiduros pacificus. Next base: position 32,059,625 of record OX439005.1, on the reverse strand, counting down.
CTTATCTAGAGCCTGTTTGACATCAGGTTGGCTGGTATACGTGCAGTCCTGCTGTAGCAGAGGTTCAACTTCATCCACAGCTCGCATCACACTGGTCTTACAGTCCAAATACTGCTGCCACAAACCCATCAGATTGGTGGTCGTCTGTATTTTGTCGTTTGTCAATCCCTGTGCGTGTTCCAGAGCCTGGTCTATGGAGTCAAAGGCATGCTGAGCAGTGCTGTTCTGGGAGTTATCCACGACCATGAGTTCTCTTCCTAACTCTCTGAGCTGCTCATAATCTGGATTCACTGCCTCTACTTCCTTCTCTAAGTCCTTGACCCGATTGTTCATGTCTTTTAACCCTTGTAAGGATGATTCTGGGACCACCACAGATTCCACTCTCTCACTGACATCGTTAATGATACTGAGAAGTGAGGATTTGCGGTTTTCAAATTCTTTCCACTGTCGTGACAGTTCGTCAAGTTTGCCTTGTTTAGCTTGTACTTGATTATTTGCTCTCTCGCAGGAGGAAGCAAGATTCTGTATTTCCATGTTGAAGTAAAGGACTCTCCGTGACTGGCGGTCTTTGATGGTCATGTGAGCTTTGTCCATCAGTTCCGTCATGTCGTTGGATTTTGACGCCCACTCTCGCAGGATAAGCTGCATCTCTACCATATCATCGGCCATCTTGTTGAGCTCGTCCTGTGATACATCCTGGCTCTCAATCCTCATCTGGATTGTCTTCAGTTGGGAATTGGCTCCTTTCTGGACGACGGTGTACTGCGTCCAGTCCTGACACAGCTGCATGCGGTACCCTATCAGCGTCTCTATGTTGTTGTACGTGCCGCTCAGAGCGTAAAAGTTCTCCTGCAATGCCTTAGCCTCCTCTGGTGAGCAGTGCTGACATAACTCATCTACCCGAGCAGACAGCTGATCTAAATTAGGCCTCCATTGTCCTAACTCATCCTTCACGGTCTCAAGTTTGATGAAAGTGTCGTTCACTTCATCTGAGTATATTTCATTTGTCACATCTAATTTCTTCTGCATCTTATTCATCCATTTCTCAAAGTCCTCAAGACTGTCATAAAACTCATGAAGATTATGAATTCTCTCGGTGAGTTCATCTGACCTCTGTTTGACCTGGACCTGGTGGTCGCTCCAGGTCAAGGTCATCTGTTTACATTGAGCATTGATTTCAGTAGCACCATTGGGACTGAGGTGGGCTTGTAACTGGTCCTGATGTTTCTCCAAGGACTTGAGCACCAAATGGTGACTGCGCAGTTCTTCTTGTAATACCTTAAAATAATAATCGCCAAATTAATATGACTATAAAGTTTACATATAATAACACTAATGACAAAGAAATTTCACCAATTACTGTATGACTTATAGCATTATCTTTCACGCAAACTTTTCTCTGCCTTTTTTCTCATTATATTATATCATAAATATTTCAATTTTGATGCTTAATATGGCTATTGACTCTTCACCTTGTAAGCACCAAGTTCTTTCTCAAGGAAAGACAATTCTGTTGAGTATATATTGGGTTCGGATCTTAATTTCTCCTCCAGTTTGTCCACTTCTTCTTGAACCTTAGTGATGTCTTCATCGTACACCGCCCAGGCAGTGAGTGCCCTCTGGAGATTGAGGGTTCGGTTCTCGCTGCTGGCGTACATGCGATCCCACCTCTGCTGCAGGTCCTGTACCTGTGCTGCCACCTGGGACTGGTCACGGATATGACTTGCATCTGAGAGGATTCGCTCGTAGACAGCGTGCTGAGTGTTGCGCTCTCCCAACCATTCCTGAAAGGTCAAAATAATTCTCTTTTATCCAAATGTAAAAATAAAGCATTTGCTTTCTGGAAAGAGCTCCTATTTGGTTAGATTACATATGGAAAAGGTGAAAACTGCTATCATTCTTTGGGAATATTTTTGGATATGTTTTAATAGAATATGAATATAAATTGCCAATGCCCAGTTGTTTTGGAGGTATGAGATTGTTCTTTTGAAATAGCATATCACTGACATCACTGAGGTGAGAGTGAGTATCAATCGTTCCTCTCAAAAACAGAACATCACTGATATCCCTGAGGTGAGATACATAAATTATTTCCTTATAAAACGTCTTTCTCAAGCTTGGAGCAGAATAAAGCTACTGACGTGGTGAGCTTTGTCCTGACTGTTGGCCTCGTCCATGTTGGCCGTCTTTCCTATGAGTGGCTGGTCTAGGTAGGCCTCGGCAGCATCCAGCCATGGCAGTAGCTGCTCGCAGTCTGCCTGGTACTGGTTCCAGTGTGTCACTTCCCCACAGAGGGCGCTACTCTCCTGCTCCGACCTCGTACACAGCGCCTCCCACTGACGTCTGAGACCGCCCAACTTGGACTTGACTCCAGCAGACTCGCGTGTCCGGAAACCTTGTGCCAGTTCTACACTAGCTGTCTCCAGTTTTTCAAGGATGGGCTGGTTGGTTTGTACGTCTGCACTTATCACCTTTGTAGAAATATCAAGCAATAATATAGCAAATGTCTTTTATCCAGATGTACCGGTATATGTCTTTCCAATCTAAGGCATATTACTCTTAAATGTCAAAATAAGCTTGGAATATTTGCATCCAAAATTGCTTTAATCCTTAATAATTCTAATTTATTTGTTGGTAAAAAAATAAAAGCATTGTTTGATATGAGCTGGTATAATGCTTAATCATATCCTCAATTTTTGCTGAAGAATAACTACCGGTATATGGTTTAATTGTTTTCTCACCTGAGCTTTTGCAAATTGCTGTTCTGGCGTGATATCTGTGTGGTGCACCTGAAGGTTCGCCTCTTTCTCATTCAGCCAATCAGAGAACGTTGCTATCTCCTCATAAAATTTGGTCCACTTCTCCTCCGCAGTTTTCAGGTCGTTGACCTTGCCAGTCATGAAGTCTGTGGCTGTGTAGAGGCGCTGATGCATGTGCTGTGTTTCCTCGGTTAGTGCTGCCTGCCGTGGCTCGCTCGCCTGCTGTCCTAGCTGTGCCCCCAGCACCTGCACCTCCTCCATCATTGGCGCAACCCTCTCCAAAGACGCCAGCAGATCCTGATCAACAATACAGTATTATAAATATCTTGTTTATCACCATTCATGTCAAAGCTCTTGTATTTGATTTATAAGATAATATAACTCTGCTGCTGAGTGGTAACAATTATGAATTCTAACGACTCAAGTTTCAACATTTGTGATCCACCAGGTGTCTCTTTTATCATGTACAATGCATCCTGGGATAGATTTGTGAACATGTTAGCTGATATGATGGCTACTATTCTAAATGCTGTGATGAGAATTCATTAATAATTTGGCAACAAATGCAAATACAGAAAACAAAAATTCATCAGATTTTACTACCACTGTGGACCAAGCTTATATGTTTACAAATTTCTATCACACACAACAGATTTGAACACAACCAGGTGGCAGCATGGCCAACTCAAGTAATGAGAATTATTCTTTGCAATATACTAGTTATGTTTGTGTATCATTTGTTCTCAAAATAAATGTGAATCTGCCCAATATAACTAAACAGCTAATCATATGACTATCCCTATCACCTGTTTATTATTGAGGTCTCTTTGTATGGCTTCCTGGCCACCAGGTGGCGTTGGGGAGCGACTCATTTCAGCTTCCGCCTTCCTGACGGCATCTGCTACCTCCATCCGACTAGATTCATATTGTTCCCACTTCTCAAGTGATTCCTGAATATATAATACACTTCATGAAATTTCAAAATTTCTTTTCACTTTCTATCACATATTATTTTTTTATATTGCTACTTACATTTTAAAAACTAAAAATTAAATTTTTGCCCCAATTTTTTATATCGTCTAAAATTACCATTTTGATTACAGAAACAAAATGCTATATACCTTGAGGGTTGAATATCGGTCATTCGCCATCTGTGAGGTATCTTTCCACTTGGTCTCCAGAGTTTGTATAGCAGACTGCAGGAATAGTGGTGCATGCTCCTCCTTGAGGAGAGCTTTGCCCTTCTCCACATCACCCTGCAGGCTCTGACCTTCACTCTGCAGCCGTGCCATCAGGTCCTGAAATATAAAACACAAGGTCATTTCACTGGTACTCTTCTGCAATTTCAAGATACAAACTCTGTCTTATTATGTTGGCATGATTTTACCATTTAATCAAAAACTACATTGTGAATTTTGAAGGTAATTTAACCAACAATGGAACAGCAATATCAAATCTGGATGGTGTCCATTATAATCAAACTTTTCTGGATTTGTCTAACTTCAAACTGCAGTGTTGTCCAATGGAATAATTTCAGTGATTCAAGATCTGAGAATTGTAACTTGATAAATAATTGGATCAAATGATGTCACACCATTGGTGTGAGTCATTGTTGAAAATATTTTCTTGTCCCCTAATGGAAATGGATAAAAATGACCTTCACAGGTTAAAGTGTATTTGCCTATCATAGCAAGATTACCTCTTGTTCATCCAGCATGACCTTGACAGAGTGGATGTCATCCAGTGTCATCTCCTGTCTCATCTTGTCTTCCGCTGCAGTCAGCCATTCCGTTTCCTTATCAACGACCTCGCGGTACTCATAGCACCTGACGATGACCTCAGACTTGGTGGTGGTGATTTCTATGGCTGGCATGAGTGTGCGGTACCTCTCTAGGACACCCTCCAGTCTCTGCTGCTCAAGCTGCCCTTCCGATTCCGGTACCGTTTCCAGAAGTTCATCCAGACTCTTCACCAGCCATTTTGCATCACTCCGGTGCTGGTCTATGTTCTCAACAATTTTCTGAATGATGAAAATTATAATTAAGAATGATTTTTTCACAGCTTACAGCCCAGCATAGAAACAACTCCATACATAAATTACTCAGTGGGATAATATAATCTATATCTGAAAAGGAAATGAATTGACTATCAAAAGCCGAGAGTAATAATAAATGGTTATATTGTTATCAGATTAAAGTTAAACAAGTACATTTGGTTTTGCCATAAATCTTAATTATCACATTTTAAGTTTTATTTGAGCCAATAATTCTTGTCACTCTGATTTGTAAGGAATACAGAACATGATTAGAAAATAGGATTAATCTTGTGCCAAGACTATGTGACATTATTTTGCAACATCAGTTTGTGACATTATTTTGCAACATCAGTTTGTGACATCATATCCTGATGACTGTTACTTTGTGCAAAGAATATTGGAGCAAACAGATAGGTATTCGGATGGACAGAAGATAATGCCTGAAAACATTCAGATGTGTTCATATATCAGACCTAAACTCCAGAGTCTTTGTAAACCTATAGTGATTAAAGCAGTCAACATCTAATCAATCAATCAGTGAGTTCACAGGATTGAGTGCAAAACTCATCGAGAGTTCCTGGAAAGTTGATATTTCAGAATTTAGTACTTGATACTTACCAGAATTCTGGGAGCCTGATTTTACCCCACAAATATCAATATTATGTTAGTAAAACACATTTCTGACCAATAACTTAAAATCAAATGAGTTTCTGGGAGGGTTAATGGAATTGTTAGTTGATTAGTAATTAGTGGTCAATGGGGCTAATAGAGCTAAAGGTGGTCCATTTTAATGAGGTCAGAGGTCGTCCATAAGACAGAGGTTCAGTGGTAGCCTAATGCCCTCTTTCTATTGGACAACCACTAACCTCATTACCCAATTTTTCGTTAATTAATCTGATGTAATAACTACTGTAAGCTAGCAGGTGATTGTACCTGGAACTTTGTGAGTGTGTCCTTATATTGCTGTGCGGTTTGCTCTGTGTCTCCTTCCAGGTCCCGGATCGCATCCTCCATCCGGTTCATCCATTCCACAAACTCCTCAAGTCTGTGGATGATAATAACAAAACAAATCAGTTTGACCTTTACAATGGGCTATTATTTACTTTCCAGAACTAGTAATCAATATATTCATATTTTAGCATATTAACTCCATAACTGTCAATGGTTTTCCTCATACACATAAATAAATTAGGGTAGGCAGGAATCGCATTTTGTCAACTTACTTAGTGTTATAGACTCGCCATTTCTCAGGCACCTGTTCCAGCTGCATGTGAACAGCTGTGATAGCTGTCTGTAGGTCAGTCCATCGTTGCAGGTAGGTGTGGTAAGTTACTCGCAGCGAAGTGTTGCCGTTGTGACCCGCCAGGCGATCTGACACTTCTTTCATTTCCTCTAGATTGTCAGTGCATGTCTGCTGAAGTCCACTCTCTTGGAATATCACCTACAAACAATAAAAATTAAAATTATTCTTCAAATAAGTATCTTCCAATTATAAATATATCATTTTCTTTTTTTTCTCTCTCTCCAGATTTTATGGATTTTTTTTTTTGCCCACCAGAGGTCGCCACAGTGCAGTATATTCTCACCTTATGTTTTCTGAGTATTTCTTTGAGGTTTCCCTTTTCTGCCAGTTGTTGCTGTTGCTGTGCCAGAGTGTTCTCTGCCAGCTCCATGTGTTGTACAAATGACTCTTCCGGTATGCGGAACTCCAGATGCATCTGTCTGATCGGTGCCTCTGTCACAGTCATCTGCATAAAACAGAGCAACCCCAGTTTAAATCAAGTCATATTCACAATCTAAAAAATCCACTTGAGTCAAGGATGTCAATTCTCAATATTTTAGGCTATATATTGGATTCATTTTTTCTAATCAAAGCTAAAGCTAGAATTAGGTGAGTCGTACCTGCCACCTGTCCTGCAGGTTAGCCATGTTGTCTGAGAGGTTCTGCCTGTCCTCCGCCTCCTCCAACATGGCTGACAGATCCTCCCCACACTGAGTGAACGCTTCCAATATACTCTCATCAACATCACTGAAGAACTCCTACAATAACACATCACCACAGGATTAAACCACCAGAAACAACCACTATGTTTATATTCTATTTATACACCATCATAACCAAGGTTCCAAAAAGTACAGAATATTGACTGTGGAATATTAATATATATGGAAATCGCTATATTGAAATGGCGACAAGCTGTGACCCTTATAAATACAGCTATTTTCCAAGGACAGTGACTGACTGGAATAATCTTCCCGCTCAATTAACTACATTGGAACCAGGTAGCTCAGCATACTTCAGAAACTCCCTTGCCAGAGTATAAAATTTGGCGACAAGCAGCTGGTGTGTACCAGCTGCACCCCTTAGTGCAATCTTGCACTCTCGGCGGGATGCCAATTGGTTTTGCCAAGTAAACTTATAGATGTAGATTATAGATGTTCCAAAAAGTACAGAACATTGATAGCAGAATATATTTTTTAATTTGAAATTTACTGCATATATGCAATAATGGGTTATAAGTATAATTGGTGTGATATTAGCCTGATATCTACCTTGTGTTTCTTCAGCAAGTCCTCTGTGCTTGCTTCCTGGGCCTGCAGTAAGTCTTCAGCCTCGGTTACAAACTGCTCGACCGGTGCTGCCCTCGTCTGTAAACTTCTCCACAACCTTAGGCCTCGCTCAAGCTGAGATTCCCACTCTTTTGAGCGACTCACAACCTCCTGAAAAAAAAGAAAATTATCATTTTGCTTTATATAGTTTCTTACAAGTCATCTTTATCTAAACACAAAAAAATATAATCCTTAAATAATATAAAATATATAATTCCATATTTTTTTATGAAAGAGAAACCTCCACAGAGAGATTCAATCAGAGAGATTTAATCAGGTCAACGGCCAGTCTGGGGGATTGACATTTTCAACTGAATTCTAATGGTGCCTCTATACTTAAATATATGTGCTCCTGTGGTTGAATTGAAGTTAAAATATGGCTGATTTCTCTCAAAGAATTAGCAGGTAATACAGTTAAGTACATACCTGGAAATTGGTATTGAGACGATTCATATTTTCTCCCATAGGTTGAATGTCCATCACTTTGCTGCCTGATTTTGAGATCTTCTGGAATACTTTATTTTTGCTTTCTAACATTGACTTGTAATATGTGGTTTCTGAAAAGTGTGCCTGAAACAAAACATAAGGAAAATTATGCATTTTTTCACAAAAGCAAACAGTTAAACACAGTGACAATGGTTAAAACTGGAATAATGATCATCAGAACAAAATGATTTACCTTGTGTTTTTCGAGTCTATCCTCGACAGTGTTGATGTTGCCATCAATCTTATGACTTTGGAGCAAGCTGTCACCATCGCTGACCCACTTGTTGAGATCTGAGATTCCAGTTTCAAGAGATTCGATCTGGGGCAGCAGAGCCTTGAGAGGGCGCTGTCGCTCAGGGAGATCTTTCCTGACCTTGACCAGCCTTTCTTTGACGACCTTGAGTTGACCCAGCATGTCACTGATCTCAGTCTGGCTGCTGTCTTTGACTAGAGACTGAGCAGTTTTGGATATAGCCTTGAAGTCTGCTTCCACCTGCTCCTCTTCTCCCATGGCACCCTGCAGTAACAAGAAAGATTTTTTGAAAAAAAAAAAACCACACTGTGCTCAGTGTGCTGTTGAATCAATCTCATTTACACATTCATATTATAGATTTGTATAAAATGTGGTTTCCTAAATGTGCTGAGATTAGGATACGTAGAGAGATATGCAGTGCCACTGTATCTCATTCTTTCATAAATACCATACTCTGAGGGATTGAGATTGCAAAGTAAAAACCAACACACAAACCAACATAACTCCACTTAGCCTTCGGCAAACATTTGGATTGTCAAACTCAATTTTTTTTGCTTCCTTTCATAGAATTTAAGACTTGAGAACTCTGGATTCAACATAATGGAATGAGAACTCTAAAATCTTTGATAATTCCAAGAAGTATACTCTGCAATTATCACTATAATCATTATCAAATTAAAAAAATAAAAAAATAACATTGTACTCACATCTAAAGCTTTGACTTGTGCCCTGACAGACTGTAGTTCACAGCTGACTGGTGCCCCGACCATGGCCTCCGCCCGGACCAACCAGTCACACAGTGTCTCCACACCCACCCGGTACTCTCTCCTTGACCGTTCCGACGATTCCTGCTGGACGAAGGCCTTCGCCTGCTCCGACACATCCTTCCACCGACGGTTCACTAACAAGAGTTGCTGCTTTATTTCTGCTGCGATAGGTTCATTGGAGCACTCGATTAAGAAATTCCCTGCATCGTTGAGAATGCCATGTTTTTCCTGCCACTTCTCCAGGTTCTCGTAAAAGTCCTAAAAATAAGCCATAGCATCAATTTTCTTGTACATTTCTTTGTTTTGAAAGTATCATTTTAAAGTTTCTCTCTCAATCAGAAAATTGTTATGAAAATGTATATGAGATGATGTGATGTATAAAGTATTTATTTTAATCCTAACTTCAGTGTAATATTTTCATGTTCTGATTATGTGACTAATGTTTATTGAAGGTTAGGTTTCATGCCTTTATTATTACTTTTGTAGTCTAACACACTTTCTAACAACTGTCATCAATACAATAATTATAATTTTAATAATAATAATGGTACAAATGGTTCGTGGTCAGGCTAATATTTTGGAAGTCATACTGCATTTCAAGGAATTCTGATATGCTTGCATGTAAAGCATGATTTAAGGTGTCCTAAAATGATAATTGAAAATACTGCTCACTTTGATAATTTATTTTAATGCATTAATTAGTTGATACTTGATAAAAGTTATCTTAGGTAAATAAAATTGTTCTTACTCTACATTTAAAGTTTTCAAACAGTTAAGGTAACAAACCCATTGTGAAATCACAGCTTATTATGTTATAACTTACAAATGATGACATCAATGTGATGTCATTGATGACATCAAAGCATATTATGATGTCATATCGGTGATGATTTGTTTGTGAATTCATGGATGGTAAAAATTATTGTGATACCATGGTCAGCCATTTAAGTCCTCACATTTTATATAAAATGTGAAGTTAAGTTGACTTAATGCAAATGAATTAACATATAATGCATGTTACAATGGTTAACATGTTTCCCAGATATATGTCACTGTAAATTCTCATTGGATAGTATATAATAACACATTCATTTTTCTATAATCCATTCACTTCAAAGGTTATTAAGATCACAAAACAAATTCCTCTATTCTTCCTCTATTATTTCTGTTCACATTAAACCCTAAATAGATGATGACAAAGCATCTATCCAAATATTTAAAAGTGAAATAATTTTCTTCCAAAAATGCAGTATGACTTGGATATCATTTTTCCTTACATTCGTGAATAAATTCAGTGATAAAATAAAGAGGAATGGTGGGATGCTTGGACAAAGAGTGTGTGTGTGTTTTCAGATAGGAATTTATGTCAGCATATATAGTCATAACCTAAAAATTGTAAAAGCATTGTTTTAAATAAGAGTACCATCTAAGTTTTTTATTCCAATTTTTCAATATAGACTTTGAAGGCTAAGTGTGCTGTTAATATGCACCTTCCAAGTTTTATTCAAAATCCTAAGTGTTAAAGTTCACATACAATATCTGTACTGTATAAAACAAAACAAATCAGTCTTATATTTTTCTGCTTTTTTTAGTCTTAGATCTAGACAATGTTCTTGAGTTTATCTATTGTATTTATTCCCTATATATTAAAGCATGTTATGTTCAAACATAACAGCCTTGGTCGTCTAATAAGCATGCTTAAACATACCACAATGTGATTGTACAATATACACAAGCAAGAGGTCACAATGGTGTCCTTGAGTAAATCTACAGTCAAGTACACACCATTAATAATGTGTCACACAAAATAGTTTCCCCTTTAACACGCTTTATAATATTATAATAATTATATGATAATCAAGGGAGAAATTTGCGTTTGAACACATTTCTTTCTTATTGGATATTATACTGTGATATTGTGCATTACATTTATATGATTATGATAGTTACATGATAATCAAAGGGTACTTTCACCAAAGTTGGAATACATTTCCTTCATTCTGGATATTATTTTGTACTTTAATAAAAAGATGGGAATTTTGTGGATAATATTCGACGGTACATACAGACTAATTGAACAAAAATTTCACTTAACATTTCTCATTAAAATACTCTTTCCATTCATTTTTAAAAAAATTTTCATGAAAAGAAAAGATTGTCCAGTAGCATTAAGATTTTTTTCTGCTTTTAAGATTTTCACTGCTGAGAATGGGAAAGTGAATGGGAAAGTTACATCCAATATGGCATAGGTGGCACCACTGCTGTACATGTATGCCCAATACATGCATTAAACAGGAATGGAAATATCAAGTTATTGTAAAAAATTAACTCAAAATGTTTATCTTTTTTAAATGTGACACATTAATGACAGATATATACTTCACTGACAGAAGCCTTACTCCCAAAATAAAAATAAATGAACCAAAATAAAAGACATATTCAAATAGTCTAAAAGCATTCATTGTTCGTTGAAAACAAATATGCATATACTTACGGAAAAAAACTTTGTCATAATATTGAATTGGGAATCCTGCATATCCACAAAGTGACAGTGTCACAATACAACATGTATACTTCACAATTTTCCACTAACAGTCTAACACTTTATACATAATTTATCATAAACACAAAACAGAAATTTTATACCATGCAATAAAAATAAAACTATATCAAAGGAAAAATGTTGACTCAATACTTTTCTTTGTGTGGTCATGAAACACTTTTTTGTGCGGCCATGAAACAAAACTGATCTAGACAAAATTTGGTGTGTTTCTGGCATCAATCAGACAATAGGTTTTTCTGGGTCAAATCTTAAAGAGATGATGATTCTCAAACCCCTCCAATATGCTAGATATATTTCTTAATTTATTTTGTTGGTAGTAGTTTTTGAAGCAGACCTGCTATCAAAAGAGGGCTATGATGACATTTGGTCATTTTTAGTTAAATTGTCCTTGGATTTACCCCTCTTTCATGGGGTGCAATCAAAAGAGGGTTATTTTAAGGTAATTTGTTCTTGCACTTACCCCTCTTTCATGGGGTGCTATCAAAAGAGGGTTATTTTCAGGCAATTTGTTCTTGCACTTACCCCTCTTTTGTGGGGTGCTATCAAAAGAGGGTAATTTATTCTTGCACTTACCCCTCTTTCATGGGGTACTATCAAAAGAGGGTAATTTATTCTTGCACTTACCCCTCTTTCGTGGGGTGCTTTATGCAGCATTTGTTCGGCGTCTGTCAACCACACAGTGATGATTCCCACGCAGGAAGTGTACCGCTTCCAGTACTGGATGACCTGCTCTAACATCACCTGCACACTTCCGATCTCGACCTTGAGAGGGCGCCACCGTGATGTCACCTCCTCTAGATATTTATTCACCTGCTCAATTTCTGCTTTGTCTGAAAATTAATTCATGCTTTGCAATATAAACTATCATCTTGGTATTAATTCAAAAATTGGCACATGCCATGATCTCAAAGTGAACATGTTTTTATAACGATAGCATCTCTTTTTTAAAATTTATATTTAGCAAATAAATTACTCTATAGCCTGTACTGTAAATGAGCCATAATCTATTTGAGAACTCACTTTGTGGATCTTGTCTCTTGTAGGTTTCAGCTCTTCGTTTTAAGTCCAAGTATGTCTTATCATACTGCTCAAACAATTTTTTCTCCATCACAAAATCCTAAAGATCAAGGTAATCATAATATTCAATTTAAAGATGAAAAGAAAAGACATTTTATTAAATTTACCCCACATTTGCACAGACACTTTTAATTTGTAGGCCACATCTGTAAATTTATAAAGAGCAATTTGGTCAGATATGTCATGTGACCTTTTATAAAGGGGGCCATATTATGTATGCAGGGCTTGACATTAGTAGTGGCTCGGTGATTCTAAAGGTTTTTTGGAGCCTCTGGGCCAGTATGGGCCAGTGGTTTTAAAATTCTACCAGCCTGGATTGAAATAAAAAAAAATCTATTTTCCATCATTTAATAACGTAGGCCAGTAGATTACAACAAAATAGCCAGTGGATTCGAGTGCAGTTGACATTTTCAGACCAGAAACCAAAATTCCTAATGTCTGATAGGAATTTAAATAGCAAATATACTTTTGAGCAATGACAAGAATCTAAAGTAGGTCAACTCACCATATAATCTGTAAGGATAGCCTCTACGTCAGACTGGTGGCCATATTTCACCGTCCAGCTTTTCAGTCTGAGCTCAGCTATGACCAGGAATGCCAGCAGTCGATGTTTGAGTTCCTCGAACTCCAAGCGGCGAGTGAGTGTGGTACTGTTGTCCTCCAAGGTATGGAAGCGGATGAGCATGTCGTCGAGCTGACCTTTAGGCAGCACCTGACCCCCGTAGGTACCAGCCTTCTTGATCTCGACAAACTCCCGCTGCACCGGCTCCAGATCCTTGAAATATGCCTGCAAATTTGGGAATGAACAAGGTAACCGCCATTTTTCACACTGTGACAAGACAAAAGGCTTTCCTGCTGAATTCAATCTAGTCTTATGATCAATAACAATATGGTTTTGTTTTTTCTGAGCTCCCTGTTGCATCAGGCTCACAATTATAACACTCTGTCCAATTATGCAATTACTTTGGATTGTACGAAATTTACCATGTGTCCTTTGTAGACTGGGCGCGGACCATATAGCCAGACCTACTTGATGTCATGTTATATGTTGTGACTCTTATTAATTGTTTAATGAGACAGGGCATGGCTTTAAATGGCATCATGATACTGCAAGTGCCTGAATAATTAATGAGCGGTCAATTTGAATGCCAATATAGAGCATAAGCGCTAGGCCTGTAATCAGAAAGAGGAGACCTCATAAAACTGAGTACTCAATAACATGTTCTTCATGTGAAATCTAACCCTTGGGACCCAATTGCATAGCTAAATTGAAGAACTGATATTTTACCAGTTTGTTTTATAATTTTTCCTTGGCACTTTTATAAATTAACCCTGCTGAAAACCTCAGTCGACTTGTCTTACCTTGCATTCATCCAGCCTGGCCCGCACTCGGTTGGCATTTTCCTCGTGCTGGTCAGTGTAGGTCATCTGTTCTGCCACCATGTCCTCGGCACGATTCAGCCAGTCTCCTATCTGCCCCAGACGCCCGGGCAGGTTGCTGTCTAACTTCCACTGCCACATACGCGTCTGTGCCGTCACGTACTTCCATCTCTGCTGTGTGTGCGTCCATTTTTCTTCCGTCAGAACTAACAATTTCCCGGCCTCAGCTCTTTTCCGAAAACTCTCAAACACCTCACATTTTAACTTCACCTCATCACGAAATTGTAAATATTGCTGGAAATAGAATTAAAAATGTTCATTAAGATTTGTCTAAAGTCATCAATTATTCAATGGATGCAGCGAATAAACATATATATATATATATATATATATATATATATATATATATATATATATATATATATATATATATATATATATATATATATATATATATATATATATATATATATATATATATGTATGTATATATATATATATATATATATATATATATGTATATATGTATATATATATATATATATATATACATATGCACACATAAATCAGAGTCATCAGTTCTGTCTGACAGATGAATGGTCAGTTTGTGGTCAGTCTATATCTGGTGTACATGTTTATGCACCAATACTTACATGTGACATTCCCTGACCCGAGATCTTGCCCACTATATACAAAATCTTGGAGGACACTGACCACCCCCTAGTATAGTATCCACCTTACTGTTCTATTAAGGTTCAAAATATGGCACCCCATATATGATAATATCATGTTGCAAGTTATATCTTATCACTGTTTCTTGCAAGAGTTTAAAATAAGTGTCTTTAACATATACTTAGTTTTATTTGGGGCATTTGTTTTTTGTCACATTATTCAAATGGTATAATATGTTTATTATAAGAAATTCAAAATCTATTTTTAATATATATAATTATGTGGTAGAATGACCCATGTGTTAAATTAAATTTTCATGATACAAATTTGTGCAACTCTTTGGCACAGGGGGATAAATATAGACACTCATTAAAGTGACCCTCCCAGCATTCCTGCTGACTTAGAAGGTAGTGCTAATTACTGTGTATATCTGCACTGCCCCTGACTCTGACACATTATGTTGAGAATTATAACATAAAGACACTTTCAAAGAGAAATTACTATGAGCATTTTCATTCAATAATATGCATATTTACTATTTTCAGCCATTCGCATAATCTTGAGGAGTTATCTTACAAAGTCGGATTAAAACATCATTAGACCTCATAAACAGCTCATAATTATCCCATCTCCCATGCTTGATCACTGACAAGATGACCACAGAATATACTATTTTGTAAATTCCTGTGCAAAGAGTGGTATGGAATGGACATTTGGTCAAATTTGTTCAAATCATTGCTGACAGTGACAATTAGTGATTCAGTATCTTCTAACATAACAAATTATCAAGAAATGTTCACAGCAAATGATGAAGCAAAATCTTAACATCAGTTCTCGGGAAGGTTTCTAGGCCACGTATCAACTGTGATAACTTTAACATGTGATCATTTCTTTGAGGGAATTATTTTTAGCAACATTATTGTAAACATTAGAATCTATCCCCTATAAGTCAAATTTCTCACAAGATATTAAATATATTGATGTGACTTATATTTAAACAAACAGATCTGATACTATTTTCACATTACTTTGATGACCTATTTTTATTTTTATTTGCCAACTGTAGGAGTTTGTAAAATTTCCCCTGAAACCTTCAGATCAATTCTGACAATCAGTGATTCATCCTTATTTGGTTGAACTGTAATTTACCACAATTTACTTGTGGATAATATTACATAATGTTACAAGCAGGAAATCACATCTTTAGATTGTGTCAAACTGTTCTGACAACAGATCATTTTATATAAATGAGGGACTTATTTTGGTCAGGAAGATATCTTGATTCAGGTAACTGTAACAGTGATATGAAAATAAGCACCTGACATCAAAGCCTATGGGTTTACTGGGCAAAGCCACTAGGCATCCTGGCCAAAATTGTTATGTTTGTCCCCAAGGCATCCTGGCCAAAATTGTTATGTTTGTCCCCAATCAGATGAATATCTCATTTTATGCCTTAACAGCCACATGCCTTGCAGCAAAAGGGGAGGCAACTTTCTTGGTATCAGCAGTGAATCTAAGTCTTATAAACACATATACTATGCCATAGCACAACTATAGGTTAACATGATTTTGTTTTTTTCAATGACTGATGAGAGGTTTATTTGGCACTTCAGATTTCTTTTCTTTTTTTGTGTGCACTTATGGTACATTGTTTTCCATGGCACATGATGGCAACATGCAATCACTCTATGCATGCAAATTACATAATGCATCATGTATCATGTAAATTTAAAACATGTCATACAAAACATGAAAAAGGGATTTAAAAAATCATATTCACTTAATCTAATTTTTCTGCCCTTATATCCTAAGAAAATAATATTTTTCTATTTGAATTAATATAAGTAGTTGTCAAAAGGTGTAAAATGAAAAATATGAAAATTTCTTTTTAGAAATGCTTCAAAATTGTACGTCTACTTTCGACTAATACCTACTTTCAGTTTGAAAGTTCAGCATTATTTTTGTGATAATATCTTTGGGTAGTTATTTAATGAATAATACAAACAAAAAAATGTGATAACAATCCAATTCATCGAGTGAGTATAATGTAAATTGAGAATGTGCTTGCTAGAATAAAAACTCTGTTTATCAGATAACCACAGTCTGTTTGCTTTTTACTGAACCTAAATGCCGACAAGTTGAAAAAAATCCTAGCACAGCAGGTAAGCAAACAGAATACTGTCAAGTGTGACTCCTACATAGCCTGATCAGAATGGACAAGAATATGTATATTAAATAACCTATCGCTTCTTATTTTGTCACCAAATCTTTGTCAAGGTGTCAGTGGTTTAAGATGGGCTCTGATAATTAATCTTGGTCAGTTAATCCTGTTTGCAGTAATAACAATAGCTGTTTGTTTTAGTATCACTGCAATCCACTGAGGCGGGAAATATGTACTTATACCAAGATAAGACCATAGACCCCTAAACTAGAATCAAACGTAAAGCCTTCCCCCATTCACTCGTCTTAATCTATCCTCCTTCTATGTTCTGCAGTTCTATTAGCTCCATAAACTGCTATTTAGAGATCGAGAATTAAATCACAAATGTAAATAGTAAGTTCCATTCAAACAGTCTTCCTGGCTTTTGTAACAGGAAAATTATCACCTGTCTATTATTTAAAATTAAATCTGTGATCTAGATTGTTGCATTAATTATACTTAAAGTTTCATTTCCATTCATTTTTCATCCAAATAATTCAAAAAATACCTTAAAAGTGGTTTTATTTCTTTTTGTTCTCATAAATAAAATGATAAAATAACACAATTTCCTGCAGAAACTCCTAATATAGGTTGCCTTACATAAATATTGTATATTGATGTTAATATGTCAGGTGAATGCTAGCCTTTCTCTATTAATATTCATTATCTTACACCTGTGCATCAACTATTCATTCACTGGCATATATGTGTAATATGTATATATTATAGCATTATATGCCTATATGACTATCCATGTCACAAGGAATCATTCACACATGAATATACACAATCTTATATGAAGATAAACATGACTCAAATACCGACTCTTGTTTTTTATTAAAATTTCATCCTCAGTTCTCTACCTTTCCATCCTGCTTCTTGTCATCTGGTGGTTTGGAAGGTAACTCCGGATTCTCTCCAGTATTGCTTTCCATGCTTTGCAAACATAGCTTCAGTTATCCACTCTATCAAAGCGTAAATCCTTGATTCGTAACTGACTTAGTTTTTCTTGTCAGTTGCTGGTTTAGTATTGTTGTTGCCATGCCGTATATGGCTTGGATGGGTTTATAGACAGCATGTAATTGTTATTGCTGTTACCCTTTGCTGCTTGCTTCTTATTGCCCCCACATTGTAGCGGGTCACATGGGTATTGCCCACGTTAGGATCTCTCCACCATACACACACATGGGGGATAGTGGCCAACCATTTGTTATCACGTGAGGGGGGTCTTGATAAAGGCAAACCATTTATACTCACATGGGGGACTAGCATGGCCAATCAATTGCATTTAATCAGAAAGCTTCTTATGTTCTTGGAAATAGGACTCACAATTAAAATAAATTGAAGGAAATAAGTTATCTTATAAAAGTAAATCTCATAAATTTGTTTTAAACTTTCATTTATAAATGTTATGGCCTCCTTGCTGAAACATAATAACCTACTGTGTCACAGATTATGAAGAGTTTGAGATGAAACTTCATGAGATTGGATATACTGTATGTCCCATAATGTATGTTGGTTTTGTGTTATTTACTGATGTAAGGTAGGTCAGTGTGTGAGGCCTAATCAGCAGTGTGTATGTTAACCCTACAAACCTGACTTTATCTCAGCATGGCATACACCACACATACTTTCTTATAATCTCTTATATATACACACATATATATATATAAAGTGTGATCTCCTTCAATTATAATAATAGATAGCTAAGATTAGTCTGCACACTCAGTATTGCATACTTTTATAAAGCACTGTGTGGGCCTTGCAAGTGAAGGTAAATATGTCTGGGCAATTCATTTTGGTGGTTTCAACTATTTTGCTTTTTCTTTTCCATAAGAAAAACAGTCATTATATCTCATGCTACATTTATAAGGTTTTAACAAATTGAACTGTTTTTGTTTTTAAATGCCACATTGGCTTAATTTATTGGGAAACAAATCAACCACAAGTTTAGAGGATATATGAAAACAAGGTTTTCACTCTAAACAAATAACTAAGCTTCCCTTAGAGAAATTGACTTTTGTTGTAAGGTTTCAAACCTGGTAAAATTCATGTCCATGTCTACCAAAACAGTCTAGCTGATGGCTGATGGCCAGAGTAAGAGAATTATTCATTCAATGACATAAATACAAGAAGAGGAGAGGCTTACTATTTTGATTTCATTAAAATACACAGATCTCAAGACTGTGTCTTAACTTTGACTATCTAAAATCAAATGAGAGTAAATTTTAATGATTTAAATGTAAAAGTAAAGGAATTGGTCTGATTTCCTGCCTATTCTAGGCCAAACCAACAACCCTAAAGTCTTAATATATTTGACTTTGTTAAAAAAAGAGAAAAAAAAACCCTGATCCTTATCCTGTTTGATAGGGCATGGTATCAGAAACAATGTATTCATTTTTTTTTGGGGGGGGGGGGGCAAAACAATAATACGTTTTCTCCCTTAATACATACCTTGTATTCTTTCTGTCGATCATGTACCGGCTTGTCAACTATCTGTAGAAGATCTTGTGAGTAGTCCAGCCACATGACAAACTCATCGTACTGCCGCTGCTCGATCTCTGCCTGCCTCTGAGCATGCTCAACCTGCCGCACAAACTGTAACACACAACCAATAGGTGTCAGCACTGCATGCAAGGATATATAAATATATATATAACAGGTGGCACTTACTGTGCCTATTTGTTTCTATTCATTTTTATATTCCCTTTTCTTATTTTGTTTAATATTTACCAAAAATATAAAGTGTATAAAATTGTGTATAAAATTATTGCCTTCAGTTTTCTCTTTTGTACATAAAAACCTTCCAATACTATGTAGAGATTGAAGGTAAAGTCAGTACACCATATCCAAATCAAATGTTTTGACAATTAAAAAAGGAATTCAATTGATTCTAATTTAAATATATATGATCATGTGCACTTTTCATATAAGGATGTTGAATATAAACTCAGGATCATTAAAAATTGAGTTAAAAAAGAGGAAATAACAAGAAAGCTTCAAAACATCATCATGACATTTTACCAAATTACAAAAATCCACTTTTATTTTGTTAGATCAATAGAAATCAGTAATGTGTTGTCATGGTGATGTTTAACTCAGAATTACTGTATCATATTACTGCCTATGAGGAAAAGGAAAGGTGGATTTAGCTTTTTTGCAAACTGATCTTTAAAATTGTAAAAGCTGGCACAAAAACAATATATGACACCTTGATTAACAGAAATAGAATGGAAACATGATTGTACAATGATTCTTAATCACTATAGTAGCATGCATACAGAAGGCATTATTGTAAGATAACTTATAATAAGAAAATATCATCAATGCACCTGTTGCACAAGCAGTCATCAATGCAAGAATACCATCCTATTTTCTTATTTATGTTAAATCTGATATTATATAAGTAGGTGTTTTAATAAAGAAAAGAGGCTCAGTAAGCAGTCATATTATTGCGGCAATATTATTTTGATTAAAACTATTGAAGCAGGGTAGTTTTGGCCAGATAATATTCCTGTGATATTAGTAATGGTTAAGATATTGAACTGTTTGATTATTGAGGTGCATATGAAGCATACGCCTGTTAACTATCCCTCACCATATTGTAACCATGCAGTGAGAACCGAGCAGAACATCCCATGACGGTCGATGGAATGGCAGACAAAATAATACAACAAACATGGCATTAGTATCTAATATACATGGCATACATTGACTGCCTATATGATATATCTATATCACAGCCTGTGGACCTCCTGGTAAGATGCATAATGATATGCAATTTATGATAAGGCCTGCCTTGCCCTTATATAGCTCATGAAATCAATTATTAGCAAAAAAAATCTATTTTTTATATAGCCCATCTTCTTGTAACTAAAATATAATCTCTTTGTGTATTTCACAATTTGTTTATGAAGAAATAGCTAGGTTAATTTTGGACAGAAACAATTCACATAAAAAAAATTCAACACCAGGTGGCACAGAACATAAGAACATATCACCCTCAGAAAATTACTGACCCCAAAATATCAACAGTTTATCATACATAATCATTTCTGGATATAAGTTTCAATTATTTATTCATTCATTCATGCTGGGTGATTTGTTTAGACACAATGCAAATGGCAAAAACCTCTTTGGTATAACATAGCAATGCATAATTAGTCCAAAAAAAAACAACAAAGAATTTGATAAAAACTAATCTGCAAAAAAAATCTGAAAATCCATAAGTTCACTGCCATCTTTTCCAGGATGAGTACCAGACAAGAGGTACCTGCAAAATAAGGTTTCAGGACAAGCAGTTGGAAATACACATGGAATCAAAATTTGATATTCTAAACCATGCCAAGGCTAACCACAATCACAAACACACATGCTCTGCATCCGGCCCTTCTGTCTGTATCCACCATTTAAATATCCTTCTCCAATATGCCGAGAGAAATCATGCTATTAGTCTCAAATCCATCAACGTGTAAATTCTCTGCACACTGTTCTATGTGGTGGGATTTTAGTCCGCTAACATGCCCACAACTTCCGTTGTTATATTGGTCACTTATCATGCAGCCAGCTTCAACCATAACTCATTCCAGGATCTCATTTGATTGATTCAATTCTGATCCAAATTTGGAATTAAAAAAAAACTCCATCACACTTTCATCTGGCAAGCTTACAAGTGGGAGATCATTTGAGTGAATGAGACCCTGGTTTGGTATATAGTTGACTGGAGCTGTGGTTGATGGTACCTGTATGGTATCAGGCTTTGATGGTACTTGTGTAGTATCAGGCTGTGCTGGTACCTGTATGGTATCAGGCTCTGATGGTACCTGTATGGTATCAAGCTGTGATGGTGCCTGTATTGAATCAGGCTGTGATGGTACCTGTATGGTATCAAGCTGTGATGGTACCTGTATGGTATCAGGTTGAGGGCTTGTACATGTGTGCTCCACATGCTCCGTGGCTGGTGCAGGCTTTAACTCCGGTCCCCGGATGAGGAGAGCGGCAGGAGCCAGTTGTGTAGAATAATCCTGTGTGTCCATCATCTCCTCCAATGTGACAACCTGTGGCACTTCTATGGTGGTCTCCTCCTGGTAAACTATTGCCACGGGCAGGCTGGAGTCAGCGCCAGGGACTGTTGTCATGGTCGTGGCAATGGTGACAGTAGGCGGCTTAGGGCTGATTGGTCGAAACGTCTGGTCCCCGCTCTCTGGGCTGGTAGGTAGATGCAACTGCTCCATAGACATAGAACTCCCTGAAGATGTGTACATTTTGCTCGCAACTCCGAACGAGTCATCCATCCCCATTTGAGTCACCATGCTAATATCAGGCCCGATCTTCTCCTCAACTTGTTCCTCTTGCATAATCACATCCTCACTCTCCACATGGAAAACATCGGCTTGGGCCATGCTGAGGTCCTGCATGGAACTAGCCCTCTTGAACAAATTATCCGCCTCAGCCAGGATTTGACTGATCTCAAAACTCTGGGGACTCGGGGGACTGACCCTTGTCCTGAGGATTGGTGCGGGACTCAGTCTAGTAACTGGGGGCTCTCTTGGATCTACCACTGCTGGCTGGGACACTGAATCCTGGGCAGCCTCTTTGCTTTGCCTTGTGCTTTTCCCTAGTCCAAGCCTGTTTCCTGCTGCGGCCACTCTCGCTAAGCCTTCGGCTAATCCCCCTGGTTTAGATGGGACTGTCCCTACTAAGATATCTGCCGTATCCTCATCTTCTGTTTTCTTAGACCGCTTGATCCACCTTCTCTTGGGCTTGTGCTTCTTTTTGGGATCAGCAGAAAATGGACTTAATGTGTCTCCCAGACTATATTCATAGCCCTGGGCTTCCGGGCTTCCTGGAATCGGTGGCAGAGATTCTTTTTCCTTAGTGTCCTTCCTGAAGAGGAATCTACGAGACCTTAGAGGACTCGCCAGAGCTTTGAGCATACTGAATCTCTGCTCGCTGGCTTTCACTTCCTCCGCCATCAATTCACGGTTGACATATGTTATATCATCCTGAACCTTGGGTATGATATGGGGACTGCTGGATACCAGACTTCCTTGGCTTTTGGCATGCTTCATGCCTCCTCTCCCAAACAGCTTCTGTATAAAACGACCTCCCAAAGACTTTTTAGGTTTCTGGCCCTCTTGTGGGCTTGGTGACTGTGGTTGTTCCACTTGTGGCTGTTGGATCTCTACTTTGTCTTGTTCTTGCCTGAAATATCTTGGAATTTCAGGTAGAGGCTTCATGAGTTCTTCTTTCGTGGGAAATGAATCTGTAGGTTCTGCCTCAGAATCAGAAGAAAAGCTCAGTTTCCCCACTGAGTACATACTGGAAGAACTCTGCACTTCACGTGGAAAGGACCCCATTGAGCTTGAGCCAGGACTGACTCGGAAACCTGAGCTAGAAATGATTTCATGAGAGCATCTAGATCCTAGACTGTCCTGTTCACTTTGGTCTTCTGTCACTATTAGAGAGGGAATTGACCCTGCATGAGTTTGGCCCAGATCAGACAGTGGCCTTGACCCTGCCAAAGCTGGGCTGATCTGTGAACCCACTGAGCCCTGACCTGACAGTGGCCTTGACCCTGCAGAAGCTGGGCTGAACTGTGAACCCACTGAGCCCTGACCTGACAGTGGCCTTGACCCTGCCGAAGCCAGGCTGAACTGTGACCCAATTGAGCCCTGATCTGAAAGAGGCCTTGGCGGATGTCCTGAGCTAGGATGAGTTCTACGCATCCGATCAGGATTAAATACTCCTACCCTTTCCTGCAGAACTGGGTCAACCTTAAAATCATGACTCTCGACAGCTTGAGTCATTGCAAAGAACCTTTCTCTGTCTTTCTTTATGTCACTGGCTCTCTGTGCTTCTGGAAAATCTGGCTTCTCTACTTCCTGTGTCATTGCAAAAAACTTTTCTCGCTCACTCTGGATATTATCACTGGCCCTTGATGATTTCTGCACCTGGGTTGACACCTCCTGCTGGTAATAACCTGACAGTGGGCTTGAAGTTGGTCTTTGTCTCTGAGGATCTAAATTTCTGCGCACTGATGTTGGAGTGAGTTGTATTTGTTGGTTAGCGGTGACTATTTTGATATGTTGGCTGACGTTAGTGACTTGAGTCTGGGAGACGTGTGTCAGACGAGATGCTGACCCCAGGTATGGACTCCTGCGTAGCCTCTCTTCGCTTGATACTAAAGTTCTTGGTGGACTCTGACCCAACATTGGACTCTGAGGCTTTGAACTATGTGAGCGAACATGTGTTTCCTGACTGGACATGACCAGCGTTCCCTGCATTGGACTTTGTCTCTGTGGCATTGGACTATGTCGCTGTGGCATTGGACTATGTCGCTGTGGCATTGGACTATGTCGCTGTGGCATTGGACTATGTCCCTGTGGCATTGGACTATGTCGCTGTGGCATTGGACTACGTTTTTGTGTTAGCAGACTTTCTCTGAGCGGCACTGGACTGTACCTCTGAGGCACTGGACTCGGGATAATGACTGGTTTCCTGGGCATGGCAGGACTGTGGTGAGCTATTAGGGCCTTCTTGGCATGCATGTGCTGTGGATGCTGAGGCGGTGAGAACTGCTTCCTGTGTACTGCGGGACTATGAATGCCTATCACAATGAGAGAGGTCTGCAGAAATAACACAACAACGCATCAGACATACATGTGATCAAGCTGAAGAAAAGTACTATGTGAACATTGTGAACTCAAATAACTTATCTAGAACTGAATACAAATCAAAGCATTCGATAGAGAATATTACTGAAAAATAATCATCATTACACAATGTCTTAACACAACATTAGATATCAAGAGAAATATTCATAAATTTCAATGTGCTTATGGATCAAAATTGCTCATCTCTTTAACTTAAACAGCACTGATAAATGGTCCCTTGCATAAAGGTTTTGCATCATCACAAACAGGTCAAAAGAGTAAGATTATCAAAACGATAACATTTCACATCTCCCCTACATTTACATAATGGATATACAGACATTTTGAAAACATCATTTGCGTCATGTTGAAAAAAATAAAATTCCTTAAACAAGATTTCAATGTAAAACATAAAACATTTGACAATTATGAATTGTATATAAATAATGTGATGTGAGTAAGAGACTGACCTTGTCCCCCGGTTGAGAATCACCCTCAGGGTCAGGGTAGGCCTTAATAAACTGTGCCACATACGTCATGATCGACTTTTCATCCGGCTTACTAACATCCACATCTGCAATGATAAATATACCACACCAAGCTCTACAATAATTCACTATTGTTGGCATTAAACTGGCATCAACAATATTTAACAGATAAGCCAAATTACAAATTTCTAGTGTTATGGTAAAGTAAATTTTGAACCCTGATCTTAATAAAGATATTTCTTTTAAGTTTTTTTTGTCAAATCTCAAGAACTAATATTTTCAGCATAAGCCCTGATATTAATTAAAATATTTCTTTAATCAAGTCTCTAGAGGTAATTTTTTCAGCATGAACCCTGATATTAATTAAGATTTTCCTTTAATCAAATGTTTTTTTCAAGTCTCCAAAAGTGATATGGATTCTGATATCAATTAAGACATTCTTAAATCAAATGTTTTTTTCAAGTCTTGAGAAGATCTATTTTCTGCTTGTTTGGTGATGGTCTGTGCGTACCGTCAGCATCGAGGAGCCTGGGTATCCCCAGCTGTGTCTCTGCCGTCATGAAGGCATTCTCCAGGTTGACCTTGTTGGGTCTCTGAGGTAGCTGAGACATGTCCACCAGTTCAGGACGGATGTTGTGAATGATGGCGTTGAATGCAAATCCATCTCGCCAGCTCGGACCAAAATCCTTAACTTCCACTCCAAATTGTCTGAAAAATACCAAAAAGATTCATAAGTTGTGTGAATGCAAACCCTGAACCATCAGCACAGCGAATGTGAATGCAAACCCTGGGTCATTAGCAGAGTAAATGTGAATGTCAACCCTGAGGCATTTGCAGAGTAAATGTGAATGCCAACTTTGGGTAATTAGCAGAGTAAATGTGAATGCCAACCCTGAGTCACCAGCACAGCAAATGTGAATGCCATCCCTGAGTCATTAACACAATAGTGTGAGTGCCATCCTTGCATTATTAAAAGTAAATGTGAATGCCATCCTTGTACATGAACAGTAAATGTGACTACCATCCTTGTATCATTAACAGTAAATGTAAAAACCATCCTTATATCATGAACAGTAAATGTGATTACCATCCTTGTATCGTGAACAGTTAATGTGAATGCCATCATTTATTCAAAAAGTAATATTAATCATTCTAAATATCAAATATCAAGTACCCAATCACTTTAGCCTAATATAAGAATACTGTTCAGTATAAACTGTTGAATAACTAATTTTTTGGTTTTTATTTGCAAAGGATTGATATCTTTAATTCATATCAGTGTGAGAATAGCACAGCGCATGCTAGGCAAGGTTGCATAAAGTTGCCCATTTCTAATTAAGGTTTGACTTTCTGAATGTGGATTTTACACTCAAAGCTTTTCACTACAAGATCAACATAGATCTGCATGTAATTTGTAATCTTAAAGGAGAAGCAGACACACAAATCACATAGCAGATTAGCTGAAAGGGAGCCAATAAATGCTTTAATTTACACTTTTCAATGTCAAGAGTTCTATAATAAGTGGTATTCAAAATACATAAATAGTAACAACATACAAAGCAATGTATTGGACTATGTGTGTTTGTGTCCCTATATAAAGTTGGCAATTACACCACACCAATGATACATTCTATAGAATTGTTGCAGAACAGTTCATCTTCAATGGTACATTAGAATAATGTTAAACCTATGACTGCTGAATTGAGAGAATTGAGATTTAAGCAATCTTATATTCATAACAATGAGATAAAGAACACAAATCCTCTTATGTTACTTTTACTGAAAAAATGGGAAAATAATTTCTTAAAGTTGGCTACAATTGAAAAATAGCATAAATTTTAACAATCTCACAACTGGAATATATTTCATAGTAACAGGTAGTGAGTCTTGACCCTTTAGCTCTGAAGGTGGACACATTACTGTTGAGATCGAGTTACACATTGAAGCAAGACATAGTTATATATTGATTTGTAGTGGATAACACTTTCCTAATCCTGCACGGTAAGGCACTTTGATGTCTTCGTGAATGTAAGCACAATATTTTACAATCAGGATGTTATGGCAGCACAGAGATTAGCTGGGCGGTAGAAAGTACACACTATATATGTATGTACACACTTTGCCGTGTGATTTTAATCTGAACTGTGTCTCATATATGCAAACACCGAGCCTCCAATCCAAGCAAACAAGTCACTGCTTTCTGCAGATCCAAGCCAGGTCAAGACTTGTCATCTAACTGACATCTATGCCAGCCTATGTCTGCAAATTATCTGAAACCATTATTTTCTTGTTTAAACTGTGGAATGTAAGGCATATGGTGAAAATAATTTTTTTTAAAAAAGGTCTAATATGTCTCAGATATGGATATTTCTGGTTGCATTTGGATTTGCTTTCATGAAATATGTTCTGATATTTCATGATTGAGTTTTTAAGTCTGGAGAGAGAAATAACTTATTCACACAATACAGTGAGTGCGGAATTGATTTAACAAATATTAATCACTATTTTCAAAATATTGAAAACAAAATCCTCATGATCAGGAGCATTTCCTGGCACATCATAAACCAGAACCAATATTATCCCTGATTAAAAAGCAGAGAAGATGCAGTCCTCGGACAGGAAACCACAACTGGGTCCTGGCTAGCTTTACATTTTATATTAGCCTTTCTGGAAATTTCAGGGTTTTTTTTCCATACAAAGCTATTTTCTATGTTGTACCAGTGTTAACTTTTCTAATACCATCTTGATTGAGTATCGCTCTTGGGCCCTCCATGAAAGGTCAAGACTCATGACCTGGTGGACCTCTTAATCAGCCTATAAGGGCCTTCTGTTCCCTGGCAGAAAGTATTCCTGAATCCCCCACCCCCAGTCAATTTCTTGATGAGATTTAACTTAACTTTACAGAAGCCATTCAACCTCCTTCAGTCCGACAGAACAACACTGTTTGAACCCTCTCCTTTTTCTTAATTATTATATTACCTGCAATGTGTTAAACTCTATAAAGACCATAATTTCTTTTCTAAATAAAACAAACAACAAAAAACCATTCCCAGACAAAAGTGTCATATTTCTTCTTGCCCAATCACTTGATATGATATTGATACGTTGAGAGAATGTCTGATCAATACAGGGACTGTGGTGGGCCATGACAGATTGGTTGTTCTCATGGTGGCAGTCAGGTATGACTTCTTGGACTCACAAAATGTAAAATTGCTATTATTGCATAAAAGCAATATTTTTTTCTTTAGATCAAATCTGAATCAAAAGCACCATGTCTCATTAAGATCCAGGGAAGAGATCCACTATGGAATAGAAATTGCAGTTATATATTTAATGTTTTATGTTTGAGATATAATTCGACATGAACAGCTTTGTAAATATGGCCTGTAGCTTGAGAAAATGAAACACTCATTTCTCGTGGCAATGTTTTCCACCCCTTTTAAATTTCCTGAAAAAAACAGATCTCTTTGCATAATAGTTGTGAAGCAAGTTTGTTGTGTAAAAAATAATTTTGTTATATTTTAAGTGAAGAAACATTACTTTTTCAGTTGTTTTCTGAGTTGCTGAGCCTGGATGCCGAGGTCTGCAAAACCCTGGAGCCTGGAGCTGGAGATGGGCTGAAAAGCGGACAACACCACGGGTGCAGTCCGAGTCAGTGGTGCTGGAGAAATAGGCTGGAACATCTCTGGAGCTGAGACCACTTTGGGTGGATATGTTTTGAGGAGAGGATCCTCTTTCTTGCCAGGAATTTGTGACGGAATCATGGGAAGCAAACGCTTTTTACGTTTTGGGCTTCCAGATGGATCTCTTGCAGATCCTTTTTTTATTGAAGAGGAGTCTTTTATGTCTGTTTGATGTTGACCTGACCTCTCATTGCCATCTGGCACAGCCGAAACAAGATCACTTTTGCTGCTGCTTTTACTCTTCCTTGACCTTGAAGTGGCAAGGTCGTCAGCGTTCGGATCTAATTGTCTCCGTAATTCTCTCACCTCGTGAATCATAAATTTGAGCATGGTTTTTTTCTTGACACTGGATTTGGATGATGTGGAGCTCGCCTTTGACTCGCCAGAGTTCTGAGAGTCACAACTGATTCGACTGGAAACAGATTCAGCTCCATCGCGGCTTCTATCCCTCTTCCGATCCCTGCTTCCATCTTTACTCCGTTCCTCCCGGCTTCTGTCCATTTTCCGATCCCTGCTTCCATCTTTACTCCGTTCCTCCCGGCTTCTTTCCATCTTCCGATCCCTGCTTCCATCTTTACTCCGTTCCTCCCGGCTTCTTTCCATCTTCCGATCCCTGCTTCCATCTTTACTCCGTTCCTCCCTGCTTCTGTCCGTCTTCCGATCCCTGCTTCCATCTTTACTCCGTTCCTCCCGGCTTCTTTCCATCTTCCGATCCCTGCTTCCATCTTTACTCCGTTCTTTACTCCTGTGCTTCTTCTTTTTCTTTTGACTATGAGAATCACTTCTCGAACTTTCTCTTCCTGGAATCGTCCTCAGCATCCTCGGGATGCCCGACTGACGTCCCATTTCAGTCATCACTGATTCTCTCTCGGATGCCATATTCCGATAAACTCTCAAATCTTTTTATGTAAAAGTTTTCTTAACAATGCAATTTGTCACAGAAAAATATTTGGCACTTGGATAAATCACTACACATATATAGAGTTATTTATCTAAAAGAATTTTTTTTAATAACACAGGTATCACGTAAGTAGGTGATAATGTGATTTTCTTTATCCAGCTACTTTCACTCAGTAAATCCAGTTAATCAGATAATGCAACAGTGGAATTGTTTACATAATAAAAATAAAAAAACAAATAATCGATGATGCAGCAAACACGTCCAAGTTAGTGCTTAGAGAAAATACTGGTGAACGGGACCTTTCATCCCATGTCCTGGAGGGTGGTAAACCCTACAGTACAGCCCCCGTTGTACATGTAGGGTCGGTCCCTCTCAGAATCGATCTCACAAGGAACTTCTTGTGATTCGTAGTGCCTGTGTTCCGTTATGCATATTGTTATGAAACATTTGCTATAGCTCATGAACATTGCAGATCTTCGTATGTCGTTATATTCCTGTATATTCCTATATGTTGATCCGCTTGATTTGTGACAAGTACTCCTTCACGCTATTGTTTCACTCATTAACGCCATTGTTCCAGTGCTGTTCCACCATTGTTCCGGTGTTACAAGCAGCAGCAGTCCCTCACACCCTGATCTCTCTCTCTCTCCCGGAGCTGCGAGCCACCATGGAATGAATACACACCTTATGGGTGGGTGCATGAGTGGTGGGATAGCTGCCACCACCAGATCAGGCTCGGCCCAGGCTACCTACAGGACATGCCCAGACTGTTCTAGCAGAATGGCGGCTCAATGCCCTCAGTGGGCGTGACAATTAACCAGGCCTCACCATTTGCTCAGTGCCTCTAAGCTTGACTCCTGGTCACCTTCCAGACACAGAGATTTCTGGCATGATGCCCGATTCCACACGAATGACAAAACATACAATACTATATACATATCCACCTCAACACCTAAACATATCAGGATTAAACCCCTTTTTTCCACCAATCAATATGTTAATCCTTCTTCAGTGATGTCAAGCAATTTAAAAATTTTCCCCTTAATAAGGCCAAGCATCAATGGAAACTGTTGACACGATTTGTCTCATTATTTTGTGCTCTATGTAAGATCAGACATGACACACACCAAAAGAAGAGGTCCATATCTGTACTCTGAGGCTGTCAATCATATCCTGTTTTATAATAATATAAAGCAGGGACAACTTCACCAATCTGACCCTATGTTTGCATATGTCATCTTTGTGGTACTTCTGTATAATACAACAAGTATCAGTCTTGGTGTTTGTTTTTTTCAATAAAAATCTTTCAACTAAAGATCCTTGCTTATTAAGGGGTTTCAATTTATATACAACAATTTCAGTGGGAATTATTGCTGCAAGCCTGCTCGGATTTGTCTTCTTATAATCTTGCATTTGCCCAAAAAATAAAATTGAGAACCAAATGTAATTAAAGATTGCGCTAAGAAAAAATAGATTGTTAAGTACCTATTAACACTTCACATTAATCTATACAGACATAATTTCTTAAAGCTTGTTTTATTCTTTCACCATTCTTTTTTAAATCATTCCATAAAACCAAACACTTATAAAAAAAACTTTGCTTAGCGATTGGCAAATAGTGTTGTGGTGAGAATGTCAGAAGTTTTGTCAAGTCCTGACATGTCGGGTATAACACGCTGGTAGAAAGTGGCGGTGCAAGACGTAATGTCGCCCAATCACTCGCAATCATTATGAGAATTTTCACAATAGATCTCAATGTCTATTTCTACATTCCCTGCCTGTTACATTCTCCTGGTATGTTAAATCTTGGATGATCTGGATATAGAGGTAAAACCGTATCCAGCAGATCTCTGTATAAACGTCACAGCAAGTACTGAGCACGATTAAACTGAGGCTTGATATAACATATTTTCAATAGCAGTGATAGATGAATATGTTATAAAATGTGACTTTCCCCTAAATTATTTTAATCAGCCAGTTAATAGATAAAAGTAGAAAAAGGCCTAAAAAATTGCTGGCCCTGGATAAAAGTTGCTTGCTCAGGGCAACAGGCCAAGCTCAAATGTCAGCAGAAAAACAAACAGAAAAATAATTATTTATCAAAATATCTAATAAAATAAATTAATCAGAGGTACACCCTATCACAAAAATAGTCTCTGCAGAATTTTTAGAACATTCAAATGATCCCTCATTTAGATTTGTTAAATATTGAAAACTGAATGCAAACACAAATATGCCATAATTGCTGCCATAATTGTCAAGATACCAGAGTAATTTTTTACTCAGCTCCCAATGTTGTATTTTACCATGTCCCCTCTATCATGTGACTCAGGGTTCGTATTTCAAATCATCAGCTTGATATTCATCATTTATTGTAAAGTGTAGAGTTTCACAATGCAATTGAGACATAGGGTGTCAGATTTATTTTCCCATTATTTAAGTCACTGACCTGAACTTCGTCCAAATAACAACTTAATATATCATACCAACAACTTTCAATATTTAATATTCAATTTAAGCTAAGCATACATTGTCAGCAAATATTATTTTGTAAAATGATTTTTATTCATTATCATCTCATGGTGTTATTCAAAATACCAAATTTTGGGAGGAAAGTCTTTGGTTAGAATCAGCCTGGGAGATAGACAAAGTTGAATAAAGTAGTTTCGTGAATTCATTCACAGGTATTGTGTGAGTGGCAAAAACATTTGTAATAGTGGCAGCCAAGCTGTGAAAGCACTAAGAACCAAAAGTGGTGGCAAGTTAGTTGAGAAATGCCTCAAAATCTCTCAAGGGCCTAATACATTATGTGGAAAATCTACTTCTCTATTTAAAACAACAGCCCAGGAATCAAGGATTTTCCAATTTTACTATGATATCAAATAGTACCAAGTACACTTTCATCTGAGCAATGTAATGTAAATAATTTTTTTTCATTTGTAAATGTATAATTCATAGGGACTGATATCTAAATATTCACAGAAATAATGCTCAAGTTTGCACCAATTTCTATTGAAAATGATATAAATTCCTTTAATGTTATTCATTCAAACTCACACAACAAAATCAATGTTTTCTCATGAAGTCAAATTGACCACTGTGTGTTCAAGTACACAGCAAAGAAGTCTACCAAATTAGAGTTTGATATTACGAGCAAGATTCAAACAGATCTCAATCAAATCCAATTACCACGTTTCATAAGATCAGTAATTCATGTTTATTGTGTGCAGTTCGCAATACACATCCAAAGTTTCTTGCCATGATATATTTTCAAACTAAACATCTTAACCAAAAGAAATATCCAACATATTTCTATCTTGAATCTTATCTATGCCTATTTTGTACTTATTAATGTCAACATAAAATATTTATGTTAACAAATTGAAAATCAACTAAATTTCTCAGTCATGTATTTCTGTGAGATATTTTATCACACTTTAATGTAAGAAATGATCCACAGGTGTCATGCTTGACTGACTCAGATTAAACTTAAAGGCCAGGATCTGAAGTTAATCTCAGCTAACAAGTCAACATGATATGCTCATGAAACCCGATGTTAAATGTGATACGAAGAAAACAGGGTTATGCAACTGGCCATCTTGTCAGGATCAGAAGGGGGCAAATCTCCTCACAAATCTCGAAAACACAATCCAATATCTGCTCCAAACGTATAAATGGAAAGAAATTCAAGTCTTAAATCCCATCAAAGTCTTATCTTCTGTTTAATTCCATTCTGTTTCAATGTTCTGTATCTGTATTTAAATCTGTGAAAAATGAAGATGTTTGAATAGAAGAAGGTTTTCAGATTTTTGAAGTCTGCATATCTTTATATTTGCACTGCACTAACATTGCTGTCACTGATATTTACTCAGTTACCCTGAAGAATGATGAATTTTCAAAATATTGATCAACCTGAAAGCAATCCCTCCATGACTTGTTCATTCATGCTTGACTTGGCTCTCCTTCCAAGTGAAATAACCAGGTGGCACTGCTTTTTAAAAATTGACACCAGGGGGCCTCGCTGTGCAAGTATCATGTGGGTATAGATTATAGGTTAAAATTGTAAACTCACATAAGGAAGTGATTATGGTCTGAGATATGATGAGAAAAATGAGAAATGATGAGAAATTCTTACTTAGTGACAGCTTTCTGTGCCCACATCAGCATGGCTTTCTTGGCCCCCATTTTGAATTTATCCACTGCTCCGGAGCGTGCCTTCTTGGCTGCTGGCGCATTCTCTTCACTGGATAAACTGCTCATGCTCGTGGTTGCCATTTTGCTTAACATTCTAGTATTCTCTTCAATCTGAAAATTGTGAAAATAAAAAATAGAATCAAATCACAACAAGAACAATATTTGTTATTCTATATTCTAAATATAAAGCTGTAAGTGTTTGTAAAGAGAGGGATCACCAGAACCATAGAATCAGCAGGATTTTAATAAAATAGCTAACCAGGGTACATTTCTATGGCAGAGTGTTAAATAAGAATAAGGAACCAGAATGTGAGAAAGGTCAGAGATACAGAATGTTGGTCCATACAAGCCTCAGGATAATGGAAGGGTCAGGTGGTTACACTAAGGAGATACAGAATGGTGGTCCATACAAGCCCCGGGATAATGGAAGGGTCAAGTGGTTACATAGGAGATACAGAATGGTGGTCCATACAAGCCCCAGGACAATGGAAAGGTCAAGTGGTTACATGTAGGAGATACAGAATGGTGGTCCATACGAGCCTCAGGACATTGGAAAGGTCAAGTGGTTACATAGGAGATACAGAATGGTGGTCCATACAAGCCCCGGGATAATGGAAGGGTCAAGTGGTTACATAGGAGATACAGAATGGTGGTCCATACAAGCCCCAGGACAATGGAAAGGTCAGGTGGTTACATGTAGGAGATACAGAATGATAGTCCATACAAGCCCCAGGACAATGGAAAGGTCAAGTGGTTACATGTAGGAGATACAGAATGGTGGTCCATACGAGCCTCAGAACATTGGAAAGGTCAAGTGGTTACATGTAGGAGATACAGAATGGTGGTCCATACAAGCCCCGGGATAATGGAAAGGTCAAGTGGTTACATGTAGGAGATACAGAATGGTGGTCCATACAAGCCCCGGGATAATGGAAAGGTCAAGTGGTTACATGTAGGAGATACAGAATGGTGGTCCATACGAGCCTCAGAACATTGGAAAGGTCAGGTGGTTACATGTAGGAGATACAGAATGGTGGTCCATACAAGCCCCAGGACAGTGGAAAGGTCAAGTGGTTACATAGGAGATACAGAATGGTGGTCCAAACAAGCCCCAGGACAATGGAAAGGTCAAGTGGTTACATACCTGGAAATAAAGGATGATGGTCCATACAAGCCCCAGGACTATGGACGGCTTTCCATCCACCACATCTGCTGGGTTGATGTTGACTAACTTTATCTACAATCATAAAGCAATGATATATATGTTCATATGTAAAGTGAAATAGCATTCTTGTCATGCATTTTTATCTAAGAATTGTTAATTATTTTTTTCCAAGTATAATATCTTTATTTGATTCACCACTTTCACATTACATTGAATAGTGGTAACATTAGGAAAGGAGACAAACACATTACTTTGTACTGCTATTCATATGTTGATAGATGCCTCATAACATTTTGAACCTTCTATATATAGGAATAATAAATTAACCCTTGCATACTTACTCTTTTCCTGTCGAGGAAGTTGAGGGCAGTGGTGACGTTGGCCATGAAGTGTATTCTTTTCAACCTGGGTCCCTTCTCAATTGACTGCAACATGAAGATTAATAATCATATAACTACTTATACTGATATGAATCAAGAAATTCTAGCATTTAAGATAATCTTGTTAATTCAATAAAATTAATCTAATAAAATTTCAAATCATCATAATACATTTCATATTTTAGATCAATCTGTTAGTCATTTTTAAATTCAATTTCTCTGTTTGTCATTATAAATTTGCACTTTTTGTTAAATACATACAATTCGTTCCCCCGACAGCACCTCAAGTAGATACAGAAGCATGCGGCCATCTTTGATATCTTCGAATAGTTCTTCACATCGCAGAGGAGGGTCCCGCTGGAATATTTCAACAAACAAGATCAATCACACCTTATTATCACACCTATTAATATGGTTCATATTATTTCTACAATAGTCTTTATTGTCTTTGCTTCTTGCTAGTATCCACAACCGAAATAAATTTTGGTTTCCATTTACGTTCTCATGTTTCTATACAGAATTCATCAATGTGTTCTATTTAAATTGCAACAAGTCAAAGGCATTTCATCTCTCGCCATATTGATGTCGCCTTTTAGGCCAATTGCTAAATGTTTAAATTATATTGTAAATTTATGCTCACATGAGTAAAATATTAGAAATGGTCAAATTGCAGCACTGCTTCCTGTCGTGATTATGCAAATTTAACAATTTGACAAGCATACTGATCCTTGTGAGACCTTTTTGGCCAGGGATATTTCAATTTTTGAAAATCAAATCAAACAAACACCAAATCATAACAAAAAGGTTTGTCAGGTTGTTGTTTGTATAATAAAAATTTTGGCCTTTTTGGTAAGACTGTATATGGCCTGTGAATATTAGACATTTGTTTCTGCATGAAAAATGTGGATTATTTGGCCTTTATCAACATAATGGACCTGGAAATTAGAGATTTGAACAGAAAGCATATCACACCCATGCTATCGTTTGTGAGGAAAGTTTCATGAATCTAACAATAAATCAGTCAAATTTGATCATGATAAAAACAACTAAACAACTATAGTAAATAGTGAAATCTTAGCCAAGCAAACACTTCCAAACTTCAAAATATCGGTTATATTGGTATTGTCTAATATTAAACCCCAAACAGCCTGGCAAACAACCATGACCTTCTCTCACATCTACTCCAGCTTGACATGATGGGTTAATTATTAGCTGACCCATACCAAAACAGCATGAGTTAAGCTGGATTAATAGTTTGTGATTAAAATATATTAATGAAAATAATTGTGATCCAATTGGGAAAAAGAATACAAGCCAATGATATCCACTAAAAATATTAATTAATTAAATTGGAATTGGAGATTTTTTATAAATTGTGTCAACTTATTAAATTTAAAGCTAAATATTAATAAAAAAACAGAACTTGGGTTAAAGGAAATTAACCAGATTTTAGAAAAAAATATTTTGACATCTTTGTAAAACAAAAGCTTGCTATTTTATTTTTTAAAATGTGGCCTTGTCAATGTTCTTATGTAGCTTGACTTCAGCAGTGATCAAGAAATCACGTCACAACCTTCAATAGCAAACAAACCAAAGTGATCTCATTGAAATCGATATTGTCACAATAGTCCATAACAACCATGAATTTTGATCTTCCAGTGATTGATGTTGACACAATAATCCATAGCAACCAGGACATATGATCTCAAATTGCTGGACAGAGTGATTTCAGTCCATAGCAACCATTGATGTGATCTCATAGTGATTGCTATAGCAATAGTATTCCATAGCAACTAGGATATGTGGTCTCACTTTAACAGATACATAAATATTAGTCCATATCAACCATTGAAATGTGATTTCATAGTGACTGTTGTATTCATAATATTTCATAACAATCAGGAAATGTGATCCGCTCTGCACAAAAAGTCGATAGAAAATAGTAAATGGTAAAATGTGCTCCTTCCGTCATTTATATTGTGCTAACATGTGTATAACAATCAGGACAATATGACCTCAAAATCATAATAATCCATAGCAACCAGTTCAAAATTACCACAAAGTTTAAGTTATTTTGATGGAAAAATAGCTCCGAAAGAAGTCACAACCATGTGCGATATCATACTTCAAATGTTTCCATGTGAAAGTTTAAACATAGGCATCAGAGATGCATCAACCCTCAGCCCTGGTAACTTATTGCACAACATTCGCTCCACACATATTTGTGAACAAAACGTCACTGCACCACATAATTGTTCCTGTGACCTTGAAAAGTAGGTGAAGGTCTTCACTGAGGTCTTCACCAGAAGCTTATGTGTGTCAAGTCTCACAAAGCTGCCATCATTCGTTCTCGAGTTATAGCAACAATAGGGATTTCACATAATTGTCACTGTGACCTTGAAAAGTAGGTGAAGGTCATGTTCCATAGAAAAATGTCTGAGGTCTTCAACAGATGCTCATGTGTGTCAAATCTCATAAAGCTGCCATCATTTGTTCTAGAGTTATTGTGATTCTAGGGATTTCACATAATTGTCCCTGTGACCTTGAAAAATATGTCAAGGTCGCCGTCCATCGGTCTCGTCCGAGGTTTTCACCAGATGCTTATGTGTGTCAAGTTTAATGAAGCTGCCATTATTTGTTCTTGAATTATCACAATGACAAGGATGATTTCACATAATTGTCCATGTGACCTTGAAAAGTAGGTGAAGGTCGCCGTCCACTGAACTCGTCAAGAGGTTTTCACCTGATGCTTCTGTGTGTCAAATCTCATAAAGCTGCCATCATTTGTTCTTGAGTTATTGTGATTCTTGTGATTTCATATAATTGTCCCTGTGACCTTGAAAAGGAGATGAAGGTCATGTTTCATAGAAAAAATTATGAGATCTTCACCAGATGCTTATGTGTGTCAAATCTCATATAGCTGCCATCATTCGTTCTTGAGTTATTGCGATTCTTGGGATTTCACATAATAGTCCCTGTGACCTTGAAAAATAGGTCAAGGTCGCTGTCCATCGAACTTGTCCGAGGTTTTCACCTGATGCTTATGTGTGTCAAGTTTCATGAAGCTGCCAGCATTTGTTCTCAAGTTATCGTGATGACAAGGACGATTTCACATAATTGTCCCTGTGACCTTGAAAAGTAGGTGAAGGTCATGTTATATAGAAAAAATTCTGAGGTCTTCAACAGATGCTTATTTGTGTCAAATCTCATAAAGCTGCCATCATTTGTTCTTGAGTTATTGCGATTCTTGGGATTTCACATAATTGTCCATGTGACCTTGAAAAATAGGTCAAGGTCGCTGTTCATCGAACTAGTTCGAGGTTTTTACCAGATGCTTATGTGTGTAAAGTTTCATGAAGCTGCCATCATTTGTTCTAGAGTTATCGCGATGACAAGGATTTCACATAATTGTCCCTGTGACCTTGAAAAGTAGAAGAAGGTCATGTTTCATAGAAAAAATTCTGAGGTCTTCACCAGATGCTTATGTGTGTCAAATCTCATAAAGCTGCCATCATTTGTTCTTAATTTATTGCAATTCTTGGGATTTCACATAATTGTCCCTGTGACCTTGAAAAATAGGTCAAGGTCGCTGTCCATCGAACTCGTCCGAGGTTTTCACCAGATGCTTATGTATGTCAAGTTTCATGAAGCTGCCATCATTTGTTCTCAAGTTATCGCGATGACAAGGATGTTCGCTACAGACATACATACATACATACATACATACATACAGACATACATACATACATACATACATACATACATACATACATACCCACGCCAGGAGTACTGCAATACCCTCAGCCTGATTACATCAGGGGCTGAGGGTAACAAAATACCAGCTTAAGCATCACAGACAAGCTACCTATCAGATTTGTGAGAAGTACTAAAGTTTTTGTGGCCCTGAAGGCAAGAACACAATTAACAAATGCCATATTTAATAATATGGTTCCACCTCTGACATTAAAATTGTCTTCAATTTACATATAAAGTCTTCTACTTCATTTAAATATTGGAAACAATATTTTCTGACTGAGAGCAATATAACTGGACAATTAAACTTTATCATTGCTCTCAGGTTCTGAGCATTACCATAAGGGGGCAGCATGCAGATGAGACCGGTCACTCCATTGTGTTATTGTGTCTGAACAATAAATCCATGCACAGGACAGGAATCAAGATATCATAACAATATCTCAATTCTGACAAAAATCAATAATGGGTGTGTCAGAGATACTTTACCTCATACAATATTTGGTGCTATATTAAATGACAAGATCAAATGTTATAATTTCACAATTTTTGGGGTTTGTTAATAATTATATCTCAGTGGACTCAACTTATTTGAGACCGACCAGTGTTCAATGTTTATCAAAATTCTACTACCATTTAACTTCATCATTCAGCTTATATTATCATTTAGGCTCTTCCTGATGGGGATTTGTTCAGTTTAAAATAATAAATAATTTAATACTGAAGAAAATAAATTGTAAGATATAAAAGAATCTAGAGACGAAATATTGGTCAAAACAAGAAATAATAGTTCCCCTTGAACAGATTCAATCATTTGATTTGTTTAAAATAACCATGGACTTTGGAGATAACCTGGAGAATAATTTTGCAGATACCAAAGCAACAATATACAGTGCACATGTGATTTATTGGTTAATTTTTGCTCACCTGGGCCAGATGTGTGTTGATCCAATTTGTAAATGTTTTCTTCTGCACCCTTTCTTGTTCATCTGAAAATATAAGACAGATGATATCTTGTTTAATTGAAAAATGATTACATAAAGAATAGATGATGATATCAAAATGAATAACAATTCTTTTCAGATTTTAGAAACAACACAAAGATGTTAAGAATCAGGGAAATTGATCGACACATTTTAACAGTTGTCATTGTGACTAATGCATGTTATGTACCTGTCACTAGTGACCTTCACTTCTCTCTATGACCTCAAATTAGTGACCTTCATTTCTCTCTATGACCTCAAATTAATGACCATTACTTCTCTCTATGACTCAATAGTCAGTTTCTTAACATCTCAGGTAATGTTATACTCAGATAAAATTACTGTATTTGTAAAAGATAAAAAATAACTCCACACCTTTTTTCTTTGCCTGTAAATGATTCAAGAGATTTAAAAAGAACCAACCAAACACTATACCCCTGTCCATAGCTGCACCAATTGAGAGTATTTGCTACCCTTATCTAAGACAATTTCTTCTAATCTCCTGATAAATACCATTTCAAGATTGTTCACAAAATAGTAAAGAAATCAATTATGCAATTATCTTTCCTTGAATCTATTGTAATAGGTGTACTTTTCAAATCACAATTTTTATGTCAAGCAGTCAGGAATATCCTCTATGAATATCCTCTATGAAGTCCCCATCACTTATGGACGGTCGCCATGGCAACAAAAACCAACCAATCACTGCCATAACCTATTCAGATTGGGGAGAGGTCACCAGGAGTGTATGTGTGCAATATCTAAGTTAAATGTCAAACCGTTCTGGCTGTATCATGCAAACAAGCCAAGTTGGCGACATGGTTGTCATGGCAAGAGAAATTGACCAATCACAGCCATTAACTATACAGATCAGAGGAAGGTCCCCAGGAGTGCATGTGTGCAATATCTAAGGTAAAATGTCAAACCGTAGTGGCTGTATCGTGCACACAAGTAATTTACCACGGATGCACAGAAATGCAGGGGACAATAAGGAGTCCATATGGGGACACATGTATTATGACTAATGTATGAAATCTGAGCTTGCCCTGTGGTCCTAAGCAAGCAACCTTTGACCAATAATTCAAACCAAATTTCAAACACTGACTATGACACAAACGCTAGCTATATACCTTACTGATTCTACAATAATCTTCCAATCTTACATGACTGTTCAATCCATTCCCAGGCAGTATCTATCATCCAATATATGTCTGAGCTGTTGTGCCCATCCGTTCCTGGCCTGTTCTCTTTTCCCATGCTTCCCTGTCCATCCGTTCCTGGCCTGTTCTCTGTTCCCAGGCTTCCGTGTCCATCCGTTCCTGGCCTGTTCTCTGTCCCTGACCGGTACCTATCTCCGCTATCCAGTCTTGGGCTCCCTGCACTTGAATCTGACTTCAGGCTGTGATCATGTCTCCTCTGTATGAGGGGACTACTTTGAGGAGACCTCTCTCTTATTGGAGTTCTAGGCTGGGACCTTGGGCTACTGTTAGCACTGTTTGGTGGGTTCTGTATGTGTATACTGTACATAGAAGTATCCTGAGCTGGGTTAGTGTGAATGCTGGGATTCACACTGTCTGGAGAATCATATGATCTATCTTCAGCCATGCTGTGTCTGTTGGATGCCCTGGAACTGGCATGCCTGGATGCCCTGGGACTGGCATGCCTGGATGCCCTCGGACTACCATGCCTGGATGACCTATGACTAACATCCATAGAATCCCTCGGACTATCATGCCTGGATGACCTGGGACTAACATCCATAGAATCCCTTGGACTACCATGCCTAGATACCCTGGGACTGCCATGCTGAGGCGACCTGGGACTAGCATGCCTGGATGCCCTGGGACTGCCATGCTGAGGCGACCTGGGACTAGCATGCCTGGATGTCCTGGGACTATTGTCTGCAGATTCCAAAGGAGTACTTGTCTTCAGGGGT
Organism: Amphiduros pacificus; assembly: GCA_949316495.1. Taxonomy (NCBI): domain Eukaryota; kingdom Metazoa; phylum Annelida; class Polychaeta; order Phyllodocida; family Hesionidae; genus Amphiduros; species Amphiduros pacificus. Next base: position 32,017,685 of record OX439005.1, on the reverse strand, counting down.
GCAACGGTGGGACGGATGTCTCTCGGATCAAGCCTTGCAGGGGTGCTAGATCCTGAAGCTGGGTACCTTCCAGAGTGATCTGACCTGGATCTGTTCCTGGAGTCAAGGCCTGGAGAGTCTATCCTGTGTGAACTCATTCTCTGCCTGTCACTGGCCCTTGGTGAATCAGAGCTAGTCACCCTTCTCGACCCATCTTCACCTTCCATCACCTGTATTGTTTTAATACGCTTTGGCTCCATTACAATATAACTTTCATATAATCCATATCACATAATATTGACATAAAGTTAAAACCATATTGGCAAATCATCAAAGAGGTCTTTGGAAATACTATAAATATTTTGTGTTTGTCTAATTTCTATGGCCTACATATTTCCATCTTGTCAACTACCTTAAGCACTTAGTTTCAGTACTGTAATGATGTACTTTATCCAGGTCAGCGAGTCACTTTCACTCCTGTGTATATCTTTATCTTGTCCATTACAGTCTTAATCCCATAAAATCTGTTGTAATTGATTGGCCATCACAAATCCATTGATATAAACTACAGCTAATCGTGTTAATGAAATGTATAATGTGCAATAATGTTCTCTTGCTCTTGATCTCGCGTGTTAGTTATTGTACGGTTGTCATCATTGTCAATCCCAGCAATCAGTGAGAGCTCTAATCTCAAACACTCTGATCTTTCCCCTTTGAACAATAATGCGGTGTCTTAAAAATCATAAATTGTTGTGTCTATAATATTTATAGAATAAGAAATTTCTATTTAATTTTTTTATTTCACAAATAATTTACGACTGCCACGTACTTTTTACAATAAATATATATTTGTTTTAATGAGGACACAATATATTTTTTTTCTTGGTGTAATTCATAGGTTTATTTTATTGACACAATCTGCAAGTCTGGATCCGTCTGCATGAAGTGTTATCAGCTAAAACCTCTCACCTTTTGAACCAGATAAACCCTGGGATGGACTCAGAGATAGAACTGTATTACCCCAACCCCCTCGCCACATCCAACATTAAACATAACAACAAAAACACCAATAGTTGTTGTCCTCTTTGCTAATGTGATAAATGTAACAGGTACAATTAAGGGATGCAGATAAGTTTTACACCTTGTCCCGTTCCAGTACATATCAGGAAGATGTTTTTGATCAAAACTGACACATGACATTATCATGTGCGGCATGATAACACTATCATGCTTTATCTCCATTTCTTATTTTCATTCACCAACTGATATGCATGATTAATTTAGATTCTTTTTGATAATCCAAAATAAAGTTAGCATGGGTCTATTTTCATTTAAAAAATGACTATATTTTCCTGAGGTAATAAATCTTTTTTATTGAGAATATCTAACTAAAACGAAGCTCATCGACTGAAAAAAATGATTTATTTTCCTTTTTTCGGGGGGTTACAATGCAATTTTTCAAGAGTTTCTTGTTATCATAATTCAATCTAGAGGTGGCTGTGCCACATTCCATGTCATTTGAAATATTCAGTTGGTTTTGAACTTGCCAAATTTTCAACAAATTTAAATTCTCAATTTGTCTGATCAATTCATCCAATTTCAAAATTTCTGTAATTTATGGGATAATAATAACAAATTCTGGCTCCACCGAACCCAATCTGTAAAACTGATTAGAAAAAAAAGTCTAAGACAGGAGTGATGGGTAACAATATTGTATGGAATATAGCATCAAATTTTGTTCAATGTCACTGCACTTTGTGGTTTGTTTATCAATCGATTAGCTATCAGCGTATCAATTAGCTATCAATATATCAATTAGCTATCAGCATATTAATTAGCTATCTATGTATCAATTAGCTATCAATATGTCAATTAGCTATCAGTATATCAATTAGCCAGCAATGTATCGATTAATCAATGTATCATTCAATCCATTATTTCATCAATATAGTGTATTATTCTATGATCACTGTGTATTCTGTGCTGTGATTGGCCAATTCCTGGTCACGTGAGCTTCTCTAAATTGTTGTATTGACCAGATGCATTATATTGCACGTCAATATACTTTCCACTGCACTGATGGGGAATTCCATGACGTCACCATACAGACAAACTCGTCCTTTTCAGTTCTCACTTTTAGAATTAAACCAACAATGGCAGTAATTAACACAGTGATCATAGAATAAAACAAATATGTACCTGGGTGTCGTGCAATATGACTTTTTATGGACCTTCGGAAAGTTATATTGCACTCGGCTGCGCCTCGTGCAATATAACTTTCCGAAGGTCCATAAAAAGTCATATTGCACTCCACCCAGGTCCATATTTGTATAATATAAAGCACTACTTGAACACTACTCACTGAGGTTGCACCCATATATGTGTATATCAATTAGCCAGCAATGTATCGATCAATCAATGTATCATTCGATCCATTATTTCATCAATATAGTGTAATATAAAGCACTACTCACTGAGGTTGCACCTATATATGTGAGAGCAGGAGAATGGTTCCGCTCCCCAGCAGCCAAGAAACCAGCATCCTCCACAACTCAATACACTCATTATGTCTCTTATACTAACTATCCTTATATTTGAGAATCATATCTCAGACTTGTTTCAATTCTAAATGTCTTTTTAGTCTGTTTGGCTAAATTCCAACTTAATTCCAACTAAAATATATTTTGAACATTGATTTCCTTTTTTGTAAATCTGCCTTTTTATAAGTTTAAACATTTGTCATTCTGATTATCATTCAGTTTATATTTTCATCTTCTATGTAGATCATTATTTATATGTTATCCAGTATGTAAATCAGTATATATTTCACATCATGTATGTAAATCAGTATATATTACATATCTAGTATGTAAATCAGTATATATTTCACGTCTAGTATGTAAATCAGTATATATTTCACATCATGTATGTAAATCAGTATATATTACATATCTAGTATGTAAATCAGTATATATTTCACGTCTAGTATGTAAATCAGTATATATTTCACATCATGTATGTAAATCAGTATATATTACATATCTAGTATGTAAATCAGTATATATTTCACGTCTAGTATGTAAATCAGTATATATTTCACATCATGTATGTAAATCAGTATATATTACATATCTAGTATGTAAATCAGTATATATTTCACGTCTAGTATGTAAATCAGTATATATTTCACATCATGTATGTAAATCAGTATATATTACATATCTAGTATGTAAATCAGTATATATTTCACGTCTAGTATGTAAATCAGTATATATTTCACATCATGTATGTAAATCAGTATATATTACATATCTAGTATGTAAATCAGTATATATTTCACGTCTAGTATGTAAATCGGTATATATTTCACATTTGGTATGTAAATCAGTATATATTTCACATCTAGTATGTAAATCTGAGTATATATTTGGTATCCAGCATGTAAATCAATATTCATTAGGTATCCAGTATATAAATATACTATATATTCGTCATCCAAAAAGTAAATCTGTATATATTTTACAAGAAATATATAAATTCCTCAATGACCATTGTGTAAAATTGATCAATAGCACCAATAGTAAGATCTTTGTTTCCTAGGTCAGCTTTTGGTATTCCAAAATGAGCCTTCCTCATCTAACAATGCAGGTGATGCAAAGAGTTACAACAATGCGAGAATGTCTGAGCCTAAAACAATTAGTGTGATATATATAGCAGTTCTTTTCACTTGACATCAATTATCGACACCCTCGTAAAAATGGCAATTTTGAGAATGGAATAAGCCCCACAAGACCAATAAACCATAGGTATTACATGGAAACATTTCTCACTGTAATAAATCACTATTAGTTTATATATATATGTTCATGGTTTTCACTAATTTCATTTGTCAAGTTATTTCTTTGACTGAGCTTCTGACTTCCGATTGTCCCCTCTGACGGTAAAGTATGGTCCCAAAGAGCATTTATAAGGTCCACAAGGGAGATTATCAGCCAAATAGTTCCCAAAGAATCTTCATACTGTGCCATCTTGATCTTTCATAAAAACTCATTTGAAAGATTAAAATAATATTGGTGCAGTATATTTGAACGTTCTCATCTTGGCACACTCAACATGTTAAACTTTATCAGATTGTGTGCATATGACAGTTAAATTTTGGCTCTAAATTTGAATTTCATGCAACATAATCATGAAAATACCTCAAAATCTAACACAGTCAATTTGGTAAGATACCTTGCTGAGCAGAGCATCATATCATACTGAGAGAGCACTGGTAGTACATGACTCTACCTTCCCATAAAGAGTAATGTCAAAGTTTAAGAAGGAAAGATATATCTAAATTATGTGAATGCATGAATACAATGTAAATTCATAAATATGAATTTAAAGTATTTTAGTTTGCTCATTCTTACAAAAAATCAACTGCTTAGATAAATGTTTTTAACAGAATAGTATTTAAAAAATGAATTGCTCCATATTGAGTTCCAGAAGCAAGCTGAGCACAGGAATTTTGGAGAAAAAAAAGTATTCAAGGAGTGAAAAACACAATTTTCTCTGGAATAATTAAACTGTTCTTTTTTAATGGAATAAAATAAAAACATATAAAACTGATAATTAATGAATAACTGTTATTAAGACAATTACACTATTGTGTTAAAATGATTTTTTATTTAATAGGATAATTTTGAACATACTTCCTTAATACCTTTGCTGAGCATACTTTATGTATAACTTTCACACATTCCAGAATGTTAATCAACTTTTGGATCTTATTGGTCGATCTATATTGGGGGGGTATTATCTTTTTTGTGCATAACCTTGGAGTAACACTGCAAAATTGTGTGTTGATCTTGAATGCCCCCTCCCCTCCCCCCCAAAAAAAAATAAATAAAAAGAACATACAATTTATACTTTAAAATTTAATTAATTACAGCTCATGTGTAAAATTTAAATCACAATGGTTGTGTTTATATATTTCACTTTCATTTTTATGATATGTTTCATATACTTCCTTAATCCCAACACAAAAGAATTTGGACACGTACTGTAATTCAATATTTGTGATAAGGCACTCGTACAACTTCCACTCAATTAGGTTATCAACAGGATGTGTCTACATTTGGATCTCATCTCAGCCAGGACGATCAATCTTGTGTCATAATCACAACATATTCAATTCAAACTTAATTAAATGTGTGCTTCATTGTTTTATCAAAAACGAATCTGCAACTGCATAGTTTTATTGGAGGTTCCTTTCAATGTTTTGAAGGAAATGAAATCTAACTGACTTTTTCTCTCATTGTTCTGAAGTAATCCAAAACCACAAATATTTTGGCATGGTTTCTATCTTTATTCAATAAAATGACTTTCCATCAATTTTATATAAACATTTACATATTTCTCTTTAAAATAAAAACACAATTATCATCATTTCAGCATAAACACCACTTACATTATACAGCCGAATGAGACAAAAATCTCTCGATATTGAGTATGCTATTGACTATTGGATTATCATACATAGCAGAGAGATCAGCCAAAGATATGGCACAAGATGTATTACACAGTGGTAGTTGATCCACGACCCCGGCAGTGGCCGCCGACCAACCCCAGCGGATCATATATCTTAACACTGCCACTACACACATGACAGTCAAGTTGGCTGCGACGACGTGTATATACTTGATCTAAATACAACTGGTAAGTATTCAATCCGGAATGTAACCAACACTGACATATCCTCGTCTCCCCTATCCACTATTACACCATCAATCTCCTGTATATTAATTATTTCTCAATTTTTTGTGGGGGTGAATTTTCACAAATTGTCTTTACATTGAATGATATTCTACTATACTCACCTTGTGCTTTGCTAATTTTCTCCTCATTAAATGTTCGGGCAAATTTATGCCTTGGTACCTCCTCTTCCTCTTCCTTATCCCACATTTTTTTTACACCATAATCATATCCACATTGTAATTCACCATTATTCACAGCTCTCAAATTCCTTGATTTTTTTTTTCTGGTTATCAAGTGTACATATTTTTTTTATCACATGATAACTTCAAGATGATGATCGTACTTGGTTATTAAGCGAGTCCATGGCATTGCACATGCAGAGGGTGGTGACATTTAGAGAGTTTTCCCGGGCGATCTTGATGATCTGTGTGTCACTGTTAACGAGCCTGTGTTGCCAAGTTGTCATCCCAGAGTGACACCACAAGTCCACTTAGGTGTTGTGATGATCTGTGCGATGATAAACGAGTTGGGCTCAGAAGTGCTTGATCAGTCAGGACAGGGCAAATATATGCCGCGCTGCGTTAGACCACCCTCACAGTACTTCAGAGGAGCCCTGCTCGCAACACGAGATCAAACTCTCTCACTAACAAGCTCTGCGGCCCGAAACAATCCCTTCATTAAACTTTTTGTGTCTGTGCCAACTTGTGAAGTTGAGAGATATAGATGATGCTTTGTGCCAGTCAGTGCTGACACCTGGTGTTGAACCCTGATACATGTTCATTCATGAAAACCTCCAGAACATTGGCATGACTGATTTCAGCTCAAAAAAGAAGCATTGAACCTTAACTTTGATTTTATTCAATCACTACTCTTCATTGTTCGTGTAATATTTGTGATACTTATTGGATCATCATAAACCCACATATCTTCTTGAAAGATTTAAATCTTCAGTCATGGCTTAAATACACAGGGGTACAGGTTCAGATAGGTAAACAGTCCTGGTTTGACAGAGCTGAATTGGTAGATTTTTTTATTGACTTGGTTAATTGCAAGTTCAATAAATGTCAACACATACTTTTGCTTGACATGATTTCATGTTCAAGGGGACATAAAAAGAAAGTAAATCTTTTGTATTTCATTCTAATAGGAATGTCCTCTTGAAAAGTAGGAACATAGAATGACTAAGAATAAACCTGACATGAACAGCAAGACCGACACCTCTGTGAACAACAATGCAAAATATGAGACAGAATATAATAACTAATGATATTCAGGTCATTCAAAATCATTTTAAAACACTGATGTTAGAAATTATTGAGCAGGCAATGTTTAAGTTAAAGTTTAAAGTTTAAGCTTGAGTTAAACAGAATAATCGACTTGAAATCTAAATTTATCTGTTTTAAGGTATGCAGGACGTTGTCGGTACAATAAGAGTCTTTACCAATCTCAGGTCACAGATATGCAGGACAATGTTGGTACAATAAGAGTCTTTACCAATCTCAGGTTACAGGTATGCAGGACAATGTCAGTAAAATAAGAGTCTTTACCAATCTCAGGTTACAGGTATGCAGGACCATGTCGGTACAATAAGTCTTTACCAATCTCAGGTTACAGGTATGCAGGACAATGTTGGTACAATAAGAGTCTTTACCAATCTCAGGTTACAGGTATGCAGGGCCATGTTGGTACAATAAGAGTCTTTACCAATCTCAGGTTACAGGTATGCAGGACAATGTCGGTACAATAAGAGTCTTTACCAATCTCAGGTCACAGGTATGCAGGACCATGTCGGTACAATAAGAGTCTTTACCAATCTCAGGTCACAGGTATGCAGGACAATGTCGGTACAATAAGAGTCTTTACCAATCTCAGGTTACAGGTATGCAGGACAATGTCAGTAAAATAAGAGTCTTTACCAATCTCAGGTTACAGGTATGCAGGACCATGTCAGTAAAATAAGAGTCTTTACCAATCTCAGGTTACAGGTATGCAGGACAATGTCGGTACAATAAGAGTCTTTACCAATCTCAGGTCACAGGTATGCAGGACCATGTCGGTACAATAAGAGTCTTTACCAATCTCAGGTCACAGGTATGCAGGACAATGTCGGTACAATAAGAGTCTTTACCAATCTCAGGTTACAGGTATGCAGGACCATGTCGGTACAATAAGAGTCTTTACCAATCTCAGGTCACAGGTATGCAGGACCATGTCGGTACAATAAGAGTCTTTACCAATCTCAGGTCACAGGTATGCAGGACCATGTCGGTACAATAAGAGTCTTTACCAATCTCAGGTCACAGGTATGCAGGACCATGTCGGTACAATAAGGTATGCATGTTGTAACAAAGAGAATCTAATCTCAGGTCATAAGCATAAAGGATTACTGGTATCTGCCCATATGATACCAGCACATTCAAGGATAAATTACAACTGGTATATTAGATTATTCCAAACAATATATATTATTGACCTCAAAATATGTTTTTTGAAGAATTTTTTTCTCCCAAGCAATTAATTATTAAGCCTTAAATTAATACTAATGCTACAAAATAGGGATAAGTGAGATCTTTGCCTTTTTGATCAAAACATATTATTCAAACACAAACTCCTTTTGCATGCAATGTTTAATCAGAACTCAAATATTGTGGTGTTTACAGTTACCCTAGAGCAAAACGTTACTCAAACTTCCGTCTTCTATGGTGTAAAGATCGGCTAAAAGACACTTTCTCTTCAACAGTTCATTCTTATTTCCACTAACCTGTAGGCCTGGTCAATACTTGACCAACATGATATTTATACAATTACATAAATCACATACTATGATGACTTGATTGTAACATGTGTTTACGTGGCCTGACCATTAGATTTCTGTTGCAATATGGGACAAGGAATGTGGGAGATAATAAAAATTTGCTAAAAAAATCTGCTATCAATATTAATCAAGTGAATTGTTTTGGTTATTTTTTTCTTCAAACTTCATTCAGAAAATAAGCTTTCATTTTAATTATATTTAGCACAGTTAAGCAGTTCGCATTTCTTTCCATGGGTCCACTGGGTTCTAACAAAAATATGTTTCTCATGCACTCTCTTGGCTCTTAATATATGAAAATGGGTAATCTCTAAAATGTGAGATAAGAAATAGGCACATTGAATAAGAGTTTCCCCCTTGTCAATCTATCTATGGTTAATATAGTCTCACTCTAACATAATGTACTGCTGTGCCTAGGCAGGGCCTGGTATAACCATATTTGCAGTTAAATACATGCTTCTAACTAAATGAATGAAGCTCAACAAATGGACCCAAGCATTTGTTCTCTGACCAAATCAGGTAATTTATGTGTGATTTAATAGATGTCTAGCTCGAGCATGGCAAGCATGAAGCTCATACTGCCTCGAGCAAATTGTGAAATGGGTTGAAATAAAAGAAAAGCAATCAAATGTCCCACACAGGGGAAGTATTGACAGTGGAGAGTGATAGATGCATGCATGGCATGTGAGAGGAGCCACACTTCATATCTGCGCACTCCACATCCGGCACTAGCATCTCAATATGCTTCCATTCTCCATTAAGATGTCACTCCCTCATGTGACCAGTCTGGGTTTTGTGAACACTTTCATTTTCATTTTTATGTCTGTGGGTGATTCATGATGACAGGAGATTTCTAAGAAATCAAGGCTTGCATGAAAAAAAATCTGCCCCATTCAAAACATAAAGAAAACCATAAGGTGATTGAATATCAATAAAACATTGGAACTGAGTTATTAAACCTCTGTACAATAATCCGTCATGCAATAATTATAACACATTCTGTTTATTTGAAATAATTCTTCCTTGAAAATTTGAAAAAAAACCCCAAACACAAAGAAAAAAACATTCATAAATGACAACTTTCTGTGAGGATATGATAGGAATATATGGGGTATTTACCTTTGAGAGATTTGTACCTTTTCACATAGTGTACATCTGGGCTGTAGAATCCGCCCCTTCCTGCCATACTTGCAGGGAAAGCTAGTTCCTCCAGATCCTCCTGTCCTCTCTCATATCACACAGCCATACATACATCTATATGTGTCTACTGATTTGTCAGCATTCTTAGTTTTGTTTCCTTGTTCTGAGTAGAGATGTCATTTATGTCCAAGCACTGATTACTCCTGTCCTGCATCTTCTAAGTTGAAGCATGCATTTTTGACAGTCTTCTCAATTCAGCAGCAATCAATTTTGTCATTTTCTGTACAGCACCATGATCGGTATACTAAAGCGCTGTGGATTTCATGCACTCTTGTAGAAATGGGCCAGTATTTAATCTCACACATACTGACAAACACTGACCATTCACTGAGCACAAATACTCCTACTGGTCCAGTGTGGTAAGGGTTAAATTAAGTAAATATACTTCTCCCAGTGTCGCATGTGTGGTCAAGGCACTGCATGTGACGTTTAGACGGGTAGAGCACCTCAGACTTTGCCACGCAGGCTAGGCTGAGATGCAGGCGGCAGTGTGTGCCTTGGCATCAAAGCAGAGAGCCAGCATGTTTGGCTTGAGATGCAGGCTAGGCTGATGCACAGGCAGTATGTGCTGTAGCATCAAGGCACAAACCCAGCATGTTCAGACTGAGATGTAGGCAAGGCTGGTACGCAGGCAGTGTAATCAGCTGATGCCCCAGACTGACAGCATTAACAGACACACCAGACAGCAGCAACACAAAAACTCCAAAATTCATCTGGGAACGAAATTTTCACAGAAAATAATTGTATTGTTAGCCTCCGTGCTGCCACTTATAAGGGAAGAGAGCATCATTCTAAGAGCCAGATATGGTAGGGGTGGGTACATATTCCCATATATTTCTTCATGTTCTATTACAGGAAAATGCTATTTTAGTCAGCTTAGGATCAGGAAGATTTGTGAAGAAACTTCTAGCATCCAACTCCCTCCACAGTAAAATGTGATACAAAACACTCCAGATCTCTTCCAATATTCAATACATCGTTGGGTTTTTCATTTCCATCTAAATGCTTGCAATTTATCAAATATATCTTGAAAATTGATCACAGATGTGTAGGTATTCCTATCATGAGATATATATATTTGACATATATATATATGATTGTCAATAGAGGCTGATTGTTACTAGGAGTGAGGCCCTCATCACTCTCATTGACACATTAATGCTAATACTCAGTGAAGCAGCCCATATTCATACAAACACCTGTTCACCTCATCCATGTCATTATTATCATATCATTGTTTCTATTCCACATAATATTTCCTCCTAAAATTAGGGTTGGTAGGTTGCAAACGGATTTTTTTCTATTCCACATAATATTTCCTCCTAAAATTAGGGTTGGTAGGTGGCAAATGTATTTTTTTCTATAAATAATAAGTAGCAGGAATTCTTTTAAAACTTCAAAGTTATCAGAAACTTAGTCTGCTTTTTTATTTGCTCTGATTAACAAACTCAACCATTTAAAAAATGAATGATAGCAATTTTGTAATTAAATAATTTTTCCTGTACCTTCCAGTAGATCTTAATGAAACTAGTGTGCAATCTAACACGTATTGTTGTCAATTTCCAAAACAGCTGTAAAATGTGATTTTGTTCAATCAATTAATTATCTAATATTTTACAATACATCTGTGCAAATAAAAACATGTTAAGTATTTCCCACATTCCTGAATGCCCATGACCTGGGCATATACATAACAGTAAGCACAACATCAAATATGCACACAGTACAAACAGCCAAAGTTTCCAAAACATGGTCTGCCTCGCACAAATGGAATCTAAACTTGACACACAGTCAGTACATAGATGTAAAGGGCATGTATATTTAACCAGGAATTAAAGGTAGGTACATAGTGAGATTATCTATGTGGGAAAGGTTTATATTTATCCTAGTGTTGGCCTAATTAATTTCATGAATGTAAGACAAATACAATTTTAAGAAACAAACAAATCAGTCTTATCCTTTTTATCATCTTTTGTTTAGTTTCTTTAAAAAATCGGTTTGGCTAATTTTGGTAAAAATGAGCCAAATGAAATGATGTTCATATGGTGATAATTTCAAATAAATATCAATGGACAATGAGACTTTTTCTAAAAATACCATGCAAAAAGTCCTCAGTAACTGATGTTGGTCTTTAATGATATGCTGTGATCTTAATATCAATATTATAAATGTTCTCACCCTGTCGGCTCAACTTATCAAATGTAAATTCACAACCATTTTAATTGAATTAACAAAGACCTCTGAATATCCACACAAAAGTTTTGCTAGAAAGTTGTAAAAAAGTGAAATATTTTAGCTTGGTCAGTGTCCTCATGAGGTCAGACTTTCAAAAGGAATTAGGAGCCTCAGAAGTGCCACCTAGTGTCAAATGTAATGATAATACTGCCACCTTGTGGCCAAATAATTTTACACAATTCTTACTGCACTTGAATATAAAGAGAACTATTAATTAAGTTATAATATATTCATGATCAGGAAATTCCTGTCAACCTTACACCAGTCTTTCACCTCATGAAATAAGCATGGTGACATTTTGTTAAAACATTTGATAGCGAATCAGGTATCTCCCTAACAACCCCTAAAAAAAAGGTAGTTCTACAATACACTATGTATGTAACGGACACTTAAAATAATTAAAAGTTACATTTTTATTCAAAACTATATCAATATTGATTTTTAATACAAATTCAAAACACCATGAAAATTTATTTCAGAAAAAGGCAACATGTTAGTACTGATTTCAATCAGAACCAACACAAGCAATCTGTACAGGTTAATCTGCCGGTTTACATTAAAGTACACTTGATAATAAATTGCTATTACATGATTTCATCCTGGCTAAATTGGCTGGCTCAGTGAGTGAAGGGTACTCCTGCACTGCTATCTGGCTTACTAGAATTAACCCTCTAACTAAACACTATTACATTCTCTATAACCTTATACTCTAGGCTATCTGCACTATAACATGTAAAGATTTCTATAAAAATGAAACATTATTATGCCAAACGACTTGGTAAAATGACAATTTTTGCTCAATTTATTTTCATCGCAGACACACTATGTTATTTACTTATGCTCAATTTCCCCCAAAAAACTTATTCATAAGTTAACAAACAACTGTTTGAATTATGTGCTATGACACCTCATTCTGTTAATGGAAGAGATTTAATAAGAATTAAGACAGCAAAGTGAAAATTTTATTTAACTATGAATAACTGAAACTGGTACATCATATGATTACCGGTATCCCCATAATGTGCTACATAAACCATGATCTTGTGGTTAATGCATGCCAAATATGTTAATCTTTGGCATGTACATCTTTATCATTTTGTGTATAAGAAAAAATTGAAATGAGTGGAGTGGCTGTAAGTTGGTTATTCGTATATTGCATAAAAAATCTCTTAAAGGACTAATACATAATGGTATAAACATGATAAATTACAGTCAAAGTTTGACCCCATAAACTTCTTCCTGACCCAAATTCTTCAAGGATGTGAATCTATATGGTCTTCATTACATTTGGTCAAACAATAGGTGTAATTTAATATATTCATGTCCACCTCTGCTGGATTATAATACATACTAGATGAAGTATGCATATTGCAACTGCCATTGTATAAGCAAGTCTATATTACTATATAGAGCACTGTGCACATCACATGATACAGCTGTGCACATCACATGATACAGCTGTGTGCATCACATAATACAGCTGTGTGCATCACAAGTTACAGCTGTGCACATCACATGATACAACTGGGCACTTCATATGATACAGCTGTGTGTATCACATAATACAGCTGTGTGCATCACATGATACAGCTGTGTGCATCACATGATACAGCTGTGTGCATCACATGATACAGCTGTGTGCATCACATGTTACAGCTGTGTGCATCACATGATACAGCTGTGTGCATCACATGATACAGCTGTGTGCATCACATGATACAGCTGTGTGCATCACATGATACAGCTGTGTGCATCACATGATACAGCTGTGCAGGTTTACATATAATTTATAGCTATGAATGTGATACATACAGCTATGTTATTTGCTGTTTCCTATAATATCATGCAGTTGTCTGCCTGATATGTTTTACAATGCACATTGAGTTTATAACTGTATATCAGATTGATTGAGTAGATTCACTCACTTGGTTCGTATCCGACCCATTCTCTGGCTCGGTAATACCTCCCATAACGACATATGAGGTCAGTCATGGTAAGTGTGGCTTACATCACCCTCCTGACCTCCGACACCCTCCTCACCTCCGGCACACTCCTCACCTCCGGCACACTCCTCTCATCTATGCCCATGAATGCCATCTTTTCTCCTCTTCAATAATGTGTGCATCACTTTTTTTTGCTCTGGTTTGGTAAAATGTTGAACATATTACCACATGGCTGCCAACCCACCAGTCCTGATCCATGAAGTGAGCCTCCAATCCGAGATAAATCCGGGGCTCTGGTATCATTGATATTGGCAAGATGATATGGCATAATCCATGATATAATTGTCAGGAATATCCTTCATGGCTAATCCCTCATCACAACATCAGTTGTCTATAGGCAAGGCATTAATATGTATATATTTATATATGTTATCCTCATAGTTTTGAAAGTGTTATCTCACTATCATCACACAAAATCTTTAAATATATATTTTTTTCATTCTCACCTCATGGTATGAGACCAATGATTGACATATTTATGATTTCCATATGATAAGCTTGATTCAGTTTAGCTGACTGGCAGTTCTGGCACAAACACGCTGCTTTGATGTCATAATGGCAACCTCACCTCACCGGCTCAGGTCCCCAGACTCCCCACAACTCTCCACGGCCAGGTAGACCATACCTGCCGATTAAGATTTGACAAGATCAAAGCCAGATAAGCCATGACCATGCATTCCTGCTGCAATAATCCAGTCCGACCCAAATCAGCATAATAAATGGCCTGGAGTTGACTCGGTAAAAGGTAATGCAAAGCTAATACCAGTTTAGGTTTTGATGGAGACTTTGGAAGTCAACTGTGATCTGAGTGAAAGTTATTAGTGGCTTGTGTGGTCAGGATAATAGACTTCAAGGTAACAGATGCGAGGTGTAAATAAATGAACAGCGATTAAACAGTCTGAAAATAATATGAGGACCTGGATGTGGGGTTGGGATGAGACATTTTGATAAAATTCTAAATAAATATAACTAACAGTAGTTTGGTTGTTGGGAAATATATCTTAAAGTGAGATTTTTTTATTCATGTAATGCTTATGGAGGAAGAAAAATGAGATAAGGTACTGGATACGAATGGGATGGACACTTAAGTTAAGTGGAGTGTTCCATTTTAGATATTAGAATGCACAGAGATCAAACTCTTTTGTCAATAACAGACCGGTCAGAAATATATTTCATAATACAAACATGGCTGAACCCTTCAGAGAGCCAATACATATATATACTGGCCTGGGTATGGCCAGTCTCTCGACTCAAACCTGTACCTCAGACTAGTCCTGGGAGACTGCCACTAATCTACCTTAATCTCATAACAAATCCTAACACACTGTCTACAGGTCCTGTGCCAAATATGTCATTTTTATTGTCTGAAAAACAAAGATTTTTATTTATATAAGTAGGGTAATCATGATTAAATATGTGAAAAGTTGAAGGAGAGTTTGAAATGGCAGGAACACTCAAGCAATACATATATATAGTGGAGTGTTGCTGGAAATGATCCGAGCCTATTGACGCCAGGATCACTGGAGGACTCTTGTAATTTGCCGGCATTCACAGCCAATCATTCCTTATATAGAGTCCCCCATTGCACTAATCTCACTATAAACGTAGGCCACTCTCAGGCAAGGCTAATTATTATGATATATATCAATAATAAATAGTGCCGACCTTACATGCAATCTGCCAAGTTCTACCCTTGACATCTGTCAATCTTGGTTCTAAGACATGACCCATACCATCAGAAGAGTTTGACATATTACATACAAAAAGTGACACTGTCTGGTAGAGTCAATCTTATATGCAATCTGTCAAACTCTCCTGATGTCAATCTTACATGCAATCTGTCAAACTCTCCCAATATTTATCTTATATGCAATCTGTCAAACTCTCCTGATGTCAATCTTACATGCAATCTGTCAAACTCTTTTGATGTCAATCTTATGTGCAACCTGTCAAACTTTTCTGATGTCAATCTTTTGTGCAATGTGTCAAACTCTCCTGATGTCACTCATACATGTAATCTTTAAAACTTTACTTCACTATTATGACAACATTTTCTCTTTATATCAAAATGTCCTACTGCATAACAAACAGTATTTTTGTTTACCTTCTATAAGATGTGGGAGGTACATTTGACTATGATAGTGTTCTATGGCTGGTACCATGGAACAGTCCAATCCTGCACATGCCGCCAGCCTGCGTAACATACTGGTCCCCTCACAGTCATGTCATCCACATAACATGCCGCCACCCTGGTCTCATCACCATCATATCATCCAACAACATCACTTCGCATGAGATGTTTGAGATCTTTCTCAGATTTATACATTCAACTCTCTTGCATTTCTCGTTTTATGTCAATGCCTTTCACAAATGTGAATGTGAAAAGGACATTCAATGTCACAGGTAAGATTCACAGCTGTCAGTTGACGACTTTTCTCCAGAAATTGTAAATCATTTAATTTCTTGTAAATCTCATGAGATAAGATAGTTTGATATAATACTGATATTGATTAAAGTAATCCTCTTTTCCTCTTTATCCTTCTCCAAACATAATAAACAAATTGCTTAACACAATAGCTTAATAAATAATACATAAATATATATGAATCATAACCCTTGTTATCTTCCTTGCTATATGCTTACAACACAGTTCTAAATGCTTTGTAAGAAGTGTGAAGGGTATCTGAGGTGTGAAAACCAGGCCTTGTTTTAAAGGTCTGCAAGGGGGTGTCCGTGAAAAACATTTATCTAATATAAATACAATTGAATTTAAATCTGATAAATCATCATATGTATATGTATATGTATATGTATGTATATGTATATGTATGTATATATATATATATATCTGTGTATGTATTTAAATCTTGGCATATATTTCATTGTTTTCTTTTCAGTACCTGAGGTATCAGAAATGCACCTTGGAGAGAAATTGGACATGATGGAACAAAGGATATAAGACCCTGGGTTTGGAGGGACTCTGGGGAGGGTACTCTGTGGTATCAAGGATATAAGACCCTGGGTTTGGAGGGATTCAGGGGAGGGTACTCTATGGTATTAAGGATATAAGACCCTGGGTTTGGAGAGATTCAGGGGAGGGTACTCTGTGGTATCCAGGATATAAGACCACAGGTTTGGAGGGACTCTGGAGGGAATCTGGTTTCATTCAATCCAAATCTAAATTCTAAATCTAAATTCTTTTTAATCTGACTGCATCCCCCACTCCACCACCCCATTCCCTCCCACCTTACTGCAGGTGAGGGTACATAAGCTGCCAACATGACCTTCACCGCGTCTCTATAAAACACAAGCAATGCCTTTTCCATATCATATTAAAATTGCAGCGAGCTCATGCTCATGGGCAGTCTTCATTTTTTTAAAAACAATCAGAATCACGTTAGCATATCAAATATCTGGGATTAACCAAAGAATGCTGCAAGCTTCCTTACACCCTTGAACTCTGACGATGTGTTCATTCTGTGAAGATAACTTGAGCAGAAAATCGACATAAACTTGATGAGAGACTTGAGTCTAATGTTGTTCATCCCATCTGATGCAATCTGCTCCCAAATACCCTGCACATTATCACAGCAGCCACAAAAACAAACTTCTCCAACCAGAACAACACAATACACCTGGGCTGCCAGAACCAATGTCTAATCCACAGTTATCTCTGCTTGCCCTTTGCACACATCTGACAGGAGATTTTATTCTCATCAGTGGGGCAGCTAGCTGGTGCTGCGCTTAGGCTTTGTTGATCATTTAACTTAATACACTTAATATATCTCAAAAATGCATCACAGGTATGTCATTTAAGAAAGCAATTTTTATAATCTTTGAAGATGCTTCAAAGCAGATAGATCTTCATCATCTCAAAGTTGAGCCTTGAACTTAAGCTGAACCAAAAAAAAGTGTTTCTGAATTTTTCCAACCAACCCTTGATAAAAAAAAACACCCAACATATTTTATAGAAATTCCAAACTATCAAATGAAAGCATTCAGCTCATTCTAAATCACAGAAAGCTAACAGCCATCTTTGGCCGCCATTTTAACTCTCCTGAAATGATACTTGAGTAGCATATTATTATATCAATGGGAGAGAACTCAGATTCTGTGGCACTCTTGTCATTTCCCGCCAAAAATAACAGCTTCTCCCCAGCATCTCTGGGATCCACAATGGCAGATCAGTATGTGTAGGGATCACTAAACTTTCTTTCTTTCTACTTACAGATGATGTACATTTAAGAAAGATGATGGTTGACTGCTGACACATTAAACATTATTTTCAGATGTCTAAACATAGGTCAATGGCCTTAACAGCTGTTCTGACCATTGTTTTCTTTTATGAAAGGTTGGTGTGTATTTCCTGGAAATATTTTATCCAGCTTTGTCTCCGAAAATATATCTTATCCATGAATAGCTAAAAATTCCACTCAATAGTTTTATAAGAGAACTTTAGAGTTGACAGACAGACAGAATAACAGAAAATTCCCCAGCCCTCATTGCAGAGGGTTCTGTTGACATAGTCAGCATAGCGAATGGGACAAACAATGTCATAACATCACTGCTAAATTCCCATTAACAGTTATCTTTAACATGGATTGACTGATAAAAAATGAAAAATAAAAAATTATTAAATCCACCAACTGACAATAGTTTTTTGGGCCATTTTATGTACTTATCAAAAGATTCATGTTTTAATTTAACCCAATGTAAAAGTAGTCCTACATCTGAAATGTGTCCTCACATACAAGATAAAATATTATACAAATATGGACCTGTGTGGAGTGCAATATGACTTTTTATGGACCTTCGGAAAGTTATATTGCACGAGGCGCAGCCGAGTGCAATATAACTTTCCGAAGGTCCATAAAAAGTCATATTGCACGACACCCAGGTACATATTTGTTTTATTCTATGATCACTGTGTTAATTACTGCCATTGTTGGTTTAATTCTAAAAGTGAGAACTGAAAAGGACGAGTTTGTCTGTATGGTGACGTCATGGAATTCCCCATCAGTGCAGTGGAAAGTATATTGACGTGCAATATAATGCATCTGGTCAATACAACAATTTAGAGAAGCTCACGTGACCAGGAATTGACCAATCACAGCACAGAATACACAGTGATCATAGAATAAATATAAATATCAACTGATTTGTGATTAACATATTTAGAAAAAAAAATTAATATGAAACTACCAAACTTATGATTTTGAAACATTAATTCTTCTCTCATAGAATTTTGCAAAATTGTGATTCGCTGGTGCCCTCTAACTGAAGGTACTGCCTGGTGCTGCTACCTGGTGTTATAATATGTCCCAAAGCTTCCAGAATGTAAACAGTTAAGCTGTCAATAAGCCTCCTACGCCATGCGGTGCCAGACATGCTCTGCCTCACATACTACACCAGTATTAAGACGCAGACCCAAAGCCAGCAGTATGAGACAGTGGGTGCTTCAGACCCTGCAGGGTGTTGCATAGCACATTCTGGCTGTGGTTCTAATGGCTAAACAGTAGCAGCCGGGTCACTATTGACAGAACATGACTTCCCATTCGTAAAAGACTCTCATCAAACTTTACCACATGTCAGCAACCCATATTGATTGCATTGTGATTACACAGATAGAAATGCAACCCTTATATGCATCATAAATAATATAATATAACATATCAAAAAATATAAAAAAACTTCATTTGCCAATTATTGACCAAAAAGATATAGTACTACGTGCATGGCATATACAGACAATTCTATAGCATTGGGTTGATGGTTTTATTTGGTATTGATGGAAACATCCCACACCTGCTGGTATCAATCAATATAGTTCCATAATGAGCAAAACTACATATAATCTTACTAATGCCTGTTATAAAAAGCATGTTATCAGATCAATGGTAAGAAATGTTGACACTGCTCATGTATAATGCATGTACTGCCATGTACTTTCACCATGAAATATACTTGATCAATATCTATGTCTATGTGTTATCCCTGAGTAAATGATGACAACATTATAGAGGCTTTAATGTTATGGTTCCAACATACATCCAGTTAGCATGGTTTATCATGGAATGATAACATGGGGTCACTGATATCACAACCAAAATGAAGTACGCTTGGTTTTCTTTAATCTATTTCAACCCACACACGAAACATTAATTATCAAAGATGGATTTTATTTCAAAGTGATCTATAATAATTCACATTTAGTGGCACAACATCATGAACAAAAGGAACAAGTTATTGGCAGGTTTCGTCAGTTTTTAGGCCAAATTTGAATTAAAAAAATATCAAACTGCATGCACTCCACTCGGTAGAAAGATAATGAAATAACTAGAAAATAAAAATTAATTAAATATTTCTTTTTGAGGAACTAAGAACATATGGTTGATAAGGCTACTCATCTACATATGCGTGACCAGGTTAATGTTTGGAGTGAACTGATCATGCCCTTCAAACTGGCTCAGCGTGTGGCATTTAACATTTTATATCTCTCTCATCATGAAGAATTTGGAAACTGAAAGAGCAATTCTCAAAAAAATCATGAGCATAAATAATGGAAACATATGGGATTTATAACACATGATTTCTCCTGAGATAAATGTTTTTACTTCCATCTCTATCTCAACTTATTCTGGAAATTTATATATTTTCTGGAAAAATTTATATATTTTCTGGAAAAAACATAATTCATTGCAATTGGTCATTTTTGTGGATGCAGTTCAATTCATAGTTGAATTAATAAGAAATAATTAAACACTGCATATTTTCTGGGGAAAAACATGATTCATAAGTCATTTTGTGGACACAGTTTAATTTAATCAAAGGGAAATAATCATGTTTCCAGCAAATAGAAAACAAAAGAATAACTGATATATCAGGTCAGGAGAAAGGAAAATACACACTGTGCATTGTCAATGAAGTATGGTTATTATAAGTAGTTTGTTTGATGGAGTGACACCTGCTTGCATGATAACTAGGGTTTGTTGATATTCTTAGCAAGGTGAGACATTGTGCAATGAGATAAAAACAAACTTTGCTACCTGCACCTGTCATGTATTAACATACGTCACCCACTAAAAACTCCTGTATTCAGAAACTCTGTGAGCTCCAGCACTCTTACACCATGTTTACAGTTTATGCCTATTCATGCAGTAATATGATATCATACCTACCAAATTAATAATCAGAAAGTTAGTTTTATTTTATAGAGAAATGAAACATTACTTGCTACACCCATTAGTGAGTAGTTCTTTAAATCATCTTGACTTCACAGCATTCAAAGTCTGGACCTACAATCACAAATGATTTTGCTCCCCAAAGAAAATGTATGGATATGCTCCCAACATAACATGATTCAACTTTTAAATTCTGTAAACCTGATGAGGTTTGCAGTTAGGTGTGTCTATAAAAAATATGCATAACAATGATAAACTTCATTTTCATTTGATGTCTGTCACATTGATACTTTGATGTCTGATTATCAATCTATCCTAATGAATTAATTATCACTCAAACTGCAACTGGTTATCAAGATCCGTAGTCATTCTTTAAATAGAGTGGGGCATTGTGTCCAGGTGATATATGATTCTCTTATCTCACACACATACCTCATATTTGGCTCAATATTTTTTTAACTTTTCATAAAAATCTTTACAAAAATTACTCGACCCAAAAAACATTCAATTTTTTTTAAATTATGAATGGTGTTACATTTTTAGACTATCTTTCACCATTCATGTGTAACTCATACCTAGCAAAGAATAATACAAGATTCAGAATAAGATGTTTGATGTGAGAGATGTCATGATATTCTGAGTGGGATAAGTGGGGCATAGAGGAGCATACACTTGAGGGAGGCAGGTATTGATCTGACAGCTGTCACTCAAGCTGCACACAGGATCAGCCCCATTATCCAAACAACACTTCTTATTCCTACTCCAATCCTAACCTGCTAATATATCAACCCAGCCTGCTCATCCACACAGGAATCATGATGCTCTCAACTTCACATTCTGTTGAGTTTACCTATTTTTAAATATATTTGATATTGCTAAATCTTTTGCACCCCATATGCATCCTAGAATTTTCCTGTTACTGTTCTCATTGAGGGATTGATCCTAGGTTCATGACATTTAACCCAACTTTTCCAATTCCCAATTTATTTTTGATTACACCTGCAACCAGTCTTAAAATTTCTGACAATATATCACTTCTTCAATTCAAGGAAAAGGGCTAAAAACACCTCCTGTCATATATTTGCAATTTTCTTTTTCATGTGAAATTAAGTTTTAAAACAGTTATGAAAGTCAACTGAAAAAACTGAACACGCAATGTTATTCCCTCTGAAAAGAAACCTTAAAAGGAAAGTCTTTGGTATGGAACCAGCATGGGAAATTACAAGTTGAAGAGGGCAGTGAGTGTATTTGCACCTATTGTGTACATAATATGTAATACTGGTAGCCAAGCTGGGAATGCACTAAAAACATGGCCCCCATAATATGTTGGTCAAGATACGCCTCAAAATCTCTATAGAGCCAAACAGGTAATGGTACCCTCTGAAAATAACATTTTCAACACAAATTCAGTTGATTTTGTTTTAGCATAAAACTTTCTTTAAAAAAAAACCTTGTTTCAGATTATTCCTGAAAACTTTCACTACTGTAAAAATCACAGGACGTCTAATTCCATTCACTATTCAGCGCTATGAACAGACTTGTCTGGTATCAGTGCTATACACATTTTATTATTATTATTATTAAGATGACTTCTCTATCATATCAGTTCCTGCTGTAAGTCATGACTGTGCATAAAAATCTGGCTGAGAACTGACTGGTGACTGAATAAATGACTATTCATACAGATTTTTATTGGTTAGCATCACAGTCAGGCAAATGATTACAGGTCATGACCTGAGATTGGTCAATTCTGATTGGATGATAATTTGTTGTGGGATATCAACATACATCACTGGACATGGTGGTCCAGATTTCAAACATCATCAAAACAGAGCAATGACGGCAGAGATAGTGAGAACTACCAATGTAATGCAGAGTAGATGTAGGAGGCGAGGTAGAAATCAACACATGGCCTCTACACCACAAGGGGCATTTTGTTTTGATGGTGTGTAATAGCTCACACCACAATGGCTGTATTCATGGTGGCACGGTCCACTTCTGCCCAGGATGGTCCCAGTCCAGTCAGGCATAGCAGTTCTCAGAAACTGCCTCCTGCCATGCAAGGGTATCTGGGTGGAAACACCCAACTTTGAATGCAATATATGTAAACATGCACCAAAAAGTACCATCTGTATTTTTAAGTATTTATTGTTGGAACCACAAACTTCACATCCTAATGAGATGGAATTGGTTTTCGTGTTCAATATTTTAATCTGGAATTGGTTTTTGTCTCAACATATAAATCTTCCAATATACATGTCTTTATCATGTGACTTAAACAAATTTCTTCAAAGCATATATAATTTATTACAATTCGGTCCAATAATTACTATATTGCTTAATATAAGACACTGAACCCATCTTAAGATGCAAGCCAACTTTTTCAGTGCACTTAACCTATTTACATCTTTTGTCTTTTTTCCTTTCCTCCTTTGATAAATATTCAATCAAGCTGGACTCAGATGTGTACCTTTCCACGTGAGGTCGTTCAGGTATGTTGCTAACGTGTTGCATGATGGGAGTGCTGATAGTAGTAGCATGTCTGTACTGAGCTGTATAGAGACATCTCCAGGGCCTGTGCAATTACCCTGATTATCATGAAACCTAATGTGACCAGGGGAATCCAATGCACAAAAATGGCTCTCTTGCTTTGGAGGGCAGAATGTTCTCAACATGCTGAATCATTTACATTTCACTTCCCTGGTCTTTGAGCCAGGTTTCAAATTGAACTTCACACTTTTCTTAACACTCTCCTTGGATTCTCAGTTAGGTCTTGACATGCAAGCATCTTTTTTGTGTGCAAAAATACAGAAAAAAGGTGGGATCTCAGCCAAGAGCAAAAGACTTCTCAACCAAGCAAACATGGCAATATAACAAGCAGGATGATATCCTAATCTAGCGTCAATTATAAAAACAGTCCTTGGTATTTGTGAAAAAGATTAATACAGGTCAAAAGACTACCTCAGATTCTGATAAGTCTGTGCTCATCAGAATCTGAGGTGGTTTTTACATGTTAAAAAATATGATCGATTTTTTTTTGTTTTGTTTTTTGGGTGTTTTTTTTTTTATGGGAATTGTGCTGTTCTAGAACAAACTAAACATTACTGTTACAACCATTTCATGCATATTTAAATAGAAATGTACTAGACGGTGATGAATATGGTATAAATCTGCAAGCTGACCCCTGGAAGATGCCCAAATTAGTCTCACCATGCGATGCTGTGTACGTCTTCTGTGGTCAGATCAGTGCATAGCACTTCCAATATCACCAAGAATTCATGTCTATACTAATAGTATACTATCTTATTCATGTTTCATGACCTTTTTGCCAACAATCAATATCCATAATTGCAGTTTCATTCACAATAAATCTATTTAGAATATCTTGTTTGAATTTTAACATAACTCATTAAACAATAATGAGTTGTCTATCTCAGAAAACATACCTTTTAAATGGAACATGGAGAAATAGCACTGCTTCATTACCACAGTACCATTTCACTCAAGAATATTTCTACCATAACTGTACCTATACTTGGCAAAGCCAATAGGCATCACGCCTGATTACCAAATGTAATTATTTATACTGGTATTCACAATATCATTGATACCCAACTTTACTGGTCTAATTAATCAAATATTGATGGTGAACTTTACTCTGAACTTGGTGAGACACTGCTTCCAGAATGAAACCAGATTTCGTCTACTGCAACAATGAACTTTCCAAGGCCAAGTTTGATCTCACACCTAGGGGCTCCAGACCACAGGAGTAGATTATATCTGATTGGGGGTTACTAGATTTTTCTCTGGCTTTTGTGTCCTGCGTAAGACTGGATCATAGCTGCAGATCAGAGGGGATTGTATGATTGATGTTAGCACCATGCAATTTTTAACAATATTTTTTTCCTGAAAAAAATTTATATAAGAAGTTTTTTCAGAGTTTAAAATCTGGGTCTGATGTTCACTGTTCACATGCTTTTCAATGCAAATTTCATTTTTCCTCACCCAAACATGATTAATAATGATCCTGCCCACCAGGGGTCAGGGCAACAATCAAATGATCCCTTTGGGGCTGCTCATGTTTTTTACCTTATGACCTGAAGGGGGACAAAGATGGGACATTGAGTTATACACTTCAGAGGTAAGTCAAGTTGTGCCTATTGCTGAGTTAATCAATACAACGGGATCATCTCAGTTCATTGATCAATACCATGACCAAAACATAAAGCTTATTATCTAGGTCACTTGTCTGGAATTATTCTTACAATACATTATGTGCAATACAATCAAAAATATCGAATTATATTTAATTTAATACAACAAGCTGTTATCGACTTGAAATTTATGGAAGATCCAGTTTAAATAGAAATGTTTTTAGAGTAATTCATCAGATGATGACAATTTTGTATGCCTGAATTTAACTGGCAGACTTGACCAGTGTTTAGATCTGATTTGCAAATTTGCAGCCACAACTCATTCCAACCATTCAATCATAATTTGAGTTACCTTTAAATGGCCAATTTATTGGTACACAATAATAAAAGTTCAAATCGCACAAATGTGTGTGTGTTTGTGTGTGTGTGTGTGTGTGTGTGTGCATGTGTGTGTGTGTGTGTGTATACAAAAAAGTATGCATCACTGAATGCTCAATATGATTTCACAGTATTGATGGTTATTCAGGCTTCCTGGTGCATTACACCACATATATTGATGCAAACTTACCAGTTAATGTAATGTATGTTACCTTTTGTGCATATGTTCACACCTCACTGAACTATACCGATAATGGTCACAAGTCCCATACTATACATACTATCCTGTACTCACAAGGCTAAAACAGACCATGCTTTGGGACAATTATGATTTTAACAGATAGAGAGGGTAAGATGTGTCAATTTTTGCCATCTTTTTTGCACACAAAATATAATTTAAATCAGGGTAATTTCTGGAAACACATGCTCAAAATGATCATATTTTCTAAACTGTTACACGCTACCTTATTAAAAGATATGATCCGTACCCTTCCCCTTATCATATATCATTAGTCTGTTTAACATGATTAAACATCTGATCTTGCTAAGATATGTACTGATTGTGCTGGGGCTCAAATAAATATGAATATTGATTTTCCAGAGAATGAATAAAGCATCATAAAGATTGGATGTTATTATTTATTAATTGACATGTACATATACATAATATCTCTATAAATGTTCAGCATATTTTGTCCTCATCACATGTCTGTCTTATTTTCAACATTCAGGTAGTCAGTGCATTTAACTTTCTCACTATGCTATGCATTTAAACAATCCTTGAAAATCTAAGTTATGATACCTAAAAAATGACAATTTGCTTTGGGTGATTTATTGATATGTTAAGAGTGTATGATATTTCTATGCTGCCACCTAGTGACTGTGATGTTCCAAGACCAGATGAACACAGTATGCTTTGTTATGATCAACAACAAAAATCACAAATATACTATGGTATGTTGGCCCTTATAAAATTAACTGAATGAGAAGTTTTGAAATAAAATTTCAGCAACTCTTATACCAATGAAAGGACATTATTGGAAATGATCAAGTGATAAGTTCAACTCCATTATAAGATTAATTTTAGTCATTTATAGTTCCAGAATATAATTAAACCATTCTATATCCCACTGTGTCTGTTTAAGTTTGGTATTAGCTAATTATCACATTAATGCTTTTTTAGCTGACAGAACAGTGGAGATTAAAGAACTGTAAATTGCATTCATTTTTACAGAAAGTAGCTGAGGTGGAGTGTGAAGTAGATGTATACAAAGTCTGCAAAACATGACCGGACTTGAGTAATCTATGGTTTAACACAGGCATTAGAACCCAGCGCCTACTTCAAGTTGGTGAGGCTTTAACGTGTTGGACGTTCCCAAACACTTGTATGCCTCTCTGTATTTGCAAACCTCGGGTGTAATTTGTGACATGTCTTCTCATGCCTCACTCTATAAAGCCACAAATCTAACACTAGCAAAACTTACAATTTTACAAATGTTTAAATGTATGCGGTCAATATGCCATGTGTACGCCAAAACATTTCAAGCCAAATCTTTAAAAATCAATGCTAATTTGATCAATGTTAATTTTTTAGTTCATAAAGCTATTAAATAATTATTTTTTGTGAATTTTATATTTTATCTTGATATTTCTTTTACAGTATTTTGTTTTTAGTATGTATTGACAAAATAATTAATCACAGTGTATTGTTTCAACCAAAATGTATATTTTGTAGGCACCAGTTATATAAAGGAGACAAAGGTGTGAGTCTTCTCACCAACCAGCTTAATGGGCACATTGTTCACTAATTTGGAAAAAAATAATTTATTTCCAATATTATTCTTGTTGAGCAAGATGTCTCATATTTAGGCCCTAATTGTCTAGTTTCCACCATGCTTAGGGAACAAAAGCGATGTCTCAAAGAGCACAAATACCAAAACGTCTTTGGTTTGTCTCACTTCCACGCTGATAATTTTAGAATACCTAGGTTTATATGATTCGATATATCCATTCCATATATATGTGGCCCAGTCCATGGAAGCAGCAAGTGGCCTGTGCCATTAAATGGCAGTTAATATAAACAGACAGGTGTGTGAATGTTATCATCCACACACTCCTCACTGAAGGCACATCACATTCTGCTTCCTGTCTGAGTCTATGGCAACAGCTGAACCAAATTCAGCTTTCATTTCCAAGTCTGGAAATATTTATAGTTCTGATGCCAGACTTTTTTTAACCTGAGTAAAATATATCTATAAAACCGGACCCATTCTATCCCTTGCATTCTTTATAGTCTATCAAGATTCCCTCCTCCTTCAAGTAGCACTTATTTCCAGGTCTATTTCCTCCTTTTATTGTTTCTGAACATTTTAAGTATTAAAATCATAACAATGTAGCATATTGTAAGTTTAATATGACCTTATTATTGCAAGCTAATTTTCATTCTTACTTCAGCTGATGTGAACATGCATTGATTTAGGTATGGTCTACTCTTTTGTCTCATTTAGACCAAAATAAGACAAAAATCTATATATTCTCTAAAATAAAAAAAATCTTGTATATAAATAAACAAATGTCTTAGAAGAGCACCCTTATGTTTTGAAATGGAACCATGCAATCAATGCTGGCAAATACACAGCTCAATGTCTTAAAGTAATAATGGTGAAAGAGTTCACACCATGACTGTATACATGATCACCAAATTCCTTGCCGATATAAAAGCTGGGACACTTCTGATAATGATATGATACCATCTCTACAGGGGCCTCTTTTCTTCCCGCGTGTGAGCATTTTGGCGCCATTTAGTCATGGTGGAGTGGTTATGTCTTGTGAACATTCCTGGTGGAGCAGTAGAGCCTTGCTGTGTGTCCCTCCAACCAGTGGAGATGTGTCCTGGTGAGGAGAACGTGACACCTGTCCCCACATACCCCCCAGCTGTCATCATCTCTCCCACCACCACCCACGCTCACATATCAATGTCCTCTGTTTGTATTTACCCCTCTGCCTTGTTTGTATTTCCCCATCTGTCTAGAGGGCGCCAAACCTCTACCTAACCTTCTCTGTCACTCAGACTTTAACCCAGACCAGTATGGAGTCATCCCATGACCTTATTGGGTCACATTCATATGTGACCTGATAGATGCTTTCCTATAACTGATCTACCACGTCTCTATTGAATTCAGTGATTGGTTCTTATATGTTATTTCTCACAACCTGCATACAAGGTCTTGGATAATCAATGGAATATCAATACACAGCATATTGACATTAAATCATGCGAACAATGGCACGGACATGCTTTGTCAATTAGCTTTTTGAGCCCCATTCAAGTTGTTTCATAATGTAACATTAGTTTGCTATTGAGATCAGTTATGTGAACATGGCGAGCACAGAGTGGTTATATTAACCCTACAAGTGATTAAAATGATTCCAGTTTGCCAGGATTTAACTGAACATGTTTAAGTAAATTTAGCAATGATCCATCATACTTGTTAAGCAGGCAGCAGACACTTTGGCAAATAAATCCTCTCAATAATATTCTACTTTGTCACTCTATGGGTTTCATTCATAGCTACAAATATCAATGTTAAAGTAAACTAATATCTCAAGAAGTGGTAGACTTTGATATAGCATGATTTGGATCTAATACTTCTTCAATAATACAACATGTCTGCAGTCTGTCAACCAAATCCCATTGTTGACAACACCATACTTGTGATATATTTTGACCTATTGATATTGCCAAATGAAAAATCTTCTTATTACATGCCCAAGGTGCAAAATATTGGTATATTGACTATTCTTACATGAATAAAAACAATAATGGCCAATAATGGCCAGATTTGTTAAATAAAAAAGATGAATTTTTGTGCTTAAAATGTTATCTCAGTTATTAAAAGAATTCAAGAATGCAAATTAAAACCCTTAGTTCTAAGGCAAATATTAGTGGAAATATAACTGTTTTTATCGGGCCTGGCACATATATTCTTATATACAACACTTCACATAACCTATTACATATAAAGAATGGCATATACCTATTGCTTAAAATTCTTCATATAAAAAAATTGCTTATATCAATACAGCTCTCATGTAAATGTTATGCCTGGTTGTTCAGCATATCTTTGATTTGTTAATCTGCCAAACACTTTGTAATGTAATAATCCACATGGAACTAGTGTGCATATGTTCTCATTCATATAACATGTATAGATTACCCATTCTGACAAAAGGTGAACATATTTCATGTTTTAGAGAATATCAAACCAACTCAGGAGGGGTATTCCAGACTGCCTGCACTCATGACATCATAGTGAAGGGTCCCAGGACTCCAGATGTCCAGGAATAATGAAGATAGAAGTCAATGCACATTTTTGTTGCCAAGAAATGGGGGGAATATTCTTACCTCAAAGATGATGAGATGCCTTTTAAGAGTTCATAAAGATTTTTGCATATCAGCACTTTTTTGTATTATTTTATCTAATATTATCTTATCTAATCTTTATTTATGTAATTTATATTACATTGTCACATCTTTACCTCCCCCCTCTGGTATCTGTGTTGTACATACATGAATAGCTCAGATGCTATCACTCACACAGTTATCTATATCCCACTCATAGTTCCATCTTATTCCTCATATACAGTAATACTGTTATCCTCAAGTCATAGTCTCAGTAATAATTACATATGATTTTTATTTATATATCTCAATCATCAAATTATTTGATCCTGTCCCCCCCCAA
Source organism: Amphiduros pacificus (assembly GCA_949316495.1). Taxonomy (NCBI): domain Eukaryota; kingdom Metazoa; phylum Annelida; class Polychaeta; order Phyllodocida; family Hesionidae; genus Amphiduros; species Amphiduros pacificus. The sequence goes on along the minus strand of OX439005.1, from coordinate 31,987,259 downwards.
AAAAAAAACTTCCACCTTTAACATCACAATTATGAAAAAATACATGTAAAAACCATAAATTGGTCATAAATGTAATGCCTTCCATGCCTTGCACTTTATTGGGGTAGAACTACCCAAATAAATGTCTGTAAAACCTATTTTAACAAAAACCTAATCAAATGCCATTTTTTGAGAGCACACTTCTTTTTTGGTGTTATTTCTTAAGAGGCACTGAAAGGTAAAATGACATCAGGAGCAATGGCAATGTACCTATGACGTCAGGAGAGTATGGCAATATACCTATGACGTCATGAGAGTATGGCAATATACCTATGACATCATGAGAGTATGGCAATATACCTATGACATCAGGAGAGTATGGTAATATACCTATGACATCAGGAGAGTATGGCAATATACCTATGACGTCATGAGAGTATGGCAATATACCTATGACATCATGAGAGTATGGCAATATACCTATGACGTCATGAGAGTATGGCAATATACCTATGACATCATGAGAGTATGGCAATATACCTATGACATCAGGAGAGTATGGTAATATACCTATGACATCAGGAGAGTATGGCAATATACCTATGACACCAGGAGAGTATGGCAATATACCTATGACATCAGGAGAGTATGGCAATATACCTATGACATCATGAGAGTATGGCAATATACCTATGACATCATGAGAGTATGGCAATATACCTATGACATCATGAGAAACATTTTCCTTTGAACAGTGCTACCCTACTTTGATCCTTATCTAAGGTTAGACAAAGTTCACACTGCATGTGTTTAACCTTCAAGTGCAGCTGATGGCTGAGACAGATCTGTCCATCAATGCAACTATCATGTCTTATTGCAACATATCGCATCACTCTATCATATGTCTGTATGTATATATATGCTTTTAAAATTACAAATTATAGGCTTAATGTTTAATAACATATCATTTCTGATTTATTTTTTCAAAACAGACAAAATCCCCACATATCATATGGAATACGGTGGATCTAAAGTATCCTTTTAGCATGATATATGAACTGACCTTTTTGAGTGACAAAGACAACTGGACAGGCATGGATATTCCATTCAATAATGAATAAAACATTTCTTGTAAGACATTTCTTCTAGTTAAATATATATTTGACACAAAATGTACAAAGATGTTTTCCAAAAAGGTGTGAAAAGAACTGTTTGCTTTATTTATGCAAATATGGATCTGTCTGTTTCATAATCTGTTGAAATGATGCATGAAATTAATTCGACATTCAACAGACAAGCATGACTTTATGGAGTTATGCAATGTTGTTTTATGACCTTACCATATATTGTTTATAAATAATCAAATTGGTATTCAATATCAAACAAAAAAAAACATTTAACTGACAATTGAAGCCAAGATGACAATGCCCAACTGATGTTTCACATAAACACTGTTCATTAGGGACAGGCACTGCTGTGTTTGCCAGGTGTGGGGAGTGTTGATGACATCCTGAGTGATCCATTCATATCTATTCTGAGCAGTGTCCACCATTCTCACCGCTCCAGTATATATATATATCTGCCTCCTGCCACTAACTGCTGTATTTCTGTCTGCTGGATCAACATGTGTATTTATGTTGTGGTATCACTTCTGACCCATTACCATGATTTCCTTTGGTTCCCTACCATTCCACCAGGGGGCTCTCATTTCCTGATTTCTATTACATGATTCACACCCCTATCTCTGCCTCTGTTTGTTTGTTTGTTAGGTGTTTTACATCACTTTCAACATTATTTCAGTCTTGTAATAGATATAGTGCTGCCTCACTGAATTGTCGCCCGGTCACAGATTTACAAGGACAACGGGTAAACCCTTTGGCACGGGCCTCAGCTCATGTGTGAAATTGTATCATGAATTCAATCTCAGCATGGCCGGGGATCGAATGCACGACCTTTGGATCTTCACAGAGGAACTGGTGCTAATAAGCTGGTGCTCAAACCAACTGCGCCATGGCCCACGGCCTCTGTCTCTGTAAACACTCCACTTCCGCTTTTTTAAATCCTGTTTTTTCATTATTATTTTGATCAAAATGTTAACTAACAGTTAATGTTAAATAACAATATTTTTATACAAACACTTCTAAAAGGCCTATTACAGTCAGTTCTTTTAACCTCAGAGTATATTACTCTGTGTGATATATTTTTGAAAAATCAGATGAAATGTCACTCAAACATTTAAGCAGGGTCCCATGGGAGACCAGTACATCAGTACTGAATGGGTTCCCCTGCATAAAGAACGTATATCTTATATTATTATCTCAAACATTTAGACTTTTGTAAAACATTTATTTTTCAATTTCATAAAGATCTCAAATGTACAATCTAAAACAAAGTACCCACACCAAAGTTCACACAAATAATGTCAAAGTGTGATGGACGTGCCCAGATATTTACGATTTGGCTGTTGGCTGTGGGATGTAGTAGATGTGTCCTCTATATTTGTACCCTACCTTCACCTCCACTTGATAGACAACCCTGCAACAAAAACACCACCCTGTTTGCCAGCCACAAAACACACGTAATAGCATCTAGTGGAAGTACCATCACATATATCCTTGCCACTTTTATGCTCCTGATAGCATAACCAATCTAAGCATTATCTCATAATACTTGAAAAAAATACCATATAAATCATATACTTATATACAAAGATAAGATAGTGTCTAAGGCACATTGGGCAGTGTGTTATTTCACTGCAATGTTAACCCTATGCCACTGGGATGGACTCCCTCTGCACCTGCGAGTATGTTATCTCTGTGTGTTGAGGATACACCAGCCTTTGCTCTACCAGACAATACACAAAAACATGCAGGGCACAGACTACTATCCTACCAATTAACACCCATGCTTTGTTTCTTCCTTATTTCAATGCTAAATTAAGTAGTTTTTTGTCATATTTGCAGTGTTTTCTCTTGAATTATTATGCAAGAATGTCTTTCATGCTGATTTCTTATAACAGCTCTTTATCAACTTAAAGACATCATTTTGTTCGCCTGTGGGGGAAACACCATAAAAAGCTTAAAGTGTGTTAAGAATCAAGTATGGTATATTTTTTATAAGGCTTTAGTGTCTGGGACTTTCTCTATTTAGTTCATGGTTTGGCTTTTGGCGGCTGCAGTCAGAGCTGCCGCACGTGCCATGCTACTTCTCATTTGTATCACGTCTTCTTGGAAAGGGTCCAATTTCAACTTTCCCTCTTCCCTACTCAACTTAAACTTTTATCACCTATCTGCTTTGATGTTCTAAATCTGTTTAAAATACATTTGTGTCTTTTGAAAAAAAGATCAACTTTCCTTGGTCAATTTGACGTTTTTTAATACATGAAATGAAAAAAAAATGCAACTTTTATTTATTCTGTTTATTTTCAATTTCTACCAAAGTTCCATATTTTCATGTTTAAACATGACCTTATAAGGTTAGGTGTCTATCCCTGACTAGATATATTTGCAAGATTGACAAATATCTACATCAGTAAGTTGCCTCGGAAATTTCTCCCAAATACATTTTAAATTGACATATACCAGTACTAAATAATGCTGTGCAGGTGATCTCAGAATTTTTTGTTGGTAGAGCAGAGCTAATTTGCTAATATCTGAGGAAATCAATCAAACGGTTGTGTGCTTACTTACACAATTAAGTAGAAGTTTGGCAAGATGATATTGAGGAATGTGTGCCTGCCTGTTAACATGTATATACAGGTGATGGGAGAACGTGAAAGGTCCAATAATACCCTAAGCAATGATGTAACTAGACACATAAACACTACAGTGGTCAGCAAGCTTGACCAATATAATAACTTGGTAGCTGTCTTAGTGGTATTATTACTACAAAAATGGCTGGGATACTCTCTCTACAAACCTTAGTCATTAAGAAAATCTTATCAAGTCCACGGTGTAAATGTATATTCCTGATTTATGATTTTATATAATGTTAAGTACTCTGGGTATGAGCATAAGACAAGGTTTTGGTTTGAAGCTGTGGTGTATTTATGCTGCCAGGCCTGGCGCTAATCACCCTGCTTTAACAATATCCTAACATTGTAATATGGTATGCACAGTATCAACAATTTATACCACACGAGATCAAATATAATGTAATTATTATGATAATATTTAACACAGGAGTTATTTAGCTAGAGTACATAATACCCTCCAATCATTAACATTGAACAATATTAATTCTCATCTATTCAATAGTTACAAGCTAATAGGGAATCTGAAGGATGTTTTCATTTGAGGTCAATTGCTACAGGTATTCATTTAAAAATCAGCTGATATGAATCAAATGTAAATGTTAATAAGCTGAGAAGATATTTATTTTCTCACCCATTAGATCTGAGTGACATCTTTGTAATGTGTCATATATGAGGGATATATGACATGTAATATATATAAGACATATATAGGGATATATAAGACATGTTTGCATATTCCTGCATCTACATGTAGTGTTCTTACATGAATTGTGATATACAATATGTAACCTATCTTCCATTTCATATATCAGACCCTGCCATCATTGGTTAAAAAGTGCACCAATGATGACAAGGTTGGACACAAGTCCTGACTCTTCATAAAATCAGGCTGTGGACTGATTGGTGAAATATAGATGAATATTCATTCAGATTCATACATATTCACCATACCTTTCGTACTGAGAGCGGCAATGATTGGTCAGCATATCTGTCAGAAACCTGATCAAAGGTTATGACTTGATGTTGGTCAATTCTGATTGGCTGACATTTTGGTGGGCAAGACAAGTATTTATGACTCATGGGTTTATCAATTTCGCTGTAATCAAATACAGGGCAATCAATGAGAGCAGAGCTCGTGAGAAGATTGAACAACTTGCAATAGTACCAATGTCATTGCAGAAAATATGTGACCATGAATTCTCTCATTGTCAGAACATATTTTCTCTCATCACCAGAATAAACTCAATGTCAGAACAAATTTTCAACTATTTCTCTTTCAAAACATTCAACAGAAATCAAACTTTCAGATAAGCAAGAAATGTACTGAACTAAAATTTTAAATCATTTGTGGTGAACTTTTTCATGATATTATTGGATTCAATAGCACGAGCAGTGAGGACAGCTGGTAATCTAACGCTTTCAATCTATTCATTACACATATTATAAATAATTCACAATATAGATAAATTAATAAAAATTGAATATGTTCAAAATTTTAAGGATAAATACATATGCCCTATATACAAATAAAAAATTCAAACCCATGACTTTCACAAAATGACAAATTATCACGATTAATATGCAAACCAGTCAAGATCCTGGTATAAAACAAACAGAACTAAATAAATTACAACAACAGAAAATTCATGTTATATTTTTATATAATTATGATCATTGCACAAGAACTGCTATTAACATCACCACATTCCAATGCAAATTGAAATAAATCTGTTTATTTTAATAATAATTTCTCTGGCACTTCTCGTAATGCTTTCTATGGAATGCCATGATGGTTATCATAAGGTTAAGCATTAATACCATGCCATGTGCATACAACCCTTTGAATGGCATATTGGCAAAATACTTCATCCTGGCCCTGCTGCCCTTTCCAGCCCTATTACATAACAGATTATCCCACCAACTCACAGATGAGAAATTAATTAAGGATTGTAGAGATTACAAGGATTACTATGCTATATCAAGCAGGCATATTCTGAATACATTAATCCCTTGGCATTGGGCCACCATTCAGAGGTCATTATGATCAAATAGTCACCCCCACAAAATAGTAAACTGTTTTGTTTGATGCCATTATCTCCTCTGAAGATCTTATTGAAAAATTCTGGGGAGAAATAGGGATGTCCAAACAGTAGTCCAAATTTGAGCTTGCCTTATTGGCCAAACAAGCAATTTTTGGCATGGGCCAGCAACTTCTGATGTCTTTTTCTACTCTTTTCTATGAGTTTAGTGAATCAAATATGCTTCTAGCAAGCATCATTTCAATCTATATTTGAAACAAATTAAATAAAGGATAAATCTGTTGCAGATTTTGCTTGCCTTTACCATATATGAGGGTCCTCAGTGAGAATGTGATTTTTATTATTTTTTGTTTTGTGAGAACTGGTACACAAAGAGTCCCACTGATCATTGCTGACTGCATGTCAAATACAGGTTGAAAAAGCATAACTAATAAAATTATCTTTATTATATTTAGAATCCAGGAAAACTGAGTCATGATATTTTGGAAGTTATAGAGTGTTAATCATACTAATATGATTAGGTGTGGCCGTGAGAACTGACACTTAACTATAATTTTACAGAGGATTTCCAGATATATTATACTTTGAGGATTTAATTACAGTTTAGACCTTGAGAAGAATGTAAGCTACATTGAGCCTTCAGCAAGGTCCTGGTGACCTTCACATGATTCACTGAGTTCTGCTTTATTCATAATGTTTATATTTTTCCCAACAATTTTCTTTATTGTTCCTAGATCAAGAGAAGCATGAAGCAATATCAAGTCAAGGGCACCTTCTGGAATATTTCAGCGTAAATTGTTCAAATATGTGAAAATACTTTATGTGTTCTGACGTTTTGTGGTGAAGGTTATCTAACAGAACATTTATATATTTTAAAGAAAATTCAATCGTAGATGTGAAATCTTTAGCTGAAAAATACTAAGCTAAAAGACAATGATAGATTGTGCAAGATTTACCACATAGACAATCGGTCCTTTCTGCCATACCACACACTGGATATATTCGTAATTCTGTCTTTGTCAACGGCACAAGCGAGTGTCATCTGACATAATTCAAACAAACATTAGCATATTAGCAGAGCGGCAGAGGCACTCCTGTATTCTGATATCTGTGTGCATAATACTGATCTCAATACAAAAGCCTTTCCCCCTACATACGAAGCAGGTTACCCTTTGGCTGTTTTTTCTGGTTGAATCTGTGCATATTTGCCGCCAAAACCCCTTCCAACACGTTGAAGCCATTGTTGCCTTTTTCAACGAATGTGGCTGAATGGTTGGCTGGAATTTCCATAAAAACATAATGTCTATCATGTTTAAATGTCTAAAAAAAATCATTTATTCTTTTAACATAGTGTGACCAAATGAGAGCACATGGAATCATATTTACTGGCCAAAATATCTTAATTGGTAGAATATTCACCTTGAGACCCAGTGACTCCCAGTTCTAATCCTGGCCAGTTGCTATCAATTGCTATAAGCAGACATTGTCTGGAATCAGCAGTATATAAATTTACATCAGATTCTACTTCTACCTATCAGCGTGACTCAATGGAGTCACACAATGACCTGCTTGACCTTAGTGGGTCTCATACCCATTTGATGAAATAGATATTTGACCCCCAGTTGGTTTAATTGTAAATTCTAGATTGATGTATCTAAAACTGATATAAGACAAAATCAATAAACATTCTGAGCCTTGCATGCTGTATATTAACAGACAATGGAGGACAATGGACTAGCCATGCTCGGTGCTATATCACTTCTATGTGGAGCGCCATGTGTTCTCTTATCACAAGTGTTAATCAATGTTTCCCCTCACGCCCTAATTACAATGCAATGTTGCTCTGTCTATGCATTTCCCAGATGGCAACACATCCCATCTATACATTTCAATATAAATATCGATCAAATTGTGATCTCACTTGACCTCGATCAAATAGTGATCTCAACTGACCTCACAACCATGACAAGGTCATTGATTGAATTTTATTCAAAACATCAACTGTATTATACTAGAAACTTATATTGATAGTTTCTTCAAGGCAAATATACATATGGACTGATTAGTGGTTGTTCTTACCTGCTAATTGTTGTATGGTTAGGTGAATTCCACTGCCAGTCGACGAACCTTCACTCGGGGCTGGACTACTTCCTCGACTACTACCAGTCGCCCTCGTAAACGGGCTGCCCCCTCGAACAAATCCCATGCCCAGCCCTGTGGGTCCCGGGCTATCCCCCCTGCCAGGGGCGCCCCCTAACTGCCCGTGCAGGCCGAAAGGGTTCCGACGTTGCTGCGACATGGCAGGATATGATTAATATGTAATATCCTAAGTGAATCTCCTCCAAAGTGAGATCTCACTTTTCAGGCAATCCCGTCCATCACTAGTATAAAATGGTAAAAACTTCTCCACATATTGTTGTAGAAGACATATTAGATAGATAATCACTGCACGCGTCTGTTTTGTAATAATATGTTATCAATAATCCACTCCTATTTAATAATCCATGTCTATCACTTAATAGGGTTCATCTCCTCACAACAAATGTGGCTCCATCATCTATTCTGAAACAAAAACAATATCATATTATAAATATTTAAATAGTTAGTTCTCTTTCTTGAATCATGATACAAAAGTTAAATTTGAAATAGATTTTACTCTTCAAGCCAGGTATGCATGCTGAGGGACCCTCCTCTCCTGGATACAAGCTAAATCTTTGAGGACGTTTTCAAGAGCTGCTGTTTTATAACCAACTGCATCTGGCCAGCATGCTCAGTATGCAGTTTTTTGCATTTGAGCTCCATCAGTTTGTTTTAATCTTGTACTTGTCTTTCATATACATTTTAACCTTACTCTATTACCAAGGTCTTGCCTCAGATGTAAAAATGTCTTTCAATTTGAGGGCTCCTTTAAAAAATCCTAATATTCTGGCTTACATAATGTTGGATAACAAGGATTCATATATCTTTAATCCATCATATTCTGACTACCCTAAAGATCCATAAAAATGGAAAATTATTGATAAAGTTGGAATGTAGGCTGAAAATCACAGAGAGGTTTGGAAAATATCTCTCACCACAAACACTAACAAAATTGTCAGTTTGATAATTGGACCAAGTATCTTTATGACATTTAGAACTACTTACTCAACATCTGACCAGATGTGAAGAGACAAAAAATGGCAAAACAGCCAGAGATATTTGCAAATGCAAGAAGATGCTAGCCTCTAGACGGCAGAGGTTTGGAGAATATTGCTGGGTGTTTTCAGTTAGAAGCCTTGGAAATTTGATCACCAGACAATGTGGAGTAGTGAGAGAATGGCTTGAATATGGCATAAGCTGAAGGCATAAGAAGGCCAGGAAGGGCCAAGGAAGAAGGCACTAGAAGAAGGCCAGGAAGGGCCAAGGAAGAAGGCACTAGAAGAAGGCCAGGAAGGGCCAAGAAAGAAGGCACTAGAAGAAGGCCAGGAAGGGCCAAGGAAGAAGGCACTAGAAGAAGGCACTAGAAGAAGGCCAAGGAAGAAGACACTAGAAGAAGGCACTAGAAGAGGCACTAGAAGAAGGCACTAGAAGAAGGCACTAGAAGAAGGCACTAGAAGAAGGCACTAGAAGAAGGCCAAGGAAGAAGGCACTAGAAGAAGGCCAAGGAAGAAGGCAGTAGAAGAAGGTACTAGAAGAAGGCACTAGAAGAAGGCACTAGAAGGAGGCACTAGAAGAAGGCCAAGGAAGAAGATACAAGAAAAAGAAACAGGAAAAAGCACAGGAAGGCCAAGGAAAAAGGAACAGGAAGAAGGCACAGGAAGACCAAGGAAGAAGGCACTAGAAGAAGGCCAAGGAAGAAGGCACTAGAAGAAGGCCAAGGAAGAAGGCACTGGAAGAAGGCCAAGGAGAAAGATACAAGAAAAATGCACAGGAAGTATACACAGGAAGAATGCACAGAAAGGCCAAGGAAAAAAAAGAACAAGAAGAAGGCACAGGGAGGCCAAGGAAAAAGGCACAAGAACACAATGAAGAAGGCATAGGAAAAAGGCACAAGATGAAGGCACAAGATGAAGGCACTAGAAAAAGTTCAAGAAAGATGGCACAAAAGGAAGAAAATATTTTATGAGGCTGTAAATGATATCACAAATGGAAAACATTAGAACTAAAATAATATTTTCTGAATGCCTTGTTATTGATTGCCTTACAAGATTATATTAAGTCAAAAATAAAAGAAAACACAAATCTCGGGAATAAGAGTACAATAAAATGAATAAATAAAATCTATGGAATAAGCTTACAAAACAGCATCAGAGTTCACTTTCCCTTCCTACACTTTGTTGCTGGATGTCACTAATAGAAAACTGCTATCCTGAATGGCATCGTTAATCACTGAGGCTGCAGGACTTAATCATAGTTTGAAAAATGGTCCGGTAATAAATATACCCATAATTATCATCCAATCATCTTGTATTTTTGAACAACGAGGAGAAACAATTACTTAAATCTAGGCCATATACTCCAATCAACATTTTTGTTTGTGAATAAAATCCATCTTATTTCATAACCCAGGCATCACTATACACCAAGCAATAAATATCAACATTGCAAAGAAGACATTAAGGATAATGCTATTTTACTTTCACAAATGGGTCGAGATGACAACATTTTCCGTCACAATAAAAGCTGCAAATTCAAAAAGGTTATTGATACCAAAACAAAACTTTCCTTTTTTCTGCAATTAAAATCAGGAAAAATTATCTCATTTATAAAGATCTTCATATGGTGGTTTTCTTTCTGTTTTTTTGTTGTCTGACTTTGACTTGGGAATGTCTGACATGAATGAGAGGAATATTCGTCTGACATGAATGAGAGGAATGTCTGACATGAATGAGAGTATCACGTGAAGTGTTAATGGCATGCTGAGGTAAACCAAGCAGAATCCCCTTGAAGTATAAATGGTACACCACATGGTGCATGAAGGGGCAATTAATATATAAATATTTAATCATGCAAACACTGATAACCATGTTAAACTTTTTAAATATTAAAATCCTTTTATAACCAACTTGCATGTATAATATAGTTGATTTCATGAAAATTATCAAATCAATGTGATTTCTGCATTTGTAATTTAATCAAAATTTATGATTAAACATATTAAACAAGTATGAGGATCTCGACATCTATGCATTATAACATTTTAATTTGTTGAATATGCATCAAATCTGTTTATGTATATTGTTGTTACGCATGGCATGTTATAAATTTATCCCAATAAGATGATGGATGGCATGAACCTGCAACCTTTCCAGTGTGGTGAGGCATCTCGCCCACTGGGCCACTATCCATCATGCCCATCAAGCTGCCCTTCCTGGCATTACTCTCCAGCCACTGAGTAAGTAGACTGGCAACTCCCCTTTTCTCTGCATGTGTTGCTTCCAATATTTATTTTCAGTGCAGGATAGGGTACCAGTGGTGAAAGGTGATCATGTAAACTGGTCTAAGATCTTGATGGCTTCTGGCTAATATGGCACTTGTCGGGGTCTCTTGGGGTCTCTTAAATACCTCAGTTCACGGCCTTCAACACTGTGAACTATTGCACTGTGTAAACATGATATAACATGATCTGGGATGGGACATAATACAACTAAATCTATTTACCTCGACCAAAATTATTGACCTATCTTTTCTGAAAATATGTATGTTTGATCCAAATGAATTCTTTTTTATTTTTGGGAAATATAAAGTACACACAGATGATAAATAAATCAATATTTACTTGTAGTTTCATAGTGCACACCAATTAAGCATGTCCGAACTCCTGAGAGGTTCAGCCAGGCCTAACTACTAGTTAAACTAGCTTAGAGGGTATTAGTATGTATATCCCTCTGAAGAAAGTGCAGGAAGGATTATATCCATTGACCAGAGTCACAGGCATGACTGCATTCCTTGTACCCGAACATGTTTCCAACTTCACCCAGTCCTGGTATGTAAATAATCTCTGCCACTGCTTGGGGTATTTGTAAAATCTCAATGTTCATATTTCGGTCATGAAAGATTAGTTTTGGTAAGAAGGAAGTGAAAGGGCGTAACACACAAACTGAAGTAGTCATAATGCAGAGAATGTACTCTTGCATAATGCTGCCATTGATAATATATATATCACGAACACATCTTGACAAATATGAGAAATTCTTAAGGTTAATTAGTTGACATTAAACAGTGAATTTTTCTTTAGTCTTCGGAACATTTTTTGAAGATTATTCATGCATTATTACATTTTATGTCTGCTTAAACCCTGATTACAATTAACATGATCAGTTGATTAATTAAAGCTAAATGGTAAATCCGCAAATAAAAATTAAACTAAAGTGAAATCTGATTGTTATCGTGCTTTTCATATCCATTATATAAAAAAGCAATATCTTATATAATGGATATGATAACAATGATAACACATCCCATGTTTGCAGGAGTTATTCACAATAATAATTCAAGCATGATAGTCAACATGTAAAAAGATCTGGAGAATGCAGAACAACAAGCAAACAATTCTATCACTGTCAAGGACACAGGTAGGATCCCAGGGTAACGCCCCATCCTAACCGGACACTGTACCATCTAAAATCTGTCACTCCAGCCCTGCCTAGGCCGGCATCATAATATCAAATTTCTGGAAGACTACTGTTCTGTCTAATATCTGTAATCCCCAGCCTGGGCTACCACTGTAATGTCTAATATATGTAACTCCCCAGCCTGGACTACCACTGTAATGTCTAATATATGTAACTCCCCAGCCTGGGCTACCACTGTAGTGTCTAATATCTTTAACTCCCCAGCCTGGGCTACCACTGTAATGTCTAATATATGTAACTCCCCAGCCTGGGCTACCACTGTAGTGTCTAATACATGTAACTCCCCAGCCTGGGCTACCACTGTAATGTCTAATATATGTAACTCCCCAGCCTGGGCTACCACTGTAATGTCTAATATATGTAACTCCCCAGCCTGGGCTACCACTGTAGTGTCTAATATCTGTAACTCCCCAGCCTGGGCTACCACTGTAGTGTCTAATATCTGTAACTCCCCAGTCTGGGCTACCACTGTAGCGTCTAATATCTGTAACTCCCCAGTCTGGGCTACCACTGTAGTGTCTAATATCTGTAACTCCCCAGCCTGGGCTACCACTGTAGTGTCTAATACATGTAACTCCCCAGCCTGGGCTACCACTGTAGTGTCTAATATCTGTAACTCCCCAGTCTGGGCTACCACTGTAGCGTCTAATATCTGTAACTCCCCAGCCTGGGCTACCACTATAGTGTCTAATATCTGTAACTCCCCAGCCTGGGTTACCACTATAGTGTCTAATACATGTAACTCCCCAGCCTGGACTACCACTGTAGTGTCTAATATCTGTAACTCCCCAGCCTGGGCTACCACTGTAGTGTCTAATACATGTAACTCCCCAGCCTGGGCTACCACTGTAGTGTCTAATATCTGTAACTCCCCAGCCTGGACTACCACTGTAGTGTCTAATATCTGTAACTCCCCAGCCTGGGTTACCACTATAGTGTCTAATACATGTAACTCCCCAGCCTGGACTACCACTGTAGTGTCTAATATATGTAACTCCCCAGCCTGGGCTACCACTGTAGTGTCTAATACATGTAACTCCCCAGCCTGGGCTACCACTGTAGTGTCTAATATATGTAACTCCCCAGCCTGGGCTACCACTGTAATGTCTAATATATGTAACTCCCCAGCCTGGGCTACCACTGTAATGTCTAATATATGTAACTCCCCAGCCTGGGCTACCACTGTAGTGTCTAATACATGTAACTCCCCAGCCCGGGCTACCATTGTAGTGTCTAATACATGTAACTCCCCAGCCCGGGCTACCATTGTAGTGTCTAATACATGTAACTCCCCAGCCCGGGCTACCATTGTAGTGTCTAATACATATAACTCCCCAGCCTGGGCTACCACTGTAATATCTAATATATGTAACTCCCCAGCCTGGGCTACCACTGTAGTGTCTAATACATGTAACTCCCCAGCCCGGGCTACCATTGTAGTGTCTAATACATGTAACTCCCCAGCCTGGGCTACCACTGTAGTGTCTAATATATGTAACTCCCCAGCCTGGGCTACCACTGTAGTGTCTAATACATGTAACTCCCCAGCCCGGGCTACCATTGTAGTGTCTAATACATGTAACTCCCCAGCCTGGGCTACCACTGTAGTGTCTAATATCTGTAACTCCCCAGCCTGGGCTACCACTGTAGTGTCTAATACATGTAACTCCCCAGCCTGGGCTACCACTGTAGTGTCTAATATCTGTAACTCCCCAGCCCGGGCTACCATTGTAGTGTCTAATACATGTAACTCCCCAGCCTGGGCTCCACTGTAGTGTCTAATATCTGTAACTCCCCAGCCTGGGCTACCACTGTAGTGTCTAATACATGTAACTCCCCAGCCTGGGCTACCACTATAGTGTCTAATATCTGTAACTCCCCGGCCTGGGCTACCACTGTAGTGTCTAATACATGTAACTCCCCAGCCTGGGCTACCACTGTAGTGTCTAATATCTGTAACTCCCCAGCCCGGGCTACCATTGTAGTGTCTAATACATGTAACTCCCCAGCCTGGGCTCCACTGTAGTGTCTAATATCTGTAACTCCCCAGCCTGGGCTACCACTGTAGTGTCTAATACATGTAACTCCCCAGCCTGGGCTACCACTATAGTGTCTAATATCTGTAACTCCCCGGCCTGGGCTACCACTGTAGTGTCTAATACATGTAACTCCCCAGCCTGGGCTACCACTGTAGTGTCTAATATCTGTAACTCCCCAGCCCGGGCTACCATTGTAGTGTCTAATACATGTAACTCCCCAGCCTGGGCTCCACTGTAGTGTCTAATATCTGTAACTCCCCAGCCTGGGCTACCACTGTAGTGTCTAATACATGTAACTCCCCAGCCTGGGCTACCACTATAGTGTCTAATATCTGTAACTCCCCGGCCTGGGCTACCACTGTAGTGTCTAATACATGTAACTCCCCAGCCTGGGCTACCACTGTAGTGTCTAATACATGTAACTCCCCAGCCTGGGCTACCACTGTAGTGTCTAATATATGTAACTCCCCAGCCTGGGCTACCACTGTAGTGTCTAATACATGTAACTCCCCAGCCTGGGCTCCACTGTAGTGTCTAATACATGTAACTCCCCAGCCTGGGCTCCACTGTAGTGTCTAATCTCCATCACTCAGTAATGTCTGGTTAATAATTCTCTCCCAAGTTCAGACCAATACTACAATGTTTCTTTGACTATCATCCCCACTCCATCCCACTTTGCACCATCTCCCCTCCCCCTGCCCATTGGTTCTGGAGTTTGGATCAGCTGATCCAGCCCAGATATTGGCATGCATACTGCAGATATATAGCAATAAATATAGAGCCCCCCTGTGCCTGCTTGGTCATCCCTCTCTCACTACCTGTAGCATCTCAACACCCCTTTGCCAACCTTAATTTAACCACACAAAAATCTACCTTTATTTTTTCCTGTACATCACTGACAATTTTTTTTCTCCGCCTGGGGTGGTTGTGTCTATTCTCACAGGTGTGAGCAAAACATAAAAACTTGACACGATGATTATTGATTTCTGGTAATACAGTCTATGCTGATCTACAAGCAGGAGAGGGGTGACAGGATGATTTGTACAGCCAGCAATCTGTACAGTAAGCAAATTGTTTCCCCAGCCCTGTTAGATTACATTGATGACAAGATAAATGAACTGCATCTTACTCCTACATCTCATCTCATCATTGTGTAGAGCATCAAAAGATACATGTGGGTGTGTAATATATATATATAATGTAGTATAATGATAATTTAGAAATTTACATTTTACACAGACAGCTTATGGTCCCAGCCATAAAATATTCCTCAGATTAATTTCACAATAAAAGAAATAAAGAATTATTTATGTTAATTGTGTTAGCTTTTTTTTCATTATGAGTCAGAATAATTAATTAATTGCTTATTTAATATGGTTAAATACCACATCATAAATTGGTGAGTCATTAAGTCATTTTTCTGGCTGATCTGAATCCATAGGTCTGTAATAAAAACTATCACTCAGCAAAGTGCAAAAAAAAAACATATTATGAAATACCTCCTCTGTATAAATGCTATATAAACATGTATTTCATAATGCCATAATGTTTTGGGGAGGCCTGTGCTAGATCAGGTGTGTGATATTTTTACATGTGTAAACCTGATGTGTCCTATCCAAGGTGAACATTTCATGTCCTACCACCTGTCACTGTATATAACAAGCACTTATTTTCACAAAATATTGACATCATCCACGAAAAACAATGTTCTAGAACAAATGAGTTTGCAAATACTCATGTGTATGCAACACTTTACGATCAAGAGTATTTTCTCACTCAGTTTTTTTTTTCTTTCTTTTTTTTCATTTGAATTTTTTTTTAAATTATTTCATCATTTTAAAGTAGAATGAGTAAGTATGACAAATTATAGTGTAGACTTCAGAGAATTGTATATAACCTTGAATGATCATATAAAATGACTTGATAGAAGTTTGTCATTTACATAAACTTTGTATGAATCAAATCATCAAATTTGTCTTACTCTGGTCAAGTGCATTTTGATAAATCATCTTGGATCAATTAGATTCTTATGGTTAGGTTTTGACCTAATATCATTCACAATTGTCCTTGAGATGTCTACACACTAATACATACATACCTGGGCAAAACTTCAATCAGCTAGTCCACACCAACACCTAAAAGTCACTCTTCAACAACCACCACTTCTAACTCACGAGCCCCACCATGTACAGGAAGTTGTGTCCAGGCAGGTATATATGTATGACCACTCACACACAGTTCAGGAATAGCAGATCTCCCTGACCAGAACTGCTTCACTGATGACTGACCGAAAGAAACCCCTGCCCTCCAATAAGCTGGCTGAAAGGCTGGGTAGAGACTTATACTGGGGGAAATTATCACCCACCTGCAGGGGCACCCATTCATCTTGCATGCACCAATCACTGCACCTCCCTACTTGCAGGGACCCTATTTCATATTACATGCCTCTATCACTGCTTTGCAACTCCCCTGCACCATGAATGCACACACCTATTTTTAATGACCTACATTCTTGGGTTCTATTTCATATCTATAAACTAGTATTTTTTCAATTATGATAAATTTCAAACGGGAAAGCATTTATGTAACCTCAATGACTTACAATTTCCACAGAAAAAAAAAATCTATTTGAGATCCAGAAGCCATGCTTGAAACTTGGCACGATGCCCAGTCACCAATCATGCTTACATATCCACAAATCATAGTATAGAAAAAGACTTTGTGTCTGAATGAATTCACTAAGCTTATTACAAGAATATTCAAACATATTGGTGACATTTTTGTATGGTACAATATGATTCTTGCTTACAGGTCAGGCTGAATGAGGGAGGGTGCTGTGGTGCGTGTGCTGCTAGGAGTGTGCTTCTGCACAATCCTGGAAGTGGGAAGTCATTGAGATTATTGACAGTTGGGAAGTATTATACAGTGCACTGGTCTGAAGGGGATTATGATACATATGGTTTCCATTTTGCAATATATTCTTTGATTTTAATCACAAAAACCTGTCCAATATCAAGTCTCTGTTGCATTGTGCTGCTAAATTAATTATAGTAATGGCATCTGACGTGACTCAATATTCCAACTTAAAGTGAATTGGACTGCCACATGGTCAAGACCTCTGGTATTCCACCCGAGACTACTCCAGGGCTGGGAAGGGGGTGTCTTACTTGCTGAGGACATTAAAAGTCATATTTTGTATATATATATATTTCAAAATTTCCCTATCTCAATTTTGGAATATTGGTCAAAATGATTTCAAGGTTATAGAACATCCTCCCTTGCAGCTATGCTAAAGAAGGGATTACATGATGCTATTAAGTAATTGCTCAAAATATTCAAAAATGTGTTGTTAAATAGTGATATTCTAAAGAAGAAACCCATGCCTTGATAAGCCTTTGGTTGGATAACTCAAATGCCATCCTTTCCTGAACAAGCTCTCTTAAAATACACAGTTGGGGGTTTGACTATAATCTCTTGTTCATTATACAATGATTTTGATCCAAATTGTGATCAGAACCATGGTCTGTATAGCCTTACCATTCATTCCAAAGTTGACCATGTCTCTCACCAGTTTGTTTATTTGGGTTTCACTTCAATCTCAATATTATTTCAGTTATTTCATGACGAGACCTACTTGTAGCAGATATAATACTGCCTCTCTGAATTGTCATGTTGTAAGTTCTTGAGAAAACAACCCACTCAGTCACATATTTACCAGGACAATGAATGGGACTCATTTTATATGAAGCTTTGTAACGTAAATGCCATCTCAGCATGGCCAGGAATTGAACCTATGACCTTTGCATCATCACAGAGAAACTGGTACCAATAAGGTCACACTCTAACCAGCTGTGCCACAGTCTGTGAATTCTTATCAGGGTTCAAATATATACCCCAAATCTTTTCCAGAAACAATATTAACTCAGATGTAGAAACTGCCAAAGAGAAACTGAAAGCATTTTATATCACTCTGTCTGGAAAACATTTGCTTGGCTAGATCAGTACAGCTTTCTAAAATTTTATCATCTAATGAAAATAAAATAAATACTTTTGTGTTTTCATATAAATATTTTTGTTTTTTCACATTTTACATATTACTGAACGATAGTTTTTTTAAAATCACAGACCTATGGGATTTTCTGACTCTCAGATTCTTAAAATCGATACAGATATCATGAACCAAATTCTTTTCTTTTTTGTGGATTTTATCTGAGAAATATTATACGGCTGTTGCTGAGTTTGTCTGGGTGGGACCCCCAGGTGTCTGGATAAGATATCAATATCCATGTTATTATGACTGCCAGAATGGGAGATTTTAAGACTTCTTTGCTTTTCTCTAGATGTTTCTCATGATATTCAAGGTCACATGTTCAATCCAGATGTATAAGAAATATTCTGTCTCCTACTCTGAAAAACCATTATTGTATAAGTCTAATTCATTTCCTTTTTTTCATTTTGGAATAAATTATTCTCATTTAAAAAAAAACAAAGTCAAGCGTATTTTGATGTATTATTTTGTCAGTTGTTGATAAATTATCATTTAATTCTAAGCATAACGTGTCATTATGTGTATTGTGGGCTAGCATTGTTATTTCCCGGTACTTGCCAGTTCGCAATAGCCAGCTCCTGGGTTCAGGACTTAACCTGCCAGCGCTCTGCCCAGAAAGCAACCCAGCCGCTAGCCGCCGGCCGACACGGTCCCGACAAAATACTGCAAAGTCTTTATTTACGACAGAATCACCCCAGATAACTGCATTTGATACCTCTCCTGGTAATCTCATCGTAGTACATGACCATGTCTTAACTTGAAAGTGGTTATTAAATCGGTACTAACCTGAAACTTATTGGCATAAGTATTCTCTCTTCTGCTTAATGTTTTGAGCGCTTTGCTGTTTCAGCAGCGCAAGTCACGTGGCCTTATTTGGCACCAAATATACTTCAGTGCCCTCTGGTGTTCATGGCACGAACTAATAAAAAACGATCTTCTTATTTAGGTGTTTGACATATAACTAATTCAGTTGTTAATTGGAGTTAACAACTACCAACAAATACCCTACACGCCTAACTCACTATTATCTGGTGTAAAAATGTTGTAATACATCATTTCACTATGATTTCAAGCACGACCTGGGATGAGAAAAGTTCCAGATATCTTTCCTTTCCTCATCCAAGCCTAAATATATTTTTACCCATTCTCATTTTGTTCACGATTAATTTACATTGTATTTCTTCACCGTTTTGTTGCCGTTCTGTCAGACAATTATATTTTCATTTTAAATTAATTGGTAACAATAAGTGTTTTCCATGATTCGGTTCATGCGGCCACCTGAACCGGACAGCATGTTGCCTTAAAACCAAATTAATGATCAATTAAATTTCTTGTGAAAGTTAATCGGATTCTTTTGTTGTCAGTTTATTAACTGATTGCCGTTTACAATAAATTAATAGATGTGATCAATGTTCTATAATGATATTATATACCTGTGATCGTTAATGCTACCCCAGCATATACCTATTTAATTTCAATTGAGAGCATAGTACAAAACCTTAAGATTCTGGGAAATAGGATTTGTCAAAGAAAGGCTTACATTAAGCCAGAGACATTTAAATATCTCTGATTAAGCTAATGGATATTCTGGATGTACATATTTGTATTCATACACTGGACCAGTCACTGTATTTCATCCGTAGACACCGTAATACAAGTTTTCTGAAAAGCTAAAATGATGACTTTAAAACCTTTTCATCAACAATGGCTATACCAGGTCAATCGTCGAGAAGTAGCACTGCCGGCAGTTGGAGTCGAACCCACCACCTCCTGTCCATCTCTTATATAACCAAGATGCATTGCTCTAGCAACTGTGCCAGTGGGGAGGTCATTGGATCTAAATATAAGAAGAACATTCATTCTTTTTTTTCAATTAAATTATCTAAACAGGAGCCCCAAACTTGTCTAGAATACTTGCATTCTGGTAGACACAATGCAGAAAAGATAGGGTGCTTTTATACATTTTTAATAAAATGCAAAATCTATCACATGATCAATAAGTTTAAACTCTTTATGTGAATATCTAATGTTGATAAATACCGGAATCTTAAAAGTGATATATAATTATATAAGTACAATGGTTAAATAATTAATAGGACATAATGATAAATGCATTCGCACGTATTGTGTCATCGGCAAAATCAGTTGTAGTGAAAGCACTGAAAGCATGATGGCTGTGAGTTGAATAGCGGTCCCTCGACAGATTCCATCATCTTGACGCACCTTTTCAACACGTGCAGGACTTCAAATAATCTCCTTAGCAGACCCTGAGTTTATACCTGGCTCTGCAAGTATAGACCAGGATTGCCAGAACCACCCCCAGTACAAGCTTATTTTTCGCAGCCAATATGGACAGAATTAGATATTTTGCACATGGTGTTACATGGCCAATTGGTGTCATTGTTATGACTGGAAAGTGAGCGCAACAATTTACAGTTAAGATATGTATCGTTAGTGACACAAAACTAAATGGAGCATCAATTTCCAAGGGGGTGGGGGATTTTTTCTTATGGCGAAAGCTGATAACTTAAATAATTTTGAAAGTGATGTAAAAATCCCAAACAATGAAACTGATATATCAATGATGTCATTTTTCCAACCAGATTTTTCCAATATATGCCCCTAAACTATAAATGATCCATTCTAAATTGTTGTTGAACATTGGAAATTGACATGTACAGTTCTGTCATTGTGCATGACCATGTCTATGAGAGAAAACAAATTGCAGAGCTGTATGGTAATTGTATGCAAATGTGAGGATAAAGTATTCCGCATTTGATGTCAACTGTGGCAGAGGTAGTATGTGACTCTACCTCGCCATGCAGAGTAGACTTCAAACAGAAATGTTGAATTCTGCTTATCATTTGACCTATGGAGAACTCACTACTTTTAATTGGTTTAACAGTAGACATGGTCAGGATGTGGTAGGCAACACACTCCAGCTGACAATTCCTCTAAATGTCCTGATGGAAGCTGATCTGACCATTAGAGTTTCACTGGAGGCAATAGATTGGACTGAATTAGTTTCAGTGATAAAGTGAGATAAAGATTTGAGCTTTCTGTTCTAATGGGGAAAAAATCAATCTTGGAACTCAATAGTTTTGGAGGTCACACACTCATCTTTGGAAATACAATAGTTTGTTTGTTTCGGGGTTTACATCACTTTCAACATTATTTCATTCATTTCATGATGAGCCCTACTTCTAGCAGATGCAGTACTGCGTCACTGAATTGTCATGTCGCAGGTCCTTGGCATGACAACCCACCCGGTCACAAATTCTTAAGTACAACAGGTTAACCCTTGAGGCGTGGGCCTGAGCTCATATCTAAAATTGTGTCATGATTTCAATTTTGGCACAACTGGGGATCGCACTCACAACCTTTGGATCACCATAGAGGAACTAGGACTAGTAAACCTGCACTCAGGGACTAGGATAAAATTCAGGGTCGCACCATTTGAGAAAACATCCCTACAAGAATGTGTTTCTGAGCTTGCTCATTCTGAGTTAAAAAAACACACCTCCTGGTTCAAAAAGAAAATAATCCTCAATTTGATGTCATTCTGCCATTGGAATCTCAAGAAATTAAACAGTATTGGCAAATGGTCTCAAAATATTTGTGGAGTGTCTTCCGTGAAAAGTGGGTTTCAGTGAATGGTATATCATCACAACATATTTCACCTTCTGAAATGGGTAATTTTGCCGTCAATTATGAAGAGGGACTGTTGTAAGGTCAGGAATTGGCCAAAAAGGTATCTTATCCATTGACCCACAATGCTGGAGCAATAAGGTAAAGCAATGGTGTCAAGATCCTCGCCAATCCCATATTTTGTGGCCCTATTATAGAGGGTGTGGGTTATGATTCAAAATCAACCCTGCTTTAGGGATGGGATTATGTTGAAAACATATGGACCAACTGGCAAATGTTTAAATGTAATCTTTCCAAATAAAGTGTGAGAGTGATAAACTATGTAAGAATAATAATAATAATAATAATAATAATAATAATAATAATAATAATAATAATAATAATAATAATAATAATAATAATAAGAAGAATTGTTAAAATCATAATTCAGCTGATAATTTGATTGTTGAATATGAATGTCTAAGTAACCCACCATTTGTAAATTTGACATATG
Organism: Amphiduros pacificus; assembly: GCA_949316495.1. Lineage (NCBI taxonomy): Eukaryota > Metazoa > Annelida > Polychaeta > Phyllodocida > Hesionidae > Amphiduros > Amphiduros pacificus. The sequence continues at coordinate 31,964,645 of OX439005.1, read as the reverse complement.
ATAATGATTTATGAATGTTATCAACAAACACAAATCTCATTTGGATGATAGGATTTTTATTAATATCAAAATATCACTATAATAGTAACAAGTATGTATGTTGAAACAACTACACATGAGATAATATTATATATCGATAGCTGTAACATAATCAAGGCAAGTAGAAAATGTAATTACTGTTAAACAGACATCAGTTATTACATTTCCCTATACAATAATAACTAGTATATCTTATATTTTAATAGAGACAATTACCATAAGATACTATACTTGTAAAATGCATATTTCCCAAAGTTTTAAGAATGCCAATATAAGGAAGTATGTGCAAATAAATGTAGTGGAAAGCATTTATTAAATCCTGTCTGTTATAATTTGCCTCTCCTGGCGCTGCACAATTTATCAAGAACATGTATATGAAGTCAATATAAGCAATGATCTGCATTAGTACCAAAACCTCCACTCCTAATTGCCCTCAGAGAGAATTGTTGGCCTGAGGTAAACGGCTCTGCTTCTGGTCAAAGCTAAATTAAAATTTTGACAAAGCTGACAGGCTGCTCCCAATATTATAATCCTTTTACAACGAAAAGTGTGGGAATCATATAAATCTCTGATTGAAAAATGATAACAGATTATTGCTTTATACATGTAGGCCACGATCTTGTAACCCTTTGTAATCCAGCAAACAACCAGAAACACAACATTAATTTTTCCTAGTGTAAAATGTAGACATTTTTTGCATAATATCAACCAGTGGACATCATTTTGGAGTTTATTTGTACATGGACTTATATTGTAATGAATAAAAAAGATACATAAAACAGTTCAAGACCAATCTTATGTACACTGTACATGGCTGTAATTTGATGACAACTGAAAAATATTAGACATAAGTGAACCTTTATTATTTTAAGTTTAAGGTGGGATTATATTCTTAATAAATATTGACATTCTAACAATATCAATAGTATCCTCCAACTGTGTCATTTTCATTTCGCAATAGGAATATATTTTATGCCATTTTACCAAGGCCACAACAAAAAGTGTCTTGTTTCTCGTCCATTTTCTGCTAAAATGGGTATGGAGGGAGATTTAAAAAAAATGTCTTTGAGCCTTTAATTCAATGGCATGTTTTCTGTAGAATGAAATAACGGTCTCAGCTGCAAATATTACTCTTTATTCCCTCATGAGAACATTTACTTACTTTAATGAGAAACAAGACTATTTTTTGGCCAAACATTTCTCCTGTATCATAATTTTTACTTTTGATAATGCAAAACACAAAATTTTCATCCATTTCAGGATAATGATAATTACAGGAGTGGTGCAAAAGATTTGATTAAAGTTGTTTTTCTACTATCCTCGGTTTGGTTGTCGAAACAGTTGCGTATTCCTTTCCCATAGTCAACATTACCACCACAAAAATGGAAAATGACCCCCGAAATATTTCTCGTCAGTTCTGATTGTACACATTTCTAACAAATTGACAACATATTAATAATGTTCCACCCCTTAATTCCAGGCCTCCTTATCTGGTCTGGTTGGTATGATAAAAAACCTGTCCTTATGAATTAAGGGAGTAATAATTGCATTAATTTACAGAAGTAGTTTTAACCTGCCTTCCAAACTTATAAATAATGAAATTATTCGACCCTTCTACATCTTATCACTTTCAATCTTCCCCCAATAGAAAGTGAGAGATAAACAAGGTTTTCATGGCATAACTATGCAGACTTAACCACTGCTCAAAGTCTTGTCTAGATAAAAATGATAATGTCTATAGACATCAACCAAGGTGGCCCTTCTGAAGCTCAAAGCTTAATGTCCCGATAAAGCATCAACTGATACCAGATTAAGGTTAAATCAAACTGCTCTGAGCAATTATTAGATCTTACATTTTGTTGAAAATCAGTAAATTGGTTTTGATCAAGATATCCTCATGTCAGAATCATAACAAAAAAACCTGCCGTGAATTGTTTATGAAACACATTGGGCAAATCATGTTGGAATTGACTTTGGGGGGGGGCAAAATTCAAAGCCAAGATACATTCAGTGTGTAGAGGTCAAAAGTAAAATTGTTTTAAAAATTGGCTGGATGAATATGCATACCCTCTTCTGAATGAAAGTTCTCCTCCGCCCAATACCAGCCTGAAATTGTGGTCAGAAATAAACTAGATTCATTAAATACTTACAAAACCTTTGGTTACAATGATAACTTAAAACTTTTGTGACCTTTCTGACCATAAGTTGTGACTGGGTAAGGTTCTGTGTGTATTCTATAAAATATTTAGCTTGGACAATCTCATAGAAACAGTTTGAAACATGACGTAAATAAATGAGGGCAGAGGAAAATAATCAAATACCCAGTTGTCAGGGAATAAGCCACAAGGTTTGTAAAAAAGAAAATCACCCAAACATTGACAAAAAAAACATCCAAATGGTCATAATTGAGAATTGTTATTATTACTATTATTATTATCACAGTTTGATATTTACAAAGGGTGTTTGGAATAAAAGCAGATTTACATGTCTAATGATTGTACTTTCTGTTCACCCTTTACATATGAATTGCATGTCATCGTGGTTATTATATAAGCACATGTATTTACAGCCCATCTTCTCTCAAACCATAATAATATACTCCATGTAAATACAACATCTGTTAATTTTTAAGTTACCATGTCATTGACTCATGCAGGCATCATATATACTGAGAAACAAAGTGGATTTTCCCCAAAGTTTCACAAATTGCTTTGAATTAACAAAATGACTTCAAATGAACATGAGAAATTATATCAGATCTTCCTTACATATTATATACACACACTAAGCTGAAATGATAAGACACATTAAGATAACTGGCTACATACAACTGATGAGGTGAGAACAAAGTCAAGAAAAAATGCACAAAACAGGATCAATAAACGTGATGAGGCATTTGACACAGTTAGCTACTGGAAGTAGAACTGTTATTTCAATTCCTAATTAATTGATACCAAAAAGAAGGGCAGTATATTCTTATCAAACACTTGTCCCCCATGAAAAGGTTATTAGCAGATGATAAATATTTAAGTCAGTAGCAATATTAAATTTACCATACATACATTTCCATTTATCTTGTATGGTGTTTTTCTATAGGAAACTTGACCTCCTGTTCAGTTGGCAATTTACAATTTAAGGTCATATTTTAGAAGTAAAAACAGTGATAAGTTCATGTGTTAAGACACAGTAAACCTGCACAGCAAGACAAGCCATAGAAAAATAGCAATAAAAGAAGTCTGCCTTTAGGTTTTTGAGATTTTCATGACATCAGACATTCTGCGTTCTAAACCAGCCTTTGTGGAATCTTTGCCATTTTGGTCAGTTCTGGTATAATATGAAGAGATCTATACACCAGGTTTCAGGTCGATTCAACAAGGGACAATTCCAGATAGCTGTTCTGCATCAGACACCCACCCCTCTTGTGATGTGCTCACATTTAATATGGAAGGCCTCTTTTGGCATGGAGGAACATCAGCATAAATGTAATAACATGCTATTTTTTCAACATCTATTGCTTTGATTAATATAACACAACCCCGGAATGTTCCATGTCAGGACAGAGGTGCTTCATCAGCTTCCCACATCTCTTATATAAGTATACAGTATACACATTACACAAGATTGGGGTTCAGAGCTGCTGATGAAGCCAGTATATATATCTTATTGCTGGGAAGAAACAAAACTTTTAGCTGTTAGTAAAATGTTTAACTTATTTTGGTTTAAAAATTATTTTGTTTTCCAAAGCAACCAAATACATCATTCTTCTTCAATACCTTGTTCTCTACCTCATTTTGTCAGCAGGGCTGGTGGATTCTTCTAAACATCAGTAAACAAAAAGCTTCACATCCAGAAAAAAACACATCAGCATTTATCATCTTCATTCCACAGATTTACCAATTTATCTGACAAATTGAAAAAGGAAAATGTCAAATATTATACATCTTTCTTTGTGAAGTATGCATCACTTACTCAAAATGTTTGACAACATTTTTCCTCTCAATGTTTGTTCTCCAGTACTGCATGCAAATCTGAGAATTTTTTTTAGAAATTTTAGAAATTATATAGTGCAGTCTACCCCATCCTATAAAAGTCTTACTTCCTCATGTCTAAATGGTAACAATAACAATATTTATTCTATGAACACTGTGTATTCTGTGCTGTGATTGGTCAATTCCTGGTCACGTGAGCTTCTCTAAATTGTTGTATTGACCAGATGCATTATATTGCACGTCAATATACTTTCCACTGCACTGATGGGGAATTCCATGACGTCACCATACAGACAAACTCGTCCCTTTCATGGCGGGAAATGTTGGGGAAGCCAGTGATCAACACAGTGATCATAGAATAAAACAAATATGGACCTGGGTGTCGTGCAATATGACTTTTTATGGACCTTCGGAAAGTTATATTGCACTCGGCTGCGCCTCGTGCAATATAACTTTCCGAAGGTCCATAAAAAGTCATATTGCACTCCACCCAGGTCCATATTTGTATAATCTATAAATACATACCTAATTTGTACCATGATTATACAATAGTGCAGACAGATATTTAAAACACTTGTCGTTGAGTTGTAAATGTAAACCATTTGACCAAAAAAAAAAAAAACGTCAAGCATAATTTCCAACCCCCCCAAATTACTACATAATTTAATATGAATCAGGCTGTATGATACTAACCCTGGCCACGTCAACTTTTATTGTCATGGTCCTTTGTGGGAAATATATTAAGTAACATTATGCTCATTGTTCTTAATGAAGAAATATAACAGAATTATATTAAATTTCTTTTCCATTTTGAAAGAATAGACATCATGAACCTGTCCAGAGAAAATGGCACTGTGACCTCCTTACAGTTAACAGTTAACTTACTGTTTCTGTCATTGAGGTTCTTGGTTTGTATATTAATAATCATAATATATTATAATTACACTGAATGTAATATCATTTGTATATTATTAATTATAATAGATCAATATTAAATGAAAATGACTCTTTTTATTTTACCCAAATCACAAGATTGATTTTTTCTTTATGATTTGCAATCATACATGTAATCTAATCACATAGAAGGGGAAACATTCAATTTACTCAGACTTGATTAAGAATGACTAACCTTCATTAATTTTCATCAGATCCAGGCAAATACTTTCCTAACTGACCCTCGTAAAACTATGGAAATCAAAATTTTGAATAAACTTTTTCAATTATGTTACCCAAGGCTCATGTGGCTGCCATTATACCTCTTAAGAAATGAAATCTGGGAAGACCATTAGCTTTTGGATCCATAAAAGAAAACCATAAAAAAAAAATATCATCTGAATTACCCCATTTTCATCTTGTCATATCAGTGTAATTGCATAATTTTTTTTAATTAACTTGAAAATCAAATACCATATTCAAAATAGTGTCTCAAATAAAGCCTTTTCAAATATCAATTAATTACATGTAGTTTTGAAACTATTAGAGTTAAAAATATCTGTCTGGGTTACTCAACATTCTAAATAGTATAAGCTATATAAATTGATAACATAGATCTGTGAGATATATTCTTAAATAGCATCCTATATGGCAATACAAATTTATGACAAATTTTCTTATACATACTTGTCTTTTATGTTTCTATATTTTTATCATCATTATACGGTAATATGATGCCAAAATTGGTATCAAAATTAATTTAGGTAAACATTTACATCTCACCATATCACATACACTTTATTATACATTAATCTACAGTATTGCAAGCTGTGAACAAAATTGTTGCCTCAGTGGAAAGCCAAGATGTCACACACCATCTTGACTGTTATGAAACTGTACATACACATGACCTGGTCAACAAGTAATCTTGTCCAAGTCTTCGGTGCTACTGAAATCACTGAATTAAGCCATATTAGTTATATGACCATAAATGCCTTTACATCACAGTGTATAATCAAAACAGTCACAATAAATGAGAATTAGTTCCAATGCATTGCTAAAAAAAAAAGTAAAATGATCAATAAAGGTTTTATTGAAATTTTGCTGCATTCTCCTTATTCCATGCTTAGTTGATCTCAGTGCTGCCATCTGGAGATCAATTGAATTGCTCAAAATCTCACAGCTTGATTATTCAGCAGAGAAAACACCAGAGGTGCCCAGTGATTTTCAACTAAATAGCACCAAACAGTCCATAACAACAGATAAATAGGGGATAGCTCATGCGTTCTCCTGGCCGACCACCTGGGTACAGAACTGAAGCAACCTATTTGGAGGATCCATGTCATGGGCGGTGGTAACGCCTTCCCGACTGTCTTCATCTTCATCCATGTCCTCGTAATCCTCCTCATCTTCGTCGTCGTCATCCTCCTCATCCTCCACGTAAACGTTTCCCTCGTAGTCACCGTCGTCGCTCCTGCGGTATCGCTTGGTTCGGAACTTGACGATTTCCGCTGCCTCCATCATGCGGATGCCTTCAGCTGTCAGTAATTTTCCATGGCGTGTCTTCAGATGACGCTTGTATGTGTTACGGGTTTTAAACCGCAGAGGACAGTCAGAACAATGGAATGGCGTTTCTCCTGTATGGCGGCGCAAATGTTCCTACACAAATAACAATAAATAAAAAAATAAATACTCTGATATAAGAAGTTTTCATTTCAGCCTTTTACACTGCCTGGATAAAGGAAGCATTTTATTGCATGTTCTACTAAATATCCTACAATCTCAAATGACCACTTTTAATTAATGATTCAACTATTAAGTAGAATTTATATATATTAACTCCACAATTGCTCATAAAAACAAATATTTTCAAATAAAAACTTCTGCATGTAAATATTTGTCTTAAACCATAAACATTCTTTTGATCAAGGCTTAACATGTTAAGTTTTAAATCTTACTCTAAAACTCCATTCAAATACATGTATCATTTTTAAAAGTCCCTTTTGGCTTGTATCATGTATTGATTCAACAGACTGTAAATCAATACGAAAACTATGTTGATCAAAATTAAACCTTAAACACTGCTGATAAAACTCTGTGCCTCAAGAAGATATGATAAGACTGACCTTGAAATGGCTTGGATGTCTGAACTTGCGGCCGCAGTCTTTGCAGGTGAAGCGGCTCTGGTTGTTGTGGATCAGCATGTGATAGTTGAGGCTGTGCTGACGGGTAAATGTTGTGTTGCAGATGAGGCAGACAAATGGTTTGATTCCGGCGTGGCTGCGGTAGTGGTACATCAGGGTTGCCGTGGCTGTGAAAGCTTTATCTTTGCAGATCTTGCAAACTAGGGACGTCTCCTCCTTCTTCTTGCAACGCAACTCACGGATACATTTCAGTGCCAGTTTCTAAAAATTAATGATATGTCAAGTTAGTAAGATTAAAAGCAAAGATTACTTTACATTACATAAGTTTATACAGACAAATGGATTAAAAATAAAAATATTGAAAGCAATTTTTTTTTCACTAAAATTAGTAAAGTTTATTATTTTTAAAGTTTATTTTTGCAATATTTTTATTTGACCAATTGCAGTTTCTATCTTCATTATTAAGTGATAAGAAGGTATAAACGATTTGTGGGGGACATTTCACAAACCAATTAATTAATGGAGCACAGGTTATTTTTCTTATCACCAAATTCAGAAAACATGGTCAATATGATAATACCAATGTCCACCACTTAAACAGCAATGATCACAAAATGGAAAATATTATGAAACTGTAAAATGCTTTCTATTGGTAAAAAAATATTCATCTTTCAGGAACTTACTCTTTCCCATTCGGCAGATCCCTCGGAGAGCAGTTTTTTCCCACCTCTTCTGATTGGTTGAACAACAGGAAGTGGCCCCTCATCTCCACTTGATGACATTTCCTCCTCAGGAACAACCACCTTTCCCTTCCGTGCCAAATCAGATTTTGGCATTGGAGGGTAAGGCCCTAAATTCAATAAAGATCATTAAATAAAATTTTAAAACATTATTTACTGAATTAAATAACATTTATTGAATTTCAAATGGTCTGTTTAAGAAAGGATGTAGTACAATAATCAAATATCTAAGGTAGATAGTGAAGACATATGAAAACTTGATCTCTGTGTCTGTGACTATAAAACAAAGTTTGGGGTAAAAATAATAATTTTATTTGCAGATGACAGGTATAATCTCTTCCTTCTGGCACGAATAGTTGTCATCCTTTGGGATGAGTCATCAAAAAGTAAAGGGACTTATTTTGAAAATTCTAAAAATAACTGTCAATAACTGCAAATGACAAATTTTCGTTGTTTTAATCAATCACCATTAATTTGCTTCAAGATGCTTTCTTACTTCTTACTTAAATATGAGCATATCTCAATTGTATACAACTTACGTGCAGCACTTGTGCATGTGCGCTTATCATCAGTTCCACCTTCGACCACCACCTCCTCGGCACTGACCAGCGGAGTGCCATCTGGTGCCACCGGGATGCGCGCAAGCCGGATTATTGGGATGTGAACATTGTTGACTGTTGGAACCATTCCGGCATTCACTTTCAGTGTCACTGTCTTTGACTGGTTGGCCATTTCCCTCTCTGGATCTCCAACTTGGATCTTTGCTCTGATTCCGGTGGTGCGAGATGCTTGCTCATCCGTCAGATCTTCCGAGTCTAGCTCCAAATGCAAAGTCTCTATTCCTTTCCGCTTTCCAAACACGGTTGTGTAACTGTGATCATGATAAGGCTGATTCCGAGCTAGCAGGTCAACAATAAATTTTTCATTTTCTTCGATTCTTTTATCAGCAGCTGTTGCAATATTTTCAGATCTGTCAACACTAGTCCCACTTGAACTAGCCACACACTCAACGTCTATGTCACTTCCATCGTCACTTTCTTTATTTTTTCGTGCCTTTCCTCCGGCTGGAATGGTGACTCCACCAACCAGCTGCTTCTGGCTGAGCCTTACGTTCCTTGCCTTCTTCCCGTTCCCAGCCTGATCACTTATGACTGCCTTGTGTCGCTTGCTTCCGGCTCCGTACTCCTCGTCCTCCCGGTCTGTGGCAGACTCTGCTCCCGTTGATATCATTCTCTTCCTGCCAGGAGAGCGCACCACTGTGAAACTTCCCACTCTCCTATTATGGCTCTGCCTGGCTCGTTTTTGTGCTTTCTTCTGAGCTGCAACTTCAGCTACAATATGATTACAAAATGCAGTATAAAACTGTCATAAATCTTCACATTTAAGTATGATTTTATGGACAATCAAAATGAAGGTTTTAGTTTAAATAGATACTTTCAAGTAAAATAAATCCTATGAATTATATGATTAAATGATCATAGATGCTTAAATACATGTACATTGAAATTCATAGACATAAAATATATGTTACCATGGAAACACAAACCAACATTTAAAATTCATCTTGCAGCCCCATAAAATATGATTATTTATTGCAATCATTGTTAATGATGTCATCATGGTAAATTTAATGCACATGCAACTCAAGCTGCAATCATCCTCTATTTAAAAAAAAATGTCATAACTTTGCTAATACTGGTCCGATTGTCATGCTTTTTAAACCAAAATGTTATATTTTTCATGTTCTTTTCGACACACAGTTTATAGTGCGTCTATTCTAAGGCCGAAAATTGTCACACCACTCTTTCAGCTACATTCTTCTTTGTTTATTATTGGTTATGTAAGTAGATAATTGCTTCACAATGACATCATTCTTTTTTTCCACCACTTGCATTTGAAATAGCTACTTTTCTCCCAAAAAACATGTTTCCCTTGTGAAACCATACTAACAGAGCCCCCAGATCAATGAGCGATATACTTCTCCTTCATACTACAGAAGTGTAAGAGAGAAGTGAAAGTTGCCCTGTAATTATAGAGATTAAAAGATTGGTGTTTAAGAATTTTATTAAACCACATTTTTAGCAATTCACTCACTGACCTATAAATCCTATTTCATCTTTGACAGATCAAAATTTGAGAATTGAGAATTTTGAATTGAAGTACAGAAAGTAAACTGAATTATTTGATTACAAATGAGTTCTCTTACCTGCCATTCGTTTGCGCCGAGCTTGGATGGGCTCAGCTGTGAACTTTGCTTTTCTACTTGGGCCTATAATGGAACAAAAAAATCAAATTAATTAAAATTCTGACATAACTGCAGCTGAATTTAACTGTAACATGTGCCTTTAATTCAGATTCGGATTTTAAATTTGATAACTGTTTGTCCATTAAATTCTAAGTACATTAATGTACATTAAATTCTATCTAAACCATTTTTGCAAAAGTTGTGCCATGTAAAAAAAAAATTTAATATTGTTACTATTAGTATCTGATAACAAAGATATTCATGTTCAGCTAAATATCTTATTATTGTACTTGTTACCATATGTTGTGTGACATCTCAATCTATTAAACAGCAGACTAAATATAATTGATTCAACTATATGAAGAGCAGTAACATTAGATACTTCCATCACTATTATCTACATAAGTACTGAAGCTTAAATCTGGCAAATTTAGCGTTTTATAATTTATACACTTTTTATGAATTAGAACTGGAATAGGTGTACACAATCAGATGTTCTTCCTTGAGATATGAAATTTGGAGAAAAATTGAGTACCATTTGATTCCCGGAGAAGCTCCCCCAGGTGGGAAAGCAGATGGTGTTTCATCTGAAGGCGGGCCCGATTTTCGTTGCCGAAGCTGCTGAAGGTTTCCTTGCATTTGGCAGGGACTAGGAAGCACTGGTATGTGTACTGACGTTTCAGCTCATCCCCAGACAGCTCAGCAAACATATTGATGAGGGCGCGATCCGACAACATTCGAATCTGCTCCAGGGATAGGACATCCAAAGACTGCACACTCCTTTTTGAAATCTGAAAATAAATAAAAAGATAAATATTGGTAAATAGAATAAAACTTCTTGGACAGGAATGTTATTAAAAAAATATAGGTTTTAATGATTTCAATGTGAAAGGAAAGGAATATACATAATTCTATCAGATTTGGATAGACTTTTAAAATATCAAAGCAAGAAAGGTATGAATAATCACTTTTTTTGGTGCTTGTCTGGCGGGCTCTCTTCTTAGAGTCTCGGTCGCCACCTGGGCTAGGACATCCAATGACATGTGTGATGGGGAGCCACGCCCACTTCCCCCGGAGGAATCTTCATTGCTCTCTGGCTCAGATTTGATCACCACCATATTCTCACTATCATCTCCATCATCTGAAGCCCCAGACTTCAGTCCCGAAGAACTCGACTCTGGAAAAATAATTTCAATATTTGACAAAGGCCAATACATGGGTGCTTTGCCTAATTCTTTGTCTTCAGTTTCAATGTTCTATATATATTTTCATGCCAAACCATTTTTTTGTGACATGGATGGCTGTCGGTATGACAGAGAAGGTGTTTTTTTTTTGTGGTCAGTATGGTTTGAACAATTGATGCCAATGTGGAGGTCTTGGCCCATGACTAAGACTCTTATTTGTTATTACAAATTTGTTGTCTTACCTAAAGACAGATGCTTTTTTTATCAGTTTCTGGTTGCAGCAAATAGATTTATAGGGGGCAGCACGATATAACAATGATATGGAACCTTAAATATTTGTTGAATTGCTTGTCATTTTTCTCATCTATGTTACATGTGTTTAGAAGACCATTATGTTTGAATAAAATAATACTTTGGAAATGTTTTAGCAAAAAAATAACTTGATATAACCAATTAATTGAAAAAATAATATTTACAATGACTTCTGAATTTGTTAAGATTATTTTGTCTGAAAAAGATGATGAGTTACAGCTCTTTGTATTTGGAAAAAAACCTAGATATAATCATGATAGTCCAAAAAAGTTTTACTGCATGCATAATTGAACCAAAATGTTGCTGTTAGATGGTTTGATATTTTCATCTGCATTTGGATGGACTGTAGATGTGAAGAAAAAACTTAACCCAGTATCTGAAAAAATAAACAAATTTTATCTTGGATAGTTCAATGGCATACATTAAAGATGATTGATAAAAAAATTAAAGTCTATAAAATTTAGGACTGAATTTTTAGGAAAAAATATAAAAACATGTCAACAAATCTGAATTTCAAATTTGTGTTAATTGCTCTTTTGAATTGACCTTTGTTTGTTTGATTTATGTTCAATATGGTGTGCAGAAAAATATTCTGAGTCATCTGTCGCAATGTTTCTGACATCTTTTTCAGTTTTTATCATACAATAGTGTTATGAAATTGATTAAACTGTGACCTAATTGTGTGTTTTTACCAGAGAGATGAAGATATGGGGAAAGGAAGAATGGACTGGTAATGAGGTTGAGAATGGAGTCTACTTGATATTGACTTTAAAAGTTATGCAGTTTCTTAAGTATGTTTATTTCACAATATATTATCAAATAAAAAAATGAAAAACAAGCAAATCATGGAGTGTATTAATTTGTAGGATAATCTTTACACTCTTGCACAAGAAATATTATTTATGTCTGTATTCTGACAAAGATGGCTGTCTGCTATGCATGAACAGTTGCAGGGGGTGCAGACAAATTTAAAATGTCTGTCACAACTTAATCTACATCTGAACGATTATAAAACAACACCAATATTTACAAGTCATTATCTAATCCATTCTACAACTTTTGATTGTTTGTTCCAATCAACAAAGTTGCTTGTCATCTTCGTTAACTAGGAAATTGACCATCAAAATGACGTCTGCAATGCACATGGGCAGACAACACAAGATGGCGGCAACAATTGACAACGAAAATCAAAATAAAACATCATTACACACTTTTAATGCACATAATAAATTTGTACAAATCCAAATCGGGTTCCGTTTAAGGTTGACAAGTTTGTAGCAATGTTGCCACGCTTATCAAGTCATCTGTCGCAATGTTTGTCACATTGTAGTTGATTTCTCTGAAAGTAACAACCTGTGTTTCTTTCATCTTACCGCTAGCAGCCGACAGATTTTTAATCGCGAAAATATACAATTTAAACATCTTGATTCGTTACATTTTTTGTTTAAGATGACACATGGATTGTTACTCTACCTTACTGACTGTACAAACCTTGGCTATTTTGCTCCAGACGCTGACTTTTTCGCAATTTTAGTTGGCTCCTTCTCGTCGCCATTTTGCCCGTCTGCTATCAAACAACAATCCTTACCTTGGGTTTAACGGACCGGATAATCAATTATGCAGAATTCTAAAATTCAACATTTCCCACAATGAAATATTTCACGTTTACTTTGATAAATAGATTGAAGTATTCTTATCTAGCACACGAAAAACAGATGATATTTGCCACTGATATGAAACATTGAGAAGTATTTTATTTTGAGGTTGATGGGAATGATTTTTTATTTTGGTCTTGGGAACAAGGTAAATCTGCAGCCTCATTAGCTCGCGATCGTTGGCATCAAAATGTGGGAAGATTTCATATTATAGGTGAAAATTAAACGTGACTCAATCTTCTGCCCAACACAAACTAACCAGCTGTGTGGAATTTAAGCGTCGTTGGCATCTAAAGCCAGACTTATTGAAGCGTATTGAAACTGACATTTTGGCCGTAGCAGACCACATTTCGTCACGTGACCAATTATTTTCAAAATGGCGATGTAAGAGAAGTTTGTAATCATTGTGCTGGTCAAAGTACGTTGTTTTTCACCAGTTTGCTCAAGCAAAAATATACCAAACAGGATTTAGATGCAAGGGGAAAGTATATATCATTCCTGGAAGAATTATTGAAGGCTTTCCACGAGCAACTAAGGTAAAAACTAAATATGTTATCAACTTTTCAGTAGATCTTTATTTCAATTTTCTTTTGATGAAATTTGTGTCAAACTGATCACACTCTGAACTGTCATTGTCAAAACCAAAGTGCAGCAAACATTGGTTCAAACATTTGTTCAAAAATTTGGCTTTGAATTGAAAATAGGATTTTGGTAAGAGGCCTTTTTGGATGCTTTGTCAGTTGACAGCTGCCAATGTTATTATTTCAGATCAAAACATTACTTTTCTAAATGTATTTTATCATGAACTTTAAGTTACACTTTTTAACTGACGCTGCCATATCCTTTGTAACTGTGGACTTGGATGCCATTTCATTATGGAATACTCTTGATTGCCCTTATATTAAACTTAAAGAAATAATTCTCTGAAAAACGTGATCTCAATGATGTCCTCTTTCTGTCAACTTGGGATGTTCATCCACTTAGAATTTAGTTGTTATTTCTTGATCTCATTATTGTTTTGGCATTGTGCACAAGTTTTCACAACAATGTATAAAGTAGATCAGTTTATTTAAAGGCTAGAAAGCAAGGAATCTGCAAATACAATCTCATGATTGTTTGCCCCCATGACGTCATTTTACGTCTAACCCCTTCTGTGTGCACATGATGTCTTCCTAATGTCCATTTGAGTTGTCAAGTGTAATGTCAAGTGAAAAACTGAAGAAAGTGTGTGAGGGAACAGAGTCTGTAATCAGAGACTTAATGACTGGGAAAGATAGTGATGAGGACAATTACTACAACAGCTAATTGCAAGAGGTTGAGTTTAACAAGATCAACACTGTTTGACACACATGGATCTATTTGACAGAAATAAGAGGTTCAAGGTTTTTAATCAACGCTGATTTCTTACTTCAACTTCAAATCTTTGGATAACTTTATTTTTTACAATTTAAATTTGTGTGGATTGAAAAACTACACTAAACAAATTTATGGACACAAGCATGCCATGAGCCTTTCAAGACAAATATTTGGCTCTGATTTGAAGACTTTGAATAGTTGAAGTCCTGAATGGTTTAGGAAGATGTTAAATGCAATTGTTGCAGAAAGGACAAGTCCTTTCTGTTGCTGTAAAACTACAAGAGGTTGAGTTTAACAAGATCAACACTGTTTGACACACATGGATCTATTTGACAGAAATAAGAGGTTCAAGGTTTTTAATCAACTCTGATTTCTTACTTCAACTTCAAATCTTTGGATAACTTTATTTTTTACAATTTAAATTTGTGTGGATTGAAAAAGTACACTAAACAAATTTATGGACACAAACATGCCATGAGCCTTTCAAGACAAATATTTGGCTCTGATTTGAAGACTTTGAATAGTTGAAGTCCTGAATGGTTCAGGAAGATGTAAAATGCAATTGTTGCAGAAAGGACAAGTCCTTTCTGTTGCTGTAAAACTGGACATTTTAGAATTATTCTTGTGCCAAATTAGTAATGAAACATTATTTTTTTGTCATCACACACTTCTTTATCTTTGTTTTCATGTTATAGGAATGTATTCATACATGCACGCATGCACAAATTGGAATCCATTTCATGCACACAATGTACACTACACAGTGGCATCAGTACTGAACAATATTTACCACAGAAAAAGGCGAATCACAAACCACAGGAAATGAATATACATTTCCCATGATCACACCAATCACAGAATAACACAGAGAGTTCCTTCGGCAATGATTGTCAAAACGGAACAATCCGTGTTACAAAACAAATTGAATTCCTAACAATAAAAAAAAGAATTATTTCAGGTATCAGGTTGGCAACTACCAAAGACATTGGGACATATTTAACATATTTATGATTCCACACTACTACCATCAGTACATGCAAACTACTATTCATAGGTTCAACAAGTTGGCCACAAGTCATTCTGAAAGGTTTTTGTGCATTTATTTACTGTTGATAGTTTTCCAAATATTGATAAGAATATTAAGATTTTTATTGGTGCTTGCTGAAGAAAATAGGTATTTTTTTTCAGTATTTCCACCTTCAATTCATTGATTAAAATCAAGTGTCTCATTGATACATAGTGAAATGAATGCTGAAAACCAGAATACTGAGAAAAAAAAATAGATGTGAATTTCCTTCCAACTCTTGTATCACTGCCATATTTTGGTCTCTATCTAAATTAATGGATGTTCCTTTCTAAGCACCATGTTCTCCACCTGTCCATTCATTTTAATAACAAATCTTTATTTATATAGAAATATATGATGGTATTTATGGAAAAGATTTAAGGTCCTTAGAGATGTTTCATTAATTAAAAAATATATATTCAGCTTTAGGAGAAGTAAACTTATAACACAACAACAAAATGCAGACTGAAGAGAAAATGCTTTTAAAATTATTTTCTTTGGTCATTCTAATGATAATACATTCATGTACAAAATGAAACATTAAGCACCAAGATAAGGTCAATATTTATATTGAATATTTTTGGTCCTACTCCTATTTTATAACTGAACAAATCATGAGGTTCCCAGTATTGAAGATAAAGCACAAATTTACTGGAAATTCTAGATTATAATCAATGATTGGTTAGACAGAGATAACAAATGGTGGGTTGTGTAAACCTGACTTGATTCCCACCACCAAGAATGGACATAGCACATGCTCCTTGTGGAATCCAGTAATTGACATTTTGTGTTGCCTCTACTGCATAGAATTTGGCAGTATAATGCTCATCAGCTGGCAGATATGATGTATGTGTTGGTAACTTAGCAGGCAACGGTAAATGTACTCACTGTCATTCTGCTGACAATCAGTAATTATCACTGATGAGAAAGATGAGAAAGATGTTGATTGTTTTAGAGAAACAAAAGACCAAAGGCTTTGTAAATATCACTGCCAGCTCCCAGAGAGAATGGCTTTTCTCTATTGACAGTATAGTTTTAATCATGATGTTGAAATGTCGCTGCTCATCCAGTGTACTCATTAGTCAGTCTGTTATTTACATGTGATCAAATGAATTCACACACTTCAATCGCTTTATGTACATTTGACCTAATCATGTCTACAACCAAGTATACAGTGGGCACAGTTAATTGGGCAGAGATTCTATTGGGGTTATCAAAATGGGTGAACTTATATCTACTCAATACCAACTGTATAGATTTCTCACATTAAAACTACCTGTCATTGTAAGCAGAATAATGGAAATGTGATGGTTCTCATAATTACATATCTGACAAAAACAGCAGAATTAAAATAAGTTCAGATTTGATAGCTTTGAGGTATTGTCATTTTAAAAATATCATACTTTTGTCATGATATGCATAATGTAATCTGAATCCCCAGCCTTGCAAATTTTAAGTGGGGTTGATAATAAAATAATTAAATTAAAATACATTTGACTCTTTTCTTTACTGACAGAAAATGTGGCTTTTATTTCTGAGTCTGCTGATGACAGTTTTATGAACCAAGTATTTTAATCACCAGTTGACTATATGGAAATTACAGAAAAGCAGAGACAGATGCAGAAAATACCAATTTGTCTCAGGTGCTGCGCCCAATCGCCGTCATGGTCCCAAAGCTGTCAATATCCACAACTTTTGACGGAGATTGGGCACGTGACAGCTTTGGGGCGACTATTGACAGTCCCGGGGCCGTCATGAAAATATCCACTGGATAATGACTGACTTTTCACAACCGTGACATCTAGCGGTTGACTATTGACGCCGATTGGGCAAGCTGTCCCAAAGCTGTCAATATCCATCAACGGGACCCCTATCATTTGAAATGAAGATAAAGATATGTACCAGTCTAATAATATTATCTTCACTCAAGCGGGAGGTGGAAAGAAAAGCCCTTTAAATGAATGAATCATTGTTTTAAAATATTAATATATCGGCTAATAATACACGTACAGAAATTATTTGAATGTGTATGATATCGTGAGAACAAGAGGAAAACAATTGTGTGTATTACAAGCGTGTCCGACTCGCGGGAAGTGTGTGCGGCCACAGCCTCGGAGGGGGTAAAACAGAATGGCTAAGGTAAAAGTCGTGGGATAGGAGAACAGTCTAATAGTATTTCCGGTTAAATATCTGGATGGGGTACCAACAAATATCATTTCCGTCATTTTGAACTTTGAACCTGGATATTTCTTGACCTAATTGGATATTTGCCATGACGCCTTTCGGACGTGACGGCGATTGGGCAAAACATCAGGTTAGATGCCTACACCAGCTGATGAAGAGAAAGATTGATTAATTAATAAGTACCTCATTGACTCATGACAAAGATTATCAATGATTATGAGCTGATGAAGATAAATATTATTCAGAATTAGTCATGTTTCTGACAGATTCACTTCTCCCATTTTTTAGATACAAGACATTGCCCAAGACTTCACTAATGTATTTTGTGTCATGCACGACTGACGTGATGTCCTTAAACAGACACACCATATGGGAATCATGCATTTTTAATTGGCCAAAATATAGCAGGCCTTGTTTTTCAGGATTTTAGTTTTGAAAGGCTAAAATGTTATCAGATCATCTTGGCTTTTGTCCGAATAACTAAAAATAAATGAAAATTCGAGAAATTTCAAGAAATGTTTGCTTAGATCTGGGGCACTAGAATTTTAAAACAACTGGTGTTCTTACTGACCATGAGGCTGCAAACACCCTTCATATCAGGGCTACCAGGTCAGTGCTTAGTGTACTTACTGAGGCAGCTGGTATCTTGCAACAATTCCCACTATCTGCTCCCCCATATCCACTACATGTCCATGGTGCCATGCTCGTATTTGACCCAATTATTTGCACACAGCACTTCTATTCAGGACATTGTCATTGTGCATTTTGATGGACTTCACCTCATTATTATTTTCTCAGTTTTGCTTCTAGAATAGAGATGTTTATATAAAATTTGCATAACAAAATTGTGATAGAGTTGACAATAGTTTGATATAAATCTGAAATTTCTCAGCCTGCCGTCCTCTCTCGAGCCATTCCCGTGAATATTTCCCAGACCAGGCACAAATCCTGCAGATCATGAGAATTGACCATATACTGCTCAGAGTATTTAGATAGGAGGGTGAATCTTATTTTGGAGTTCATGATCTTAATTTGGGTTCATGAACTTATTCTGAAGGATCAGCTCTCAAATATTATGTGAACTAAATGACATTCTAGGCAAACTGTTACCTACAGTAATACTTTTTCCTTCTCCTCAACATGCTTTTGTCTCCTGCAATATTAGATTTTGTTATGTACACAATGTGTCTACTTCACCATCCTTCTTTTAGGGAATGATTATTTTAAGCCTCTGGCCTCCATCAAAGACCACATCAAGGCCTCCATCATGCCTCCATCAAGGGCCACATCCAGGCCTCCATCAAGGGATCCATCAAGGCCCACATTCAGGCCTCCATCATGCCTCCATCAAGGGCCACATCAAGGCCCACATCCAGGCCTCCATCATGCCTCCACCAAGGGTCATATCAAGGCCCACATTCAGGCCTCCATCATGCCTCCATCAAGGGCCACATCAAGGCCCACATCCAGGCCTCCATCATGCCTCCACCAAGGGTCATATCAAGACCCACATCCAGGCCTCCATCATGCCTCCATCAAGGGCCACATCCAGGCCTCCATCAAGGGATCCATCAAGGCCCACATTCAGGCCTCCAACATGCCTCCATCAAGGGCCACATCAGGCCCACATTCAGGCCTCCATCATGCCTCCACCAAGGGTCATATCAAGACCCACATCCAGGCCTCCATCATGCCTCCATCAAGGGTCATATCAAGACCCACATCCAGGCCTCCATCATGCCTCCATCAAGGGCCACATCAAGGCCCACATCCAGGCCTCCATCATGCCTCCATCAAGGGCCACATCAAGACCCACATCCAAGCCTCCATCAAGGGATCCATCAAGGGATCCATCAAGGCCCACATGAAGGGATCCATCAAGGGATCTATCTCAAGGCCCACATCAAGGGATCCATCAAGGGATCCATCAAGGGATCCATCAAGGGATCCATCAAGGCCCACATGAAGGGATCTATCAAGGGATCTATCTCAAGGCCCACATTCAGGCCCACATCAAGGCCCACATCAAGGGATCCATCAAGGCCCACATCCAGGCCTCCATCATGCCTCCATCAAGGCCCACATGAAGGGATCCATCAAGGGATCTATCTCAAGGCCCACATTCAGGCCCACATCAAGGCCCACATCAAGGGATCCATCAAGGCCCACATCCAGGCCTCCATCATGCCTCCATCAAGGCCCACATCAAGGGATCCATCAAGGCCCACATCAAGGCCTCCATCAAGGGATCCATCTCAAGGCCCACATCAAGGCCCACATCAAGGCCCACATCAAGGCCCACATCAAGGCCCACATCCAGGCCTCCATCATGCCTCCATCAAGGCCCACATCAAGGGATCCATCAAGGCCCACATCAAGGGATCCATGAAGGCCCACATCAAGGCCTCCATGAAGGGATCCATCAAGGCCCACATCAAGGGATCCATGAAGGCCCACATCAATGCCTCCAATAAGGCCTCCATCAAGGCCTCAGTCAAGGCCCACATCAAGGCCTCCATCAAGGCCTCCATCGAACCTTCCATTAAAGCCCCTATCAAAGCCTCCATCATGCCTCCACCAAGACCTCCATTAAGGCCTCCACCAAGGCCTCCATTAAGGCCTCCACCAAGGTCTCCATTAATGAACTCTCAAAGATTCTACATACAAGCTGAGATTTCCTCCCAGACTTGCAGTAGAACATGATGATAAAATCATACCAACTTTCTGAAATACATTCAGAAATGTATGAGTTACTCAAAGAAAAAAGTGCAGTGTGGCAAGCTGCTTGTATGCAGCGTCTAGACTAGTGGCCTACGGTAATCTATTGCTTGCAACATTTGTCCATTGGCAAATAGATACTCAGCTGGGGGAGAAGGGATGTGTAGAAGTTTGATATTATGCTGCAGTGAGCTCCAGTGAGCTTCATCTGCAGAAACTATTGATGCTGCACTATCACGACACGTCAAAGTTGGCAATATCATGCCCCCTGGTGGTTGAATGGTCTTGTCAACCGGGGAAAACAAGAGTAGTTTAGTTTGGGATGATCCCAGGTAACCTCATCTCATCACAATGTCAGCGGGGCCATTGTGTCATCGGCGGAACCCATGTGTTTTGGTGGCAGTATTGATCGCTTCCCGCCACTGTTCATTTTGGCAGGCCACCATTGAGACGCAACATTGATCGTTTGGTGCCGTCTAACATGTACTCAGTGGACAGCCTACTGCTGCCTCCATCTCCTCTCCGATGATCACCTTGGCGATGGATGCCGTCTCACAAGGATTATCTGTGGCAGCTAAGCTAGTGTCCCTGAGAGATACCAGAGTCACCTCATATTAGCCGGGCCTCGCACGCGGAGTGTCTGGGTACGGAGGCTGGATGAACATGTTCCGTGTGCACGATGTTTGGCGGCATTAACACGCCGTGATTCCCTGTATTCCTGGACTTGCTGTGTGACAGATTACCTAACATTCAACAGTGCATCCATGCATCATTTAAAGGTGGAGTCATCATTAACAGGTGGGCCATCATATACCACTGTCTCGTCTCCAACATCGTTAACAGACTGGCATCACTTACACCAGCACTGTCTCATCTCCTGCATCAGGGATAGGCGAGCACCTTTTGCTATAGTGTCTCCTGCATTATTCACAGGTGGGCATCACAATGCACTGTTTAATCTCCCACATCATTAAGAATTAGGAAGCTGTCTTTGGCAATATGGATAAGATATCTTGTCTCCTGCATCGTTAACTGGTGGGCATCACAATAGATCTCTTATTACCTACATTACAAACAGTTGGTAAGTGCACAACTATATACTGCCTTATCTTCTGCATCATGAACAGTTAGACATCAAATTCTTGATCTCTTATCTACTGCATCATTAACAGTTTGGTATCACATTCCAGATCTCTAATTGCTTACATTATATACAGGTAGGCATCACATTCCAGATCTCTAATTGCTTACATTATATACAGGTAGGCATCACATTCCAGATCTCTAATTGCTTACATTATATACAGGTAGGCATCACATTCCAGATCTCTAATTGCTTACATTATATACAGGTAGGCATCACATTCCAGATCTCTAATTGCCTGCATTATATACAGGTAGGCATTACATTCCAGATCTCTAATTGCCTACATTATATACAGGTAGGCATCACATTCCAGATCTCTAATTGCCTGCATTATATACAGGTAGGCATTACATTCCAGATCTCTAATTGCCTACATTATATACAGGTAGGCATCACATTCCAGATCTCTAATTGCCTACATTATGTACAGGTAGGCATCACATTCCAGATCTCTAATTGCCTGCATTATATACAGGTAGGCATTACATTCCAGATCTCTAATTGCCTACATTATATACAGGTAGGCATCACATTCCAGATCTCTAATTGCCTACATTATGTACAGGTAGGCATCACATTCCAGATCTCTAATTGCCTGCATTATATACAGGTAGGCATTACATTCCAGATCTCTAATTGCCTACATTATGTACAGGTAGGCATCACATTCCAGATCTCTAATTGCCTGCATTATATACAGGTAGGCATCACATTCCAGATCTCTAATTGCCTACATTATGTACAGGTAGGCATCACATTCCAGATCTCTAATTGCCTGCATTATATACAGGTAGGCATTACATTCCAGATCTCTAATTGCCTACATTATATACAGATAGGCATTACATTCCAGATCTCTAATTGCCTACATTATGTACAGGTAGGCATCACATTCCAGATCTCCAATTGCCTACATTATATACAGGTAGGCATCACATTCCAGATCTCCAATTGCCTACATTATATACAGGTAGGCATCACATTCCAGATCTACATGAAATACAGTTGGGTCCCACATAAGATATATCTTATTGTCTTCAATATTGACAGTTTGGCATCACATTCTAGATATTTTATTATCTACAATATATTCTAGATATCTTATTGTCTCCTATCTTAACAGTTTGGCACCACATTCTCGATATCTTATTGTCTAGAATAATAACAGTTTGGCACCACATTCTCGATATCTTATTGTCTAGAATATTGACAGTTTGGCATCACATTCTAGATATCTTATTGTCTACAATATTAACAGTTGGGCATCACATTCTCGATATCTTCTTGTCTACAATATTAACAGTTGGGCATCACATTCGATATATTATTGTTTACAATATTAACAGTTTGGCCTCACATTCTCAATATCTTATTGTCTACAATATTAACAGTTGGGCATCATATTCTGTCAGTCTTGTCTCCTGCATCATTAAGAGAAAGGCATCATAAACTGTCTCACGGCATGCATCATTAAGAAATTGGTTGATTTTTACATGCCAAAATCTCATTAAGCAGGAAATTGATGAAAGCTGATCAAAGATACGCGCGACAAGAAGCACCCAAATATTTTGGCAGGGAGACAGTTTTGCTCAATTGCTGTTTATTGGTGTGTGTATTATTTTTAATAACATGACATTTTCATATTTGTAACATAAATCTTTAAAAAAATGAGTAGATCCAATTTCTTTTTCTAGTCTTGTTTATCACTATCACACTCGTATTTTATAAAAAAAACAACAAACTAAACTGATTATCAGCTGGCAATGAACCTATCAGATGAAGAGTTTTTTGCATGATACTATTTCACCATGCCTAACCATGACCACATGGTGGTTGTACATGACCTTATTAGGTCACGTATCTGCACCTTCAAATTGATATTTGGCTGCAAAAAGATAATTCAAGCTTGCACATGAACGATTCTGTAATCTTCAGCTTTTATCTACATATACATGTATGTGTCTGGTTCAAGTCTCTGAAGGAGACGATTTTCTTTGCATCACCTTATAAATGATATTGGTTATCATGCTTATTCCCGCAGATAGTCCTCTCCATTTCACCATTTTGGTGTTTTGCCATATTTTTATTTGTAGTTTAGCTTTAGATTTATCAAGAGAACTGATGATTCATTTTATGTAAGCAATATGCACTCAGTGACTACTTTTTGTCATGGCTGATATTTTATTTCTGTTTATCAGATCGTATTTGTTTGGAAGTGGGATGGGGCCAACAATGATCCAATGTGCAATATATTGTCTGCACAACTCACAATAACAAAAAAAAAACTCACGATAACAGTGGTTGTAGATGAATTTTGATTTTGCCAGGAAACAGCATGTTCACATAATGCCAATACACAGCAGTTGTGTGGTCGATGAATGATGATTTATTATTTATTTTTTTAACGTAACTTATGGTCATATTGACACATTTGGACATTTGACTAACACGTAAATACCAACCTAATTGAATTCTTTATGAGGTCAATATTGATCACAGCCCAATGATTATGCACGGCCAAATAGACGGGATGTTGGTGAAGGCAATGTACCAGTCAGCTCCCACTTGATATCATTCTTCATTTTCCCATTTTTATCTCAGTGACTCATCGTAGATTTGACGATTATCAGTTTCAACATCAAACTCATATTGCCATGCAGTGCATGCACTGGGCAAAATGTCTGGGCCGTATTCAAGAGAGAAGTGAATTGTATTTATTTGTCGCAACAGGTGGGAATGTAGTACTGGTTTTATGCATCAGAAACCACAGGCATTATTGTTTGAGGTTTGGTTGAGAGCAGCCATTTTTAGATGTTAATCCATTTGGAAATGTATAGGTATGGACTAGAAATATGAGGAGTGCTGTTAGACTATGAATATGATGAGGAGCCATAGATCAGTCACCTCATCAGCCTGTGGAATTCATTGTTTCACATGAATATGCTTCTCTGACCTCATGTTATTACCAATGGATTCGAAAAGGATATTAGAAAATTTTCTTTCATGATGTTATCAAAGGGTATCAGTAATTGCCTAGCTATCCTAGTCTTATCAAAGGATATTAGGAGGTTCATCTCTGTCCTTGTCTTATCTAAGGATATCAGGACCTTTTTGTTTGTCCTAATGTTATCAGAGGATATCAGGAACTTTTTGTTTGTCCTAATGTTATCAGAGGATATCAGGAACTTTTTGTTTGTCCTAATGTTATCAGAGGATATCAGGAGTTTCCTGTCTATCCTGGTGTTATCAAAGGATATCAATAGTTTCCTGTCTGTTCTGTTGTTATCAAAGGATATCAATAGTTTCCTGTTTGTCCTTGTGAGATAATGGAGTTATGGTTAAATCATTTCATCAAGTGAGGGTTAATGATGGAGGGAGATGATAGAGTAACTGAAGATCCGGGGTTAATGATTGCAGATCTCAGTGGGTCAGGATTAATGATGGGAGATCAATGGTCATTCTTAATGGATCAAAGTGGGTCAGGATTGATGACCATAGGTTAATGGTCATTTTCGGAAGATCAATGCTGGTGAAAGTAAAGTTATTGATAACAGACACATGGTTAATAATCATTATTATTATGATAACAGTAGAAACAGAGTTACTGTTGATAGATGGAAGGTTAATGATGGTGGATCAAGGGTTAATGGGGATGGATCAAGGGTTAGTGATGGTAGGATCTGGTGGCATCAGGTGTCAGACTGCTGCCGGATGCAGGTCGACTTCACTGCCACACAATATGGCCCTGTTATGCTGTAAAAATGATCTTGGTGAATTTTTTTATCGATTAAAGAGGAATGTTACTTTTTTATGCAGAATATAAACGATAGATTGGTGATTTATTTTCTGCTCAGAAAAGCATTGTTTAATAATGTTTTTCACATTTCAGAATCTGGTGGATTATTTTTCTTAGAATCACCTGTCTGTATTATGGCATGCTTGGGAGATCATGTTACTCCTGTATTATATTGCTCTTTGTTTCATAATAATGAATCTTAAATGCAAAAAGCAATATCTACCTTTCTGCATATAAAATGAACACATAATAATGCATAACTATATCTTTACCTTTTGATATATTTGATCATATATATATATATATATATATATATATATATATATATATATATATATATATATATATATATATATATATATATATATATATTTCATAAAAGAAAACTTTTTATAGTGCATTGCAGATGAAGTACCAAAAATATCTTAATTAATTTTGTAAAGACTCCAGTTTAGACATGTGTTCTTGAAGCAATCCCTAATACTCATGCTGGGCGAGTTGAAGTGTGATTCAAAAAGATGTTTGGTGCCAGCTGTGTTTTATATATATATATGTATTGTTGGCTGCAGTTTGTGCCTTTCATGTGTTTGTATGAGATAGTCAATCAGCATGTATTTCTCATCCATTACAACCTCAGACAGATCACATTCCACAGCCGACATTCAGCCTCAAAGAGGACCCAGTCTCATCAGATCAAATATGTCTTTTTCTAGATTTGTCTGTTTGGTGGCATCTATTTCTGTTTTGTCATCATTGATGTTGTTATCTTTCTTTTTGCCAAATTTTTGGCCTATTTTTAGGTCTCCTTGCAATTGAAACATTAAATAGTCTATCTTATTTTTGTGCCAGCTTGGTGTTTTAGATAAAAGATATGCTTCAGTGAGCAGTCACACCTCAGCGAACATTTACCATTAAGACATAAAACTCTCTTTTATTTTGGTTAATATGCACATCCAAGATAAAAAATTGTTGAAAATGTGTACTATTATTGGTCCACAAGGTTTATTTATTTATTTATGCTTAACTTTGCAGTCATATCAATGATCACTTGAAAGGAATATTAACAAGGACATTACTCAGTGACTATGATGGATGGAGCTGAATTTTTTTGTAGGATAATACAATTTCACAAATGGTATTGGTATTAGTGATAAACCAGTCATGCCTCAATAAACATTTGTTTTGAAAAGAATATTCAGTGACTATGGTTGATGGAACAGACATTATTGGTTGGACTATGAATCTTGATGATTAGTTAATTAAATAATTTAGTATATAATTTGTTAGATAATTTATTATAATGAATGGTACAGGTATCATGTGAATTGTCATGCCTCAATGAAAAGTACATTTTTCAGGGTTTTATACTTGCATTTCTTGGGGTGACAGTATAAATTTAAGTACAAGAAAAAATGCATCTCAGAATGCTGAATACGGGTTGTGAGCAAAATGAGGTGACAGGCAAGACCCTCCTGTGTATCACTGTGGATCATAGAAACAGTAATGTACATGTATATTTTTCAGTATATACAAATGATACAATATGATCCTGGTCTGCACTTTGGCAGTATCCTATCCTGATTGGGACTCTACTATATCCTTAAATGTGTTACATGGCTTCAAGATAACAACAGTTTGTCCTAATTTTTCCTTCATGTTTCAGGATTTGTCAGCCAATGAGAACTTGGGCATTGTTGGCACCAGATCAATGAGTTAGTGTCAATTTCTCTTTTATGCTCACTTAGCACAATTTCTTCTCAAAATAGGATAAATGTTCCAGTCAAATTTGCAGGAAGTGAAATGTATAATGATTTGGGTGAGTCATAATTCAATGTTTTTAGGGGACTGTGTCAGATTTGTGCCATTTTGTTGGAATAACCATCAGGAAGATCCTTGTCTTCGGAGTAATCCTGGTCATCATTAATCCTGGTCATCCGAATGTGGTTCTCAAAATCTACCATATATTACCTGCTAATTGCCTGGGATGTATCATCATCATTGAGACATGAGGAGAAATGTTTGGTGGTCTCCAACTTTCATTTAGGAGGCTTTTGAGACTTTTGTTTTGCAAATGGGTTTGTTTCTTTAATTCAGACAAAACGAATGCTCAGTCTCTGGTGACTGCTGGTCCCTTTGGATGCAGAGAAGAAGGAAAACATCTTGACTTGCCGAGCAATGAGTAATTGTCAATTTGGGGATTCAACATTTTTTACTATCTCCTAAATCAGCGAAAATAAAAAAAGTAAAAGTAAAACACCTGTCTGTGATTGAAATTTAAAAACAGTTCTTTGGCCTGGGAGTTTATAAATCTTGCTTTTTCAAAGGGTCTCGTCATAACAGGAATGCATAAAAAACATTTCCTGGTCGTATGCTAAAGATCCACCAGACACTGGCAACACATGGCCAAATATCCACAAACCAGTCACCAGGGGGAACCAAGCATCTATTTGGTCATTTGTTAATGAGGCACATTTGGACCGGCTTATTTGAGGACATTGGGTGGCTATGTTATCATTGCGTATGGCATCAGGCAGTGTCCAGGTGACTTGCTGGGTAGGTTCTGATTAGTTCGGGTGTGAAAAAATAAGTTCACAATCCCAAAAATTGTGAGTGAACTTGAGTTGCCGCTTGAAGTTCCTGCCGACCCATGTGACATCTAAAATTCAGCTGATTATGACCGATAATCCCCTGGTGTCATTTACAGACACTTTCTAGCTGATTTTGTCAAAGAAAAAACCATCGATCCGGCACCTTTTGGGAAATCTGTGCAAATGTGACTCGGGCATAAGATCTGGCAGGGCCATTGTGAGACCATATTATGCCACGCAAAATGTATTATTTACCAAATAATTCTACACAACAGCTTAGTTTGCCCAGATAAGGTCAAACCATGATAATGCGTGACCTTATTTGGTCATGTTTATGTGTGACCATGTAGATGTTTGGCTCCAACCGATTTGTGACAAATATCATTCTGTCAATCAATACCAACCCAGGCAGGTATCACCTGTAACATGCAAACTTGTTTAGTAAAAAGGTTGCTGCATTTTTCATCAATGAGAAATGGGGCACACTGACTGAATCACTTTGGTATTATGGGTGGGTTTGCCCTGCTTACTTGCTTGGAATGTTAAAAAAACCAAAATGATGAAACACAGGAGTTGACATGCGATGACTGTGGGTTGGGTTTTATTGATGTTTTGCCTGTGATGTGTACATAGCAGAGTCCTGCTATGTTGTGCTGATCAGTGCTTTGTATGCAAATTAGGTGGTGCTCTTGTAGATTTATGGAGTGTCACATCTGACAGACATGGAACCCAGACATGTTTGACCATTATAACAGTCGGCTAATGTGCAGTAAAACATGCAGATATGTATGCTGAATAGAATGACATGTGTGATGGGGATGAAGAGTGGTGGATTAATAATGACAGGGATGAATGATAATAGGGTGAATTGTTACAGGGACGAATGATAATGGGGTGAATTGTTACAGGGACGAATGATAATGGGGTGAATTGTTACAGGGATTAATGATAATGGGGTGAATTGTTACAGGGACGAATGATAATGGGGTGAATTGTTACAGGGACGAATGATAATTGGGTGAATTGTTACAGGGATGAATGATAATAGGGTGAATTGTGACTGAGATGAATCATAATGGGGT
Organism: Amphiduros pacificus; assembly: GCA_949316495.1. NCBI lineage: Eukaryota > Metazoa > Annelida > Polychaeta > Phyllodocida > Hesionidae > Amphiduros > Amphiduros pacificus. The sequence continues at coordinate 31,935,467 of OX439005.1, read as the reverse complement.
GATTTGTGACAGGGACGAATCATAATGGGGTGAATTGTGATAGGGATGAATTGTTGCAGATGATGAAAAGTGAGGAGGAAAAATATTACCAGGGATGAGTAGGTGACAGGGATGAGTAGTGACAGGGGTGAGTAGGTTTCATGGATGATGAGTAGGTGTCAGGGATGATGAGTAAGTGACATGGATGAGTAGTGCCAGGGATTAGTAGGTGACAGGGATTAGTAGTGACAGGGGTGAGTAGGTGACAGGGATGCTGAGTAGGTCACAGGGATGAGTAGGTGACAGGGATGAGTAGGTGACAGGGATGAGTAGGTGACAGGGATGAGTAGGTGACAGGGATGAGTAGGTGACAGGGATGAGTAGTGCCAGAGATTAGTAGTTACAGGGGTGAGTAGGTGACAGGGATGCTGAGTAGGTGACATGGATGAGTAGGTGACAGGGATGAGTAGTGCCAGAGATTAGTAGTGACAGGGGTGAGTAGGTGACAGGGATGCTGAGTAGGTGACATGGATGAGTAGGTGACAGGGATGAGTAGTGCCAGAGATTAGTAGTGACAGGGGTGAGTAGGTGACAGGGATGCTGAGTAGGTGTCAGGGATGAGTAGGTGACAGGGATGAGTAGTGCCAGAGATTAGTAGTGACAGGGGTGAGTAGTGACAGGGGTGAGTAGGTGACAGGGATGATGAGTAGGTGACAGGGATGAGCAATAACAGGGAAGAATAATATGGTGACTTTTGAAAAATAGTGACATGATAGAACAGTGCACATGAAGAATACTGACAGGGAGGAATAGTGATATGAAGGAATAGTGACATGGGGGAACAGTGACAGAGAAGATGTGACAGAGAGGAAGAAATACCACAGAGACCTGAAAACAAAAACACCCCAAGGCCTGTACAGGGGTTATCCTCAGACAACAGAAGGGGCAAATATGACAACTTTGTCCAGATTCTTATGAGGGGCAGATGCTATTTTAGTTTAGAGTGATTGGTAAAGATTTTTCTTAAGAATTTTTTTTATAAGAATTAAAAGATGGCTTGTCAAGTTTACATATATATTGATGTTACAATAATTTGGCCATGCTCCTTGATCTTATGCTGTGCCAATATTTATGTGATATCATAGAATTGCCGGCATATTCTCATTGTTTTGAAATCTGGGAGAGTATATTTATTTTGGCATGAACTCTGAGTTATAACAAGTTGTGATAGCTAAACTATATTTGTATCATTTTGGAAATGCCATAGTTTTTCATTTTATCATTCTTAGTATTTCTTAGAAGAAATGAATCATATGGTAATTATGAAATGATATTTTGATGACATACTTTTAGCTTCAGAACAAATATAGAACTTGATCTGCAAGAATCGGTTGAAGACTTGGGTTGGATGACACATTATATTATTCAAGTGTTCATATTTGTAATAGAAGCACCTCCAATTAATACACAGTCATCAGTAATTTAGAAGTTATCGTAATAAGTGTATATATATTTCATATGGACCTGCAGTAAATGTGGCCTGAACCTGTGGGAACTCGAGTAGTAGTTATTATGCTTATATGTTGCAGATGGACCCACATTAAATATGGTCTGAATGTTTAAGATGAAGTAAATATGGCCTAAATTTGTGGGAACTCCACTCCAGTTGTTATCATTATATTTATATTTTGCAGATGAACTTGCAGTAAATATGGCCTGAATATGTGGGAAATCATGCTATTTATATGTTACAGATGGACCTGCAGTCAATACTGCCTGAATATGTCAGAACTCGAGTTGTTATCGATATGTTTACATGTTTCAGATGGAGCCACATTAAATATGGCGGGACTACAACGATAGTCATCTGTAGTCTCATGGTTATCATCTAGTCTAGTGGAGAAGGAAGAGAGAGCTTCACCATGAGCGTGTGGAAGCGACTCCAGAGGGTCGGAAAGAGGGCCTCCAAGTTCCAGTTCACAGCCTCCTACCAGGAACTCATGGTGGAGGTCACCAAGAAATGGTCAGTATCTTGTGCTTCTTCCCTGGTTTAGTTAGGTACTCAACAAGTGGAATTGTTGACCAGTTTGAGCTATTCATTTGTTTACTATTCAGTCGATCATAAACATTGCCAAAGGAGTACATGGCAGGTCATTATAGGACATCAATTATTGGTTTGTGCTTGATCTTGGACCCAGCGAGGGGGGATAAGGTGTGTGGAAATTGTGGCATACCATACTTCACTTATGAGGATTGCACATATAAATTTGAGTTTCCTTGATTAATGCTCTATACAAATTCCTGGGGAGGTTTATACATGCATCTTTTATCACATTAAATTTAGACTTATTTGGAGTGCAAGATCAGTTGAATATGACCATTGCATGACAAGACTTAGGTATAAACCCTCAGAGTCCTAAAGGTGTTAAGGGTATAGAGGCATGTTATTAAAACAACAGAGCTTGTCACAGAAACTAAGCCAAAAACATACAAAGCTACCGTCACTGTCCACCTCAAGTGCTCACTGATTGGTTCACCATGTTGCCCTCAACTGGAGGCTGAGCTAATTTATTACTTTGGTAGGTTCCTGGGATCAGAGATGACTTTTTTTTCTGAAAATGGCCTAATATCTTCACATCACCCCGAGATTGATAGTTTTAGTAATCTCTTTATATCTCTTGTGAAGGTATTAGGTCATTTTCAGAAAGAAAGTCATCTCCGATCCCATATATATATATATATATATACATACATATACAGTTGACTAAAATCTGAAAGCTATAGATTTCCACAGATTTGAACAAAATGATAACAATAAAAACATTTAAAAAGTGACAACAAAATAGTTGTGATCAATATTCCCATTTATAAGCATAATTACAATGCAGCAAAGTAGGGAAATTAGAAACTAAAGGCAAGGTGCTGCTTCAGGCTGTTTAGGTGCAGCCCTAATTATGACCAAATTATTAGATTTTGTTTAAAAAGCTTAATGAATCTATGAGGATTCAAGGTATATTCAATAGGATTCATGTTATAGGAAATCTTTGCAAAAAAAACCATGGAGAATTTCAGGAAATTCACTTAAAAAAGCGTTTTCCCCAAATAAGATTTGGCCATGAGTCGATGGTGAGAGGAATGGTTTGAGATTGATCACATGCTGTGCTTGATTCAATATAATCAAAGTAATGGAAAAGGTAGCAGTGTTATACAAGAGGGGAATGCAAAATCTGGCAGCTTACAAGAAAACAATGCTTTCTTGATTAATGGAATGTCCAATAAGATGAGAACATATTAGCACAAAGGATAGCATCAAAAGTGGGGAAAGATTAGACATACTATAGGATTGCATTGTTTTGATTTTATTATTCATAAATTTAAAAGATACATTATACATGTATAGTGGACCCCAAAAAATGTTGGGTTTGCACTTTTCAATCAACCCAGTAAGGCTAGCTACCCATAACACTACCCAAAACTCTTTATAGGGAAATACCAAAATATTGAATAAATGTTTTAAGATCACATATGCGGCAGCACCTGTTCAATGTTTTAAGCAATATGTAAACAAGAAAGATTTCTTTAAAAAAGAGACCATAATATGCAGTGAAATGTGTAAAAATGACTTATTTATTTCACATAAATCTTGAAAAGTTAATATTGAGATAACAGCTGGACTGAAGCTATAAAATACCAGAACAGCAATGGATTGTAAAGAAAGGTGACCCAAATCAAAGCAAATATGCCATATTTTTCCTTTTGTATGATGATAGCATGTTATAAAATTCTATTTGATCTTGTCATATGCAGTATACCACTGTGGTTTCTCCTTGATGTGAGACTGCCATACTTGGTTGGATTTGAAAATTTGCCTGCAAAATAACTGCAGTGTGTCAAATTATCAGGTTACTCGTCCATTGTCATTTATTTCGGGGAAATATCTTTCCGGTTGCATAATACATGGGAAAGTGATGAAATGTAGACAAGATGTGCAAGGTTTGGCGGCCATGATGACGAGAGAAATTCTGAGGTCAGGATGGACAAAAAATGAGCTGCTAAAAGTGGAAATGCCTCGGGGAAAACTGATTGAAAGGCAAGTGAGGCTAGTAGAATACTCGATGATTGGGACTGAGTGAAGGTGGGCTCCCCACTACTTCCTCTGCTTCACAGCAGTTTTCAATATCAATATTTTGCAGATCAATTGCATGACCATATTGTGCCTTACCTGAGCAGTTGGAGTCAAGTCTCTTTTTGGTCATGGATAAACGTGATCAAATAAACTCACGCATGGCCATTGTATGGCATTTTCTAGTCATGGAAAGCTGTTGAATGGCATTATTTGGTCTTGAAGAATTATTCCAGCTTTTGTCTATTAAATATTCCAACATTTGTTTGTGTGCATAATTGACTTAATTTCTGTACTTTTCAATGACACAAAATGATGACATTGCAAAACATGTCATAAATGTCAGGAAAGCTTTTAGTGTATAGTTTTGAATCAAAGAGCGGACGAAAGCTAGAATTTTTAATGTGAGTGCACTGGTGAAAATAAGGATTAAATTGCAAGACTTATTAAAATAACATAATGTTGTGAATTCCTGAATTTCAATCTACACTGTGAAATAACCTGACCAAAGAAAGCGGATAACTGATAACATTATATAGTCTGATCTCTATAAACTTGCAAGGCACTTTGCGGTGGAATGAAATAGATCTAACATGAGAATAACCTCTGTCTAATCAGTTTCAGTTGTCATTTGGAGATATATGCGTAGCTACGTGAACATGACACTGCAGTGATTCATGTTTCATGTATATTTAATGACAGATATTGGTGTGTGTATATGACATGAAGAGCGATGCAATAAAGCAGCAACAACTGATCCTTCTTGCCCGCAATCACCGCTGCTTTCCTCCGCATTACATAGCGATAAAAGCCAATATTGCACACTGTAAATGTCCACATGGTTTTATCTTGCTGTTACTGCATATTACCCTCATCTCATGCCATATATATAGCTTCTCCCCCCATCAGTTTGGCATCTGTGTCGGAGGCATTGGGCGAGGGAGGGCAATTTGGCTGGGATCGCAAAGTGTCTGTGGCTGCTGTGACTCTGGCAACTCTGGGTAGCAAAAGTTCTCAAGCATCACCATTAAATATGAATCGTTCAACTCCCAAATCAAGACTGCTTTCAAATGGGTTTTTCATAGCTGTTTATCATGACCAATCTGAATAAGCGCACCGATGCAGAAATAGGTTGCCAGCCAAAGGTAGACGGGTGCAAGGTAGTCAATAGACATAGTACCAGCAGGGATTAGACGTAGTACCAGCAGGGATTAGACATATTACCAGCAGGGATTAGACATAGTATCAGCAGGGATTAGACACAATGCCAGCAGGATGTAGACAGCCTGGGTAGTGATGCTAGCAAATATTAGACAGGTGGAGATTAGGTCAGCATGGATATTATGAGCATCAGAGATGGGATGCCAACATGGGGGGTCTTATGGGCATCTGAGATGGGATGCCACCAAAGGAAGCATCTTATGGGCATCTGAGATGGGATGCCACCAAAGGAAGCATCTTATGGGCATCTGAGATGGGATGCCACCAAAGGAAGCATCTTATGGGCATCTGAGATGGGATGCCACCAAAGGAAGCATCTTATGGGCATCAGAGATGGGATGCCACCAAAGGAAGCATCTTATGGGCATCTGAGATGGGATGCCACCAAAGGAAGCATCTTATGGGCATCTGAGATGGGATGCCACCAAAGGAAGCATCTTATGGGCATCTGAGGTGGGATGCCACCAAAGGAAGCATCTTATGGGCATCTGAGATGGGATGCCACCAAAGGAAGTATCTTATGGGCATCTGAGATGGGATGCCACCAAAGGAAGCATCTTATGGGCATCTGAGGTGGGATGCCACCAAAGGAAGCATCTTATGGGCATCTGAGAAGGGATGCCACCAAAGGAAGCATCTTATGGGCATCAGAGATGGGATGCCACCAAAGGAAGCATCTTATGAGCATCAGAGATGGGATGCCATCATGGGGGGTCTTACGGGCATCAAAGATGGGATGCCATCATGGGGGGTCTTATGGGCATCAGAGATGGGATGCCACCAAAGGAAGCATCTTATGGGCATCTGAGATGAGATGCCACCAAAGGAAACATCTTATGGGCATCAGAGATGGGATGCCACCAAAGGAAGCATCTTATGGGCATCAGAGATGGGATGCCACTAAACGAAACATCTTATGGGCATCAGAGATGGGATGCCACCAAAGGAAGCATCTTATGGGCATCAGAGATAGGATGCCACCAAAGGAAGCATCTTATGGGCATCAGAGATGGGATGCCACTAAACGAAACATCTTATGGGCATCAGAGATGGGATGCCACCAAAGGAAGCATCTTATGGGCATCTGAGATGGGATGCCACTAAAGGAAGCATCTTATGGGCATCTGAGATGGGATGCCACCAAAGGAAGCATCTTATGGGCATCTTAGATGGGATGCCACCAAAGGAAGCATCTTATGGGCATCTGAGATGGGATGCCACCAAAGGAAGCATCTTATGGGCATCTGAGATGGGATGCCATCAGGGGGAGCATCCTATGGGCATCAGAGATGGGATACCACCAGAGAGAGTATCTTAGGGGCCGTGTTCCTGCTGACACAGCATGTCTGGTGACCGTAATCCTTGCTGAGTCGGTCTCCTGTCTGTGGAGACCTCAGTGCTAAACTGCCGCCTCACACCTCAAACATTGGCTCGGCTAATAGTGTGTCGTCCTGACCAGTGTTAGGAAGGTAATCAGACAGAAATCATCCACAGAGCAGCTTCAGCCAAGAAATTTATCTATTGCCTCAAAAGATCTGCACATCACACAACAGACATTGGACAGTACTATGAATTAATGTATTCCCTTCCTGCAAGTGATTTCAGACAAGGTTAAACATAGTCCTTTTATTCTCTGAGATGGTATTAGAAGGTGAGACATGTTACTTTCTAACAACCTGCAATTGGCATTATGCAGATGTTGTGATATGTGACTATGTCAACATGCTTTCTTTCTGTTTTCTCTACACAGAAAATTCTAGTTTTATATTTTTCAGTATGTTTAATTAAGGGATCTGTTTTGATGCAAATATGGAGGACATTGTTAAACATCATTATGGCAGACCAAGTCTCTTGATATCGAGTTGTGTACATACATTGATGGTCATCTTGAAATCTCTGATGGCTGTTGAACATTTTGTATGGTCAGAGATGAAAGCCTGCCACAGGGACACAATGCCCCACTCATCTTTCAGATAAACAGTGGGTCTTGCTTTTTTTATTATCACATAGATATACTTTAAATAACGAAATCCAGGGCCATTGTTTACCCAATTTTTGGGCATTGGCTGGGAAGTGGAACATCCCTGAAAGCAGATGCCCACTTTTGTCTACAGTCACACAGGATCATTGCGTGACCCTAATCTACCACATCAGAGAATGCATAACCCATTGGCTCATAAAGGAGTGGTTTTGAAATAAGGATATGATACTGAGCTTGGTGTGTTTATATTCCCTGTGAGAATCGCAACACTCCTTCTTCTTTCCTCAAGTAATCATACTGATGATTAACAAAACAGAAACGTCTACACTTCATCATTAAGAAATAACTTGCGGGTGACCCAGTCGATTCGTCCAACAAAAGCATTTCCTTAGCTGAAATATTGAATAATTGATTTAGTTTTAGGGAAATTATATTTGCTGTGTAGTTCTGCAAAGTATTGTGGCTCAGTGGTTGTCCATGGTATAATTGAATTGTTATTGATTGTTTAGGGTCCTGAAAGATTCTGAAGTTGCAGCAGAAACTGAAATGCAATTATACAGAAACCTGAGGCAAATGAACCAACTCCTTATCATGCCAAAACGATTCTTGAATTTCTGATTTTCAAATGACATAGAATGTTTGTAAATATATGTAACATCAAGTTTTTTTTTAAGAAATCATACACAAAGCCACCCTTTGTTTTTTTCCTTTCTGTATTAGTCAAACTTAGTTATGACCTTAAATGGAGTCTATGTAATAGTGTAGTAGATATGACGTATTCTCATGGTAGACATAACCCCTAATCTTTACTGATTCACTCATGGATATGAATGTCTGTTATGATGACAGTGAATTATTATATGGCCATATTTACTGAGGCTACTTGGGGCCCATCTTACGTCCCCTGGGGTAATTGTGCAGTGCTTGGCCCTCAGCTCATTGAGCAACTAGCGAACTGTCGAAATTCAGAACACTCTTGGGTCTAGTTTTGCAGTAACTAGTATATGTAGGGTACTAATCTGTGTCCTTTTCATGGTCTATCCCTAATCTTTGGTCAATATATGTACTTTTCATCATCTGACCTTCATCCTATCCCTAATCTTTATCCTAAATCCCAAATCTATGTCCTCTCCATTCCATTGCCTGCCCTCATCCTTGACCTATCAGATATTCTGGTATCTCCAATCTGGGACCTCACCATTTATCTGTGAGCTATGTCTGTGAAGTGACACTAATCTGTGTCCTAGAAGCTGGCAATCAACATATTTTGAAACAATGATGAATCAATCTTTGATAATCTTTTTATAGTTTGGCACCACAGTGTCATTAATATATAGATATAAACATGTTTGATGTCATAATCTTTTTACAAAGGAGACAAGTGGATATACATTAGGGCTTTAAAGGACACAGATTAGGGATGGTGGTCACAGACATAGATTAGTGATGGGTCACAGGTGAGGAGAAACACAAATTGGTGATGGTGGGAGCAAAGTCAGAAAGCCTGAAAGGAGCATAGATAAGTGATAGGATAGAATGGCGTTAAGGACACAGATTAGACAGAATGTGCATGTGTGTGTGTGTGTGTGTGTGTGTGTGTGTGTGTGTGCACGGACGCATGTGCATATACATGAGTGTTTAGGGAGGGGTATGGGGTGCAGGTTAATATACTCTTGAGAAGAAGTCAAGTAGCTTTGTCTAAAAAATAAATAAAAGTCTTGAGTGCAGCAGTTCTGTGTAGTTAGCATTCATTGGGGATAGCCAATTGGGACTGAGCTTATATTTGGTCATGCTACCAAATGAGGCCATATAGGGAATTGCATGACCATATTGTTCCATGCCTGATGTATGATGCATGACCTTTAAGAGACAGAGAACAGTTAGCAAACGTGACCTCATTCATGGGTTGGTCCCACGGGTATATGCCCATGGAAACACCTATTAATTTAGGCATTGATGGGCCTTTTACCATGGCAAAGGATGAGAGTTATACATTTGAAATTGTGCATCAACATAATTCTGGTTGAGTGTACAATGGTGTGTTTCCCCAGATAAATAAATGGCTGTTGTGTCTGCTGACTCTTCCTGTAGTAGTGATAAATACTGGCTGCTTGTGTTTTGATGTGGCACATCTATTGTTCCTCACAGACCTAGCAACACCCGGTCAATATCAGTCAGTGACAGTCACCCCCTGCTCCGGTATTCACAGCAGTGTGTGGCCTTTCACTGCACAAGTTTTGTGAAGAAGCTGCCGGAGTGTGTCAGGGCGGCACATCTGTATTCATAACCCAACATGGTGCATGATGGGATATCTACATACCTGGCCATGGTAAACATGCCCACACATATAGAACAATGTCAAAACACTCTCAACAAACAGATACTGACTTTATTTCACTAATATGTGCAAAATATTTGACTCCCAGAGACTTTTTCTCTCTCAAATCACCAATTTTCCATGACTGATTTTAACCAGACACAGTTTGTGATGGCATAACTCTTGGCATATTACTGTTTGTTCAAGGAAAATGTCCCTTTTATTTTGCCAATAACAATCAATTAAATTGACCTAATGTATCTACGATTTCCATCGGAACCATAAATTGTGTGATTTATGGTAAAATCCATGCTCAGGTTGTGATCTCTCTGTAACCCCCGACATAGTCTAATTTGTGCAAATTCAGCAATGCAATCCATTTCAAGGTAAACAGCAGTTGATGTTTCCTGTGAATCGTTTATCTCCTTCCTTTTTTTTATTCTCAATGTTTGTCCATACACAATATAAAGCTTTGTTCCTCACTCACAATCTGCAGAGACAAAAGATCAAAAAGACATTTTGGATTAGGAATGAAGCCTGTGTTTCACAAGAAGGAATGCAGACCTCATATATAGTGTATGAAATATTCCCTTGAGTTCTAAAATACATAATTTTGTTCCTATCATTATGATAGATATTATCAAATATACATATCAAGAGAAATATTTTAATCTATAACATATAAAGAGACAATAATATATTTAGATTATTGATATCCTTTTAAATGACTCATTTCAAATAAAACATTTCTAATATATATATATTATGCCTACTATACCGAGAGTGCACAGTGCTGCCCTCTTCAGGCTGGTCTCCAAGAGGTCCTCCTGTCTCTGATCACAGGCCTGGCCTTATGGCCTGCTATCTGCACTCAAACTGTAGGCTCATCAATATTCATTAAATGAGACTTATGGACACCTAAAGTTGCTATTTTGTGTTAACATTTCACATCCAGGCCTTTTTAGACTCAGCTGCTTAGTGACAAAGTGATGAGACCAGAACATGGGCGCAATTTCCAGTGGAAGATGATTTTAAAATGTTAAGACATTCTAAATTGAATAAAATGAAGGTGGAAAATCAGTTTTTTTACTGCAACTACAAGATACTTGTGGGATTTTTAGAGGTATGTTTGTTGTTTGGTCATTGGATTCGGTGGAGAATTTAATTTATTTTTATAAAAAATAACATGTTTCATACATATAGGATGCAACCTAGGACCTTCTTGAACTTCGCTAGAATGTATTAAAATCAGTGCTGCCATCTACAGGTCAATCAGATGTCTGTCTATAATAATCTATGCCTAAAATATGATATGAAATATATGAAGTTATGATGAGTTGTCTGTGTTTCTGTGTACTATTTCAACATTATGGGCCCACCTTGAGAATTGGGCCTTCGATATAGAATATACCATTGCCTATTGCTTTAAACATCTAGCCTTGAGGATGTCTGGTTTTCCTGGACAAGAAACATTTGGCAGATTCTCAAAGCATTCTAATTGCGGGGTGTGCAGATAAAGGTGTCACACTGCCTGCTAACGTTTAAGTTGGCTCCATATGCTGCATCGATTTTCATCTCCTACTAAAGGTGTGGTCAGCTGCTATTTATCAGGATTTTTCATTCATGTATATTTCCCACATGCATATTTCACACATCTAAATTGCAATTAATGCCCAAGAGTGTTGATACAAGGGGAGTCAGACCACAGTGGACCATGTCAAGTTGTCTGGAAGTCTGGGTAGTCTGATACACAGCCTTGGTCCTATTAAGACTCTGACCTGCTTGTCTTGTCAATAATCTAATATTTTTCTTGCAACTGAAAAAAGACTGGCTCCACGAGCTTGCCCCCACAGTTGGTATAGCAATAAACTTGTGCCTCACTTGGTCATACAAGTTGACGATGGGAGGTTATAGGCTCGACTCAAACTGCCAGCAGTGTTGGTTTCACGCTGGCTAAATGCTTGAGATTAGACCTGATTTTGCCATTTTTGCTGAAAGGGTTTAAAAAACGACGGCATTTATCATTTACCAACTGAGAAAGGGGGATAGGACATGGCCCAGTTGATAAGATGTCTGTCTTGCATCCTGAAGGTCTGGGGTATAAATCCTAGCTGGGACAAATACTTTTAGTCATGTTACATCTTTGAAAAGAGTAGATATTTGCTACTGAGCAGGCTTTGACATAAAGAGAAAAATGTTGGTTGCCCAGTTGGGCCACCAGAGAATGAAAAGTTTTGGCCCGAAGTTTCTAAGGATAATAGGATGTGTGATACAATAAAGAGCAGTACATAAGGCTGTTTAGTGACTAGTGTCTGAGAATATGTTACTTGTCTCAATCAAAATTTATAAGTCCATTGAATGTGATATGGGAAAAATATCTATCAAGGGTTAGAATAAATCAAGATAGTTTGGGCCACTTAAAGACCAAAAAATATGGTTGCCCAACTGGGCCACTACAACAGAGCAATCACTGGCCCAAACAGAGGATCTGGTTGCCCCAGGCCACCGGGCCAGTGCGTTGTTTGTTTTTCACTCCATCCAGTGCTCCATTACTGATTATCATGGTTCATGGTTTGTGCTAGCATGTTTGTGATAATGCAAAAGAAAGAACCCTAGTCATTCTTCAAAAAGAGTAGGTTATTGAGATTAGGTGACAGGCTTCTTCCAGACCTGATATATTCTAAACTGATATATCAAGAAAAGGTCATTAACAGAAATAAATCACGTCCAACTGAGAAATTGTAATGATTGTTCACATTCAGTCTGACCTATTTATGGCAAATTCTGTTGACTATTCACATTCAGTATGACCCATTTATGACACAAATCTTTTGACTGTTCTTATTCAGTAAGACCCATTTAATATCCAGACTGTTTGGACTATTCATATTCAATATAACCCAATTGTATCTAAACTATTTTGACTTCTCATATACATTATTATCCATTTATATCTCAAATGGTTTGTCTGTTCTCATTCTGTATGACCCATTTATATGTTGGCTGTTTTGACTGTTCACATTTCATGTGACCCATTTAAATCTCAAATGTCTTAACTGTTCACATTCAATGTTGCACAACAACATATCATATATATTGACTGTTTTCATTCATATTGACCCATTTTTATCTCGGCTGTTTTGACTGCAGAAAATGACAGCAGCATACAGCTGCTCAATGCAAAAAAAACCACCTCTGTCAGGCAGCAAAGAGAAAATGTCCTTGGAATGGCCAAATACGGTCATCTGCCAGAGATTTGCCTGTTGGGAGAGAGAGAGAGAGCATGCTTGTTTTCCTACTGACAGCTTATAGAGTCTGAGACGCTGTCCGGGGTGTGTGGGAAGACGCGCAGCCTCTCTCTGCTGGGTCTTGCAGCACATTAAGGCCGAGTTCAGGACGGGGGTTCCTGTGTTGAATACGCCACCTGTCTGTACAGTCCCTCTCCATTTCTTCCTCGCAGCTTTCCCTGTGATCAATAATGTACAAATGATATAGACAACTTGAAGCTTGTCTCTTTCATGCAATAAGCACACTTGTCATTTTGGTGCATTATACATGCGAACAGCCGAGGGAGCCTGGGTGTTTTTTTCTTCTTTCCAGCATTTGCTCAGGTGTGCTAATATGCACAGAACACTTATAGGGCCACACTTCTACAGTCAGATTGATTTCCCAGATACCATGCCATTTTGATAGTTTCATGACAGATGCGACGGGCTGGTCTGATGATTAGATGCCCCAGCAGGAATGGCTAAGGATTTAACTCACGTCAGCAGTGCTTCTTACCTTCTGATCTTGAAGATATATATGCAGATTTTGTTGTCATGGGTGTTTTGGATTCTGTAGGTCCCTACCAATATCTGCAAGAGCCAAATATTTTTTGGGGATACACAGCTTGGACTTAAAGAGGGAACTAAGACAGATTTCTGTTACATCTTCTTGGCTGAATGGACATGTTCTAGCTGTGAGCAAAGCAAAGCATGCCTGATGCATCTCATCTCAGTACGAGCCTCATGAAAGACAATCAATTATTCCAAGGGAATCACAGTCAACAGAGAACAAAAACCAAAATTGTTCAATTAACAATGAAACAAAAAGGAAACTTTGATTGACTATTAAATTGATGAAAAAAAATCCTCTCTGTTGAAGTATTAATAAAGTGGCATGAATTTTCGGAACAAGTTTTGAAAATAAACTCTTATTGGGTTGAAAAGTGTGACAGAAGGAAGAGGTTCTGTCTGTCAGAAAGTCAGTGAGCTGATATTTTCTTTGTTTTACAAATTTTATTATGCATGGATTGGTGACCTGTGAAAAGCAGATCTGATTGGTGATGAATATGATTGGACTATCAACCTGTTGCCCAATGATACAGTACTCTGCACTATATAGAGACCTGTTCAGCAGGGTAACACAGTAACACTCTGCACTATATAGAGACCTGTTCAGTAGGGTAACACAGTGATACTCAGCATTACACGGTGACCTGTTCAGCAGGGTGACACAGTGATACTCTGCATTACATGGAGACCTGTTCAGCAGGGTAACACAGTGATACTCTGCATTACATGCAGACCTGTTCAGCAGGGTAACACAGTGATACTCTGCATTACATGCAGACCTGTTCAGCAGGGCAACACAGTGATACTCTGCATTACATGGAGACCTGTTCAGCAGGGCGACACAGTGATACTCTGCATTACATGGAGACCTGTTCAGCAGGGCAACACAGTGATACTCTGCATTACATGGAGACCTGTTCAGCAGGGCGACACAGTGATACTCTGCATTACATGGAGACCTGTTCAGCACGGTAACACAGTGATACTCTGCATTAAATGGAGACCTGTTCAGCAGGGTAACACAGTGATACTCTGCATTAAATGGAGACCTGTTCAGCACGGTGACACAGTGATACTCTGCATTACATGGAGACCTGTTCAGCAGGGTAACACAGTGATACTCTACATTACATGGAGACCTGTTCAGCAGGGTAACACAGTGATACTCTACATTACATGGATACCTGTTCAGCAGGGTAACACAGTGATACTCTGCATTACACGGAGACCTGTTCAGCAGGGTAACACAGTGATACTCTGCATTACATGGAAACCTGTCCAGCACGGTAACACAGTGATACTCTGCATTACATGGAGACCTGTTCAGCACGGTAACACAGTGATACTCTGCATTACATGCAGACCTGTTCAGCAGGGTAACACAGTGATACTCTGCATTACATGGAGACCTGTTCAGCAGGGTAACACAGTGATACTCTGCATTACATGGAGACCTGTTCAGCAGGGTGACACAATGATACTCTACATTTCATGGAGACCTGTTCAGCAGGGTAACAGAGGGATACTCTGCATTACATGGAAACCTGTCCAGCAGGGTAACACAGTGATACTCTGCATTACATGGAAACCTGTCCAGCAGGGTAACACAGTGATACTCTGCATTACATGGAAACCTGTCCAGCAGGGTAACACAGTGATACTCTGCATTACATGGAAACCTGTCCAGCAGGGTAACACAGTGATACTCTGCATTACACGGAGACCTGTTCAGCAGGGTGACACAATGATACTCTACATTTCATGGAGACCTGTTCAGCAGGGTAACAGAGGGATACTCTGCATTACATGGAAACCTGTCCAGCAGGGTAACAGAGGGATACTCTGCATTACACAGAGACCTGTTCAGCAGGGTAACACAGTGATACTCTGCATTACATGGAGACCTGTTCAGCAGGGTAACACAGTAACACTCTGCACTATATAGAGACCTGTTTAGCAGGGTAACACAGTGATACTCTGCATTACATGGAAACCTGTCCAGCAGGGTAACACAGTGATACTCTGCATTACACAGAGACCTGTTCAGCAGGGTAACAGAGGGATACTCTGCATTACACAGAGATCCAGAAAATAATAACATAAAGATTGTGAAAGAAGCAGCTCAGAATCTATGGAAGTATGCCATGGGAATAATCACAATAGTACAATTCATGAATTCGACTCACTTATCTCTGTGACTGTGAACTCTAAGTATTTCTAGAAGCAGAAGGTGGATTTTCAAAATAAACCAAGATTGATTAAACAACTCATTTTTTGTTTTAGTCATTGTTTTGTTTTTATATTTCTGATCCCTGTGATTTATGAAGCCATTGTGCCCAAAGAGTTATGTGATATCATACACCATCTGGCAAATATCATCACCATTTTTCTTCTTCTCAAAATGCAGCTAAAGTATCTGTGTGTGAAAGGATTATATATATTCTGGATGAGAATTTGTGCCTCTATGAATAATTTCTGTGAAATAGAAAGTGGGCGGTCAAGTTAAGTGACCACAACTGACCAGGCATGGGCTGCCTTCATAATGTCGCCTCACAGGATCTGAGCAATGCATATACTAGTATGCTTATATAGAAGCCAAGCCTTGATGGGCGAGACTCTATGTGGTGCTGTACTCCGACTCCGACTCCGACTCCGACTCCGACTCCGACCCCGACTCCGACTCCGACTCCGACTCCGACTCCGACTCCGACTCCGACTCCGACTCCGACTCCGACTCCGACTCCGACTCAGGGCGGTGGCCTGCAGAGACAGTCTGAGACAGTCTAGAGATGAGTTGCTCACCCTTAAGGCTCCTCTTTAGAATTGCCTGACAAAGGCCTATCAAGTGTGCTGAAACCTGGGCCATTGAGATGCAGACACTTTCTGGAAAGGTCAGCGCCCACTTCATTGAAAGGAGAAATAGGAGTCGGCAAAGTGGCTTTTATGACGATTTAAATCACTCTCATAATTAAGAGATATATCTCTTTTCTTCACACTATCTACTTGGGGTCAGCTTCTCGCTAGTTGTGGTAATTGCACAGGCTAATATAGAGCATCAACTTCTTACAAGTGGGTGAATCTGAAAATGATTTACACAGATTAATAGAGAAGAATGAAAAAGAGAAGAATGAAAAACATTTTATTTTTGTGGAAATGAATAACAATTTACAGAGAAACGGTCTATGGGCATGACTTCATTATGGAATATATATACATTCATATATATATATGTAATCTGAATAATATCTGGAATTCTGACATTTAATATCTTACGCAAGTTGTCATTCATCATGCTATAAATATACGTAACATCCTGCAGTCCCAGACAGCTGTTGGTTGGCATTATTTGGACATGCATACCCTGTGGGTGGCATAATATGGTTATGTTCATGAGTAACCAAAGACATGTTTGATTCCAACTTCTGCAGTGATGGGAAGATTTTTTCTGTCATTCTTTCTGTCAACTTAAATCTACTCCTCTGAAACTACTGGTCAGGATTTTTAGATTTTAGTAGGTTTATTGTATTTTCAGGGGACCAATTCTATCATTTGTCCATAAGGCTCAGAACTTTCATCTTTTTATGAATTTTTGAAGAAAAAAATTACTGGCTGTCACTCAATTGTCAATGAGGCTGCCATTTTGAATAACATGGTAAATAACCACCAATGAAAATTGAGATAACAAATTCAGTATGTAATGTGCATTTTGATTGGCAGAAAAGTCTGCTCAGGAAAAGGACTTACATGATCATTTATGAAGCAATTTGCAGGCATTTCTGGAAAATGTATACAAACATTTAAAAAAAGCAGTGATCAGCATAGCTCAAGGCCATTGGTCTTTGTTTAACATAAGATGTGGTTAACTTTTATTTAACATGAGGTGTGATCAACACTTTTGGTATTCTGCAGTGTCCAGTAAGCAATATAATGTAGGCAGTCAGGAGCCAATCATCAATATGATCACATTTGACCATAATGACCTGTCTACAATAGGGCTATTGTAGACCATATTATAAAGTAATGGTGACATTTATATAGTGCTAATTTCAGACAATATCTGCTCATAGTGGTTGATAGTGACTGGCCAGGATATGAACCAGGAAACACTGTGTCTCAAGGTGAATACTCTACCAATTGAGCTATTTCAGTCAGGGAAATGTAGCCATGTATTGTGCCATACATTTAGTATGTGTCACCATATATTGCTTTGCAGTGGGGCTGCATGACAGATATTGATCATGTTTGAGTGCAGAGATGTTAAACTCTAAATGTTTAACTCCAAATGTTTAGCTCCAAAATAGATGTTTAGCTTCAAATGAAATATTTGTAAATGTAACAACTCAAAATGTTTCCATACCAAATTTTCTTTTGTCTTGAATTAAACTAGCCTTTTTTTTATAATAACAAGTGCCTTCGGCTGGGAAGTGAAGCTGTCCGTCACTGTTGTAGCTATCCCTCACCTGTGCATCTGTCTCTCAATTGTGCAGCTATCTCTCACCTATGCAGCCATCCCTCACCTATACAGCTATCTCTCACATGTGCAGTTGTCTCTCACTTGTGCAACTACCACGTGTGCAGCTGTCATTCAATTGTGCAGTTGTCTCTCACTGTTGTAACTATCTCTCCCCATGTGCAGCTATCTCTCACCATGTGCAGCTATCTCTCCCCATGTGCAGCTATCTCTCACCATGTGCAGCTATCTCTCAAACTGTGCAGCTATCTCTCATCATGTGCAGCTGTCTCTCCCCATGTGCAGCTATCTCTCACCATGTGCAGCTATCTCTTACCATGTGCAGCTATCTCTCACCATGTGCAGCTGTCTCTCCCACAGCTATCTCTTATTTATACAGCTATCACTGTTGTAACTATCTCTCCCTTGTGCAGTTATCTCTCCCCCATGTGCAGCTATCTCTCCCCATGTGCAGCTATCTCTCCCCATGTGCAGCTATCTCTCACCTTGTGCAGCTATCTCTCACCATGTGCAGCTGTCTCTCAATTGTGCAACTACCACGTGTGCAGCTGTCATTCAGTTGTGTAGTTGTCTCTCACTGTTGTAGCTATCTCTCCCCATGTGCAGCTATCTCTCACCATGCTATCTCTCACCATGTGCAGCTATCTCTCACCATGTGCAGCTATCTCTCACCATGTGCAGCTATCTATTACGATGTGCAGCTATCTCTCCCCATGTGCAGCTATCTCTCCCATGTGCAGCTATCTCTCCCCATGTGCAGCTATCTCTCACCATGTGCAGCTATCTCTTACCATGTGCAGCTATCCCTCCCCATGTGCAGCTATCTCTCACATGTGCAGCTGTCTCTCACTTGTGCAACTACCACGTGTGCAGCTGTCATTCAGTTGTGCAGTTGTCTCTCACTGTTGTAACTATCTCTCACCATGTGCAGCTATCTCTCACCATGTACAGCTATCTCTCACCATGTGCAGCTATCTCTCCCCATGTGCAGCTATCTCTCCCCATGTGCAGCTATCTCCCCATGTGCAGCTATCTCTCCCCATGTGCAGCTATCTCTCACCATGTGCAGCTATCTCTTACCATGTGCAGCTATCTCTCAAACTGAGCAGCTATCTCTCACCATGTGCAGCTATCTCTCCACATGTGCAGCTATCTCTCCCCATGTGCAGCTATCTCTCCCCATGTGCAGCTATCTCTCACCATGTGCAGCTATCTCTCACCATATGCAGCTGTCTCACCATGTGCAGCTGTCTCTCCCACAGCTATCTCTTATTTATACAGCTATCTCTTATTTATGCAGCTATCTCTTATTTATGCAGTTATCTCTTATTTATGCAGCTATGTCTTATTTATGCAGCTATCTCTTATTTGTGCAGCTATCTCTTATTTGTGCAGCTACTTTTCATGTCTCAATACAGCTATCTCTCAGTTATGCAGCTATCTCTTATTTATACAGCTATCTCCCAATTATGCAGCTATCTCTTATTCATGCAGCTATCTCTTATTTATACAGCTATCTCTCATTTATGCAGCTATCTCTTATTTATGCAGCTATCTCTTATTTATGCAGCTATCTCTTATTTATGCAGCTATCTCTTATTTGTGCAGCTATTTTTCATGTCTCAATACAGCTATCTCTCAGTTATGCAGCTATCTCTCAGTTATGCAGCTATCTCTTATTTATGCAGCTATCTCTTATTTATGCAGCTATCTCTTATTTATGCAGCTATCTCTGATTTATGCAGCTATCTCTAATTTGTGCAGCTATCTCTCAGTTATGCAGCTATCTCTCAGTTATGCAGCTATCTCTTATGAAAATATCTGCATTTCACCCATATAGGCCCCTTTGTACAAAACCTTGCAGGGCCTCAATAAGTAGGTCAATAAATAGGTCAATTTTCCGATGGTTGAAAACAAAGCTCTAATACAGAAATATAGGCATATTGGAGGTTATTTTGGTTTCTAATGTAATTCTGACAAAAAATAAATGATAACTATGCCATTCATAATATGCTAAAAGCGCAACCCTTCACATAAACTTGCAAAACAAAAGTGAAGTGGAGATTAGTTTAGTGTCATTTCCACCAGAGGGCAGGCAACGTGGTGACGGAACAGCGAGATGACACACTCTTATCAGTGGCGACTTTAGTCGCGGCCAATACCTCATATAGCAACTTTTTTTTTTTTTTTTCAAATCTCGTCACCCTTCCTCTCTGATCACGTTCATGCTTTTTTTATATATGTATGTAAAAAGCTCAACTTTGACGAAATATTTTTTAGGGAAATTAACATTCATCTTTGATGTGCTCGTATTTACATTTCATTTATCCAGCTCCGGATCGTGGTGCATTATGTTCCATAGGTTCAACATTACAGTATTCTGTAGCTGCTATGATTGCATCGCAGCAGAATGGTTTAATCAAACTTTGATGATGCTGGGGCAAACAGATGCAAGATACACAGATTTAGTTTCTATTGAATCAGTTCCCCTGGGAGCTCGTTTTTAGGCAATTTTATCCACACAGGAACCCAAATCTTAAAGGGCAGCTAAATATAAGTAAGTTGGGAAACATGATCGATTTTTGCCAAAAGGTTCACAAAGATATAACTTGATTTTCTGATCGATCCCCAGCTACATAAACGAATACAGCAGTGATATCAGAATATACCAGATAAATGAAAGTCTGGTATTAAATGCTCTGCTCATGCGATCATCTCTATATTGTTTCCTCTATTAATGTATAATATGATTTTTGTGGTGTGGCTGACCTTTCCTTGATAGAAAAAGTATATCAAATGAAATTTAAAGTAGTAGTTTGCTTTTGATGATTTTATGGAGGGTTTGTTTATGTAAAGTTATGTGATAGGGCCTTATTGATCAGTTATTGAAGTGGATGGTGTCATGGAGAAAGCTTGTTTGATCATGGGGATATTTAGAGTTGAAGACTCTTCACTATTATATTAACACGCAGATTACACAAATCTAATTATTTTTAAGACCAACATGGACAAATTTAATTTTTCCCTGCATTTTGTAAGAAAACATTCTGATTTCAATTTGCCACTTTTCAAATTTTAATTAATATGTTTACATGCTCTCTAAGGGCTAATTTCCCATTGAACGGCTGCAGAGAAACAAAATCGTTAAAGTTATTAGTCCTTCCATTATGGCAGCCGGATTGCTTGTCTGTGGCAGACATATTCTCTGCTTTCTGAGCCAGGAAAGCTGTAGGCTTTGCCAAACATTCTCATGGCTCTGCTACAGGTCATACAGCAAACATTGGAGGATCTATACCCAGAAATACGAGACCCTCTCAACAGGGGGCACTGTCACAGATCACCAGAAAGCATCGGGAATGTGATGTGCCGAATCATGCAATGCAAAGACGATGACAATCACTCATACCAATGCACAAATCCTTCACTTAACACTCAAATGGGACACTGGGGAGAAAAAAAGAAGAACTGTTGATGGCATCGTCATGGTAACCGGCGTTGTGTGTTTGGGTAACTGAAGCTGGAAGCAGAGTAAATTCATGAGATATTGAGCTGGCTGCTGGGTAGCCATGGAGACAATTATCTCATGGAGTATATAGCCAAGACAATGTCAGTGTGATGGATGGCTTAAATTTCAAATAGTGTATGTCTCAGAACAGTGCTGTGCGACTTTAATATGAATGTGATGAATCATGCTGGATTCAGTTTAATTAGATATTTTGTACTTGAAGGGTCTTGAGTTTAATTTTTATACTTATAGTTTTATGAATATATACAGCTTTACCTATATTTGTTGTGTTTTGAAGTATACAACAGCGTTGTGCTTTATGAATGCAATAATCCACGCAGGATTCAGTGTATGTGGATATATTGTATCTTAAAACAAAGAAGAAAAAAACAAATATTTACGATTTTTATTAACAAATCCAGATTTGCCAATGATATTTATAGCTAAAGTTTTACCCAGATTTACCTATATTTGTTGTGTTCAGAATTTCCTGTGGTATTTCTTAGTCACATGCATAGATTGACAATGACATTAATCTGGTTATGAATTGTTATTTATTTGATCTGGTTTAAATTCCCCACAAATTATTATTATTTTTGTTATCAGATTTGACAAATAAATTATCACAGGTAATTTTCCCTATATTTGTGTTTAAAGAAGATAAAAATACATATTATAATATAAATTGCTTGTATATGCAACTTTTGCTCTTAAAAATCATGATAAATATATCAGAATGTGCTCAGCAATATTGTTGGTTTTTTTTTCGCTCAGGTTCAAATTTCAACCTCTTCTGTAATCATAGTAACATGAATTAAGCAGATAAAAATGGTTATTACTTTGCTTTTATAAGTCTTCTTAAATGTCAGAATGAGCATGATGCTGAGGAAATAGGAATCTCGCTCCCCCTGCTATATATGCAAGTTGTATATGCAGTTGTATCAACTTAAAACATAATTAATAGAAATTTGCCATATCGCTTAATCATTTATTTATTTCTTTCTGATAGGAAAGTGGCACGCCATGTAATTGAAACCGTTTAAGAAGAAGATTATAAAATTTTATCAGATCTTCTATTTTGATGCACATTTAAGAAAATTGCTTATTTTTAGATGTCGATGATGTAAATATGTGTCTCTTTTAGATGTGTACATTGATATGCATTTTCTTCATGTCTGTGTCTGGCTCAATGGATTAATCACTGGTTCATCTATAAGTGTTTGCAATACATATATTTTTGTGGAAGTCTTCTTACTAAACACCTTGATATGTAATGTCCAAAAAAACCCAAGTTACCACTAGAGGGCACTGGTAGATAAGTGAAAGTGACAGCCACAAGGTGGAGCCTCTCTACCAGGGTAACTGCATTTTTGTTGTTGGTTGGAACTTGAGGGTAGGGTCCACTTGGCAGAAGTTTGGATTTGAAATTGAATGTGTCTCACAGTCCTTTGTGGTTTCCTGTCATTCCCCTTCCAGTATAAGCAATTGTCTCAACCTCCATACTGAGGTAGGGAACTTCCTTGTTTGTCATTCTTATAGTCATCAGGATACTCTAATTGTATGGTATCAACTCCGAACAATATGCCCCCATTTCTTTAAACATGTTATACTTTTTTGGTATGTGCCATTATAGAAATCTTGTGAGCATCTGATCTAGAGAGGGCTACTGGAATACTGCCATCCATCCATGCAATGTGCTAAAACTTTCTTGCCCTTTAGGATTACCCCTGCCTCCCAAACTCTTATCTAGATTAAGTTAGGATGCAGCTAAATGTATATATTCCTCAAGATGGTTTTTCATGCCAAACATATTTCATTCAGGAAATACATTGTATGCTGATCATTCTGTTGACTGTTACCATCCCTTATGAACCTTTTTTTATGCTGTGAGTATCATTCCAGGTTCTGTCTTGAGGGTGGGGGCTGCAATGCTGTCAAATCATTCTGATACTTGATTCATTTCCATGAGTCACACAGAAGTGATTTTTAAAAAAAACCACGTGTCAGTAATTCTACAAATTGTCTCGAGAAGCCCTTTTTACCCTCAGCCCCTGATGTAATCAGGCTGAGGGTATTGTAGTACTCCTGGCGTGGGTATGTATGTATGTATGTATGTATGTATGTATGTCTGTATGTATGTATGTATGTATGTATGTATGTCTGTAGCGAACATCCTTGTCATCGCGATAACTCAAGAACAAATGATGGCAGCTTCATGAAACTTGACACACATATGCATCTGGTGAAAACCTCGGACGAGTTCGATGGACAGCGACCTTGACCTATTTTTCAAGGTCACGGGAACAATTATGTGAAATCCCAAGAATCACAATAACTCAAGAACGAATAATGGTAGCTTTATGAGATTTGACACACATAAGTATCTGGTGAAGACCTCAGAATTTTTTCTATGAAACATGACCTTCACCTACTTTTCAAGGTCACAGGGACAATTATGTGAAATCATCTTGTCATCGCGATAACTCGAGAACAAATGATGGCAGCTTCATGAAACTTGACACACATATGCATCTGGTGAAAACCTCGGACGAGTTCGATGGACGGCGACCTTGACTTATTTTACAAGGTCACAGGGACAATTATGTGAAATCCCAAGAATCACAATAACTCAAGAACGAATAATGGTAGCTTTATTAGATTTGACACACATAAGTATCTGGTGAAGACCTCAGAATTTTTTCTATGAAACATGACCTTCACCTACTTTTCAAGGTCACAGGGACAATTATGTGAAATTATCTTGTCATCGCGATAACTCGAGAACAAATGATGGCAGCTTCATGAAACTTGACACACATATGCATCTGGTGAAAACCTCGAATGAGTTCGATAGATGGCGACCTTGACCTATTTTTCAAGGTCACGGACAATTATGTGAAATCCCAAGAATCGCAATAACTCAAGAACGAATAATGGCAGCTTTATGAGATTTGACACACACAAGCATCTGGTGAAGACCTCAGAATTTTTTCTTTGAAACATGACCTTTACCTACTTTTCAAGGTCACAGGGATAAATATGTGAAATCATCCTTGTCATCATGATAACTCAAGAACAAATGATGGCAGCTTCATGAAACTTTACACGCATAAGCATCTGGTGAAAACCTCGGACTAGTTCGGTGGACGGCGACCTTGACCTATTTTTCAAGGTCACAGGGACAATTATGTGAAATCCCAAGAATCGCAATAACTCAAGAACGAATGATGGCAGCTTTATGAGATTTGACACACACAAGCATCTGGTGAAGACCTCAGACTTCTCTTGATGGAACATGACTTTCACCTGATTTCAAGGTCACAGGGACAATTATGTGAAATCATCCTTGTCATCGTGATAACTTAAGAACAAATGATGGCAGCTTCATGAAACTTTACACGCATAAGCATCTGGTGAAAACCTCAGACTAGTTTGGTGGACAGCGACCTTGACCTATTTTTCAAGGTCACAGGGACAATTACGTGAAATCCCAAGAATCGCAATAACTCAAGAACGAATAATGGCAGCTTTATGAGATTTGACACACACAAGCATCTGGTGAAGACCTCAGAATATTTTCTTTGAAACATGACCTTCACCTACTTTTCAAGGTCACAGGGATAATTATGTGAAATCATCCTTGTCATCGTGATAACTCAAGAACAAATGATGGCAGCTTCATGAAACTTTACACGCATAAGCATCTGGTGAAAACCTCGGACTAGTTCGGTGGACGGCAACCTTGACCTATTTTTCAAGGTCACAGGGACAATTATGTGAAATCCCAAGAATCGCAATAACTCAAGAACGAATGATGGCAGCTTTATGAGATTTGACACACACAAGCATCTGGTGAAGACCTCAGACTTCTCTTGATGGAACATGACCTTCACCTGATTTCAAGGTCACAGGGACAATTATGTGAAATCATCCTTGTCATCGTGATAACTTAAGAACAAATGATGGCAGCTTCATGAAAATTGACACACATAAGAATCTGGGAAGACTCCACATGAGTTTGATGGACGGTGACCTTAACCTGCTTTTCAAGGTCACAGGCCCATATCAATAATTCTAGAGTAAATGATGACAGTTTCATGATACTTGACACACCTAAGCTATCAAAGGAAGTAGATTTTATGCGGTATTGTAGTACTCCTGGCGTGGGTATGTATGTATGTATGTATGTATGTATGTATGTATGTATGTCTGTATGTATGTATGTATGTATGTATGTCTGTAGCGAACATCCTTGTCATCGCGATAACTCAAGAACAAATGATGGCAGCTTCATGAAACTTGACACACATATGCATCTGGTGAAAACCTCGGACGAGTTCGATGGACAGCGACCTTGACCTATTTTTCAAGGTCACGGGAACAATTATGTGAAATCCCAAGAATCACAATAACTCAAGAACGAATAATGGTAGCTTTATGAGATTTGACACACATAAGTATCTGGTGAAGACCTCAGAATTTTTTCTATGAAACATGACCTTCACCTACTTTTCAAGGTCACAGGGACAATTATGTGAAATCATCTTGTCATCGCGATAACTCGAGAACAAATGATGGCAGCTTCATGAAACTTGACACACATATGCATCTGGTGAAAACCTCGGACGAGTTCGATGGACGGCGACCTTGACTTATTTTTCAAGGTCACAGGGACAATTATGTGAAATCCCAAGAATCACAATAACTCAAGAACGAATAATGGTAGCTTTATTAGATTTGACACACATAAGTATCTGGTGAAGACCTCAGAATTTTTTCTATGAAACATGACCTTCACCTACTTTTCAAGGTCACAGGGACAATTATGTGAAATTATCTTGTCATCGCGATAACTCGAGAACAAATGATGGCAGCTTCATGAAACTTGACACACATATGCATCTGGTGAAAACCTCGAATGAGTTCGATAGATGGCGACCTTGACCTATTTTTCAAGGTCACGGACAATTATGTGAAATCCCAAGAATCGCAATAACTCAAGAACGAATGATGGCAGCTTTATGAGATTTGACACACACAAGCATCTGGTGAAGACCTCAGAATTTTTTCTTTGAAACATGACCTTTACCTACTTTTCAAGGTCACAGGGATAAATATGTGAAATCATCCTTGTCATCATGATAACTCAAGAACAAATGATGGCAGCTTCATGAAACTTTACACGCATAAGCATCTGGTGAAAACCTCGGACTAGTTCGGTGGACGGCGACCTTGACCTATTTTTCAAGGTCACAGGGACAATTATGTGAAATCCCAAGAATCGCAATAACTCAAGAACGAATGATGGCAGCTTTATGAGATTTGACACACACAAGCATCTGGTGAAGACCTCAGACTTCTCTTGATGGAACATGACTTTCACCTGATTTCAAGGTCACAGGGACAATTATGTGAAATCATCCTTGTCATCGTGATAACTTAAGAACAAATGATGGCAGCTTCATGAAACTTTACACGCATAAGCATCTGGTGAAAACCTCAGACTAGTTTGGTGGACAGCGACCTTGACCTATTTTTCAAGGTCACAGGGACAATTACGTGAAATCCCAAGAATCGCAATAACTCAAGAACGAATAATGGCAGCTTTATGAGATTTGACACACACAAGCATCTGGTGAAGACCTCAGAATATTTTCTTTGAAACATGACCTTCACCTACTTTTCAAGGTCACAGGGATAATTATGTGAAATCATCCTTGTCATCGTGATAACTCAAGAACAAATGATGGCAGCTTCATGAAACTTTACACGCATAAGCATCTGGTGAAAACCTCGGACTAGTTCGGTGGACAGCAACCTTGACCTATTTTTCAAGGTCACAGGGACAATTATGTGAAATCCCAAGAATCGCAATAACTCAAGAACGAATGATGGCAGCTTTATGAGATTTGACACACACAAGCATCTGGTGAAGACCTCAGACTTCTCTTGATGGAACATGACCTTCACCTGATTTCAAGGTCACAGGGACAATTATGTGAAATCATCCTTGTCATCGTGATAACTTAAGAACAAATGATGGCAGCTTCATGAAAATTGACACACATAAGAATCTGGGAAGACTCCACATGAGTTTGATGGACGGTGACCTTAACCTGCTTTTCAAGGTCACAGGCCCATATCAATAATTCTAGAGTAAATGATGACAGTTTCATGATACTTGACACACCTAAGCTATCAAAGGAAGTAGATTTTATGCGTTTTTTACCCCTGCATCAATTTGCCTTGGTGCAGTGACGTTTTGTTCACAAATATTGTGTGGAGCGAATGTTGTGCAATGAGTTACCAGGGCTGAGGGTTGATGCATCTCTGATGCCTATGTTTAGATTTATTATATGGTCCATATTGCAAAATTATTCTATCATGAAATTTCTGACAATGAAAGTTATTGTATTTTAAATAATAATGTTGGGGTTAATGTACACTCTGGCACCTCATAGCACCAATGTTATATTTTACCGTAAAATCATGTCATTTCTTGCATATTTCATGCAATAAGTTAATGATTTTACAAAACATCACTCTCAGGCAATATATTATCATGAGCATATGCACTGCTTGAAATGACCAAATATTTTGCAAAAAGATGTACTGCACATACTAAATCCTTCAAATTCAACAAGAAATAAACATGACAGAATTTGAAGTGATCACTCATTATCAATGAGAAATCTGTTTTCTTATACTTGTACAACAGCTTCAAAATCAGGTAATAAGTACTGACCATTCCATTTTAATGGATGACTTGTTACCAGCAGGTACATTGAACACTGCTCTTATTTTACGTAATAAACACAAACACTCGTTTTCAGCATTTATATGTTACTTTAATTTAATTTGATAACCTGTGGGTAAATGCAGGTTTTTAATTAATTCTGCAACATGCAATAGAAATATAAATATATAATAAAATAGACACTGTTTATCTTAAGATTTACAGTCAATTTAATTTATAATTTCTTGATATGTACCAGTGTAGGAATCTTGTGATCATCTGATCTAGTTGCTTGAATACTCGATACCATCCACTCTCATTTCAAATTGGATTGATAATAATAGATATAAATGTGATTAGATGCGTTCATTAATTGGAATGGGTAAAACTACAAGTTGAACCATTATGGATAAACTGATATATACTTATTGTGAACTGTTTTTATTATAGAGCTTTGAGAAAATGTTCCACTTAAAGGATTAAAGTAATTTTTATATTCTAAAGGAGGTATAGCATTTCAAAAGTCTGAGAAATAAGTAGCTTTGAATCTGCTTAATAAATAAGACAGCATATGTCACAAGTTTGAGACAAGTGGATCCCTCCACAAAGAACAAGGTATAAATCAGCAGAGAACCACGTCCCCTGTGCTTGCCAGGCAGGTCCAGAGGGCCACACACATACAGTCTCATCATTAGACATCTCAATATTCCTGTCTAGCACTGCTGAACTGCACAATACAGTCAATTATGTCTGAATTCATTTATTAAGACATTATGTGAAATCATACAGGTCAAAACTTCTTATTTGTATGTTCGTTATTTATTTCTCCAAAATTTTGCCTGCTTCACGTAAAACTCAAAATTTCTTGTCAAGCCTTTGACATGTCACCCAGTGTGACAGTATGCATTAGACATCAATTTTTGACAAATTCATCTTGGTACAACTATTCTGATGACAACAGTAGTATGTAAAATATCATTTGTATGTTCATGTAAGGTATTTTAAGGACTAGGGTAAAGTGGCCTCCTATAATAACCTTATAAGGCCAGCCAAATTGCTGATGATATGTTTAATTACAGAAAGAAAAAACAAACAATTTACAGAAGAGGCATTTAATGTTGCCAACTTTGTGCTTTTTGCCATACTGTTTGTGTGGTATCAGCAAAAAACCAATATATGGTGTTATTATCAGTTTTACCTTATAATAGAGAAAATGTTGTTTTGAAGTCGCATCTTATGCTGTTTTTACCCTCAGCCCCTGATGTAATCAGGCTGAGGGTATTGCAGTACTCCTGGCGTGGGTATGTATGTATGTATGTATGTATGTATGTCTGTATGTATGTATGTATGTATGTATGTATGTATGTATGTATGTCTGTAGCGAACATCCTTGTCATCGCGATAACTCAAGAACAAATGATGGCAGCTTCATGAAACTTGACACACATATACACCTGTTGAAAACCTCGGACGAGTTCGATGGACAGTGACCTTGACCTATTTTTCAAGGTCACAGGGACAATTATGTGAAATCCCAAGAATCACAAAAACTCAAGAACGAATGATGGCAGCTTTATGAGATTTGACACACACATAAGCATCTGGTGAAGCCCTCAGAATTTTTCCTATGAAACATGACCTTCACCTACTTTTCAAGGTCATAGGGACAATTATGTGAAATCATCTTGTCATCGCGATAACTTGAGAACAAATGATGGCAGCTTCATGAAACTAGACACATATAAGCATCTGGTAAAAACTTGGGACGAGTTTGATGGACAGTGACCTTGACCTATTTTTCAAGGTCACAGGGACAATTATGTGAAATCCCAAGAATCGCATAACTCAAGAACAAATGATGGCAGCTTTATGAGATTTGACACCCATAAGCATCTAGTGTAGACCTCAGAATTGTTTCTATAAAACATAACCTTCACCTACTTTTCAAGGTCACATGGACAATTATGTGAAATCATCCTTGTCATCTCGATAATACGAGAACAAATGATGGTAGCTTCATGAAACTTGACACACAAAAGCATCTGGTGAAAACCTCGGATGAGTTTGATGGACGGCGACCTTGACCTATTTTTCAAGGTCACGGACAATTATGTGAAATCCCAAGAATCGCA
The DNA here is from genome assembly GCA_949316495.1 of Amphiduros pacificus. Classification (NCBI taxonomy): domain Eukaryota; kingdom Metazoa; phylum Annelida; class Polychaeta; order Phyllodocida; family Hesionidae; genus Amphiduros; species Amphiduros pacificus. The sequence goes on along the minus strand of OX439005.1, from coordinate 31,905,166 downwards.
ATAACTCAAGAACGAATGATGGCAGCTTTATGAGATTTGACACACACAAGCATCTGGTGAAGACCTCAGACTTCTCTTGATGGAACATGACCTTCACCTACTTTTCAAGGTCACAGGGACAATTATGTGAAATCATCCTTGTCATCGTGATAACTCAAGAACAACTGATGGCAGCTTCATGAAACTTTACACACATAAGCATCTGTTGAAAACCTCGGACTAGTTCGGTGGACGGCGACCTTGACCTATTTTTCAAGGTCACAGGGACAATTATATGAAATCCCAAGAATCGCAATAACTGAAGAACGAATCATGGCAGCTTTATGAGATTTGACACACACAAGCATCTGGTGAAGACCAAGACTTCTCATGATGGAACATGACCTTCACCTACTTTTCAAGGTCACAGGGACAATTATGTGAAATCATCCTTGTCATCGCGATAACTCGAGAACAAATGATGGCAGCTTCATGAAACTTGACACACATAAGCATCTGATGAAAACCTCAGACATTTTTGTATGGAACATGACCTTCACCTACTTTTCAAGGTCACAGGTACAATTATGTGAAATCCCTATCATTGCTATAACTCGAGAACAAATGATGGCAGCTTTATGAGATTTGACACACATAAGCATCTGGTGAAGACCTCAGACTTCTCTTGATGGAACATGACCTTTACTTACTTTTCAAGGTCACAGGGACAATCATGTCAAATCCACGTCATTGCAATAACTTAAGAACAAATAATGGCAGCTTCATGAAAATTGACACACATAAGCATCTGGGAAGACTTCAGATGAGTTTGATGGACGGTGACCTTAACCTGCTTTTCAAGGTCACCGGCCCATCTCAATAATTCTAGAGTAAATGATGACAGTTTCATGATACTTGACACACCTAAGCTATCAAAGGAAGTAGATTTTATGGGATTTTTTAACCCCTGCATCAATTTGCCTTGGTGCAGTGACGTTTTGTTCACAAATATTGTGTGGAGCGAATGTTGTGCAATGAGGTGACCAGGGCTGAGGGTTGATGCATCTCTGATGCCTATGTTTTATTTTTCATTTTTGGTTTTTGGGGGTGTTTACTTTGATACTCTGGTCATCTTGGACATTTCATTAAACCACAAAAGCCCCATGGAAAGAAATGAGGGTCTGTCTGCTTCATTCTGATATTTACAATGTTGAGTATTTTCATATATCATATCTGTTTATTTGATATTTGTTTATTTGATACTTTTCTCTATCATAAGTTTTTTTTTTTACATTTCAAATATTTTATTGTGATTCCTAGCTGAATCGGAAATGTATACACATCTTATTTATAAAATGGAAATTGATATGAAGGTGACTTCTGCAAACCTATAAATGCTGAATATTTATAATTGTAATTGTTTTGCTTCTTTCGATGTCATAGAATTAAATGAACATAACAGTAGACTTGAAAGGGCATACTCCTGATTCGGCTGTATTCTGACATTCAAGATTAACAATTTAGATCATTCATTTTTCTTGGAAAATTAAGAGAATTGTATTTATTGAAATAGTTCTGTATTTTCTTCTGTTCATTTATTTCCCAATTGTTTTCAAAGAATTTTAAATCTTTGGATAAAAATTAGGAGAAACCCCAGAAGCTTGAATAAGAATTTGAATTATGAAAAATGTCAAATGTGGCTATTTTGCATGATTGAAAAACATTTACACGACCTCTTGAGGAGACATCTTGAGGTCTGTTGGGATTGTTATGTCTTGTAACTAGACAGAAAATCACATTAGGATGTTTTATTGGCATTCAATGCATTATAAAGTCAGGTACGCCGTGAAGTGAGGCTTGCCTGCTATTTAAGTGAGATTTAACATGGCAATTTCCTCAAAAAGTAGGATCAGGTCAAATTGGATATTGTGCGAGAAAACTAACATTTGCTGACTTTTGTAGGGATAATCCTCTAAAATAGGGATAAATATAAAAGGATTTAGATTAGAACGCCACTTGTTGGGGGGATTTGACACCAAATATTTACCCATAATATGTCTGGAGCGAGAAAATTTAATTGAAATCCCTCATAGTGTATGAAATCCTGTATAATATATGGGCAGGTCTTTGAAGCAAGGAGAGAAGAGGTTTTCAAAGGATTCTCGAGATTTCTCAGGTAGTTGAATAATAGTATGCAACCAGCCTTTGAGAGGCATGCTGTTCATGAAGAATGTCAAAACAACTTGGAGAGGACTAATTATGGTGGATTAGTATGCTTTCATCTGGCGCACTCAGGCAGTTGATGACAATATTTGGAAGGAAAAGTAGTTCCGGAAGCTTTGGAAATCACTGAGAGTGTGTAATCTACTTGTTGCTGAGCTGATGATGAGAGGGGGTAGAGAGGGGTAAATAGAGGCAAATCACCCTTGTACACCCCACAGATGTGCATTCTACTTGGGTCTGCTCAACATACCTCATTACTTCACTACCAGCCAATTAGATATTTATTGCTGTCTTTCACCTCAATGGGCCATTGTGTAAGGGGTCAAGCAAGAGGGGTAATTGAAAATCAGAATAGGGTATGAGTGCTGCCCCCCTGTGGAGAAGGTGAGAGTTAGAGACATCTAGCTGATGCCTATCACAGGGACCTGACTAAGACCGAGACTGGCGGCAAACCTTTTATGCTTTCAGAACACAATCTCACAAGCAGTTTGCCCCTACTAATTTTGTGGTTCCAATTACGATCTTGGTCTTTGCCATAGTGTATTGTGAATTCCACACAATTGCTTGCGCTTGCCTTTTTGCCTTTTTTGCTGGGACAAAGAGAGATGGCCCCCAGTGTCTGCTGTTTCTATTGATCAGCTATGATCAGTTTCCTTCTTTTCTCAACCTGTCGCCATGGTCACACATTTATACACCCTTTGAGGCTATATTTCCTACTCTTATATGAAACATCCTTCAATATCTAATTGTATTCTATAGTTTGTGTCAAGATTAATGTGGCTGAACACAATATTAAAAGATATTTTGATAAAATTCAATCTATTGGACAATTCTAATGAATAGTACAAAACCTTGTAAGATTTTCTGGAACTGTTATGAAAATAACAAATCGAGTCAAGTGTTCATGAATGAAATTTAAGTTACTGAAATTGTTCATGTAAATGTCAAAATAAATAAAATTAAGCTTCAGGATTTGTCCATATATATCAATGTGCCTATATTGTCCACGTGGATATAAAACATTAGATGGAGAATATCATATGGGGAAAATGAGATTCAATTTGCACTGACTCCATTTCCAATGCAGTGTCTTATTTTCAGATATATCAGTGCTAATTTGGAATAGCAACCTCATCTTTAACCCTTTAATCTTTCTCTTTGATATAGACTCAGATTGGGAAATATGGATTGTGGAATTGATTGAGTTTAACCTGGTGTGTCTATACAAACATATTTACAGAGGATAATAAGGAAGCTTACAAGTAATATGTGATAAACGTGTGATGATCCTCTGCTTTGCAAACATTCACCACACAATCTTATTTCATACTGTGCAGCTTAGTTCATAAACGGTCCTCGCCACCAGAGAATTAGACAAAATCCTATTTCTCAAACCCCACTTGATAGAGCTTCTCTGAGCTTAAATATGCGGCTGCCGGGAGGTGGTTCTGGAGGCCGCCATCAGATCGTAACACTATTTCATGGCAGGGTAATTTCGTACATCAGCGGTCTCAATGAAATGGTTGTGGGGAAGAAATGGAGGGTGTATTGACTGACAGGTGACATGGCTCGCACATTTAGAATCTTCAATCAGCAGAATGATGTGATTGTTCAGGGATCGTAAGATGTTATATAACTATGAACAAAGCAGGCCAAGCCCAGAGATAAGTTAACCGGTGATGGTGCTTGATAGACTGCCCAAAAGCATTTGATGTGCTTCAATAAACCTTTGTTTGGGAAACTTTGACACTTCCTTTAGTTTTTTGAAGTGTTTGATTTGGCAAGTGAATATGCCCAAAATAACTGCTTTTAAAGAAAGTTCCTGTATGGGGGTACAACCACAGGATAGTCTGAGTAAATTTTGAAGTCCTTGCATCATAAATTTATTTTCCAGAATACCACAAATTATATATTTATTAAAGTTCTCACATAGTTTGATGTTTTATTCAGTATTTAGCATTTCAATGTATGTAAATTAAAAGATCTTTCTGCATATTTATGTAATTGCAGGCAGCCGAATAAGTTATGTGTGGTTTGGACAAGGCGGTCGAGACGTCGCACAACCGAGGTAGGTCCTGTATGGTGCTGACCTCTAGCGGCCAAAATACATTACCAATATTAGAAGCAGCAACTTTATCATGTTTTGCATCTTTTAATGTGAAATATGATTTAAACTTACACATGAGAAACAGTTTATAGAATCATTTAAAAATATATAGTAAAATTAAAATATCATTTTTTGATTGACATGTTTTTTGGAAAAAGATTGATGAAGAATATGATGAATGTATTTGAATGACTAATGAATACTGTGGTTTTGATTAGTCTCAGACCTGGGAGCCGAGCATACAGAACCCGTACCGCGGCCACGTGATATGGCCAGTACCAGAGAACATAGACATCACCGTTACCCTCTTCCGAGATCCCAGGGCCTCAGACTTTGAGGACAAGGAATGGACATTTAACATTGAAGACGTAAGTAGCAATTTGACGATGAAAAGGCTTTCCTGCAGTGTTCTATATGCTATAAACATAGCTCTACATATACTGACCCGAAGTTTAATGAATGGTCATCTTTCCTTTTTTATTCAACCATTTCATTGTGGTTTCTATGCACAAAAAAGTGCATACAGGAAAGAATATTTCACTAAAAGGTATATGATTTTACTTTCCCACACTTCTTTTACAGACATTTAAAAAAGTTTGAAAAAATTTTAATCTTTGATCTATAATATAGTGATGAGAAAATTGGAGAGAAGAATTTTTGGAGATTGAAATATTTCCATTCATAATTGAGCATTAACCATTTTGTTGGCAACTAATTGCAGAATTGTATTGTAAAAGGCACAAATTGCCTGTTCAACTTATGCCGGGTCTTATTGTGGGTCAGAAAGGGAAGTTCAGTAATTAAGTTGTCTCTTGATAAAGTGGAAAGATGCGCCCAAATGGCTTGCATTGTGTCATGTGTCAGTTTCCACAGCCCACCCAAGATGGTGGCCGCATTTGAAAAATTGATAAATGAATGTCCCCTAATGGTCGGGGGCGATACATTAGCATTCTTCAAGGGGCAAAAATATTAACCCTCGAGTCAATGCAGTCAAACAGCTAATTTGTAGGCCACAGGAGCGAGGAGTGGCCAGTATTGCCTGTCACACGCAACCTCCACCTGACGACCTCGTTTGCTTGCCTTTGAAGTGGCTCTTTAGCAGGTATGAAGACCCATTTAGCTCATTATACAGGTGAGCGAGTCGCATTGTTGCCCCATCTGAGGGGGCGAGGACCACACATTGTCCCCTCAGCGCTCCCTGCGGTGGCCGTAACCCATACCCCCTCTCTGGCAAACTTCACTCGTCAACATCGCCCAATTTCTAGGCGAAAAAAAGACAAATGATGAAAAGCAGGGAGGTCTATGGTGGCGTATATCAGATCGGTAAAGAAATGAAGACTTCACTTCCTCCATGCATTGTTCTTGTGGTTCCGCAGTTGACTCATTTCATTGAGTGTACACAGATGAAAGAATGGCACTAATGGTCAGTAATTAGGAGTGATTTGGGTGTTTATTGTCACAGGCGCCCTCTGTATTGTCACTGCCTATGCCCCACACACATTTCACGCTCATGTTGGAATGCTCAGCATTTTATCTGCCATTTCTCGTATTTCAACACCTCCTTTAATATTTCTCATCGGTCTGAAAGCCTTTCATGTGGGAAACATGCAACATCTAGGAATTTGAATTTCAAAAGAATAGCGACAAGATAGATATTTGCAAATTGAGCAACATTCATAAAATACACAACAATATTTATGCTCAAAGTGAAACTTAGTGAAAAACAGTTTGAAGGTTTTGAGACATCAATGAAAAAGACTGCTTGAAGATATCCCAGACATAAAGATCTTGTCTTTGTTTTTGTATATGATATGGGCATCATACTTTGAAAATATGAAACTAAGAAAATATGATAGTTTTTGTGAATTCAAAATAAAAGTGTTGTGAAATGTATGGAATTGAAAGTTGAAAGAGCTTAGACGGAGAAAAAAGTCCAAAGATTTGTAGTTTGATATGAAAATTATGCTTAAAGTGGTCACCAGGTGGCACTGGTATTCATTTGTCAAACACAGAAGTTGAGTAGATTGCATGATGAAAATTTGAAAATTTCTTGGGGACTTATTTTTACTTCAGTATTGTCATGAAAAGCACAAAGTTAAATTAAGCTCTTCTAGTCATCTGTATATTTTGATTCATAATAACTTTGAGATGCAGAATTTTTTGGGTGCATTGCATTTTTAAAAACAGTTTTGAGATGTCTGTGATGCTTTCCCAATGTATTTGAACAAAAAGAACCTCAAACCTCCAAAATTGTGATAAATGATGATGAAAAAAATAAAATAAAATTTAGAACAGTTAATTGCATAACACACTTGTCAAAAATTGTTTGTACTCTTTTATAAAGGTGAAATCAGTTGTGATATATTATTGTGATCTTCCCTATGCTTACAAGGGATTGGGGTCATGAAATGAAATATAACTTTATCCAGATTTCAGAAGGGCTCCCTCCTTGTTTGCAAATCATTTCATCTGTGGAGGAATGTCTCGCGTCATCATACTCACTAATATACACAGTCCAGCTGTTAATAATATTAATCACATCTGTTTCGAACACACTGCCAAAATACATATCCGATAATTCATATATATTTTCAGCAAGACAAAAAAGGACGGAGAAAAATCTTGGCCACGAGAAACATCAACATGCGGGAGTATGCCAGTCAGATCCCGACCCAGAACGACATCAAGATACAGCTGAAACCAGTGTCACGGAAAGTGGTGGGGGCCACTCTGACCTTCACCCTATCCTGCGTCTTCCTCCGCGAGGGAAAGGCCACGTAAGTGCTGCAAGATGCTCACATTCACCACCTTAATAATAATAATGGCAACATAATTTATATAATGCTAATACCAGACATTGTCTCTTCATTGTGCTAACTTCTCTTTGGTAGTATTAACTTCTCCAGATAAATTGCACCCATGTTTTTTTTTCTTATATAATTCTCGTTGGCAAAAATTTAGATGGAATGAATTGCAAGATGGTAATTTCTATTGCTGACTGTCATGCCTTTCCGAAATTATGGGATTGTCAGGAGTTTTTTTTTTCATCAAATTAAAATGTCATTCTTTTGAGAAAAAAAACATGATACACCTCTTGCCATATTGATGTGTAAATCACCTACCATATTATTGTTCTGCTTTAAGCACAAATTGTTAAGTTTTTTTTCCATGATTTGAAGTCTATATGGGACAAATTGTGTTTCACAAAAATCTTGCCATTCTCCATAGAAAGAATAGAAATATTTATCAACATAATGAGATCTCAGTAATTACTTGAGAGAGAGAAGCCCTATTTATTTAATGATAAGTTGATTTGATCATTACAAGGAGCCCTGATTTCTGCAGTGGGGAAGTATATAACACTATAGTTCCTTTACAGTTTATTTCAGTTCAGTTTATAATTCTACCATAATTTATCATTTGTTTGGAAACAGACATGTTGAGTTGAAAGTTGCATCTTCGTTGAGGTCATTGTGCCATTTCTAGTTTGTTCAAGTCTAGTTTGTTAAAGTTTAGGGAGTGAGTAGTTGATGGTGAGGTGAGGATATACAACAGATTGGGACGGGGCCTCCATTTATAATTTAAAGTAATTACCCATTTTTTTGTAATTTGATATTTTCATTATAGTTTTGGCAGTAAGACTGTTTGATTTCAGAAACTATTTTAACACATTTTAATATTCATTAATAAACATCATTTTTATCTCCCATCATATCAGTGATTAGGAGATTATAGAAATGGCAGTGTGCATCTGTATGTCTGTGCATACTTCTTGGAGGCCTTGAGAGTAATGCCTTTGTATATGATACATCAATTTTAACTATCCAAACATGTGCCATACAATCTGAAGAACAGTTTCGGTCACTTTCAGACTAAGTGAAGGGTTTGTTTATATGAATATTTTTGATGAGTTTGACATTGACCTTTCCTTAACTTAAATGTAGGTCAAGGTCAACTACAATTATTTTTTAATATCATGCTAACCTTGTAAACAGCATAAAACTCTAGCAACTGCTTGCATCACACCCCAATAAAGTCTATTTTTTGGAATAAAAAGCTCAGGTGAATGTGTTGCTAAACTTGACCTTTCCTATTCATCAATTAAGGTCAAAGTTGATTGAATGTGAAAATGTTCTGTTTGTACAATCACATGAATCTTGACTATTAATAACAGTCCCTAAGTAGATAAAATGATGAGAGATTCCTGATCCTCTGGATCATCTTGTTAAATCAATCGTTTTGTTAAATTTGGTCATTAATATAATGTTGGATGGAAATTCCATTAGAGTCAAACTTGTGAAAAGAAACTTAAAGTATGAAATCAATTTTCAAATGCCTTTATGATTAAATAGTGGCAACAATTATTCCATACAATGTAAGAAAGGAAATATGCTGGTAAATGTTAGGAGGTATTTGTGGACAACTGAGACTTGGAACTGCCGAGTAGATGTCTGCCTCCCAAGCAAACAATGATTAGCATATCAAACTGGCAGAGGAGATGGACATGATATTTACATTACCATTACTGTCTAGAATGAACAAATTAGGAAATATGCTTAAAAATCTACAGGCTGCTGAGGAACACAAATATATAACCTACAAATCACACCCGTTATACTGTTTGGTGAATTGAACTCAGTCTGTCAGAGGCAAAAATATAAAGTCACAAGTGATGTCTGTGATGCGAGGATGTGTAGGGGTCATGGTGAGGGTGACAGGGCAATTTCTCAGAATTCCCCACCAGCATGTGTGTTAAGATGTGTGCTTGTTTTGGCTGCAGGGATGAGGACATGCAGAGTATAGCATCCCTGATGAGCATAGGTCGCTCGTCCGACATCGGCAACCTGGAAGACATGGAAGACGAGGAGGATCCAGAGGTCCGGGCGGATACGCTCCGCCGACAGAAGGAGACATCCGTCAAGATCTCGGAGCTGGCATCGCAGTACGGATTCCTTACGGACAGCATGGAGGAAAGCTATCCAGACGTCACAAATGGAAATGTTCCAGCCTATGATGACACCATGCAGTCAAGTACTAGTAAGTACAACTTTACTTGAAAAAAAACCCCAAAAGGACAAAAAAAGACACTGTCTTTTGAGGTGGGGGAAGGATTTATCATAGTTTTAACTTTCACACTCTCAGGCAAAGAGGATGGCTGCTTTAAAGTTAATTGCAAATCAACTTGACATATTGGTATTTAATGCTGGCAAAGCAAGATAAATTACAATATTCATCATCCCCTTTTCTTTGAAGAATATTTCTTTCCATTTGACATTGGCAAAGCAAGATAAATTATGATATTGATCATTCTGTATTCTTTGAAGCATATTTATTTCCATTTGACATTGGGGTGAGTGAACAATATTCATTATTCTCCAGTTAAACCCAAATGTTGCTTGCCAAAAGGGTTTTCAAATATGATTTTGTATCACTATATATTTATGTTGGTTTCATTAAAGATAGTATAGATTGATGCATGGAAAACTTGTTTATATTTCAGGTTCATTATTTGATAGAGTGAAACCCAAGAGGGATGCCTTCAAGGATGAGGGCAATATATCTAACCCCTTTAATGGCATGACGGATGATGACGTCTACGTGGGCAATGGCTCTAATCCCTTTGAAGAGGTTGTAAACAATCCGTTTGATGAACCTACCAGTACTAGTACAAATGCTAGTTCCAATCCATTTGACGAGTCTGTCTCATTGACTTCTAGTTTATATAGTACACACTCTGGAGGCTCCACATCATCCACTCTGGAACGGAAACGCCACAGAGACCGGGAGGTCTATCCTCTAGAAAGATCAAATTCTAATGCGGAACAAAGGAAAAAGATCTCGGTGGAACGGCGGGGTAGTGGACACAAAACTGGGCACTCGTATCGGCCCGTGTACATGGGCACCCCGCCCTCAACACCACCGGAAGAGAGGCGGAATGTGCGGCCCATATCTCCCCCGCCGGTCAATGATATCCCCATGCCAGAAGACCCCATTGTGATGCCTCTAAAAAAGACAGAACCAAGGAAACCTAAAGTAAAGACCCCAACAAGGTAAATTGTAGATATTTTTGTCAGTTTTGAATTTTTTGTACCTTTCATTTGTGGGCCAAATTATGGATGAATATGATTTTTACCCTCAGCCCCTGATGTAATCAGGCTGAGGGTATTGCAGTACTCCTGGCGTGGGTATGTATGTATGTATGTATGTCTGTATGTCTGTATGTATGTATGTATGTATGTATGTATGTATGTATGTATGTATGTCTGTAGCGAACATCCTTGTCATCGCGATAACTCAAGAACAAATGATGGCAGCTTCATGAAACTTGACACACATATGCATCTGGTGAAAACCTCGGACAAGTCGATGGACGACGACCTTGACCTATTTTTCAAGGTCACAGGGACAATTATGTGAAATCCCAAGAATCACAATAACTCAAGAACGAATGATGGCAGCTTTATGAGATTTGACACACATAAGCATCTGGTGAAGCCCTCAGAATTTTTCCTATGAAACATGACCTTCACCTACTTTTCAAGGTCACAGGGACAATTATGTGAAATCATCTTGTCATCGCGATAACTCAAGAACAAATAATGGCAGCTTCGTGAAACTTGACACATATAAGCATCTGGTGAAAACCTCGAACGAGTTTGATGGACGGTGACCTTGACCTATTTTTCAAGGTCACAGGGACAATTATGTGAAATCCCAAGAATCGCATAACTCAAGAACAAATGATGGCAGCTTTATGAGATTTGACACCCATAAGCATCTAGTGAAGACCTCAGAATTGTTTCTATAAAACATAACCTTCACCTACTTTTCAAGGTCACAGGGACAATTATGTGAAATCATCCTTGTCAGCGCGATAATACGAGAACAAATGATGGCAGCTTCATGAAACTTGACACACATAAGCATCTGATGAAAACCTCAGACATTTTTGTATGGAACATGACCTTCACCTACTTTTCAAGGTCACAGGTACAATTATGTGAAATCCCTATCATTGCTATAACTCGAGAACGAATGATTGCAGCTTTATGAGATTTGACACACATAAGCATCTGGTGAAGACCTCAGACTTCTCTTGATGGAACATGACCTTTACTTACTTTTCAAGGTCACAGGGACAATCATGTCAAATCCACGTCATTGCAATAACTTAAGAACAAATAATGGCAGCTTCATGAAAATTGACACACATAAGCATCTGGGAAGACTTCAGATGAGTTTGATGGACGGTGACCTTAACCTGCTTTTCAAGGTCACCGGCCCATCTCAATAATTCTAGAGTAAATGATGACAGTTTCATGATACTTGACACACCTAAGCTATCAAAGGAAGTAGATTTTATGGGTTTTTTTAACCCCTGCATCAATTTGCCTTGGTGCAGTGACATTTTGTTCACAAATATTGTGTGGAGCGAATGTTGTGCAATGAGTTACCAGGGCTGAGGGTTGATGCATCTCTGATGCCTATGTTTAAATGATATTTTGGACCCTGTTCATGTGTCAGTTTAATGACACAAAGAAATCAAAATTAAGGTCCAAAGAAAAGCAGAAAACTGCTTTTTATTGTTTTTCTTCAGATTTTTACTTTTCAAAACTATAAAATTATGATGATGATTTATGATGAGACAACAAGATGAAAAACCCTAGTTAGTATTACCACCCATTCACCCATGAATGTATATACCATTATAATTTGAGTTGACAATGCTTATTTACTTACATTACAATGTGCAATGGTTAGGGTGGGAAGGTGGCAATGAGTTGTCTTGATGAGACTCGGGAAGGTGGCAATGGGTTGTCTTGATGAGACTGGGGAAGGTGGCAATGGGTTGTCTTGATGAGACTGGGGAAGGTGGCAATGGGTTGTCTTGATGAGACTGGGGAAAGTGGCAATGAGTTGTCTTGATTAGACTGGGGAAGGTGGCAATGGGTTGTCTTGATGAGACTGGGAAGGTGGTAATGAGTTGTCTTGATGCGACTGGGAAGGTGGCAATGAATTGTCTTGGTGCGACTAGGAAGATGGCAATGAGTTGTCTTGATGAGACTGGGGAAGGTGGCAATGAGTTGTCTTGATGAGACTCGGGAAGGTGGCAATTATAAGAGTAGAAAGATTGCATTGAGTGGATGGTGAAACAGGGAAGGTAGCAATGTAAAAACAGTATATGTTTTTTTATGGTGTAGTAAAGGTTCACACTATGAATTTTAAACCATTTTTGTTGAGATCAGACAAACACAATTGGGGCAAATGTCCCAGAATGCATTGGGCCATTTCCTGTACCAAGAGGCTCCTAAAACTGTCTAGTTGAGACAGTGACGGAAGTTGGAGCCGGAAGTATGCAGATTTGGGTAGTTTGTGGTGGTGTGATTAGCGTGGGGCGTGGATGTGATCACAGGGCAGGCAGGAGGATGATAGGTGTTTACCTTAAGTAATAGTAGGCTGTGTTTGGAGCAGCCATTACTTGTGATCTATGCTAAGAGGCTTGCTGCTGTATTGCTCAAACATTTCTCATGCCCGTGCAGTGTTTTATTAACTTGATTGATTGCTCTCTCATGCAAAATTTAGCTCAACTTTATCAAAACCTATAAAAGATTATCAAAATGTTGTGAAGCATAATGATGCTATGAGTTCTAATAAATTCATGAAATATAATATTCATTAATGAACGTTCTGAAAGGTCAATATAAAAATCAACCTAAATGGTCAATTTCAAAATCAACCTAAATAGTCGATTTCAAAATCAACCTAAATGGTCAATTTCAAAATTTCACAAAAAAGTCATTGCCAACTTTGATATCCACTGCAATAAAACCCTTGAAGGTCAACTGCAACATCAGCATTTAAGGTCAATACAAAAAAGGTCAACTGTCACTTTCCAAATAATGTATTAGTAAAAGAAGGGCATGCTAATCAAATAAGATGGTATTGAAACCGAGTGGCCAAGCAGGAGAGGCTCATCACCCACACTGCCAGTCAAAGTCTACTTTCTGGCCACTGCTCCATATAAGTAAATCTAATGTCAGCTTAGAATGCATATCTATAAATTGAAGCAGAAAATCCAAGGGGTCTATTTCGGGAAACATCCGTGATTGAGGGCATTTAAAGTATCTGGAGTTGGTAAGCTCTGCCAGTGATTTGATGCCTCCTGGTAGATATGTGTTTTGGTGGAGATAGACAGGGATGTTTCTGTATCAGGAAGGGTAACATGCAGATGAAGAATTCAAAAGCACATGACCAATATCTCATGCCAGTCAAGATAGTTATTGTTAATTGTTGTTCTCTTAGACTTTTGTATACAGCTCTTAGAGCAGTAATAAATATATGTGATAATATAGACTATATTATAACATACTGTATACTATATTGATCAGAGATGATGAGGGCTGATTTGTATACGTTACGATTTCTGGGTACTTTTTGGTTTGGAGTGCCACCATCCCCCAATAAATACAAATTGAATTCGGCTTCATTAAAGCTGGTGCTGTGAAAACAAATAAACACTTTTAACATTTTGAAAGACAGTGGAATTACAAGGTGACGTGTGAGACACAACATTCAGCTCAATTGCAATTAGTACAGCAAGGTATGCTGTAGATGTTTAACTATGTAAAAAAGTGTTTGAGCTTCAACTGCCGGTTTCAAACATTCACTCGATCTACTGTTATGTTACATTAAAATATATAAATATATTGATCAGCTGAATAATTCATGCAAACAAACACAAACACAAACGTTTTGCATTGATTGTAATGAGATCTTGTTCCTAGTAATATTGTACAGCCTATCAACTAATAATTAATGGACCCTTGAGCTCTTGAAGAAAGGATGTTTACTAAAATAGACATCTACCCTCCCCGTTGGGAAATCATATTGATTTGAAAATGATTTGTGGCATTGTGGTTTTAAGAAAATTGGAAATGCATGAGTTGTGAAGACAGTTTAAAATAGTCATTTTATTAACGCATGCTGCTAAATTGGTTTAAAAAATAAACCCCATAAAATATTTGATTACTTTAGAATTATTAACGATAATGTAATAGACTCTACAAACATTAAATTAGAAAATGATTTGATGCTTTCAGCGTGCGTAGTCCGAGTTCTCCAGATTCTGGTGATGGTAGCTGGCAGTCTGGGAAGGGAGATCGGAGAGCACTGGAGCCACTCAACCTCAATGTGGTAAGATCTACCAGCCTCAGTTTGACCTCTACTTCTAAATGCCCACATGCCATTATAGGAGTCACCTGTGTGCATTAGCTCAGCAAAGATCCAAGTATTCCACACCCGTAATGAGAGCATTGCTGGTCTACTAATAAGTTGATGTTTTCAAACATTGGAGGCAACAAGGACAGAGGAAGGCTAGTTTTTTTAGTAGATTTTTGGAGTGTATGAATGTATAGGCTGTCAATGTAAGGAGGTCTGAAACCTCCAGTCCCTTCATAGCTTTGGTGCTTTGATCACATAAATGTCACCAGCATGTGGTGAAGTGACAGCCGGGCCTGCAAGGGCTCTTAATGCTGTCACGGATTGTCCCGGAGATGCCTGTCTCATTGGAAGCCTATCATGTCACAGAGAAGTAAGGGGACCTTACACTCAGCCCATCCCTGTGAGGTGTCCCTCCACTCAGCCCATCCCTATAAGGTGTCCCTCCACTCAGCCCATCACAGTGTGGTGTCCCTCTGCTCAGCCCATCACAGTGTGGTGTCCGTCTGCTCAGCCCATCACAGTGTGGTGTCCCTACACTCAGCCCATCACAGTGTGGTGTCCCTACACTCAGCCCATCACAGTGTGGTGTCCCTCTGCTCAGCCCGTCACAGTGTGGTGTCCCTCCACTCAGCCCATCACAGTGTGGTGTCCCTACACTCAGTCCATCACAGTGTGGTGTCCCTCCACTCAGCCCATCACAGTGTGGTGTCCCTACACTCAGTCCATCACAGTGTGGTGTCCCTCTGCTCAGCCCATCACAGTGTGGTGTCCCTCTGCTCAGCCCATCACAGTGTAGTGTCCCTCCACTCGGCCCATCACAATGTGGTGTCCCTCCACTCGGCCCATCACAGTGTGGTGTCCCTCTGCTCAGCCCATCACAGTGTGGTGTCCGTCTGCTCAGCCCATCACAGTGTGGTGTCCCTACACTCAGCCCATCACAGTGTGGTGTCCGTCTGCTCAGCCCATCACAGTGTGGTGTCCGTCTGCTCAGCCCATCACAGTGTGGTGTCCCTACACTCAGTCCATCACAGTGTGGTGTCCGTCTGCTCAGCACATCACAGTGTGGTGTCCCTCCACTCGGCCCATCACAGTGTGGTGTCCCTACACTCAGTCCATCACAGTGTGGTGTCCGTCTGCTCAGCCCATCACAGTGTGGTGTCCCTCTGCTCAGCCCATCACAGTGTGGTGTCCCTCCACTCAGCCCATCACAGTGTGGTGTCCCTACACTCAGCCCATCACAGTGTGGTGTCCCTACACTCAGCCCATCACAGTGTGGTGTCCCTACACTCGGCCCATCACAGTGTGGTGTCCGTCTGCTCAGCCCATCACAGTGTGGTGTCCGTCTGCTCAGCCCATCACAGTGTGGTGTCCCTCCACTCAGCCCATCACAGTGTGGTGTCCCTACACTCAGCCCATCACAGTGTGGTGTCCCTACACTCGGCCCATCACAGTGTGGTGTCCGTCTGCTCAGCCCATCACAGTGTGGTGTCCGTCTGCTCAGCCCATCACAGTGTGGTGTCCCTCCACTCAGCCCATCACAGTGTGGTGTCCCTACACTCAGCCCATCACAGTGTGGTGTCCCTACACTCGGCCCATCACAGTGTGGTGTCCCTACACTCAGCCCATCACAGTGTGGTGTCCCTACACTCAGCCCATCACAGTGTGGTGTCCCTACACTCAGCCCATCACAGTGTGGTGTCCCTACACTCGGCCCATCACAGTGTGGTGTCCCTACACTCAGCCCATCACAGTGTGGTGTCCCTCTGCTCAGCCCATCACAGTGTAGTGTCCCTCCACTCGGCCCATCACAATGTGGTGTCCCTCCACTCGGCCCATCACAGTGTGGTGTCCCTCTGCTCAGCCCATCACAGTGTGGTGTCCGTCTGCTCAGCCCATCACAGTGTGGTGTCCCTACACTCAGCCCATCACAGTGTGGTGTCCGTCTGCTCAGCCCATCACAGTGTGGTGTCCGTCTGCTCAGCCCATCACAGTGTGGTGTCCCTACACTCAGTCCATCACAGTGTGGTGTCCGTCTGCTCAGCACATCACAGTGTGGTGTCCCTCCACTCGGCCCATCACAGTGTGGTGTCCCTACACTCAGTCCATCACAGTGTGGTGTCCGTCTGCTCAGCCCATCACAGTGTGGTGTCCCTCTGCTCAGCCCATCACAGTGTGGTGTCCCTCCACTCAGCCCATCACAGTGTGGTGTCCCTACACTCAGCCCATCACAGTGTGGTGTCCCTACACTCAGCCCATCACAGTGTGGTGTCCCTACACTCGGCCCATCACAGTGTGGTGTCCGTCTGCTCAGCCCATCACAGTGTGGTGTCCGTCTGCTCAGCCCATCACAGTGTGGTGTCCCTCCACTCAGCCCATCACAGTGTGGTGTCCCTACACTCAGCCCATCACAGTGTGGTGTCCCTACACTCGGCCCATCACAGTGTGGTGTCCGTCTGCTCAGCCCATCACAGTGTGGTGTCCGTCTGCTCAGCCCATCACAGTGTGGTGTCCCTCCACTCAGCCCATCACAGTGTGGTGTCCCTACACTCAGCCCATCACAGTGTGGTGTCCCTACACTCGGCCCATCACAGTGTGGTGTCCCTACACTCAGCCCATCACAGTGTGGTGTCCCTACACTCAGCCCATCACAGTGTGGTGTCCCTACACTCAGCCCATCACAGTGTGGTGTCCCTACACTCGACCCATCACAGTGTGGTGTCCGTCTGCTCAGCCCATCACAGTGTGGTGTCCGTCTGCTCAGCCCATCACAGTGTGGTGTCCCTCCACTCAGCCCATCACAGTGTGGTGTCCCTACACTCGGCCCATCACAGTGTGGTGTCCGTCTGCTCAGCCCATCACAGTGTGGTGTCCCCTGCCCACTTCTATCAAGGTGTCTTGTCCCTTCACTGAGGGATGGATGCGAAGGGCAGTTTGATCATAGTTTGTGATACCGTCACGTTGTATGATATATGGAACAGTCCATGATGGTGACTCAATTCCAACAAGAATATATAGTGTCTTCAGGCTGGGTGATGGATTGTTGAGATGAAATCCAGATAGCAGCTCTGGCAAGATTCCTATCTCACCACGGACAACCAAATGTTGCCCACGTTCCGTCATTCATAACCATATCTCCAGATAGGAGGCAAGATACGGTTGATGACAAAAGATGACGGATGATCATGCCAAACAAAGCTATCACTGCCTCAGTCTTTATCATCACTATAATTGTCAAAATTTACGTGGGTCTGAAAATTTATCTCCGCCTCTG
Source organism: Amphiduros pacificus (assembly GCA_949316495.1). Lineage (NCBI taxonomy): Eukaryota > Metazoa > Annelida > Polychaeta > Phyllodocida > Hesionidae > Amphiduros > Amphiduros pacificus. Next base: position 31,887,365 of record OX439005.1, on the reverse strand, counting down.
ACAAATAGACTTACAACAAAGGAAAGATTGGGAGATGTGTCAAGGTTGAGATGACAAGAGAAGAGGTTCATTTTATGGTGCATTGATTCTGTATGTGTAGAGGCAGGGATCCTGGAATGGTATGGTGAATGATGAAGGAAAACCTCCACAATGCAGTTACTGCTTGCTGGAACACCATATAAAATGGTGTATACCCAGAGTGTCAAATGCAATACAGGAGAGAAGAAACAAAAAAATGATGCAGATCTGTTTGTGGGAAATCCAGATCTGAGATACTAAGCAGAATATGTGTGCAGTGCTAAACTCCACTCTGCTGGAAATATTTGCCTTTGATCGCATTGAATGTGTGCATTTCAAAATGGCTAGAATCCCCCCCCCCCCATTGAGAAACTCTTAAAAAGAATGAAATGGTTCTCTGTCAAGTACTTGTCCTTTATCACAATTTGTAATCAAAAATAGATACTACAGCCAAAAAATGCAGATTGATAATTGTTGATTACATATTTTAAATGATAAAATATTTTGGATTGATGGAAGTGTATGCTAGATGGAAGTGTATACTTGATGGAGGTGTATGCTAGATGGAAGTGTATACTTGATGGAAATATATGGTAGATGGAAGTGTATGCTAGATGTAAGTGCATACTTGATGGAAGTGTATGCTAGATGTAAGTGTATGCTAGATGGAAGTGTATGCTAGATGTAAGTGCATACTTGATGGAAGTGTATGCTAGATGTAAGTGTATACTTGATGGAAGTGTATGCTAGATGTAAGTGTATGCTAGATGGAAGTGTATACTTGATGGAAGTGTATACTTGATGGAAGTGTATGCTAGATGTAAGTGTATGCTAGATGGAAGTGTATACTTGATGGAAGTGTATGCTAGATGGAAGTGTATACTTGATGGAAGTGTATGCTAGATGTAAGTGTATACTTGATGGAAGTGTATACTTGATGGAAGTGTATACTTGATGGAAGTGTATGCTAGATGTAAGTGTATGCTAGATGGAAGTGTATACTTGATGGAAGTGTATACTTGATGGAAGTGTATGCTAGATGTAAGTGTATGCTAGATGGAAGTGTATACTTGATGGAAGTGTATGCTAGATGGAAGTGTATACTTGATGGAAGTGTATACTTGATGGAGGTGTATGCTAGATGGAAGTGTATGCTAGATGGAAGTGTATACTTGATGGAAGTGTATACTTGATGGAAGTGTATACTTGATGGAGGTGTATGCTAGATGGAAGTGTATGCTAGATGGAAGTGTATACTTGATGGAAGTGTATACTTGATGGAAGTGTATACTTGATGGAAGTGTATACTTGATGGAAGTGTATGCTAGATGGAAGTGTATACTTGATGGAAGTGTATACTTGATGGAAGTGTATACTTGATGGAAGTGTATGCTAGATGTAAGTGTATGCTAGATGGAAGTGTATACTTGATGGAAGTGTATACTTGATGGAAGTGTATGCTAGATGTAAGTGTATGCTAGATGGAAGTGTATACTTGATGGAAGTGTATACTTGATGGAAGTGTATGCTAGATGTAAGTGTATGCTAGATGGAAGTGTATACTTGATGGAAGTGTATACTTGATGGAAGTGTATGCTAGATGTAAGTGTATGCTAGATGGAAGTGTATACTTGATGGAAGTGTATACTTGATGGAGGTGTATACTTGATTGAAGTGTATACTTGATGGAGGTGTATGCTAGATGGAAGTGTATGCTAGATGGAAGTGTATACTTGATGGAAGTGTATGCTAGATGTAAGTGTATACTTGATGGAAGTGTATACTTGATGGAAGTGTATACTTGATGGAGGTGTATGCTAGATGGAAGTGTATACTTGATGGAAGTGTATGCTAGATGTAAGTGTATACTTGATGGAAGTGTATACTTGATGGAAGTGTATACTTGATTGAAGTGTATACTTGATGGAGGTGTATGCTAGATGGAAGTGTATGCTAGATGTAAGTGTATACTTGATGGAAGTGTATGCTAGATGGAAGTGTATACTTGATTGAAGTGTATACTTGATGGAGGTGTATGCTAGATGGAAGTGTATGCTAGATGGAAGTGTATGCTTGATGGAAGTGTATACTTGATGGAAGTGTATACTTGATGGAAGTGTATGCTTGATGGAAGTGTATGCTTGATGGAAGTGTATACTTGATTGAAGTGTATACTTGATGGAGGTGTATGCTAGATGGAAGTGTATGCTAGATGTAATTGTATACTTGATGGAAGTGTATGCTAGATGGAAGTGTATGCCTGATGGAAGTGTATGCTAGATGGAAGTGTATGCTAGATGGAAGTGTATGCTAGATGGAAGTGTATGCCTGATGGAAGTGTATACTTGATGGAGGTGTATGCTAGATGGAAGTGTATGCTTTATGGATGTGATTGCTTGATGGAGTACTGAGCTTGATGGAGGTGTATGCTTGATGGATCTGCATGCTTGATGGATCTGCATGCTTGATGGAGGACTGTATGTTTGATGGAGGACTGTATGTTTGATGGGGATCAATGTGTCAGAACTGGTTTCTAGTGCGTGACACCCAGCACGTTATTGTCACTTGCAGCTGTACTGACGCCAGTCTGACCTGCAGGGGAGTGGCACAAAGTCGGTGTAACAACTAATGTACAGAGTGGGTTGAGGGAATCAGGGCAATCTGACACCAGTCTGATCTGCAGGGGAGAGGCAAGGCATACATTGACAGAGTCAGTGTAACAACTAATGTACAGAGTGGGTTGAGGGAATCAGGGCAATCTGACACCAGTCTGACCTGCAGGGGAGAGGCAAGGCATACATTGACAGAGTTGGTGTAACAACTAATGTACAGAGTGGGTTGAGGGAATCAGGGCAATCTGACACCAGTCTGATCTGCAGGGGAGAGGCAAGGCATACATTGACAGAGTCGGTGTAACAACTAATGCACAGAGTGGGTTGAGGGAATCAGGGCAATCTGGCACCAGTCTGACCTGCAGGGGAGAGGCAAGGCATACATTGACAGAGTCGGTGTAACAACTAATGCACAGAGTGGGTTGAGGGAATCAGGGCAATCTGGCACCAGTCTGACCTGCAGGGGAGAGGCAAGGCATACATTGACAGAGTCAGTGTAACAACTAATGTACAGAGTGGGTTGAGGGAATCAGGGCAATCTGACACCAGTCTGATCTGCAGGGGAGAGGCAAGGCATACATTGACAGAGTCGGTGTAACAACTAATGCACAGAGTGGGTTGAGGGAATCAGGGCAATCTGGCACCAGTCTGACCTGCAGGGGAGAGGCAAGGCATACATTGACAGAGTCGGTGTAACAACTAATGCACAGAGTGGGTTGAGGGAATCAGGGCAATCTGGCACCAGTCTGACCTGCAGGGGAGAGGCAAGGCATACATTGACAGAGTCGGTGTAACAACTAATGCACAGAGTGGGTTGAGGGAATCAGGGCAATCTGACACCAGTCTGATCTGCAGGGGAGAGGCAAGGCATACATTGACAGAGTCGGTGTAACAACTAATGCACAGAGTGGGTTGAGGGAATCAGGGCAATCTGGCACCAGTCTGACCTGCAGGGGAGAGGCAAGGCATACATTGACAGAGTCGGTGTAACAACTAATGCACAGAGTGGGTTGAGGGAATCAGGGCAATCTGACACCAGTCTGATCTGCAGGGGAGAGGCAAGGCATACATTGACAGAGTCGGTGTAACAACTAATGCACAGAGTGGGTTGAGGGAATCAGGGCAATCTGGCACCAGTCTGACCTGCAGGGGAGAGGCAAGGCATACATTGACAGAGTCGGTGTAACAACTAATGCACAGAGTGGGTTGAGGGAATCAGGGCAATCTGGCACCAGTCTGACCTGCAGGGGAGAGGCAAGGCATACATTGACAGAGTCGGTGTAACAACTAATGCACAGAGTGGGTTGAGGGAATCAGGGCAATCTGACACCAGTCTGATCTGCAGGGGAGTGGCAAGGCATACATTGACAGAGTCGGTGTAACAACTAATGTACAGAGTGGGTTGAGGGAATCAGGGCAATCTGGCACCAGTCTGACCTGCAGGGGAGAGGCAAGGCATACATTGACAGAGTCAGTGTAACAACTAATGTACAGAGTGGGTTGAGGGAATCAGGGCAATCTGACACCAGTCTGATCTGCAGGGGAGAGGCAAGGCATACATTGACAGAGTCGGTGTAACAACTAATGTACAGAGTGGGTTGAGGGAATCAGGGCAATCTGACACCAGTCTGATCTGCAGGGGAGAGGCAAGGCATACATTGACAGAGTCAGTGTAACAACTAATGTACAGAGTGGGTTGAGGGATTCAGGGCAATCTGATGCCAGTCTGACCTGCAGGGGAGAGGCAAGGCATACATTGACAGAGTCAGTGTTACAACTAATGTACAGAGTGGGTTGAGGGAATCAGGGCAATCTGACACCAGTCTGACCTGCAGGGGAGAGGCAAGGCATACATTGACAGAGTCAGTGTAACAACTAATGTACAGAGTGGGTTGAGGGATTCAGGGCAATCTGATGCCAGTCTGACCTGCAGGGGAGAGGCAAGGCATACATTGACAGAGTCAGTGTAACAACTAATGTACAGAGTGGGTTGAGGGAATCAGGACAGAAGGAAGTGTGCAGAGGGGGTTGACAGACTCCGAGCTGTAGCTAGTGTACAGAGTGGGTTGATGGAATCAGGACAGAAGGAAGTGTGCAGAGGGGGTTGACAGACTCCGAGCTGTAGCTAGTGTACAGAGTGGGTTGATGGAATCAGGACAGAAGGAAGTGTGCAGAGGGGGTTGACAGACTCCGAGCTGTAGCTAGTGTACAGAGTGGGTTGATGGAATCAGGACAGAAGGAAGTGTGCAGAGGGGGTTGACAGACTCCGAGCTGTAGCTAGTGTACAGAGTGGGTTGATGGAATCAGGACAGAAGTGTGCAGACGGGGTTGACAGACTTTAAGCTGCAGCTAGTGTACAGCGTGGGTTGAGAGAATCAGGGCAGAAGGAAGTGTGCAGAGGGGGTTGATAGACTTAGTGTAATAATTTATCTACAACCTGGATTGGCTGAATCAGGCAACTATTGTAAAGGGTAGAATGAAAGACAAGACAGCCAATATTATACATAGTGGGTTGGCAGCCTCAGGTGACAGACAGTATTACAGATTGAGGAGAGAGAGAGAGTCAAGGCACATAGACTCAGGGTGACAAGTAATATACACAGTGGATATGCAGGTGTAGGACCAATTTGGGAGGTTTCAATGCATATTTCTTAGGGCCACCAAAAATTAGTTACTTATGTATATGTATGCAAGCAAATACTGATATGGAAACTTGAATGGCCGACTAACAGACAGCCATAGGAAAGAGACTCACATCAATTAGGTACTGGGATGCAGGCCAGGTAGTGATGTGCAAGCTAGACACTAGGATGCAGGACAGATTGTGATATACAGGTATGATACTGGGATGCAGGCCAGGTAGTGATATGCAGGCTAGGCAATAGGATGTAGGCCAGGCACTAGGATGCAGGGCAGGTTGTGATATGCAAGCTAGACACTAGGATGCAGGCTAGACACTAGGATGCAGGCCAGGCACTAGGATGCAGGGCAGGTTGTGATATGCAGGTATGATACTGAGATGCAGGCCAGGCACTGATATGCAGTCTAGACACTAGGATGTAGGCCAGGCACTAGGATGCAGGACAGATTGTGATATACAGGTATGATACTGGGATGCAGGCCAGGTAGTGATATGCAGGCTAGGCAATAGGATGTAGGCCAGGCACTAGGATGCAGGGCAGGTTGTGATATGCAAGCTAGACACTAGGATGCAGGCTAGACACTAGGATGCAGGCCAGGCACTAGGATGCAGGGCAGGTTGTGATATGCAGGTATGATACTGAGATGCAGGCCAGGCACTGATATGCAGTCTAGACACTAGGATGTAGGCCAGGCACTAGGATGCAGGGCAGATTGTCATATATAGGTATGATACTGAGATGCAGGCCAGGTACTGATATGCAGGCTAGACACTAGGACAGGTTGCGATAAGCAGGTGAGAGACTGGGATGCAGGTTAGAAACTGGAATGCAGGCTGGATACATTTCTACAGAGATGCAGATTAGATACTGGGATACAGGTTAAGCATTGGTTGCAGGCAAGATACTGGGATGCTGCAGGCTAGATACTTAGGTATTGGGATGATGAATAGATATTAGAATGCAGCTAGATACTGGGATGTAGACTAGATACTGGGATGAGCACTGGTGTGCAGGCTTAATACTAGTGTGCAGGACAGATACCGGGATCCAGACTAGAAACTGGGATGCGGAGCCAGATATGGTGATGCAGGCTAAGTATTGGGATGCAGGCTAGATGCTGGTATGTAGACTAGATACTGGCTAGGTATTGGGTTACAGGCTAGTAGAGCCAGATACGGGGATGAAGGCCTAGAATGTGGGCTGAATACCAGGATGAAGGTTAAATACATGGATGCAGGGTGAGTTTTTTTGGGATACAGGCTAGATACTGGGATTTAGGCAAGGTACTGGAATATAAGTAAGGTACTGGGATACATACTAGATACTGGGATATGAACTGAGATGTGGGCCAGGTACTGAGATGTATGCTTGGTACTGGGAGGCAAACTAGGCACTAAAATGCAGACCAGGTGCGGGGTTGCAAGCTAGGTGCTGGTATGCAGGCTAGAAACTGGGATAGAGGCTAGATATTGGTATGCAGGCCTTGACACAAGAATTTATTCTAGACACTGGGATGTAGGCTAGGCTCTGGGATGCAGGCTAGGTACTGGTATGCAGGCTTCACTCTGGGGATACAGGCTAAATACTTGTGATACAGATTAGATACTAGGATGCAGACTAGGGACTGGGATGCAGGCTGTGTACTGGGATGCAGGCTAAATACATAGATGCAGACTGGGTACTTGGATGCAGGCTCTGTACTGGGATACAGCCTAGATCCATGGACTCAACTGTGTACTGGGATACAGGCTGTGTACTGGGATGCAGGCTGTGTACTGGGATTCAGACTATGTACTGGGGTGCAGGCTGTGTACTGGGATGCAGACTGTGTACTGGGATGCAGGCTGTGTACTGGGATGCAGTCTGTGTACTGGGATGCAGACTGTGTACTGGGATGCAGACTGTGTACTGGGATACAGGCTGTGTATTAGGATACATGCTGTGTACTGGGATGCAGGCTGTGAACTGGGATGCAGGCTGTGTATTGGGATGCAGGCTGTGTACTGGGATGCAGGCTGTGTATTGGGATACATGCTCTGTACTGGGATGCAGGCTGTGTACTGGGATGCAGGCTGTGTACTGGGATTCAGACTATGTACTGGGTAGCAGGCTGAATACATGGATACAGGCTGTGTACTGGGATGCAGGCTGTGTACTGGGATGCAGGCTGCTGTGTACTGGGGTGCAGGCTGAATACATGAATAGAGGCTGTGTACTGGGATACAGGCTGTGTACTGGGATACAGGCTGTGTACTGGGATGCAGTCCGAGTACTGGGGTGCAGGCTGTGTACTTGGATCCAGGCTGTGTACTGGGGTGCAGGCTGAATACATGGATAGAGGCTGTGTACTGTGATGCAGACTATGTACTTGGATCCAGGCTGTGTACTGGAATGCAGGCTGTGTACTGTGATGCAGACTGTGTACTTGGATCCAGGCTGTGTACTGGGATGCAGTCCGGGTACTGGGATCCAGGCTGTGTACTGGGATGCAGGCTGTGTACTGGGATGAAGGCTGTGTACTGTGATACAGACTGTGTACTTGGATCCAGGCTGTGTACTAGGATGCAGGCTGTGTACTGTGATACAGACTGTGTACTGGGATACAGGCTGTGTACTGGGATACAGGCTGTGTACTGGGATGCAGGCTGTGTACTGGGATGCAGGCTGTGTACTGGGATCCAGGCTGTGTACTGGGATCCAGGCTGTGTACTGGGATACAGGCTGTGTACTGGGATACAGGCTGTGTACTGGGATACAGGCTGTGTACTGGGATGCAGGCTGTGTACTGGGATGCAGGCTGTGTACTGGGATCCAGGCTGTGTACTGGGATGCAGGCTGCGTACTGGGATGCAGGCTGTGTACTGGGATGCAGGCTGTGTACTGGGATGCAGGCTGCGTACTGGGATGCAGGCTGCGTACTTGGGTGCAGGCTGTGTACTGGGATACAGGCTGTGTACTGGGATGCAGGCTGTGTACTGGGATGCAGTCCGGGTACTGGGGTGCAGGCTGTGTACTGGGATGCAGGCTGTGTACTGGGATGCAGGCTGTGTACTAGGATGCAGGCTGTGTACTGGGATGCAGTCCGGGTACTGGGGTGCAGGCTGTGTACTGGGATGCAGGCTGCGTACTGGGATGCAGGCTGCGTACTGGGATGCAGGCTGTGTACTGGGATACAGGCTGTGTACTGGGATGCAGGCTGTGTACTGGGATGCAGTCCGGGTACTGGGGTGCTGGCTGTGTACTGGGATACAGGCTGTGTACTGGGATGCAGGCTGTGTACTGGGATGCAGGCTGCGTACTGGGATGCAGGCTGTGTACTGGGATGCAGGCTGTGTACTGGGATGCAGGCTGACCCCTGTAAGAGGCTGCCCATACATTACATCATTCCGGTGGCCTGCACCACAGGCAAGACATTGTAGGGGGACTGAGTGGCAGGGAGACTGTGTGAAGCTGGCAGCACAGCTGGTGATCACACGATGACAGACACAAACCTGTGGAATACCGTTCTCCGGGTCCTCAAGAAGATCTATCTCAGACACTTACAAATCACATTGGAATAATTATAACACTGATATTCAATCTACTTCTATCAAAACCATTCAGAAAATCCACAATATTCTGACAATATTAAAAGGATATATACACACCACTGGAAATAATTCTTTGATATTCATTCATAAATGTTCATTCATAGACTGTGTACAGAGGAGGTTGCTTTTAGCTTTGAGGATTGAGTGGTGGGTTGATGTGTGCTAATATTGTATGTATAAAACGTGTCTTGGTAGAGATGGCAGATACTGGGTGACCACTGAACCAATTCCACTGGTTTTCCGAACACTTTCAAATCAAAGCCGATAGGTTGGATATTCTAGCAGCAGTGTACAGCACAGGAATTGCTTTGATTTCTGTGATATAGCCAACATTCTGCTGGAGGTCAACGATAAAGATTTAAAGCATTTTTGAGATGAGAATGCCTTCTGCCGTGCTTTATGGGTGTGGTGGAGTGATGAATGGCAGGATTTTGGTCCTTCGGGTATGAGATATGGGCTGGTGTTTTAGGTCGACACCAATCACTGCACTTGTGTTTATATATGCACCAGCCTTGAGGCATCATCGTACAATAGCCAAGACGTCTGAGAGCCGGCAAGCACCAGCGGCCTCGTTGCCGGCGTATTACTCACGACTGATCCATGCCTTCACTTGGCTCTAATGGTGGACGATATATTGACTCACCACTGATGTCCATGCAACATGTTGCCATTCTTGACCCTGCGCCGACCAGTCTGGCAATGAATGAAGCCACAACACACTGATGGGGCACCAGAACACTAAAACATGCCTTCACCACAAGTTGAATTAAGACATTGCATGTCCAACAATACAAAAAAGATGAATTAAAACTCTTAATTGGGACAGGAATTTACCTAATACTCAGTCATTTGCAGTCTAATAATGACATCAACTTGATGATATAACACTGCAAACAGCACATTAATGCGATCTTTGTAGAGCCAATATTTGTAGACAAATGGCACCAGTACTTAAATCAACCTCAGCATCAAAACGATTATGATTCCATCAGCATATGCCTTGCAAGCAAACATCCATTGAAACAAACATGTAATCAGCCAGAGAGCAATGGCCGGATAATTGAAACAACACACTGACTACCATCATGGCATGGGGTCTCTCCCATGCAAGACATGAGATGAAATATTAATAGCTGTGTTCAGGTGTACTTAAGGTCTCTGTACTAAGTGGCAACTCACCAAGAAATCCCACATCTGTGTGTCATTAGACCTGGCCTTGTATTTCTACTTGCCGTGTTGACCAAGATATGTTCTTTTCCATCTGAACAAAATAAATGATTATGTGAAAACAATATGGAATTTAACTAATAACCTTCTCTACTTAGCTGTGAACGTAATGGGTTGAGCACACTACCATTCAGCCACATTCACATCTTTTATCAAACCTATTGGTATATTAGACCTTATCATATTCTCACATATGAACCATTATATGTCATATACTTGGATCTTTACAGCCAGTAAGATGAGAGTAGCTTTATAGTGATCTTGGATTTGTTTAATAACATTCAGAAGTGTCAGCATCATAGACACTGGATATAACTAATTAAGACAGTGATGTAGTCAAGTATGGTTCGTTGGGCACCGTGCTACCTTGGTTTAGATACCATCTTGTGTTTACAGGGACCTGCACCACCACGCCCTGCACGCACCCCAACCCAGGACCTCCTGGAATGGTGCAAGGAGGTCACCAAGGGTTACAAAGGGGTCAAGGTCACCAACATGACGACGTCCTGGAGGAATGGTTTGGCCTTCTGCTCCATTATTCACAGATACCGACCTGATCTCATGTGAGTACCTTTCATAACTGCCAATCTTTTCTAAAGTAATGGATGTGATGTGGAGAAAAGAGGGCATTAGATATTTATTATAACATAGAAGTATATTGTGTAGTAAATTATATCTCATAGCAGCCACAAATTGCCTTTTCCTTATGAGAGAAATGGTTGTAGTATCTTAAAGGACAACAACACTCTCATAACACATTATATATAAACAGAATATGTTTTTTTTCTCCAAAATTATATGAATATAGTTATATTTTAATGTCAAAAATAAAATCCCAAATATCTCAACAAAATGATTAAATTATAACATTATTCTATTCTAATCCTTTCAGGAGAACAGTATTTTTGTTATTGCATTTATGAAGAAGGGGTGCATAATGCCTCTTTAATTACGAATCTTGCAGAGACTGATAATTATGTATCATAAGAAATATTTTTAAGATAATCTTAAAACCTCACCTCGATTACTAATGGATCTCACTGGTCTTCTTGTGCCTATTTAAACTGGAATTATTTTCAGCTTTATATCAGAAATTAAATCATGTTATAAAAACAACTTGGAAATATATGGACAATTCAGAAAGAATGTATTTACCACAGCAGTGTTCAACTTGTCTCAGTAGATATGGTTTTTTTCAATATTGAGGCAGAAGCTTTCTAGAAGTCCTCTAGATCTGCAGTGATTAGTTTTTGGAGAAATTATAAAAATTTATCCTGCTATAGAGGAACAATATAATTTATTGGCTATTCTTACTTTGCAAGGATCACCCGGCCACCATGCCTACATTATGATATATTATTGCCCAGGATATGTGAAGTGAGATGATCCTATTTTGATCTTTTATTTTTCAGAGATTATGCTTCCTTGTCTCCTCATGATATTAAGGGAAACTGCAAAAAGGTGAGTACAAACTGCCATATATGTAATAGATCAAGTTCATGAAAAGTGAAAATCTTTATCGCATGCCATCCATTTACACTACTACAAAATAACTTGTTTTTTTAAAGCTTTCATATCAAAATTACACATTAAAAGAATCGTTTCTTAGTAATTCAACATTGACAGAATGAAACAAAATTTAAAATTCTCTAAAAAATGATATTCTCTGATGAAAGGCCTCTTGATATTTTTGTTCAGAATGTTGTTTTTTTTCTCAGTCATTTCTATCTCCTTGGGCACCAGGCTTTCCCTTATAGAGTGTCTTATCTACCAGCAATATTTTCATGCTTATTGAAATTAAAGAGTATGGTTTAGATCTTCAAATTTAAACCATGATTGCATCATATGAAGATCTTGACCTATCTTGACCTACATTTTATGGTCATATGACGCAATCTCTGAAAAACTTGTGAATGTCATAAGTTGAGAACAAATAACGATAGCTTCACCAAAGTTAAACCATAGATGCACCTTATGAATGTCTTGAAATGGTGCCTTGATTGGTGACCTTGACCTTCACTCCGTGACCTACATTTTAAAGTAATTTAATCCAATCTCTGAAAATCAAATTGAGATAGCCTCACTAAATTTAAACCATTGATGCATAAAAGGCCTAAATATGCTCTCCTTACACTGTTGCTATAAGCCGAGGAATCTTCCATCTCTGACAGGTGTTTTGAAAACACCTGTTTTACAAATATGACAATCATGACAATCAGATCCTTGGCATCATAGATATATATGTTATCAATCTGGAGATATGGGAATGGGCAATCTTGGGAATGGCAGACAGCCTTTACCTGGTTCTCCCTGCTTTTAAACCATGAGAAACCATTTGCATAGCAAACAGAAATTACTGAAAGACTGAAAGAAATTGGCTTCAATGATTCAGAGATAAAACTGGCAACATGGAGATAGAAGCGATTCATCTTCAGTTTGTTCATATCCACATATATTGCAATAAAAATGATGAAGCAAAGCTTGGTGCTGACTGATGTGGCCACCAGGTGGCAATATACACCCAGGTCTTGCAAGTTGACAAGCCAAATTGGCAAGAGGTCATCATTCATGATGCAATGTCAGCGAGCGAGCTAGGATGTCTTCTCTTTGACTCAACCCCCATCTACCACCGAGTTCAACTCCCTGGATGCCGATAAAAACAAATCCACCAACTTGCCAGTGTCTTGTGAAGTTTTTGAGACTTGACACCAGTGGCCATTTTTCATGACACAGCAAAGCTTGTTTATGGCCTGTTAAAGCTTGGCTTGGAGCCCTTAAGACGGGCACAGGCGGTGATTTACACGGCGGGTACGCATGCGCGGGAGGATGAGACCGAGCACTGTGTAAAATGTTAATACTGACGAGATGAAGTGAGGTGGTGGGCAGGTATAATAGACTGGCAGAACGAATCCCTCTTGATCCAGGTGCTCGTCCCAGGAGAGGTGTAGCAATCTAGTCTACTTCCAACACAAGTCTCACCTCACCAGTAATTGTTACAGACATACTTGCCTCACACATATACACAGAGAAATTACTCACAAACTGACCTGGGTGGGTTTTCCCCCCTTTTCGTTTATTTAATATATAATTTTTGTTTATTGAACAATATTTAGATAAACATAATTAGGTATTTGATTTTTTTTTTAGTAAATGGTTATATCTTTAAGTTATATTGATTGATGTGTTTAAATACAATTGCACTTTCTTATGTGGATTTTGCTGTATTTACAAGATGTTGATTTTATGCAATAGTCAGTTGAAGCCCCATCACAGCTCTTAATATATTTAGCACACTCATGTAAAATGTCTGAATAAATAATATATAAGACTATGACCACATGCTGAGATTATAAATTATGGTCTATATGAAAAGCACATGCCTTATTAAAGGCATACTTCCTCTCTTTAACAAGATTCTTCAGTTTTGGAAACAGTAAATCATCAGCAAGCTTCCTCCCATAAGTAGCCTCTTAGTATATGCTTCACCTCCTCATGAGATCATTCTCATAAAAAGAACTTTTTTTTTTTCATTTGTCATTTACTTTAAAGCTTGGAAGCTGAAAACTTCATTTTTAAAAAATGAGAGAGAAAAACTTTATTGTCACATTAAACAAATGTTTTCATTGTTAATCTGAATTAGTTTGATTGCTGAAGCAAATTGATTGTTATTAGTGTTTACAACTTTAAGTCATGAGATTGCAGCCTTCCGTGTTCACTTGTTAGTGCTTTAAAAAGACTGTGAAGTGATGCTAAGAGGAGTGTAGATTTATATGGAGTTGACATGACACAGTACCACAGGTGACGTGAACTCTCCCTGTCAGACTCCTGTACTTCATCATGCTTATTGCCATTCTCACTGCTCAAGACTCAAGCTTCATGCTCGAAGCTCGCAAAGCTTGAGACCTGAGAAATGATATTCTTCCATCTAGATAGGCTGAATCGGTTTATACTCAAGACTACTGTTGTAAAACAAGGTTAAAAAATGGAATGGTCAACACTGTATTATCAGCACCCCAACTTTATGCTGAAATCTAGTAAAGCCTTTCTGGTTTAATTGACTGAGAAATAATAATCTTCCATCTTAACATGCTGAATTGGTTTATACTCAAGATTACTGTTGCAAAACAATACAAAAGGTTTGTAATGGACATGACTGTATTCTTTTGTACTCCAAATATAAAGGAAGATTCAGGCTTTCCCATAGCAAGAAGACAAATCACCACTTTAAATCACTGGCTGTTAGATAATCTGATGGAGATTTTATCATTGTATGAAAGACAGTAATCTAATATTTGCCTTATCTAATTAGGCAGGAAAGTGAGAATGATCCCTCTTGTGGAATTTATCAAACAAATCACAGCATTAGGATCAATATCAATTAACCACCCGTTTCCTGATTCTGCCCTTTACACTAGGTGAACTGCTATAGGTGAGGGGGACAATGACATCACAAACGCCATCGCCATAGCAACGGCCACTAAAGCTGCATTGTTGTGGATGTCATTAGGAGGAGAAATGACTTGCTATATTAAGTGTTGCTCCCCATGAATGTCCATATATTAACTCTTATTTCCTGTTTTATATTCAGGAGTTTCATAACATGCTAAAGTAGAGGGCACAATGATCGTAGAAGCGGCCTCAAATTTAATAATTGTTGATTTAATGGGTAGGTTGCACATAAATGTAGCATAAACCCTGATAGTGTTTGGTGATATCTGTTGAGCTGACTGGCTTTGATGGCCTGTGACAGCTGAGCGTGTACTTCATCGTATGGTGGTGAAGCTCCGCGGGACAAGTGCAGATCCTATATAAAGCACTCAGACTGCCCTTGTATGCATATAGATTCTCGTCCAGAACTCTGCCAACTCATGGGCATGTGTGGGGGGCTCTTCAGATCAAACTGCCCCTGTATGCATATAGATTCTCGTCCAGAACTCCAGCATCTCATGGGCATGAATGGGGGGCTCTCCAGACCAGATTGCCCTTGTGTGCATTTAGATTCTCATCCAGAACTCTGCCATCTTATGGGCATGTGTGGGTGGCTCTCCAGGTCAAACTGCCCTTGTATGCATATAGATTCTCGTCCAGAACTCCGGCATCTCATGGGCATGTGTAAGGGACTCTCCAGATCAAACTGCCCTGTATGCATATAGATTCTCGTCCAGAACTTCGGCATCTCATGGGCATGGAAGACTCCAATTAAGACCAAAAAATTGCTGGCATGGGAGCCACCCAGAGCTCTAGATTCATTTGGCTTGATAATTGACAAAGTATATAATTAATTTAACTAAAATTGAAAAAAACAAAAACATATTGGGGTCAAAATAAGACCATAAGTTACTAATAATGATAAGTAGGTTATTGAACTTTGAAGATAATTATAATTTACACCAGGCTGCAAATGTGTGAATTGTTGATGATAAATATTGAAATAAGACTGAGTCAGACCAAACTGAGTCAGCAATAGCATCGTCTGGGGTGGCCGCCAAAGAGCTTGCAAATCGGCCAATGTCCATTTTACTGAGTCAGGCAAGAGTTTTTACTCCTTGGCAAATTCTAGTGTCTGGGCATCTGTCTCTTTTTTTTTAACACAAAAATTTAGAACAAATAAGGTTTGGTTCTTGAAACTTAGAGCATTGATGCATCAAATGAAATGGTGGCACACTTTGTTCGTTCATGAACTCTTTGGGTTTAATGACAAAATAGTAGGCACTTTTACCTCAAGTTATGATTTGTTTACCAAAAGAGAGACCATACTTGCTTGTCTTCCATCATGGGTTAGCACATTCAAAACCATCTGCACTATAAGTTTGCTCAGTCTGTGCAAACCAGTGAACTGTGTGGACCCTTATCTCTCCCCACCCCTAAAATATTTGGAGCTTTATAAAGCAAGATAATTTAATGTCTCTTGATCTGGCTTAGGCTTGTAGATTGATATATTGATTCCTGTAGGCAACTTTGTTTAAGCTTGGAATATCTGCATTATCTTATTTATAGAATAGCGCATGATGGTAGACACATAAATATTAATCATTTCATTTTTTTTCTTTTGAAATTGGATATAAAATGTGTATTGGGAATGGAGGATGGACCAGGAGGGCTGGAGGATTGTGAAAGTTTTTACTTTTGGTCTGATTGATTATTTCCATTTTTTTAAATAATTTCAAAAGACAATTTGTACAGGGATTTTAGAGTGGACATAAAGGGTTGGCAGAATGTGGAATGTTTTTTTTAAATCTCTAATCAGTTATTTAAATTTTCAACAAACGAAAAATAAAATGTATATTGGAATTTAAGGATGGGTAGAATAGGTTGGAGGAAGGTAGTCTAAGAATATTAATTTTTTTAATCTTTAATAAGTTATTTCGATTTTTCAATAAATGTATATTTTAATTTGAGGGTGGATAAAGAGAGGGTGGGGGTGATGGAGGATGTTTGAGTCTTCTTTCTGTTGGGCATCTTCATTGCTGTAACATGGGGAGCAGTAGTATATTACTGCACCCATTATGATCTGCAATGCCATATTCAACATTACATGATAAGCCTCCAGATTTATGCCTCCTGCACGGCAGACACTAACAGCTCAAATCTATCAATTTGGGACATTTAATGAGACAGCAAGCTCTTGTGGTACATTAGGCAGGAGTGAATGGATTTATGGTCTTCCAATGAAAATGTTTGTAGAAGCGCACTCTTGTCATCGGAGGCTCAGTATGTTTTACCATAGGAATTATAGTGATCAGAAGTAAATCACTTTTACCCCAGGCATGCCCAATCCTAGATTTGTGGAGGTTTCACTAAAGAAAAAAATTGGAAAATGATTTATTTCTTATATAGTCTATTGCTTTTTCTAAAAGCAGTTCAGGACTTACATAATTATATGTTCACATGATATGATCATTTTTCATTTTTCAACCCAAAAAATACATAATGATCAAAAATGATGATGATAAATGATGATTTGAAATGAGGAGAAAAAAAAGAAAGTAAATATTCCACAGAGAATATCAATTACAGTAATTAATCCTGAATAAAGTTATAACCAAGACAAAACGGAAAGGGTCATGATAATAAAGGCAGAGATAGGTATAAATATAGACAAGTTGAAATAAGTGTTTGAAACAAGTTTTTGAAATTGATCAGTATTGGTCTTCATGGTCTTCACAAGACTGGCGTCACTTTCAAAATATACAATGGAAGTTTTATCCTCATCTAATTAAGGAAAAAAAAAACACTTTGTCCATCATTAAGTCAACCCAGCTGATGATTCTATTAATATCTTTGACATTTTTGCATGGATACATATTCATTTCTGGCAAGCTGGCAGATTGCTGGGCAAACATTGGGTAGCATAGAGTCAAATAGTGCGGGCCTATATTCTCCTCATGCCAGTTGTGGCGTTCTCATATCCATCTCAGCAGTGAGCAGACTGGAATACCCAGCAGGGCCACATTCATTCCCATAAAGTATGCGAAGTTATATTTCAACCTGCTCATAAACTTCCCTTCTGTATCGTATTTGTGACAGCTCCACCACGTCATGAGTTTCATCTGAGGTCCTTTGTTCCCTAAAGTCCTTATTTATCTGAGGTATTTATGTACCTGAGGTCCTTTATGCATCTCAGGTCTGTATTTAACTGAAGTCTATGTTCACCTGAAGTTCTTTACTTCTCTCATTTGCATTTCATTTTGAAACTCCCAAATCAGTTATCTGATTATTATGATTCGAATGTGTCAAATTTGCCAATTATCCTTAACTGAAAGGGAGTGGCTATATAATAAGTTATAAATGACATCATGCTACTTGAATTGACTCCTACTGGCCTTGTAGTGATTCAGGGTGTGACTTAAAATAAGATCATGCAACTTGAATGGACTCCTACTGGCCTTGTAGTGATTCAGGGTGTGACTTAAAATGACACCATGCTACTTGAATTGACTCCAATTATAGCTTAATAAAGAGTAAAATTGTGAATACTATTCTGGTTTATTTGACAACAAAAAAGTCAAGCCTTTGTTATGTACCTAACATCCAGTTTAGTTGGGAGTATATTTTCATGCAGAAATACTCAGCTAAATGTTGTGGCTTGAAGAATCTGTCAAACTATCAAAGAAATACTGTTTCCTTACAGCCCCACGTAATGAAGCCATTTGGAAGCAAATTCCCCAACCCTTATTACCCTGCAGCCTTTGTGGCCCTCGTCTATGTATTTAAGTAAGGCTGCTCCTGTGCTCGGGGAAGATCCCTCATGTAAACCTAAACAGCCAATTCTAGACTGCTTCTGAATTTGCCTTGAAGCATCTTTAGAAGATGTAAATAAAAACTGAGGTGCAAGTATATATATATATGTATGTATATATTGGGAGAAGATTCGCAGAAGAAGTAGGATTGTTAGTATGGTTGGCTTTGTTGATTATGGATGCGGGATGTGTTGGAGTCGGAAGAAAGCTTGACACAGATATGTTAAGATGGATACCCCGGCAAGCTCTTAGTGTGCACTATGTATGCAGGCACTGACACTGCCAATTGCACCTCGCCACCCGCATTTCTTCTTCCGCTTGTAATACAAGCACACGTAAGACCTCGGCAGAATGGGGATGCAGGGACCAATTGCTGTGCCCGCCACTGACGGCGCTCATATATAACGCATTGCCATGGAGACGTGCTTGTCACTTTATCGTTGGATGGTCATTACAGAAACATCCACATCAAAATGAGACCTTTTTTTTTCAAAGTACTTTATAAATATTTCCGTTCTGAATGATGAATGTCATTCACACATCAAAATGGCCAAATCCTTGTTTTTATTGCATCTGATCATCCAAGCTAATTAAGTTTGAGCGTCAAGTTCAATTCCACAAGTAAACTATTTCCCACGCCCACTAGAACATGACTGGGCCCAACATAGATGTAGGTTTTCACTTGATTGGCTTGGTTAGGTCTGTTTAATTGATGACTGCCAATGAAAACAAAGTCGACAAGGGTTTTGAGTTGTCTTGGAACAAGGGTTTCTCCATTTGGGATTGCTCGGGCAGCAGCATACATATTCCAGTCATGTTCGGCAAGTGGGAGAAATGCTGCTGGTCGGCAAACAAATAGTAGCATCTAAGACAAGGCCTCATTGGATTTTCATGGCTCTTTACCCAGTGCAAACTCTCACCAATTTGCAATGATTTGTTATTTAAAACAAGCAACCTTTCGCGCTCAGTCGGCGAGGGGTAGTACTTGGTGGAGCTTTAGCAAAAGGCATAGTCAGGAGTGACATTCCCGGGCTGCTTACGGGCCCTCAGTCAATTTACAAAATTGCCTGTGAGCTCTGTGGAGAATTGCAATGCAGATGGAAGCCGTGCACAAACAAAACTCAAATTACAAAGAACCTACTCTGTGAGAAAATGGGTCTTGCAGACAAGCACGACTTTCCTTTCTTTTTTTTTTTTTACTCCAAATCACACATCATTATAAACATGCTGATTATTTTGCCAATTTTTGTATTCTGCTTAAATGATATACATACACACACACGTGAAATCAGACTGGAAATTTAGTTACATATGACTACATCACAGCTGGAACATGTAGTTCCACATTATAACACATGAGGTGGACCTTGACCGTCAAGAGCACTTTGTTTCTACTGGTTGGGATTTAAGAGTAAGCTGTTCTTGTGATGATGTTATGCCAAGATGTTACATATCCCACTTGACACAGTGAAACATATATACGTAGGCACCCTTATTGCAACTTGTGGCAATCTTTCAGTTTTATGTACTAAATATGTCAGGTTTCACATTCTCATCATTTATTGGAAACCTTTGAAATTTACTAAATATGTCAGGTTTCACTGCCAATTATTTATTGGAAACCTTGAAATTTACTAAATATGTCAGGTTTCTTATGCTCATCATTTATGGAAAACCTTTGAGATCTAGTTTTGCTGGATTTTCTTCCTGGCACCAAATAAAATAATTATTTGCAAGAATGTTGATTACTGCCTGTTGAGGGAACAAATAATAGTTTGACATGAAAGCTCCACTATGGAGACCAATTTATTTTCCTAAAATGTCTTTGCAGTCTACTCACAAAGTAGTGGCCTCTTTTTACAGGCTAAAAGTTTAATAGCAATGTTGTTTTCAAGCAATTTGGGATAAATCAATATTCAACAACTTACATTTTCAACAAGTTGGGAAAGAGTGGATTGAAGCAAAAGATGTTATTTTTTCCGAATTAATTTGCTATCATTATTATCGTTAATTACTCTCCTCGGCTGTCTTAATGTGATTGATTCCAAAATTTAAGATATTTATCTATGAATCTGAAATCAAAATGTTTCCATGATTTCATATTATTCATTTAGCAGTCAAATTAATCATGCACTGATGTGATATTGTACACTTTCACTTTATGAGGTTTACTTCAAACATTTCACATTTGAGACATCTGTTTGTAATTTTCTGACTTGCAGTTGCAGTGTTATTTTGTGAGAAATCTTAATAGAGTAATATATTACCAGTCTTTCCTATCCTTTTACATTTTTCCCCAGTCTTTTAACCTTTTGGAATGACCTTGAAAGTGGCTATTCTTCCTTTGAGAAACCCCATAGCTTTTATGATATAGTTAAACCTGATTTTTGTTTTTTGATATTCTATATAATATTTTCTGGTTTACCCGATCTTTGATATAAGCACATATTTGTAGAGTTTGTGATTGCATGCTATTGTTGTGGTTTACAGGCATTTGATGCAGCAGCGGCCCTGGGCATCCCTAAAGTACTAGAGCCCTCAGACATGGTGCTGCTGCAAGTACCAGACAAGCTGTGTGTCATGACATATCTCTACCAGCTCCGGTCCTACTTCACCGGACAAATCCTCGAGGTTCAGCAGATCGGGCACAATGCTCGGGAGAGCACGTACACTGTCGGAGAACATGACACCGATCAGGATTCTAGAATCTCGCGTGAAATGTACGGCAAGGAGATACAGGATGCCAGAAAATCTCCCTCGAGATCTCCAAGTAAAGAAAACACCGAAAGATCAAGTCCTGTAAAGGAAAATCTGGCAAAAAGTCCTGTTTTAGATGAAGCCAAGAACAGAAACTCCATCGCAAGTCCCAAAATAATCGAGAAAGAGAAAACGCTGAGTGGGTCAATGGTGGCCACAGCTGAATTAGCAGCATCCAGAGATAAATACTCGCCAGCCAGGAACGCCACCTCGCCGCAAAGGGAAACGTCGCCGAGAGATACGCCACCGAGGGATCAACCTCTCATGACCCGCAAACAGCTGCTCAACCCTTTCGACTCCGATGATGAGGAGATCGATCCCTATGTTCCTCCTCCGGCTCCGGTAGGGTCAACCAGTAGCCCCAATAGTAATGTGAGGTCACCAACAGGGTCAAGGTCACCAAAATATGATGTGAAAGAAGAGGTGCTGTCACCTGGTAGCAAAGAAGAGAAAGAAAAGAGGAACAGGTTCGTTTTATATAATATATATATATGGACATTTACATGTTCTATGCAAAATCCCAACTCCCTGTACACTAAACATTCATAAACATAACAACTTTCCCAACATTCACAATATCTTATCCCCAGCAAATTGCATTCTCAGGAGGTAATTATTGCCAGTCCTATTGAATGATCTAGCTTTCCATTGACAACCATTTCAATTCTGACTCCAAATGAGTCCACTTGATAGACATTACTTCAAATGTTTAGAGAAGAAAAAGAATCTGGCATGGACTATGATTAAGATATTAACCCGTTACATTTGTGAGATCAAAATGAGTCATATTAATGCAGTCCTATCTTGCTGGAATGTGTGCGGACCAGAATATCATCAAATTTGACCTAGATGTCTTATCATTTGTTTATATACCTTTCACCTGATATGAAAAGCTTTATTTAGATCTTGATGTCTTTGATAACAATGTCAAAAACAGGTACGGTTTTCTGCGAACTCTAATTTTTAATGCGATTTTTAAGTCATCGTCGGGATTCATATCTTAATCAAAATTTATGACATAAATGATTTCTCTCAATGAAATGAAGAAAAAGCTGTAGGTAGATATAAGAAAAAAAGAAAGAATGAAATCCATGAATCATAGCCGAATGTTAAGTGGCATAATTCACAAAGTTACCCACATTGTCCCTCCAGGGAATGTGTCCCTTTGTCTCTGGCTCCCAAAATGAGGATTTATTCTTCACCGTGGCGTTGGGTGATGGATGTGGCTTGATCCTACGCAGGGTGCAGTCTCCCGGGGTGTGGCCCAGCCAGTAGATGTATATTTTTAAGCCCACTCACTGAATCCCTTTGCCAGTACAAAATATGATTTTTTTGTTGTCTTTGAATGAATTGGATTTGTGATGTTTTTGCATATTCAGGAGAAAAGATGATCCAGAGCGAGAAGCGCGGAGAGAAGAAAAACGCAAGCGGAAAGAAGAAAAAGATCAGAAATGGGAGAAAGAGGTGAAAGCCATGGGTGATAATGAAACGGTAGGGACTGCCTTGCTAAATATAAGTTCCAATGTACATGTATGAGTATGATAATATGTAATAAGCAAATAAATGGTGTCTGAGTTTTCTCCCTATCACAAGTTTCTATTGAAATCAACAAATTCTTTATTGTTGAGATATATTTTTGGTTTTTTAATCAACCAATGAGATATGCACAGAGACATGGCAGCAGTAGCAGAACATAGCATATCACTGCTGCAGATTCATATATTATGAGACATCTTGAGCACTAGAGCATCTAATATTCCAAAGTGGAATATTGAGACTTGATGTAGGATATAAATTCTTTGCACTGCATGTTACTGATAGAGTTCCACTACTGGTGCCACGTCTCTACAGGGGAGACAACTCTGTTTTTAAGAAAACAAACTAATGTCACTGATATGGAAAACATGTATATATTAAGGCATTTAATTATCATGAACAGCACAATTTAGAATTAATGTAAATGACATTATTTTAGAAATGTGTATAGCTTCTGAACCACACCATCGTGAGCCAAATTGTATAAGTACCGGTATCTGTAAATTAATATATAAATTATATATATATATATATATATATATATATATATATATATATATATTTATATGCATGTATAATATATGTAAAAATACATGTAAAGACATGTACATACTTACTTAAAGAATAACTTCCCAGTGAAATAAGATATATTGTTTAATATTGATGTATTTGATAGGAAAAAACATACATACAGTACCATGACATCAGAATTGAAATCAATGATTTGGTAATATTTCTTGAATGCTTTCATTTATGTGATTGTGCCAGTTGTTTTTCCCCTGGTTGATAATTTTAAGGAATTAATTATAATGGAATGAGCATGATTTGAGAATTCAGAGATGGCCACTGCTCGTGTCCTATCTCCCCATTAACTAACTCAAGGTACTGTATATAACAGAAGCATGGCTCATATTTCCAGCACTGCTCAAACTCAAATTACTCTCCAAACTTTACCTGTTCAGAGTAACACAATGACTTACACCAATAAATTTGGCATTAACCCTTGACAGACAGGTATACTTCCCCCACCAACAACAGGTGAGAAGGAAGTCCCCATTGTTCTGGCTTAATGATGTCATTTTGTGACATTCTGTAGGGCTGCAACTTGTTACAATGTATTCATTGTAATGACGTCAGACTGCTTGAATCATGAACTTTTGTCTCTAGTACTTTGTTAAGCATATTGAATAAGCATAGTTATAAATCTTAAAAATTTAGTCATGAAAAAATATTCTTTGTCCTTCTAAATAGGCCAATCTTTTAGGGGTTAAATTGTTGCATATTAGCAGCTGGATCAGGCATTCTGAGAACTTTTGAATCATTATGACATCACTAAGACATTATGATGATGTCACAATGATATCAAAGATTGTGATAGTGATAGAGATTTGAGCAGTGCGGAGCATGTGAGCGGTGCACAGAGCCATGATTTGATGGTGAATGAGATAATGACTGTATGATTGTTTGTGCCGGGTGGGCAGATGAAGAGACAGTCGTGTCCACCAGCTCCGGAGTCTGTGCCGTGTACCGGATCCAGCACATCTAGTGACAGTATTAGCAGTTGTACGTCACCCCTCTCCCTACCACAGTCCCCCACCGGGGCCAATATCTTCCCTGTAAGTATTCTCCACCTCACAACATGGACTACAGTTTCGTCGTCATGTCAACCTATTGTTCTCATTGTTTCCTGATTCTGTCTTCTCTCACCGTGCTGTTGTATTATGCAGTACTTTGTTTGACAATATTGCTACTTTTTTTTATTTGGGTGTTTGCATTATTTGTTGATGGTTGTTTAATGTTCATCAGTTTCTGTTTACAATGTTGACCTGTGTCTGTTCCTACATTACATATGTTTTTATGGTGTATGCTCCCCATTATTGCTGAAGTTTTGTCTGGACAATTTTGCTAAGTTCTGTCCTTCATATATTTTGGCTCAGTTCTTGTGCAGACATCATCGCTAAATCCTCTTCTATAAAGTATGGCTCAGTTTTTGTGCAGACATCATTGCTAAATCCTCTTCTATAAAGTAAAGCTCAGTTCTTGTGTAGGCGTTATTCCTCAGTTTCTTGTTATATATAATGGCTTGTCTAGACATTGCTCATTTCTTGCCTATTCTTTCCCCCTGTGTCTTGTATGTACCTTTGGCCCATTCTGCTAGTTTTTGGTCAGATAAGGCCATGGGCTATTTGCTACTCAATCTTATAGTGGTCCTATGAGATTAAAAAGATATCATGAAAATGGAGAAAATGGCCCATGAAAATTTCAAGAATATTAAGGCAAATGTCCCTCTAATAATTAATTCATTCTGATTCTTTGAGTCACTGGTAGTATATCAAGCTTGCTACCTTATGCTATTTGAATAACTCATCTATGATGTCGTAAGATTTTGTGCAACTTTAACTGTAATTCTTAGAAATGTGTATTATTTTGCTAATAACAAGTAGCAACATGATAACTCTCTCCACTTTGTAGTGACATCAATATGGCCACAGCTTGTTTTCCTCTCAACATTCATGTCACCCATGTTCTCTCAAACACAATATCAACAAAGTGCTGACAGGATAACCAATGCAAACCAATATGTTAACAGATATCTTATAAAAAGATCATTAGAATATGATACAATTTTAGTAAATTTCAATCAATAGCAATGTCTACTATTTTCTCAATGATTGCAGGTTTGAAATCACCGCCAACATTGAAATAAAACTAATTTACATGATACATTTTAATTGATAAAATATGTTTTTGAAAAGACCTGTGTTAATTACATATGGCAGATTATTATATAATTATAAAGCTTTTTTCAAATATATTCTTGAATTTTCTTAATGAACAATAAAAAATAATTTTCAAATAACAACTACAGGATAACCTATTTGCCTGCATCTACATTTTGATCTCAGTAAAATATTCTACATGTACATTAAGTCAGGGTGACGCCCATTGCATTACGTTTACTGATTATAAAACTATAACATTCTAACAATCAACATTACAAAACCAAAGCCTTTTTACTAATTTTTACACAAACGAATTGTAAAAAATTTCAACAGTGTTTGTTTGGGATTTGAAAGAACATGAAATGTTGAGCTGCTGTTTGACCTGTTTGACCTGTTTGACTTGGCATGTTGTAAGATGGTGTTGTTATATTCACACTATTGTCCAGGACCCTCAGGTAAGTACCCGCTACCGGTTCACACTGGCCCTTAAATCTATCTCTGTGTTGACATGTGCTCAGTTCCTTGTGCCATGGTTTATCTATCAAGGTCATGAGTTTGTTCTGTTTTGTTGTGGATATTGTTTTGAAATTATCGTTTTTGGTGGTTATAAGATTTGCAATTATGAGAATAAAACATTGTTTGAAATTATCATTTTTGGTGGTTATGAGATTTTAAATGATGAGAATAATTCAAGATATAATTGAGTTGTGAGGTTTGGACCTGAAATTTGTATTAAGTTGTAGACAAGGCATGTTTAGATTTAAAGAAATCATGCATTCTGCCTGAGATACAGTACTTAAAGGACAACTGTACTTTTATTTCATTACATGGATAGAGCTTGTTGATAAGAAAATTCAACTGACAACATAGTCATAATATTAACTTTGGCTGGAAATCAATTCTAAAATTACAGATTCAAATTACAATGTACCACCACTGTGATATGCACAGAAACTAATAGATTAAAAATGTTTTTGGAATGTTTGGGAAAAATTTGAAGTTTTCTCTGTTAAATATGAATTTAATCAAATTAATGCGACGATTTCTTATATACGAGCTCCCCTTGAAGTATTTTTGTGAAGGAGATTTTGTTCTTTAAAAGGAATTCATTAGATGAGATAAGACATAATTATAACATAAAGATAATACTTTTTTTATTTAAGTTAAGTTGTTCATAAGAACTGCCTGCTTTATCTCCATGTATATATTTGTATAGATATTTCAAATTTAAAGTTACATTTGTATATACATTCTCTGGTATTTAACAGACCAGGTGATGTTTTAACGTACAATGTAACACATTGTTTTAATTTGGTAGCGTCCCAAGTCCCGTCACGAGGAGCTGAAGGAACGTGCACGGTTGCTGCTAGAACAAGCTAGAAAGGATGCGGCAGTGAAGACCACTGGGCAGGGCGGGCCAGTCACAACAGCAGCGCCCCCTATAACATCTCCAGACAACACCAAACCACTCACGGAGGTAGGCCTTCAAATTAACACTATCCAACTTTTCAGCCAATTTGTTCATTGTAAAAATACCTATACCTTTGAAATAGTTTAAAAAAATAAACTTATCTGTCTCAGTTAGATCTTTAGAATGATACACATAGATATCAGAGAGCATCTAGGTGTAAGTCCCAAACAAACACAAGTTGTAACTAAGTTCCTAAGTAAGACTGCCCCCAAATAAATACTAGTTATAACTAAGCTCTGCAGTAAGACTGTCACAAATAAATACAAGCTGAACTTAAGCACCTCAGTGAAACAGTCCCAAATAAATACAAATTGCACTTATTAAGGTCCTCAGTAAAACTGTCCCAAAGCTCCTCAGTAAAACTGTCCCAAGATCTCTTTAATGAACAGAATAGCTTCACCCCATTAGCAGCTTAAAATGTATTGTATGTAATATTAAAGTATGCATGATCATTGATCGCTAATAATAATTGCATTGTATATTAAAAAAGATTTGATGTTTGAATTCAATGTTTCAGGACGAGGAGAGACAGAGACAATTACGAGAACGAGCTCGCAAGCTGATAGCAGAGGCAAGAGCAGGTCTCGGCAAACCGGAAACGGTCATCATAACACGGTCGGGGGAGGAAACTGAATCAAGGGAGCATAAAATAACCACAGCTAATATCACAAGTCCCGAGAAAGGTAAGGTTCTTAAGCAGATGTCAAGAGGTTAAGAGTTGTGAGTAGCTTGGCTTGAGTAGATGTCAGCATGACGTCCAGTGCCACCTAGTGGTTGTCTGAGTTATGTGGCAAATCTACCGTTATTTAATGTGATCAATGAATCTTTTATTTTGTGCTAGTCACCTTTGATGTCTTGTTAATTGGTTATTGTCTAGTGACTATTTAATGTTTTACAATTAACAGAGTTGTTGTCTTTTTCTTTATCTGCTCAAAATTTGCAATATTTGCTATATTTGGGTTCTCGTTTGCAGAGCCCTCTGTTATCAAGATTTAAGGTCTTCACAGAGAGCATCATGTAAATGTGATAACAAAAAATTCCTCAGAGTAGTTTTAATATGTGTGTTATTTTCAGTCAAAAAAAATAAGAAAAAGAGTCGTAAAGGTACACAAGCTTCATTTATTTTGTGGTTTACTAATTGAGGAACCTTAAATATAGTAGCCTTCACCCTAATCTGATATTTCCATGGTAAAGGGTAACTCATTTCTTCATGATATTTAAGGATTTATGAATATTCATTCACCCTTATTCATATATATTTATTCACCTATATATACATACAAATATTTATATACTGTATATCAAGATATTTTCAGGAGCAGTATATTTTTGAGTATTTCGGGATTGTGCATTCACAAAAACTTTCTTGTCTCTAAAATTTCTTGTTGTAATAAAAGTATATGAAAAAATGACAATCATATCATGGTTTTAATTATGGATATTTGGAAAGTTTGCATGTGTATTTATCAGTTTATGGGTATAAATAAATATCTTGTGTTTTTTTTAGTACAATATGCCCATTTTGACAACATAGCAAAAATATCCTGACACAAAATTAAACTGATTTACGGTATAATGTGTGTGATTTCATTTGGTGGGAGAAATGATGTCATAATGTTTTCCTGATTTTCTTAGATTAAGACTTTATTTGATACATATTAAGAATCCTTTAAGGCATATTTGGACATATCCCAGGTGGCAGAGCAATAAGAGATTTCATTATGTTAAACAGATAAGATAAAGCTGTATTTTGAGATGCAAAGTGATACTCTTTACAAAATTATACAGGATACAGAAATGTGACCAAATAAGGTCACACAGGGCCATCACACTACTTTTTAAAATAGATTTTATCGGGTTTTTTTTGTCAATTTTATTCTTGAATTTTTTGGGGGTTTCAGTATGTAATTTGTTCTTTCCAGATATTTATAAGATGTAAGATATTTTGTATAGATCTTCATTTTCATGCGCTAACTTTGTGTGATATCTTTGGTGCCGTTTTCTGACAGACTGGTTCAATTATTCACCACCAGGTTGCACCACTGCATCATTCCAGTTTTACCAGTTCAGTAAAGATGGTAGGAAATCAAATATGAATTTTGGAATCAATACATTTTGAGCTATTTATAAGTAGAATATTGCTTACTTTGTGTCATGTTTTTGCGTGCATGTTAGTTTGATATTTGAGAATATATGAAAAATGTGATCCCTATATATATATATATATATATATATATATATATATATCTATTTAAGTGAGACTACATGGTTGGTGTAACAATATAGATAGGCTTTGGTAGTGAAATGCAAACTGTAGATGTAGTATATGAAACTTTTTGATCAAAAACTTTGTCTTGAAATACTTTCAATTATCTATTTTACGCATATGTATCTGTAAGATAGAATTGCTGTCAGTGTATTCATTTGAACCTAAAAGACATCAGGTGACTTTACTGATTAAAAGGCTATTAGTAAGTATGCAAATATGTATCGGCCAAAATCTGGGCCTTCTGATACATATTCGCAAAGGTAAAGAACTAATCACATTGAAAAGCCAGAATCTATATGTAACAAATAAGAAATAGATATGATTGTCATGAGTTAACATACAAAGGGAATTTAAAGTTAAACTATACAGCTGACAACAACAGAGCTGCGGGTGACAACAGAGCTGCGGTTCCATTTTCAAAGCATTTTACATGTGTCTGCACTTACAAAAATATCCTCGTCTTGTTGTCAACAAAGTTGAATGGTGTAATAAACACCGGCAAATGATTGATAAACTACATCGCAGCTCTGTTGTCGTCCGCAGCTCTGTTGTCGTCCGCTGTACCTATTATTGGCTTGATATTTGTGTTTATTCAGGATGTATATATTTATATAAAGTGAACCTTGATGCATGGATATACACTTCTGTTTTTAATTGATTATTAATATATATATATATATATATATATATATTCATAAATATGTATACATATATCTATATACATACATCAGATCTCTCGCATCTGTTTCTCTTTAACATGAACTGATATTGATTTCTTTGTAAGAATGGGTGAAATTGCATGTTTCTTAATGTATATCTCAAGGTACAGTGAAATCTTACTTAGACAGATTACTATGCCAGTTCAAGTGTGGGGGTGATTCTGTTTGATGGTCTTCAAGGCTTGATTGCAAAGATCCAGCTCAAAAATGCAATCAATCAAATATATTAATGTAGAATTATATATATTGGTGTTTATTAAGGGGCAAATGATCCCAACTCAAAGAGTAAACTTGGGAGTAACCTACAGAATCTCAAAATATAGCATCATATTTTTCAAGATTTTGCTTGCCATATAGTACTTTATATTGTTATGCTCTGTCCTATGCAAGTAGTTGAAATTTTAAATTGAAACATCAATTTGAGAAACAAATCAACTATAGAACTTTATTTGATTATGTTTCTTCAGTTTTAGCATGCTTTCTGACAAGGGATTAGAGATAATTTGTTAATTACAGTCAAGAATTTGGAAAGTCAAGTCTATCAACATTGTCGTTCCACTTCTTATATCTCTAAGCAGCCTCATTAGAATATGGAGAAAATATGATTATCTGCAAGTTATGTCTTACAGGCAAATTATATTGAGCTTAATAAGACATTACAACATTATTAACAAAGAGCAAGGAATTGAAATGATAAGTTTTCCCCTGATGAGATTTGGAAATGACAAAATCAGTTCAATTAAAACATTAGATAAAATCCCAGTTTGAATTTTAAGTTTTTCCTATTTTTGATAGCTATTTATTTTATTCTAGTACCAGATAGTGGAACGGAAAGTCCGACAGATCCTGCGAAAACGGACATAAAGTTGAAGAAAATCATGCTGACGAGACCTTCCCTAGCAACTGCCCTAGCAACCACAGCCAGCAAGCTGAGTCCCAGCAAGGAAGAAAACCCCCACATCCAGGATAACAAGGTGGGTGTTATAACCACAGCCAGGATAACAAGGTGGGTGTTATATCCACCACATCCAGGATAACAAGGTGGGTGTTATATCCACCACATCCAGGATAACAAGGTGGGTGTTATATCCACCACATCCAGGATAACAAGGTGGGTGTTATATCCACCACATCCAGGATAACAAGGTGGGTGTTATATCCACCATAGCCAGGATAACAAGGTGGGTGTTATATCCACCATAGCCAGGATAACAAGGTGGGTGTTATATCAGCCACATCCAGGATAACAAGGTGGGTGTTATATCAACCACATCCAGGATAACAAGGTGGGTGTTATATCCACCACATCCAGGATAACAAGGTGAGTGTTATATCCACCACATCCAGGATAACAAGGTGGGTGTTATATCAGCCACAGCCAGGATAACAAGGTGGGTGTTATATCCACCACATCCAGGATAACAAGGTGGGTGTTATAACCACAGTCAGGATAACAAGGTGGGTGTTATATCAGCCACATCCAGGATAACAAGGTGGGTGTTATATCCACCACATCCAGGATAACAAGGTGGGTGTTATATCAGCCACATCCAGGATAACAAGGTGGGTGTTATATCCACCACAGCCAGGATAACAAGGTGGGTGTTATATCAACCACAGCCAGGATAACAAGGTGGGTGTTATATCAGCCACATTCAGGATAACAAGGTGGGTGTTATATCCACCACATCCAGGATAACAAGGTGGGTGTTATATCCACCACATCCAGGATAACAAGGTGGGTGTTATATCAACCACATCCAGGATAACAAGGTGGGTGTTATATCAGCCACAGCCAGGATAACAAGGTGGGTGTTATATCAGCCACATCCAGGATAACAAGGTGGGTGTTATATCCACCACAGCCAGGATAACAAGGTGGGTGTTGTATCCACCACAGCCAGGATAACAAGGTGGGTGTTATATCAGCCATAGCCAGGATAACAAGGTGGGTGTTATAACCACAGCCAGGATAACAAGGTGGGTGTTATATCCACCACAGCCAGGATAACAAGGTGGGTGTTATATCAGCCACAGCCAGGATAACAAGGTGGGTGTTATATCAGCCACATCCAGGATAACAAGGTGGGTGTTATATCCACCACAGCCAGGATAACAAGGTGGGTGTTGTATCCACCACAGCCAGGATAACAAGGTGGGTGTTATATCAGCCATAGCCAGGATAACAAGGTGGGTGTTATATCAGCCACAGCCAGGATAACAAGGTGGGTGTTATAACCACAGCCAGGATAACAAGGTGGGTGTTATATCCACCACAGCCAGGATAACAAGGTGGATGTTATATCCGCCACAGCCAGGATAACAAGGTGGGTGTTATATCAGCCACATCCAGGATAACAAGGTGGGTGTTATATCCACCACAGCCAGGATAACAAGGTGGGTGTTATATCAGCCACAGCCAGGATAACAAGGTGGGTGTTATATCCACCACATCCAGGATAACAAGGTGGGTGTTATATCCACCACAGCCAGGATAACAAGGTGGGTGTTATATCCACCACAGCCAGGATAACAAGGTGGGTGTTATATCCACCACATCCAGGATAACAAGGTGGGTGTTATATCCACCACAGCCAGGATAACAAGGTGGGTGTTATATCCACCACAGCCAGGATAACAAGGTGGGTGTTATATCAGCCACAGCCAGGATAACAAGGTGGGTGTTATATCCACCACATCCAGGATAACAAGGTGGGTGTTATATCCACCACAGCCAGGATAACAAGGTGGGTGTTATATCCACCACAGCCAGGATAACAAGGTTGGTGTTATATCCACCACAGCCAGGATAACAAGGTGGGTGTTATATCCACCACAGCCAGGATAACAAGGTGGGTGTTATATCCACCACAGCCAGGATAACAAGGTGGGTGTTATATCCACCACATCCAGGATAACAAGGTGGGTGTTATATCCACCACATCCAGGATAACAAGGTGGGTGTTATATCCACCACATCCAGGATAACAAGGTGGGTGTTGTATCCACCACAGCCAGGATAACAAGGTGGGTGTTATATCAGCCACAGCCAGGATAACAAGGTGGGTGTTATATCAGCCACAGCCAGGATAACAAGGTGGGTGTTATATCCACCACATCCAGGATAACAAGGTGGGTGTTATATCCACCACATCCAGGATAACAAGGTGGGTGTTATATCCACCACATCCAGGATAACAAGGTGGGTGTTATATCAGCCACAGCCAGGATAACAAGGTGGGTGTTATAACCACAGCCAGGATAACAAGGTGGGTGTTATATCCACCACATCCAGGATAACAAGGTGGGTGTTGTATCCACCACAGCCAGGATAACAAGGTGGGTGTTATATCAGCCACATCCAGGATAACAAGGTGGGTGTTATATCCACCACAGCCAGGATAACAAGGTGGGTGTTATATCAGCCACAGCCAGGATAACAAGGTGGGTGTTATATCAGCCACAGCCAGGATAACAAGGTGGGTGTTATATCAGCCATAGCCAGGATAACAAGGTGGGTGTTATATCCACCACAGCCAGGATAACAAGGTGGGTGTTATATCCACCACAGCCAGGATAACAAGGTGGGTGTTATAACCACAGCCAGGATAACAAGGTGGGTGTTATATCAACCACAGCCAGGATAACAAGGTGGGTGTTATATCCACCACAGCCAGGATAACAAGGTGGGTGTTATATCCACCACAGCCAGGATAACAAGGTGGGTGTTATATCAGCCACAGCCAGGATAACAAGGTGGGTGTTATAACCACAGCCAGGATAACAAGATGGGTTTTATATCAGCCACATCCAGGATACCAAGGTGGGTGTTATATCCACCACATCCAGGATAACAAGGTGGGTGTTATATCAGCCACATCCAGGATAACAAGGTGGGTGTTATATCAGCCACAGCCAGGATAACAAGGTGGGTGTTATATCAGCCACAGCCAGGATAACAAGGTGGGTGTTATAACCACAGCCAGGATAACAAGATGGGTGTTATATCAGCCACATCCAGGATACCAAGGTGGGTGTTATATCCACCACATCCAGGATAACAAGGTGGGTGTTATATCAGCCACATCCAGGATAACAAGGTGGGTGTTATATCCACCACATCCAGGATAACAAGGTGGGTGTTATATCAGCCACAGCCAGGATAACAAGGTGGGTGTTATATCCACCACAGCCAGGATAACAAGGTGGGTGTTATATCAGCCACATCCAGGATAACAAGGTGGGTGTTATATCAACCGCATCCAGGATAACAAGGTGGGTGTTATATCAGCCACATCCAGGATAACAAGGTGGGTGTTACATCAGCCACAGCCACGATAACAAGGTGGGTGTTACATCAGCCACATCCAGGATAACAAGGTGGGTGTTATATCCACCACATCCAGGATAACAAGGTGGGTGTTATATCCACCACAGCCAGGATAACAAGGTGGGTGTTATATCAGCCACATCCAGGATAACAAGGTGGGTGTTATATCCACCACAGCCAGGATAACAAGGTGGGTGTTATATCAGCCACATCCAGGATAACAAGGTGGGTGTTATATCCACCATAGCCAGGATAACAAGGTGGGTGTTATATCAGCCACAGCCAGGATAACAAGGTGGGTGTTATATCCACCACATCCAGGATAACAAGGTGGGTGTTATATCCACCATAGCCAGGATAACAAGGTGGGTGTTATATCAGCCACATCCAGGATAACAAGGTGGGTGTTATATCCACCACATCCAGGATAACAAGGTGGGTGTTATATCAGCCACAGCCAGGATAACAAGGTGGGTGTTATATCAGCCACATCCAGGATAACAAGGTGGGTGTTATATCAGCCATAGCCAGGATAACAAGGTGGGTGTTATATCCACCACATCCAGGATAACAAGGTGGGTGTTATATCAGCCACATCCAGGATAACAAGGTGGGTGTTATATCAGCCACATCCAGGATAACAAGGTGGGTGTTATATCCACCACAGCCAGGATAACAAGGTGGGTGTTACATCAGCCACAGCCACGATAACAAGGTGGGTGTTACATCAGCCACATCCAGGATAACAAGGTGGGTGTTATATCCACCACAGCCAGGAGAACAAGGTGGGTGTTATATCAAACTCCGCCAATAAGCTGAATCCCAAACCTCTCTGGGCAGTTGGAGCCAGACATCTTTTTAGTCATGCATGAACATGTAACGTCATGCAGGGCAATAAGTATGCACAATGTGTGACCCGCACAGTGTCATTCAATGACCTTGCAGAACTTTTTAGTCAAGTTTATGTGTGATAAAAAAGATGAATAGCTCAAAAGTGTTCTATGATATTCAAAATCAATAAACCAAGGTTAATAACTTGCTTCATTATTAACTGATTGCATATTTGTTTTTTTTTTATAGAAATTAAGTGGCGGGTTGTCAGCACAGAAGAAGGTGATCTCCCCGGGCCGTGACACTCTGATGTCGTTCAGTGACTTCATGCACCCGGGTGTGAGGAGCAAGGAGGTGGAAGACAACGTAGAAGAGGAGCAAGAAAAGGGCCGCGATGAGCTGGACAGCAGCAGAGAACATGACACTGATGAGGAGGATGAGGAGGAGGATGAGGATGTCATAGATGAGGAGGTCTGTAACCAATTGTCATCACACATATGTATTGAGGCAACAACTATGCATATATGCATGAAGCAAAAAATATCAATATTCTTATGTTTGTAAACAATTGTCATCACACATTAATTTGTATTAAGGCAACAACTATGCATATATGCATGAAGCAAAAAATATCAATATTCTTATGTTTGTAAACACTACATTTTCAAATTAGTGCACAGATAGATTGTATTCTTATGATAAAATAACATTGTTTCCAGTACCATATCTCTGAAAAATGGTATTAAGGGATAGATTAATATTTCTTGTAAATTGAAAATTGAAATATATAATTACAATAGTATGACTTTTTGACTTGAAAGTGCATACAACTTTAGGTCACTGGATTTGACCAATGGTCATGAGGAAATCAGAAACAAGCTTATTTTTTCAGGCCTTAAATAGAAATTGTACAATGTCTTGTCTATTTTCGGAATGTTTTTCAAAGAATTTTTTATGCTCTTTCTCTCAACATAAAATAAATTTATCAGGTAGTTGATATGGAAATGTTGATGGAGGCTTTGGTTAGCTTGTATGGAATCACCACCAGATGTCAGTAGTGATTGCCTTTTGGTTGCAGCTGTTGGACACTAGTCAGTATGTGAGCCACGAGATGGCATCATTGGAGCGCGAGCAGAAGCAGATAGACGAGAGAGCAGCTGACGTGGAGTGGCAACTCAGACAGGTCATGGATGCAGGTACTCCCCGACTAAAACAACCAGTATCACATACACACTACTACCAACTAATAAAATGATTGTCCCAGCCAAAGAAGGGCAAGATGATAATTGATTTTGAACATGTTTATATTTTAAAGGTCATTTGAGCTTGACCTGTAAGTGTCAATACAATTAGGTTTTGTAAATTTCATAATAACTTGATTGAAAGATGAGCTATTTGAAGGCATTATTGAAATCTTATGGCAATTTTGCTTCCTCTGTCATGTTTTTGCACATGAACAACATATTCAAAAATCAAATAAAAAAATGTCAAAAAATGTCAAAAAATGTGAAAAAACATGGACATAAATGTTCCTATATTTAGGGTTTCATCATCATCAGATTGTTAGATGCAGAGCATCAATTAATTAAGGAGTGATGGGGGGGGAAGCAGGGGTTTGCATCGTGCTGATGGATGCTGTGCTTACTTACAGGTAGCAAGGAGGATGAGGAGAGATTGATGCAGGAATGGTTCCTCCTCGTCAACAAGAAGAACGCCCTCATACGACGCCAGATGCAGCTAAATATCCTGTACGTATCCTCAGTCAGATCATGAAATTCTTAAGATAGTTATAAATCAAGTCAAATGTTAGGTAACAATATGTGTATTCTCAGATGTGGGTTTTATGAAGTTGCTTTAAGGAACGTGTGGGATGATATATATGATAGTGAATGTACAAGGATACAATAAAGTACTGAATGTACTGTCCTGTGTTTCATAACTTGCCTTAAGGTCTGAACAAAATTAATTATAAAATAACTTGAATCAAATCGGATTAAAACATGTTTATCAATGTATTATGAAGCTGTGTGAAATGTGCCATTAGCTATGAATATTTGAGGGATTAGAAATGAAAAATGTCAATTTCTTTGCATTTTTAATGCTACAGTTTTCTGATTATAATGAATTTTTGGAAAAAGTTGTAGTGATTGATAAATAGACATTAATTGACGAGTCTCAGATATACAAAATACATAATATTAAAATTATATATATATATCTATCTTTCTATCTGCCTATACACATATATATATATATATATATATATATATATATATATATATATATATATATATATATATATATATATATATATATATATATATATATATATATATATATATATATATATATATATATATATATATATATATATATATATATATATATATATATATATATATATATATATATATATATATATATATATATATCATTTATCATTTATCATTTATTATTATAGTTTATCATATGTGGACAATTTATGTTAATTGACATAAATTGAATTGCAAACATTATAAGAAAATAAAACAAGAGAATGAACAAGTTTCAGCGTGACATGGAATATAAGGCATGTCATGTAAAAGGAGATAAGGTGTAAAAATAAAAGGGGGCAATCGAATTGCAATCGCAAGGTCTCAGAGAGATTGGCTTCACCATTGAGAAGGGTAATAAAAGCAAATGTGTAAGAAGAGCGCCAGTATTGAAACCCCTAATCACTCCCATACACAGCCAGCTACAAACTAATCTTGTGTTTTTTTTCTGTCTTTTGTTTTTCTTCACCAAGGGAGTTAATTACATGGGGGTATGTTCATGGAGGATGATTATGCGTGCTGAATGGCAGGTTAATGCTCTGCATTCTCTTGCTTTAACATCACAAGAGAACATTACAACATATTTAATTACAGGCAAACACGCTGGATTTTGTTTGGCAGCAATCTTTTTTTTTTAAATTTTCATGTCATTTTAGGTTTTTGAATGGAATTTATGTCAGAAGCATTAAATTATAAAGTAGCTGCAGGATCTGTTTATTTTTCTTTATTTTTTATTTCTCTTTATTTTTTCTCTTTACTTGAAGTCCACCTGTTAATGTTTACAGATTGACATAAAACTGTCAAGTAGGAAGGTTTAATTGGTGAATCTACCACAGGTTCACATTTATGGGGTGGCATTTCCAAGCAGAGACCATAATCAATTCAACTATTCCCACAAAATGACCATCACGGATTCCTCTTTGTTGTAGTGGGATTTGAATGAAGTGTATGTGAAATGAAAGAGGCGGGGTCCAAAAGTTGTAACTCACCGGTAATGTGGCCTAATGTACATTTCTGGTGGCACGGGCAAGCTATAATCATCAATGCCAACTTTAATGAATCATGATTTCTTGCCTTAGTCTCTTTCATAAAGTTGGTATCATAACAAAGAGTATTTGTGAAGTTATTTTTTAGTGGCCTTGTGGATTTCTTGCTATAATATGGAGGAGTGTGCAGTTTCTTTGCGTCTTTAAGTTGGTAGCTTACTGCTGACACCAAATGTGTTGATATATCGACACTTAAAACCACATAACCTGCTTGCCAAGGTGTTGCCTGGCTGTAAACATGAAGGAAATGGCTGAGATTAAGATGTTTGAAATTAGCTGTAAGCTGTGGTTGGGACCATATGGCTAGGTGAAAAAGTCAAGCAAAGATAGACACCTGTCTCTTTCTCAATATGGACAGGGTTCAAATGCTGACAAAATTAGCTTGCAATAAGAGCAATAGTAATATTTATTTTCTATATAAATATATTTGTGGCTTTGTATTTAATATTAATGCTGCAAATGTTTGCTGTTTTTATTTTTTTTTCTTACCCCACGAGATACTGACTCACATGGAAGAAGTGAATTAGGAAATTGCAATTTTAAGGTGGCTCCCTTGAGTTGATCACATCATTTGCACCTGAGGTTTTAATTAAGGTGTGTCATCTCCGGGAGGGGCTAATCTTCACACAGGTGCGCGGGATTACCTGCCGGCTGATTACAGGCACGACCTCAGCACCGCCTCTGCAGCTCCCCTTCCTCACCTTCCTGCTTTTGTTTCTCTCTTAACTCTATTTTATTAAAATGTCAAAAATCAGAGCGATTTGAGAATAGATGTGCGTGGAGACATTGGCCTGTAATTATGGTATGGTGAGCAGGGAGGCGGCCCCGCGCGGCAGCCTGGTTTGTTCTCCCACAATCTGTTCACTTGCCCTGCACTCCAGAAAATTAGCATCTGTTCTTTCATAGAGTCTTTAAAAAGGTCACTTTGTTAACAAAAGTGATATTAAAAAAAGGTCTCTAATTAAGATATTAGTAAATTGAGGTGTCTATTTTTATTGAATTGAAAGAGTTCATGGAATGCCATAAAGAATATTTGACAAGAAGGAAGATTCTCTTCATGGAATTATTAATAAATCATATTTTGTGTAATTACCCTGCAATGGAAAATTACAAGATATAGTTTGAACATGTACCGAACCATTGGATGAGATAGTAGGGGTAAAGAGTGAAATATGTTCCAAGACATACCTAACCAATTTAGTGTATGGAAGAGTGGAATATCTTATGGGGCATTCCAGACAATATAAATTGAAAAGAAAAGCTGAATATGTTCTGGGTTATTCCAGATAAGATATAGTGTAGGGAAGAGTAGATATGTTCCGGAAAAGTGAAAGATTGAACACATTCAGCGCTCATCCAGTTTGAGGCCTAAAAAAAAGCTTGTTTCTTGATTTCCTTCCTGATGTTGAGCAAAACCAGCAAAAAGTAAAAACCAGCAAAATGTAAAAATAAGAAAGTCAACAATATTTTAATGTAATTTTAGTATTAATTACTAATTCTCAATATATTTTAGAGTATTGACAAAAAATATTAGAAAAGAAAAACAAAACCCCTATTTTGTTTTTGAGGGTACATGTTTTTTTGTTCTAAGAGAGGCTGTGGTGTGGAAATGATTGTGGCCATCATATTTCATAACCATGGGTCGTTCCACGCTTTAGAATGGTGCATGATGGGAGATATATGGGGATGGCACACAGTTTAATATTCATCGCAGACGAGAGGTGTGACTCTAAGTCACTTATCAGTAAGCTTCACTTCATTCTGCAATTTGGAAAAATATGATAGATTTAGGAAATGCATGTCACAGAATCTGCGACAGCCTGAGATGAATCTCGGTCGAACTGTATATTGCTTAACTGTCATGGAGGAAACCTGTGATGTATCGATGAATCTGCCTGATGCTTCAGTGAACAGAATGGCGCTTCGTGATAAATGTTTTTCTGTTATCAGTAAATAGTTGTGTTGGCAACTTTGACAGTTCGTTACATGTCACATCAGTTTTTTAAGGGTATAAATAAATAGAATTTATAAATATTGTTCATTTATGTTGCAAGAAAAGGTTCATGTGTATTTCAAATTATAAGGTTGTGTTTTGATCATGCTATATGTGGTAAGAATGTGCAAAATTCATCATCATCATATCAATGTTGACTCCAGAGATGGCCACCAGGTGGCAGTAGGTGGGGATTATCAAGGATTCAGATGTTCATATTTATTATCAGCATTGGCCATCTTAGGATCAAATAAAGCGCAAGACAGTTTTTGTATTCCTGTTTATGAAAGGAAGTGAAAGTTAATGAAAAAGACGCTCTCCTAGGTTAGGGCATGTTTGTTTCATTTCTGGGCATGTCACTTTCCCATTTCCTGTTTGGCCGGTGCTGGATCCGTCGCTAAGGAGATTACAGTCTCATCCCTCAGATTTGTGCAATTGAATTTCTATTATATTGCTGTATGCCTCCCAAAATACCATTCATCACGCAAGAAATGTTACATTGTGCAACGTTGCTTGACGTTTCATTAGGTCGCCTATGGCCCCTGCAATGACAATTATTGTGAGAAGCAAGTGGGACGGAAGTTTGGCGGAGGGATCAAACCTGACCAGGAAGCAACTCATTAGTGTCCAACCAGTCTCTTATTAATGACAAATTGCCAGGCGCTCCTAAGTACCTTCCCACCACTGATCAACTTCACAGACAGAATTCTTACCCCTCGTCTTCCTAAAACTGACCACAGTCGTTTGATCCAGAATTGTATGGAATGTACTCGTTGGCCTTGAACTGTTTTTCTCACTTAGAGAGAGAGAGAAATCTGGGCTGGGGTCAGGTGTGGGAAAAATGTTATAAAACATACACGTCTCTATGTGATCATCGAAGCAAAAATGTTAAGGAAGATTACCTGACAAATCCACATCCCCCATGAATGGTGGCCACTTTACAATGTAGTGGCGGCCTAGGGCAGCACACTTGCTCTGTGAAAGTATATATATATGTATATACTCCAGCTATTGTGTATTTATATGGCTACCACAAAACACTGCTTGCATACAGTTAGAGTAAATGCTA
Source organism: Amphiduros pacificus (assembly GCA_949316495.1). Taxonomy (NCBI): domain Eukaryota; kingdom Metazoa; phylum Annelida; class Polychaeta; order Phyllodocida; family Hesionidae; genus Amphiduros; species Amphiduros pacificus. The sequence goes on along the minus strand of OX439005.1, from coordinate 31,845,980 downwards.
TTGAAATTCTGTTTTTGATCTGCTATTTTGTAAACACCACATTCTGGCTTGCAGATATTCCGGCTTAACAATATCGCATAGCACATAGCTGCAAAATGGTGATTATGTGTACTCTAAGCACCCGGTTAAACTCCCTAAACTTGTATACAAAAACCCCCGGAACAATACGGTGGGTTTTTTTTTGCCCACTGTTAGGATATGATATTATAGACCTAAGTACCTGCCATTAAAAAGGAAAATAAACATATGATATGAAATGATATGGGCAGAGTGATCTCTTGTGCATGCAGAGTATTTATATTCAGTAGTTGACAAGGCAAATAGTTTGATGATCACATGTATGCATAAAGTCTATTGAATAATAGAAGAGTACATGAGCGCTGGTGGATTATGAACACGATACATCTCTCATTTCATACGTTCCGTATTATTGCAAAAGGTGAAATGTTATAGGCCTCATACCTCATGCAGCCACGGATGACAAAAAGTCATCCTTGACATGAAAATTGCTCCTATTCATTGTTACAGTTCTTTCTTGACAAAAAAGTGACATTTTCATAAAAATGCAGTGACATCTTGCCAGTGACATCGTGCCAGTAACGTTTGCACACACCAGTCATTTCACACTGCGTGACATTTCACATGACAGTCTTAATTGGCCGATTGTACAGGTGTAATGATGATGTTACAGTCAAGAGACCCATGGTTGATATGAGCGATTTGTCCTCTCGGGGAAGTAAGGGCGATAGTTTTACAATTCTCCCTGCCAGGGGTCCGGGGGCAAGCAGGAGGTGTGGGTTTCATATCACTTTGTTGCGTTAAGTTATCATTCTGGGACTGTCAGCCCTGATCGCACATGATGACTCTGCTATAACGCACCATCTGGATATGCGTGTGTCGTGCCTAATCGGGCCATATTAACTAATTAGCAAATCTCAGCAGTGGTCTGGTTTTGGTTTCATCTGCTCACCAGCAGGTTAGTGTCGACATTGCTCACCAGGGTGCCCCACGTGGCTGGTATGGAAGCAACACGGGTGGCATGGCAAAAGCATTCATCAACTCACAGTTGTGTCTCATCTCTTTTTGTCCCTACAAAATTCACCTTCTCTTCATGGTGTCTCATGCCTATTGTCCTACAACAAGCTTTCACCAGTGTGTAATTTTCCCATATGATCAAACAAGCTAATAATTTTCACTTGGCTTTGCAGGCTCATTTGTAACTGTGCAGGTATGGTTTCCTTTAATGAAATATATCCATGCGTCAGTGACTTTGGGTCTTGCGCACATGTGAGACCATCGGGACCAGTAATCTTGCAGCTCGGCAGTCACCATAACTCGGCTACACCAAGGTTTCATATCTTTCCTTTTGGCAAAAAAATTGTCCCAAAGTGGTGTCAAATTTCAAGGCAAAAACAATTACCTTAACACCAGGCTGTAAGATGTAATTTTTGGGTAGAAACTGTTAATCATGTAATTGCAAAATTGGTCCATTTACACAGTTTGTGCATCAACTTTCAAGCATCATATTTCACACAAATTGCCGAGGTACCATGTCACACCAAAACAGACCTGGTTTTCATTGAAGATTTCATGGTTTTCATTGAAAATTTTATGGTTTCACAAGGAGAGACGGGAATCAAAATGTCATCTTTGATTTGCAGTTGACATTTAAATATGTCACTTTTGAAATTCACACATTTCACATTTGTTTAACATCCATTTGGAAATCAAGATTTGTTGAGAAGGTATTTACCCTTCCAAAAATGACTGAGTCATCTGTAGTAGTCAAAATACCTTTTTTTGCAGTGTGTTTTAATGGAAGTAAATTGCATTGTATTTTCCACGTATGTATCTGTCAAGTTGACCGGCCGTTGAAGAGAGAAAGTTAAACTCAAATAGAGTTTTATTGTGAGTTAATTAAATTTGTGGAGGTATATAGAGGAGGCATGTTTGTCTGGGTGGTCGGACACACCAGGTGATGTGTGAGTTAATTTGATGTGTTATTCTCCGACACTAAATGTACACTTGGTGAAAAAAAGATGAATGTTTGCAGATGAAAAGGCATGAAACTGTTTTCTGTGGGTTTGAATGGTTAGTGTAGGATGACTGTTGATAGAGGGGGCCCTCAGAGTTGATAGAAGGGGCCCTTACAGTTTGCTCTTTTTCATGCGGGATGTTTGGCTAAGTCGACCCGGGGCAGAAAATGCAATCACAGCCAAAGAATCTGCTAACTTCTCTGCCTCGACTCTTGGTAAATATTATAACTCGGTTGTAGCATGAAAGCAAAGTAGGGGTTTGTCAGAGTGGATGGAATGCGTGCACAAATATGAGCCCCACAATATGTTGGTTTGGGGAGGGAGAGGGCATTGTAAATAGTGCTTAGATAAATATAAAATTGGTGTCTTTTCCAAAAGAGAGACAATGGCATTACTTTGTCAGATTTGTCCCGAGGCAGCAATTGCTTGCCACGAGAAGACGTTTCATATTGACATCTTTGAAAAAGTTCTCTTTCCACCTTATCCCTTGTGAATCATCCTTGAATAAATCATTTTATTTCAGCGCTGTAAAGATTTAAAAAAGACATGAAACTATGGGAATCTCTGTAATTAATCATATCAGATTTCTGCGCTGTTTAAAAGTTAGTAGGACAGTTGTAGGGCCGCTAGCGAGACCAGCGAACATCCTGCACCAAGTCGCTGACAGTATCTGGCGGCAGTTTTCTACGCACTCTTGTAGTCTGGTGTCTTTCTGCCCTGTGTCTCTATTGTTGTTTCCCATCTCAGCTTCCACATTTGGGGAGAATAAACCGTGCAGGAAGCCCAGGGGCAGGGTTAGAGCTTTCTGAGGCAGCGCCACCTCCCACAAACCCATTACCACAACCCATTACAAGTTCAGCTTGTTTGCATTTCATAAATTTAATTTGCAAAAGGGATGTTTTAAAAGGGGTCGGTGAAAGTGTCGCGAGAGAGCGCTGGGCCTAATCCTGTTGGATGGTGTCCTCGTGTTAATGGCGTCAGCAGGCAAAAATGTCAAAACCAAACGCCTGTAATGGTGGTCAGTTGTGCGGGCCAGGATGTACCAGAAAGGGGTCTGCGGGCTGCCGACAACCTCTCTTTTATGTGCAAATTAAATTTCATAACATGTCATCAAAGATGCTGCATTATTTATGTGCCCTACATTCCTCTTGCAAAAAAACCCCCCCAAAAACTGGCTTAAAACTTCTGGATTCTGAAAAGAATTGCTTTTGGAAGACTTTATGCAGTCAGCAGGCAGAAATAGCAGGAATGTGATGTAGACAGCAATAAGTATGAAGGTCATGTATTGTAGACAGCAGCAGATTCTGAAGGTCATGTGATGTAGGTAGCAGGTATTTAGAAGGTCATGTGATGTAGGTAGGAGGTATTATGGTGATGTAGGTATGAGGGGTTATAAAGGTCACGGTGATGTAGGTATAAGGGGTTATAAAGGTCACGGTGATGTAGGTATAAGGGGTTATAAAGGTCATGATGATGTAGGTATAAGGGGTTATAAAGGTTATGGTGATGTATGTTTAGGGATTGAGGTCATGATGATGGAGTTAAATGAGATTAAAAAGATCATATTTGTGTAGATACAAGTGGATTAAGGTCATAGTGATGTAGGTATAGAGATTTAGGGCCATGCTGTTGTAGGTGTATGGGATTATGGTCATTGTAATGTAGGTCATGGGGATCTAGGTCATAGTTGTTTAGGTTGACAGCCCTCTACACACTATTAGTGTCATGGAGATAGTAAGTTGGCATTCAGGATCGTGCTAGCATGGGTCACATATAGGTCATTCTTCTCAGATTGAGACATACACATTTCTTGTATGACCTAAACTTTCCCATATTTTTTATTTTTATTATGTGGTAAGGATTTTAGCAATTTGATATATTAACAAGCGCTTATAGATTTAAAAGTTAGCATAAAGATGAGGAGTTGTTAAGGTAGAAGCAATAGGATGCAAATTGAGATTAATACTGTAGCATTGTGGATGGATAATATTGACCTTAAGAAGAGTGTTGAGACAAAGAGAGGGCCCTTAATGTGGTGGCTGTGTGGAGTGTGCACAGTGGCACACATGCAGGCCTCCTTATCTAGGTGCCCCAGGACCACTGGAGCACGGCCAGTTTACCTTTCTACTTATCCTTATGGGAGCCTGCAGGCAGCCAGCAGCTGCCGAAGCAAGTCTGATGGGCCCCCGAACATATATACATACACTGTAACCTGGTATGCTGCACCAGGCCTTGTATTGATTGCAACCTAAATCCCAGTGAAAATCTCCACAATATTCCACCAAATCATATTCTCCCAAAGCTCTATCAAATTACGATAAAAGTAATCTGCGTTATTGCGAGCATAGACTTTGCGGTGATATGATAACCAGATTGGTTCGTGAGCTTGTGATGGAGAGAGGTATACACCTAGGTGTTGTCTCCCGTTATGATTAGCTTGCAAAATGAGGTGTGGCAGGCCAGAGAGGGAAGCAGAACAAAAATGCCGCCATTGTCCGCCCATTTGTCCTTCTCGGCGGAGCGCATTTAATGGCGATCGTGATCGGAGGTAGATGAGGGACGACAGCGACCAGGAGATGGCTAGGTAGCCTGGTGCCAGAGCCTCTGGCCTGCCTGGCATCGCTGCTACCCTCCATGACGGCAAATGGTGATTATGTTTCCAAAGCCAGAGATCACGACTGTAATCCTAAGTCTCAATAGTCAGCAAGCCTGCGAAATCCTATTTCTGCCACTGCTACCTGGCTCACAAAATAAAACACAAAAATCCTCACTTAAGACACCTTGCCCCGCTGAGGGTGTTTTACAAGCTATTAGTGTGTTTTGATGGGATATCTGGGATGAAGGGACTTAGCTAGAGGTTTGTTCAAGGTGTTTTGGGTTCGGCACGGTGGTTTCTCTCGCCAATGGTTTACATTTTGGATGAAGCATACTACAGTAGCTTTGCAGCAAAATAAAGATGGTCCGTTAAACCTATTAGAGTTAGGCTTGTCAATCCAGATTTTGCAAAGTTTAGCTGCTTGTTGAGCTTTCTGTAAGAAGCTTTCCACATTATGCCATGTTCTGCAAGTATATCTGCTTGCCGATTTGCCATTTTAGATCATTCCACAGTAAGAGTTGATACGAAAAAGCAGAACTGCAGGAAAACTCCCCTTCTTGTTCATTTCTGTCAGAATTATGGATGATGTTACGCAAAGTTTTCATCAAGATGAAATGGATATATACGGGCGTACGGTTTTGTGCAATCCACTCAGGAGACAGCCTCCTTGAAATCCACAAGGTCCATGACATACTTAATAGTTGAGAAAGTAGGAGATCAGAAGGTTGTGAATCGGAATTCCTCAAATCCGGAAAAAAACAAGCACATTTCTCTTGGGATACAATATGAGATAGTGTATAAGGATATATTTTAAAGGCCCTTTTAAAGAGGCAACAGATAGTTTCATAGGTATGCTACTCTTCTATTTCAGAGAGAAAGAGGACGATTTGGAGCGACGATTTGATCTTCTGAATCGAGAGCTTCGGGCGATGATGGCTATTGAAGGTATGTACAAAAGTTTGCACTTGAAAGTTTTTCCCTTTTCAGCAGGCATTGTCAAGCAGTTTACAAGTTGTTTGTTGGGTGAGAGTGGGCTGTTCTTGTGCATCGCTTCATCTCAAAGACCACACACTGTGCCGCAGAATAGCCTGTAAACTGTTTATTTCAAGTACTATGATCTTAGTGAAGGTCTTATATCCAGAAATATATGCCAAAATGGAGCATGTGAGGAGAATCCCTCAGTTTCATGACAGCCTAAGAGACTTCGCAGCGGGCATATGCCAACAAATGTCGCCAAGGTCAATTTTGTGTACTTAAGCATTTAATATACATTTATTTGTAACTGTATATTTGAGAGATGGTGTGTCAGTTGGGCATTATTGTTAGAGCGATGTAGTGCTCTATCACAATGATAAGATGGTTAGCAAAGCTGTCAGTGGGAGCTCAGTAATTGAAGGGCAATGCTGCGTGGTGCTGCGGGATGTTTACACAACACAGCAAGAATCGGCACTCTCTGTGTCTCCATTGTATACGTATTTAACACACATTTAGGAACCCTCCAAAGAAACCCCATCACTGCCCCCCCCCCAACACCCACAAGCAACGACCACCCATTTACCCTACCCTCTGTCACACTTTAAGGTCTACCCTCCCGATTGTCCCGCAAATGGGAGAAAAATTTGTGGAACTCTACATGAAATGTGCAGGTGTTGTAAGACAATACATTCCTATTCCGTAGACGGCCCTGTGCAAATATCTCATGAAAATTCATGGCCGCCACGATGCTAGCAACGTATTCATCTGCCTCAGCACACGTGCGCTGCCTTCAAGTGCTTTGTTTTACGATTGTGTTTAAATTCTGAATATTCATTGGGATTTGGAGATGTTTCAGTGTGTATGGAAAATCTTAGCAAATGTATACTGTGTAGCAGGCCAGGTGAGAGCAGAGATAATCTCTCTACCTGGCCGCACCCTTCACACAACAAAATGCCTCTTCTTCGCATTGTTGATTTGAATGAGATGAATTCCTCCCCTCTACGTCTTTCCTCCATTGTATTATTCAGCAGACTGCAGGATAAGTTGGGACCAAGGACCATATGCCCATAGATAGTTGAAGTGTAAATTAGAATAAAAAAAGATAGGTTTATGTTTTAACTGCTGTCTAAAACCTGGTCATTTTAAGAAAGATAGAACATTGTGTGATTTGCTACATCCAGTTTCTGAGACTCCATTTTAATATTGTTTTTTGTGAGATTAAAATAAAAAGAAATTAATGCATGATAATTCATTCTTTTGTCTTTAATATTTATCTCTTTAAAGTTGAAAGCAGGAATAGAAAAAAAGTGCATGTGATAGATTTGTTGTTCCTTTGACTATCACATGTCTCTCTAATAATCATCATTGTATAGGAAGGGCAAACTGAGGGGTATCTTATTTCTAAAAGTTTCATTTACCTGAGTTTGTAGGTGATTTTATGAGTGAATATGGAGTTACCAGAGACAGTGGACATAAGGATTAAACATGTATTCAGTTTGCGGGTAAATATTTTGAAATGGCTCTGATACTTTCGCCACCGATTACCACAATCAATTTCCTCAGCAGACTCAGTGTGAATGGCACGAAATGTGTACATTTCCTATCTGCGTCTAAACACACACCGCACAATGATTTCTGGCGGAAGCCCTAATGAAATCTACATGGGTTTGCGCCAATACAGCGGGCAGCAATTGGCCAAAATGGTGTGTGTTCAGGCACAACTGCTTGTATTATGTTTCCATTATTCGCGACACCCAGGTCACTTTTTGTTGGGCGAGTATCGATCTTGGACGTGCAGGCAGAACTGATGGATTCAGGCCTCGATCCACGTTTGTCTCGAGAGTGACAATGTTGCAGGGGGCATTTATCTATGGCTTGCCATTTGTGGGCCCCAGCCAGGTGCTGTGAAACGAGCACAATCGAAAGAAGAAAGATAACTCACGTAATGGATTCACCTGTTTACACAATGTGAATCCATCTTGTTTTGAAATGGACAGCAATTGGGGGGGAAATTTGCAGAGAGGCTTTCAGCAGACCCACTATCACCCCATGCTAATTTGTCAATTTCTCTGCTCCATTATGATAGCGTCAATCTTTAGAAATCTACATGGGGTACTCTGTCACCATATGCTAATAGACAACAGTACCATTGAACATAGATCTTACATCACCAAGATAAAAACACGGACACAGAACTGCCTCCGCAACTGATGAGCCATAGAAACACAGATTGAGCGTCACAAAATTATCGCCACCACACATTGTGAGCAGGCGCTCTCTCCAGCCATAAATCATGGAATAGACACCAAACTGACATTTTCCTGATTTGTAGCATTATTTCTTCAATACAAAGAGTCTTTTTAGAAATGAAATGCGCGTTGTCCATATCAGTGTGGCCAGACGGTGGTACATTGCGGCGAGTTTGCTGATTCCATATGCTTCTGCCAGGACTAGATTATCACAGCTCTCTGTATCTCTATTGACAACATCAAAATAAAACTTTCACTTTTAGAAATGTTTTCAATCAAAGTTTTGACAGCTTTTTATTTGATTGTCATTCTTGACAAAATGTCTTTTGTCACATGCAACAAAAATAATTTATTTTTGATTCAACTATCATATTCACATGTAGAAAAAACCTATTGTGCACAGAAAAACATATCATGTTTATCTAAATGGGTTTATAACCTTGGCAAGAGTAATGAAAAATGTAAGATTTAGAAAGGCATGTCCTTACAACCAAATAATAAACAGTCTAAATCCTGCATAAATCCTGGATAAGCCACCAGGCAATTTTCTGTGTGAACAGGTTTCTTGTAGACGTGCAAGGGAACAGTGCCAAAACTGGAATGGAAATATGCTTTGAACAAAACAATATGGCATTTGTCACAGGTGGAAGTCAGAGTATGGAATGGAGAGACGATTACGGACCTTGTTATTGAGAAGGCAAGTCGTCCGCAGGCGTTCTACAATAATGACCACGCTCAATTTGGCAGGATCAGTTTCGGTGGGATAAATCCAGAGCAGATTTACGTGGTGGAGTGTCGTATATATTGCCACCTGCGATGACCCCCCCATGTGACGCTCCATAGGGGGGGGTCAGAATCCCACAGATCTAGGCCGTCACATGACAGCGATCCAGGCGCCCGGACAGCAGGAGGATTAGGGATCAGACTAAGCCAGGATTAAAAGATTTGCCCCAGCACAGAGAGCGAGCATGAAGAGACCCATCTTTTTGTCATGATCATTTCAAAGTGCCGACTCAAAAATCACATTTCATATATGCTGGTGGGATTTGTGTGTGAAATGTATATCCCACTTTCAAGCCACAGGATGATTGCTATGAAATGGACCACATTAGTCAGATGAATTGGGTGGCCTATAAGTAAAGACTGCACCCACTGACAAAAATACCACTTAGACCATAAAATATAAATAATCCTGTTGAATTCAAACATTTTAGAGAAAGTATACTGACTCTTTATGTCAGGAGGTCTATTTATAATATTATATAGGATATATTTAAGCATTGGTCTTCAAGATATTTATGTTAATTGATTTCTTTTGCCTCAAGTAGAATAGATATCTTTTGAAATATTTTTTGTAAAATGTAGTGTAAATCTAGATTGGTTTACATAAAGATGCCCTCATCAAAGTATAATGCCATTTGGTTTAGTTTATACCCCAGTTTCGTGTCTGTACTATGTGTGGTTAATGTAAAAAGTCAAAAAGTCCAGAAAGACATGAAGAAGAGAATATGTTTAAATCATCAGACTTCCTTGACCAAGTTTGTACTTTTCAAATCATCAAACTTCCTTGGTCATATGCATACTTTTCAAACGCTTGTGATTTAACTTCTCAGCAATTTTTGTTGTCTGGAGTTCTGTTTATATTTGACGGCTCTCATGCTTGATGTGAGGCTCACTGCTGGGTGGAAACTTGTCAAGACTGACACAGCGTGAGGACCCACTTGGTGTTATGATTTATGCAGCTTGGAGGGCCTGTTACAGTATGGAGAGCCACCCTGTTGTCAATGTCATCATGACTGCTTCATTTCAACAGCCCTTCTCCACCCTGGTCAAGGGGCCCTCCTGATATCTTCATGCCATGTCGGGGCTCCACGTGAGTTTGCACGCCCTCCTGTAGTGACACCTGGTGACAGTCGCACTATCGCGAGCACCGAGGACCCTTGCCGGCGTCAATTGCGTACCGAGGACCTTGTCTGATCACATCTCCGATCACATCAAAGTGGCGAGCAAAGCCAAGCAGAAATCAGCGTCTGCGTCCATTACAGGTGTCCACTGCCTGATCTGTAGACAAAACAAGGTGGCGGAGAGCTTGCGAGATCAATGTCTCCCTCCTCCTCCACATCGCCACAATTTGGCGAATGTATTTGTCTTGCTCTTGTCCTTATTTACACAATTATGGGATGTTGAGTGAGCATATGTCCAGTGATGGCAGTGGGTGCGTCACTTCTGCTCCCGTTCCCAGAACAATGTGGACACGGACACACCCTCCACTGCATATATACACACTCCACTGCATACTCTACTTTCCCTCGCTGAAATCCGACAGAATTCGCACACTTAGTATTTCACGGTAGCAATGCAAATTTGATACATTTTTTCTGCAGAGGTCAGTCAAAACAAAACAAGGTCATGAATTTAAGATGGCTGCAAATTTCATTAAAAAAGCAATTAGAATTGGGCTGCATTTAAAATAGTTGGGGTGTTTTATCATGTTTAAATTCACCATTAAAAAGTCATTTCATTATTAGAATCACTGCAAGATGATAAAACGAAAATGAAATGAGCATGGAATTGACATGCAGATGTGAATATGGGATGGGGAGTGTTAAGCCCCGTCAGTTGCGATCTCATGCCTACATTGCTCTGTCGCTGCTTAACAAGCAAGATTTTAGAACTAATTAATTATCCTCATTATGCCTCAAAGACCTGCACCCCACAAGCAACATGGCAGGCAAACTAATTAATATTGAGATTAATGAGGTGGAAATGGAAAACAATGTAATCATAGGCCAGATATATTGTTCACCATATTGCGGATGGCCACCGCATTGCACAAAGTGAAAGGTCTGCCTTTGCAATCAGGTAATTAGGGTCATTTAGGTTTGACAAAAAAAGGAAGCGACTTTGTTCTAGGTAAACGTTTGATTGAACTCTGTGATGAGAAGAAAGCTGAAAACAAATATTAGAAAACAACATTTTCACCATTGCCAGTTCTTACAAAGTAACAATAAATGCTTTGTAAAATCAATTTTGATAATTCCATTTCAAGTAATTTTTTGGACAATTCTTCATGCCTCTTGAAGCTAATTTGCATTTCAAATCAATTACATTATGGAAAATGTTACATAGCAGTTACATTAAACTGAAAAAATTGCGACGAGTCTGCCATGGTCTTTGCTGCAAGAGGCGCACACAAGTTTTCATAGCACATTATTATTGATAAGAGCGTCAGTTTGCAGTTTTAATCCACCATTAGATCAATTTCACAGGGAGGAAACTGCTCGCATTGACAGGAAAGATTAGGCAAGAAATTCTACCTTAATGGACATTGATTCAGGAAACGTGATCAACTTTTCTGCATCCGACATCTTCCCTTCAGTAAACCATCCAGACACAACATGTTCCCTTCCCACGTTTTCTGACATCCAATTTTAAACCCTATCTTGACAATGTTTGACTAGAGCAATATTGCCGGGAACATTTGAACTCATCCATTAGGTACTCTGTCCCCACCCCAGGTGAATTTTCATAACCTCGGCATGGCCTTGCCTATGAGTATACTTCCTCAGTTGAAACATTACTCTACATTTCTTTGATGAACTGGTCGAAAAAGATAATATCATTCTGCAAAGGAATTATTTTTGGAGGAATATTACAAACTTATTTTGAGCACTCAAAATTCTCATTTTTCTTACACAGTGGAGCAAAGAATTAAAAAAAAAGGTCCAGATTTTTCTTGTTCGAGTATTTGTTAATCTCTCTCCATTAGCTTGACTTTACTTTGCAATACTGAATATCTATCGTTATCTTAACACATCATTGTTGGAAAGTTTGTTTTGATATTTGATGCTAGTCTCCCCGGATTTGTTGATTTCAGGCATATTTGTAATCAGATGAGCATTGCTATTGCAGAAATCTGATCAAATGCTTTATCACATAAGGTAGATGAGATGCCAGCAATCTCTCATATATGTATGTATAATCTTTATACAAGATCAGCAAATGCAATCAGAGCTCTAATTTGCTGGTGTAGATTGAGGTTCTCTCTTTAATATTACATATTGGACTCACAGAAGAAAATCCTCGTGCCTGGTTTGTAGAAAAGCAATTTGATCGGCGCTCAGCTTTTTGAAAAGCAATTTGATGAGGTGTGCATTTCTTAGGTGGATTAAGAAACAGAAATATGCATGACAAAACTGCAATATATTTATATATATATTTACATATATATATATATATATTAATGATGTACTTTATCCATGGTACATTCCCCCACCAGATGGAGCTGTTGGGCTCTTCTCCATTGTCTCTCCGGCATCTGTGCTGTGTCAGTTTGTCCATCATCCTCTCCCGGAGCCAGTGAATCTGGAACGTTTCTGCCATTTTCCCAAGGCAGCTAAAAGCCCACAGGCCGAACATATTGATTTATCTTAACAGCTACTTCTCGTGAACAGTTCTGATGAGCCTGATTTCATTATAATATGAAATTGTCTGCCGTTTTTCCTATTGTGAGAAAAAAAGCTTTATATCTGTGATTTTGTATGCACTCCTAAATTGGCAGAGACGTGGCCACCTAACAAGATAAGACCCACAGAAAGTCAGCACGTAGACCTCATCAAAGTGATACCATAGCAAAGCACCGCCCGGCTTCCTGATGGGCAGGAAATCCTGTAATGGTGTATGCACATCAAGAAAGGGCCTTAGTTTACACAAACTTTATGGTGATGGCCGTACAGCAGGTCCCTGCGATCTTGAACCCTCTCAGTCGCAGCAGTTTTAGGCAAATTTTACACAGCACCCCCGTTTGGTTGGCAAAAGTAGGATCAAGCAGCTTGCAGCATCGACCGTGTGGAAAAGCCATGACAATCGGCTCGACACAACAAGTCTTCTTACTCTTACTAAGTCGTTCTAATGCTTCCTATGACATGAGTCTCTTTTCCTAATCGCCTCTCGGTGGCCTCCGTCGGTGGCTTTGCTTCTTGTGGTGCCGGGCATGCATTCCTTCCCTTGCCTTCCCCCTTCTTTTCCTGCCTGCAAGCTCACACGGTCTCAAAACCAGCGAATCCGCTCTACCACCGTCTTATACTAATCGCTAACTAAAGCTCTTTCTCACTCCCCATCCAAATGGAGATGCGGTGCTATTTAAGACAAGTGTGAGCCCAACTGGGTGTTAGACAACATCTGATGGCACAACAACACGCACAACAATGCTAGCTTTGGAGCTGGTCACTGACATAGGTCTGCACGTTTGAAATGCCCGACCTCTTACTCGGTGTGACTTGGGTCTCTCCTGCATGGTGTGGTCACCACATGGGAACCCAGCTATATCAGTGCAGGATAGGGCGGGGTGTGTTTTGTCCTGTCACTGATGTTTGATGGTCGTTCCTCAAAGTTTTGACTTCATATTTGAAGGATACTGGACACTGCAGTGAGAATATGAGATGGACATTTTGCGCTGCGCAGTGGACATAGAATACGGGATACTGTATGTCGGGTGTTGAATATGATTCACTGCATGTGAGAAATGCTTTGTTAAAACATATTGGATTACTTCTGCATCAGATGAAGAAAGGACCTTTTCTAGGGAACACGTTGCTGTGGGTAAAATAGTCTGCTGTGAGGGATGTGTCTTCACCATGTGATGTCTCTTCACCATGTGTTTTGTGATGGCCCGTATGTGTCTTCACTGTGTACTCACATAGTGGCCCGTATGTGTCTTCACTGTGTACTCACATAGTGGCCCGTATGTGTCTTCACTGTGTATTCACATAGTGGCCCGTATGTGTCTTCACTGTGTACTCACATAGTGGCCCGTATGTGTCTTTACTGTGTTCTCACATGGTATCCTGCATGTGCCTTCACTGTTTTATCACATGGTATCCTGCATGTGTCTTCACCATTTTATCACATGGTATCCTGCATGTGTCTTCACTGTTTTATCACGTGGTATCCTGCATGTGTCTTCACTGTTTTATCACGTGGTATCATGCATGTGTCTTCACTGTGTTCTCACATGGTATCCTGCATGTGTCTTCACTGTTTTATCACATGGTATCCTGCATGTGTCTTCACTGTTTTATCATGTGGTATCCTGCATGTGTCTTCACTGTTTTATCACATGGTATCCTGCATGTGTCTTCACCATTTTATTACATGGTATCCTGCATGTGTCTTCACTGTTTTATCATGTGGTATCCTGCATGTGTCTTCACTGTTTTATCACGTGGTATCCTGCATGTGTCTTCACTGTGTTCTCACATGGTATCCTGCATGTGTCTTCACTGTGTTCTCACATGGTATCCTGCATGTGTCTTCACTGTTTTATCACGTGGTATCCTGCATGTGTCTTCACTGTGTTCTCACATGGTATCCTGCATGTGTCTTCACTGTGTTCTCACATGGTATCCTGCATGTGTCTTCACTGTTTTATCACATGGTATCCCACATGTGTCTTCACTGTGTACTCATGTGGTGGCCAATATGGTATCCTGCATGTGTCTTCACTGTTTTATCACGTGGTATCCTGCATGTGTCTTCACTGTTTTCTCACGTGGTATCCTGCATGTGTCTTCACTGTTTTATCACATGGTATCCTGCATGTGTCTTCAGTTTTATCACGTGGTATCCTGCATGTGTCTTTACTGTTTTATCACATGGTATCCTGCATGTGTCTTCACTGTTTTATCACGTGGTATCCTGCATGTGTCTTCACTGTTTTATCACATGGTATCCTGCATGTGTCTTCACTCTGTACTCATGTGGTGGCCGATATAGGAGCATATGTACACATATATATGTCCATCCCTAATTGAACATCTCTCGTTGAAGTTGTGTAAATCCTTGTCTTTTCCTGTATTTAATACTTCTCAAATCTTGCGTGTTTGTTATATTTTTAAACTAAATATTTAAACCAAAAAATAAGGAATGTCATTTATCTGACTGCATAGAGAACCTCAAATAACAAATCCTGTAGAAGAACTTGTCTTTAAGTTTATTTGATTTAAGATCTGTTGAGTCATATGGAGACGATCTGATGTTTATGAATGTCACTGGAGATGCCATGAAGAGTCCATACCAAAATGCCAATCTCTATGACAATGCTTGAAATATGAACTTTGAAACCAGATACAAAATCTCTCTATTGTCAGAAATTGAAGAATGGGTTTCAGTGTTATTTATCATTTTATACATATAGATAAAGTTTCATTTATCATTTTCATTTGTTCTGTGCTATAAGCTTTCCATAATCTATTACATGTGTTGTACTTCATTTATAATCTGTTATAAATGTTGCATTTAAAGGACACGTTTATTGTAGTGTATGATGGTTATTTATTGATTAAGACCTGTACTTTTTTAATAAGACATGCTATTGGAGTCAGGACCTTTACTTGCTAGACAAGGTCTGGAGATCATTATGAGGACCTGAATTTACTGGATATTTTGTCTATCATAGTCAGGGCCTGTACTTGTTGGATAAAATGTGCATTTCGTAGTCAGGGCCTGCACTTGCTGGATAAAATGTGCATATTGTAGTCAGGGCCTGTACTTGCTGGATAAAATGTGCATTTCGTAGTCAGGGCCTGCACTTGCTGGATAAAATGTGCATTTTGTAGTCAGGGCCTGCACTTGCTGGATAAAATGTGCATTTCGTAGTCAGGGTCTGTACTTGCTGGATAAAATGTGCATTTCGTAGTCAGGGTCTGTACTTGCTGGATAAAATGTGCATATTGTAGTCATGACCTGTACTTGCTGGATAAGATATGTACAGGTATGTTATCATTGGGAAAGGTACTTGCTGGGCAAGATCTATAATTTATAGTTGATCTGTACCTGTAGTGTATCTGTATGTTTTAGTCAGAACCTGTATTTGCTGGATGAGATATGTCTGTGATACTTGCTGGATAGGGTTGTCTGTTATAGTCTGTGCCTTTATTATTCTATTCTATATTAGTCAATGAACGGATATATTTTTTGCTGGCTGTGACCAGTGACCTGTATCAGCTTGAGAATATATCAGTTGACTGATATCCACAACTTAAGCCACAAATCACAGTGAATTGATGTACCAACTTGTTAATTATCATGATCTGTTTTGGCAGAAAAATTAGCATGAGACATTATCCTGATCTTATGATATAATAGATCAATTAACATATTCTGTTGCAAAAAAACCCCAGATAAATGGGATATTTAAAACATGTTCAAATGGTACACGGCTAACTTCCATGATGAAGCCTGCTTTGATTAAATGGACATTTTATAATGTTCAAATGGTGCACGGCTAACCTCCATGTTGAAACCTGCTTTGATTTTGAGGATATTTTATAATGTTAAAATGATGCATGGCGGACTTCCACTTTTAAGCCTGCTTTAATTAAAACGATATCAAAAAAGGTTAAAATGATGCATGGCTGACTTCCACTTTTAAGCCTGCTTCGATTAAGAGGATATTTTATAATGTTTGGTGTATACTTGCAGACTGGCAGAAGACAGAAGAGCAGAAACACAGAGAGAAACTTCTCCTGGATGAACTTGTTATCATTGTCAACAAACGCGATGAACTGGTGCAGCATCTTGACAACCAGGAGAAGGCGTAAGTAGCGTTCTCTACCCTATGCTTATAAATCCTGGCACAAAGCAGACAAAATACACTGGTTTGGCTTCTTCTTTTATTTACTTTATGCATGATATATGGTATGTTGTTATTAAGCCAGGAAAAAGTACTTCTGTTTAAGATGTCAAAAAAGAAAAGAAAAAGAAAATCCTTTTTTTCATAACCTCATTATATTGGTACCATCTCTTCTCAGTTCATAAGTATTCATTAGGAATTATGTACCACCAAAGAAAATGTTGGAAGACTTGTTAAATAAACTTTACATCACAAAATCTCTTTTGCCACTCGCTGTTTAATTCTCATATTATTTTAAACTAACCTGTGTTACACAAATGTGTCATATTAAAATACCCTTTTAGGACCAATTTTTTGTTAATTCAATATAAAGAAATATAATGTTTAAGTAGGCTTTACGCCCAGAGAGTGATGATTTGAAGGTGCAGTAACCGAGGAAGTGCTCGTGGCAGAATGGCCTGGTTCAATAGCGCAGTTGACCGCACCTGGAGCACTGTTGAATTAGCACAAGAGTGTTGATTACATTGTATTGCCATTGCAACCAGTTATAATTTAATTATACAACCATTGCCAGAAGTGCAAGGAGAATGCGAGATGCAGTGAATGTTTGGCTTAGACAAGGTGTTTCAATTTGCTGATCACACTGCAAACACTGCAGACACTAGGTATTTCTAGGTGCTCGAGACGAGGCCAATTTTACAAGTGTGCTTGGAATGTGAGTTTTGTGATTTCGGAATCGATGGCAGAGTTTTGGACGGGGAGAGTAGACAGATCATATTTGGTGCGAATTCACAATGAGTTTGTCGGCGTTGACAATTGTGTGTACAGCAGGTTTTTGGGAGCGGTGAGATGGACGGCCGCACGTGGGTCCACTTAGCTGGCTAAATCTCTAAGCTGCTCCCCATGAACAATTCATTGTGTTCTACTAACAACAGCAAAATTCACTTTGGTGTAATGTATCAATCGATGGTGGTGCGCAGATTTCCGTCTGAAAGATGATCTCAATGCATGCAGTATTAGGCAACCAGCGATGTTTGTCTGTGAAATGTGCGTTGTTTGGGAAGGCATGGTAATCATTGTGCAGTAAAAATCGCGAACAAAAGCCAGGGAGATACAAAGTTGCCGAGGGGTTCATTCCGGGCAAGCCGGGGAGTGTACACAGCACTTAGGAGTAGAAACGCCGGTGTTTGTGTAACTTTCATGCATAGCTCCGAGACGGCATCTGCACGTGCCCCCACCTGTCTTAAACACATGCGGCTGAGATCGCCCGCCGCATCTTGTCGCATCTCTGATCCGCTGCGGCTGGCCGGGGTGCGTCGTGTGCCGTGGGGGATTGTTTCTCCCAAACAGACGGCCAACCAACCCCTCCATCTCAAGAGTTTATCATCCCCCTTGAAACAGATCACCATCTCATTTCCTTCCACATGTCGCGGAAAGTTTCTCACTGTTTCCTTAGTCTCAAATTCTCTGTCAAGATCGTCGGGAGAAACTCGTCTCCTTTTCAACTGTCAGACAACGGTCATAATCCAATGAAACATAGTCGCACTTTCTGCTGATCTCAAGTGCCCCACTGGTTGAGCTAAACAATAGACCCCACCTCTTTAACCCTTTCTCCTGGTAATCCAGGTAAATATTTCTGGCATTCTGCAAAGCCTGGGTGACAAATCCCTGCTCTGGGTGCTTTGTCCCATTCACAAACAGTGCTAAAATGCCCACGACATATTGTACAAATTTTGATAAGGGATTTCACTGGTTGTCAATTTGCGTGCAGAGTCTGACCTAGGCAGATGGTTTTGTAAATCTCTAACTGAAACATTTGTTGAAAGTTGTGTACACACCGCGGCACAAAGCAATATGAAACGTCCGTCATGTCATCAACTTGGGGTGGTACCCAGTTAAGTGTGGCGAGCACAGAGAGACGAGTGCAAGAATGCGGCCGGGAAGACGGCGGCAGGAGCTGGAGGTGTCTGTACCACCCCACTGGAGAAGTCTATATCTCCTCCACCGGCTCACTTACCGGGCTCATCTGCTAACAAGGATCAAACTTGTCAACTCCCCGCCGATCACCATTTCTACAAGATTTTCTCAACTTCTTAGAGCACTCGAAGCAGTCTGAGAAATCCCCTTAGCTCTAATTCCACACAGGGAATAGGAGCAAATCTGTCCCAATCACAACCGGGGAAGATACCCGACTGAGGAGATAATAACTCTTCATGATAGCAAATATACTTTGTTCTGCTCTCGACTAAGAACGATGGAATTGACTTTTCTATTTACTTTCATATGAAATTGAGGTAATAAATTATGACGGATTGTAGGCATCAGATAATAAATGCAAATGTCTACCTTTTTTTAAATTTCGGAAGTAAAATATTAAAATGAATTAAGTCAATTTTCATTAAGTTATCATGAATATATTGTACGCAATAAAACCAAAATAAACAAGATATAAGGCATTCATGAAAGATGGGAGGAAAAAAAGTTGGGAAAGTTTTCAAGTTTGTTTTTTTCTTGTCGGGAGAGATATATAAGTCTGCCTGGAGTGATCACAAATGGTATTACAGGCGTGAGCGAGTTTTCAGGAGAAGCTGTGATGGGGAATTTGCCACGTGTATGACGTACAGGGGCTAAGTCCATCAGCGAAGCTCGTCAGAACGCGATCAATTTTGAAGCCATCTCCGGAGGTCATCCCTCAGACAAGAAACAATTCCACCTTGAATGTGGCATGCGGAAGAAATAGGGATCTGTGGTGACTTTGCGGGCGACCGGGGGCCCGCAGTTTATTATGGCCAAATTGGCCGGGCGTTGCATCAAGGCGCTCCGGCGAAGGCTCATATGTTTTGATCACTATAAATCATCAGGTAATGCTGGTATCATTCTAATTACTTGTCCTTTCTTCATTATAGCTGGCCGCGTGGCAATCCGGCCCAAGCCTAAGCCTCCCCATTCCATCTCCAAGCCAAGCCAGCAGATGACAGCCCAATCTCACCCAATATTCCCCCCCACCCCCATCTCACTAACTAGAAAGTATTTTTGAAAAGCTTTAGGACAAAAAAGTTGCTTCAATCAAATTTCCTTGTACTTTTAAGTAAGTGCTTTTAGGTGAGGGTAAAATTGAAATCACAGAAAAAGAGAATTGAGTAAATAGAGTTTCAATATTTGAAAGCAATGCTAAAATGCTAAATGTTAGTGCTATGCGAGAGTCTAGAGTTTATTGTATTTATTGCATGTTAGTTCAGGGCGTGTTTTGGCCAAAGCATATTGAATTGCTGCGTAAATCCTTGCCGACAATCTGCTTACGAATTAATACGGGATTGTCTTGGTGGTGCAGCTTCTGAACCGCAGGTCGCCGGATGAAATTAGGTGCGTGGCAAGGTGGCGAGGCACGGCACCACGGCCGGACCTCTCCTCGGGTAACCTCGCCGTATTAGTCGTCAAAAATCACCAATCTCCAGAAAGAGTTGAACATGATTTAAAGAGAATTATAACATCAAATAAACTAATATGGACATAAAAAAAGTGAACCTCAAAGTTTTTTTCTTTGTTTTATGATATATTGTGGACAAAGCCTGAAATGTGTGCTGTGAATAATGAGTGTGGTAATTCTAAAATGGAGATCATTTCAGTAGAATGTTAGCTAAGCTTGTGATATGTAAACGGTATAAAATCAATATTTATTTCACTGGTATTTCACAATGAATGTGATGCATTGAGATCTGATTATACGTATTGGTGTAATACAGGGGAATGGAGCGATCAATTTTAAAGCCAGATTCAACATGCTCAAATCAAAGGACTTTTCTTTCATAGAAAACACTTATGATCATAGGTTTCATTGAAATGATTATTAGTTGACATTGTATAACTGAGATATGTGGTTCGTTCTCACTTGTTTTGTGGGAATTCCTGGACCATCACAGTTTTTGCACGAACTGTAGAAAGATAGAAGCCCTGATTGTAATAGGCTGGTAGATAATGATGTCAGTTTCGGCAAAGTTGTGCAGGTCTAGCAGTTGTTGACACACTGGTGACCTATTTGTTGATAGCACCTTGAGTTCCAGTTCTGATATAGGATCTATGTGTCCCCACCCAGAGTCAGGTGCACATACAAAATGTAGGAGAGCGGCGCAGTGACAGGGACCTTGATGAACGGAAGGGCTTCCTTTTACAGGGAGGGGATTATGTGTGCTGGGCCGGATGATCAACTTCTCTTGCCCTCTGAAATTCCTCTCTCCTATCCCCTCCTTTAACATTTCCTCCACTCCCTCACTCAACTTGTATAAAAATAGTCCAGCCTCATTTTAAAATATGAAGATTGCAAAAGAAACTATAGTTCACGCAAACACACACAAGAAATGTTTGAGTTTTTCTTAGATAAGAAAGGTGATTGACATTCCCGCATTGTAATGCCCTCATTCTTATCAAGTTAACCTTTTCTTTTGTCCAAAGCCAGTCTTATATATTTCATTTCTATTTTACAAATTTGTCATAAAATTAGGGTATGAATTAAGAATAAAAGCTGATATTTATATGAGGATGGTATCTGATATATTTTCATGGTCTTTGTGGTTTGCAGCATGGGAGAGGTCTTTTTATGAAGGTTGAGGTCAATTAAGAATGAATAGGTCAATTTTGTTTATTTAGGATATCAAAGTGACATTTAGCTTCCAGATTGTTGCATCACATTTTTTTTCCCTTTTCTGTAAATATTTGACAAACTCCAGCATTTAATTGATGTTTTGTTGATGTATATATGTGTAATAATCACAACTTTCCTAATATGGCTGTTATATTTGTGTGTTTGCAGTATTGAGGAGGACGAGATTATGGAGCGCAGCTTACACGAGAAACTGAGCGAGTATCCGCTCGGCAGAGAGGAGAAGTCCTGCGTCCTGCAGTAGATACCCACAAGTGCACTTGAAGTATGGGTCAGAGGTCACACAGGACAGGTCAAAGGTCAATATGGAGATGTCCTGCAGCGACCTTGCACAACACCTTATGACAACAAATGGATATATTTCAGACACGTTTCACAACCAAAATGGATTTGGGCGGATTGCAGGGGGCCGGCTGATGAGATATAGCAAAGTGCCTGTATTTGGCGAAGTTTGACGCCCCCGAGGTACTTTCTGGTGTTGACATATCCAGCAGTGACCCATTAGATGCAGGCAATGGCATCTACGTACGTTGGTCAGAATAATTGGTGATAGATATAAATAAAAATATAAAAATCGGTCAGTGCTCATCTTCCAGGCATGCATCCACTATACGAAAACAACACAGTCATGTTGTAAAGGAAATCCTTGAAAGTCCTTGCAGACAACATAATCAACATAAAAATAAATACCAAAAAAGGCAACAAATCCACAAAAGTAACATGTACGGTACTTCTTTGAAGTATTGTTTGAGATGAATGTTTGAGGCACATATCATTAGACAAGCCTTAGGATGGAAAGTCATCTGCCATACCAGATATGAGTGACTTTCTCCGATATACTCGTACACTGTGTCGATCAGGGCAGTGCCCTTAACATACCCATTATCACTGGTCCTCACACAGGAGAGTCTGTTTTCAAATGGAATTTAGGCAGAAATTTGCCCGGAAGGTGGATGTGGCATACGGGGAAGGCCAAACTGCATAATTGAGAGATTTGATTGTCTGGTATCCTAAGCCTGATTTCTACCATTTAACTGTGTAAATATCAATATTGTTGCTTGCCCGGTGAGTGACAGGTGATGTGAGATTGCAAGCTCTCTACCAAAGATGTCACTGTTTTAATATGAAATGATGCTGAAGGAGTTTAGTGGAGTTCGTCTCTGCACACTCGGCTCAGGACACCCAATTGACGTCAAGATACGCATGCAATGGACAAGGGCTTGTGAAATGCACAACATGTCAATAGCTGATTGAAACTCGATTGGCCGTGAGTAAGGAGCCCACGGGGGACTTTTAGTGGGATAAAAGTTGAATGCAAGACGTGTACAGAGGCTCATAGTTTGCCTAAAATGGGACAGCCCCTCTGGTCAGATGGAACAAAATGTACTGCAGAACTTTGCTGCATGAGAAAGAAGAATAGAAAACAAAATGCCATCACCCTCGGGCAGAAAAGGAGCGTTGTCACTTTCTCAGCTGGTTTGTGATAGAAATGAACCAAACAGGTGTTTATAATGAATCCATTGCGGAATTCACTGATGTTGAAATTGTAGTTTGAGCAGAGAGTGTTAGTGGGGTAATGGGATGGGGGGGGGGAGATGGAAAGGGGAAAGTTATGATAGCATAGATATATAATGATGTATAAAGCTGTATAGAGGAAACTTACACACCTTGCTGTCTCATAACATGCAGAACGCCACATGATCAGCTTAATGATTCTTATATAATAATAATATAAAATCACTTATTTCATAAAGTGTATGTCATTGGGGGTACTCCTCACAACTTAATATGGGAAGGTTGACCAGGTGCTAAAAATCCTTCATATAATCTATAACTGAAATTTACAGATATATACATATATATTGAGAAATAACTCAACCCCTGCAGCATTTTGCTTTGATAATGTCATTAAAAATATCTTGCTTTGCTCCTTTCTTAACCACAAATTGCCAAAACCAATATCTCAATTGTCATCCCGAACCCAAATGGCACGGAGTACTCCCTGTGAATGCATGATAAATGGTATTTTGATGAATTTATTTAGCTTTATTCCAATTCTTAAAAAACATGGCAATAACATGATTAAGTTGATACCAGGAAAATCGTTAGAAATTACTTTCTATTATATATTTATATAAGTTTATTCATCATTACAAAAAATGTTTTTCTTTGTCCAGTCAGTCAGTTAACTTGTTTGATTTAATAATTAACAGATGAATCTACAGTTGTTATGACCTTTATGAGAGGTCATCGAGGAAATAACACTTTAATTCTGTGAAATGGAGAAAAAAAATATTTAAAGATAAAAACCAGATGCTATCCAATCTTGTCAAAATTCATATATACATGACAAAGTAACTACTACAGGAGGTGCTGCTCAAATGATCCAAATAAGAGGATCTCAACTTGAAAGAGATCAAAGTGAATCATTAAATAGTCCCGATGTCGCTGGTCACAAGGAGGATAAACCTCGAGTGATGCAACGTAAACTGGTGGCAACAGATACAGTGTAAATGATATAGATTATACGAAAATATGATATCTGGCAAAACCTCACTAAGACAGATGTTTTATTGTATAAAAAAGATGACGATGATTTGATGTTAAATGTGCAATATATTAATGTGATTACAGAGTACTTTATCAGTATGGTGTTGTGTTCAGATGATACGTTTGGTGTTTCATCGTCATTATTTAGTGCACTTCTACTGTCCAGAATTCTGGAAGAGATGTGTCGTGTGAATAGTTCACGCCTTATCACCAGTTTACCACAGATATTTTTTAACATAGGTGCTGACTGTCTGACTGCAAAATACACAGAATGAAGAGGTATGAATGAGAAGTCAAACAGGACTACTGGGAAGGAAGGTCGAGGCAAACGACCTTCAAATGTGACTGCTAGTCTTATATAGAACTCTGCATTATTCTAATTGGAGAGTAACTTCATTTCAATGTCTGATGTTCTGTGCAAGAAGCAAGTAGGGTTGTATGGTGCTTTACTCAATTCAGATTTGCGAGAAATGAACTATAATATGAATTCTAATGGTGTCTCATTTATTTTCCCCTCACAAAGTGTTAACTGAGGAAATGTTTTGTAAATCTCCCTGCATTCTGGGCTTTGGTATAGCATTGATTGCAAAGGGTTTCATAAAAAAGATGAGATATGATATTATTGTATAAAAATACAAATATATAATTTTATAAGAGCCTTAGTACCGTCAGTAGAAAACTCTGTTGAGAGAAATTTGATTTTGTATCCATGTGTTTGTTATATCTTTGGCCAGCTTTGAGTAAGTGCAGAAGTGTTGTACTATAATAATTTCTATTACATCTTTACACTGTCAAATGTATATCATTTTTAAAGGTTATTTTATTACATAAGAAATGTAATTTGATGTTTTGCTTGTGCATTGATGGTGGTTATTTTTCACATGACCAGATGTTGTTTGTGACATAGTGTATGTGTGTGACAGTCATCTCCATCATGCCTGTATATATTTTGTATAAATACTCAACTTTTTTTTCAAAATGGCACATTGTAGTGTACTCATTGTATTGAATGGTTTATTGAGCCACACAAGCAGGAGTGTCTCCCGGAAACAACATCACATAAGAACATCTACCAGAGAAACATCTCACTGGCATAGATATCTCATAGAGAAGATGCCACACAAATGGGGATGTCTCACACAGAGACAAGTGGAGACGTCTTACTGAGAGACAAGTGGGGACGTCTTACAGAGAGACAAGTGGGGACGTCTCACAGAAAGACAAATGGGGACGTCTTACAGAGAGACCAGTGGGGACGTCTCACAGAGAGACCAGTGGGGACGTCTCACAGAGAGACAAATGGGACGTCTTACAGTGGGGACGTCTCACACAGAGACGAGTGGGGACGTCTCACACAGAGACAAGTGGGGACGACTCACACAGAGACAAGTGGGAATGTCTTACAGAGAGACAAGTGGGGACGTCTCACAGAGAGACAAGTGGGGATGTCTCACAGAGAGACAAGTGGGGACGTCTCACAGAGACAACTGAGGATGTCTCACAGAGAGACAAGTGGGGACGTCTCACAGAGAGACAAGTGGGGACGTCTCACAGAGAGACAAGTGGGGACGTCTCACAGAGACAAGTGGGGATGTCTCACACAGACAAGTGGGGATGTCTCACAGAGAGACATCATAAAAACAGGAATGTCTCACATGGGGACCACCCCTGTGCACATGCATGTCTTAAACATGTACACTACTGCAGATCTGAGTGATAATAAGTATAGTGATCGACTTGACAGTCATAGCAGGGGTAGAAATCACTTGACAAATCTGTTATACTTTCAGATTCCACCCAATGAATCCAGTCAGTTGTATTAGACAGACAACCAACCCAAAACAACCACAGGGGACAATATACAGTTATATTAAGAAGACAATATCGATAAGATCCTCCCCAATATAACCACTGGAGTTCAAATACAGTTAAATTAGGCAGACAATATCTATAACATAATATAACCACTGAAGTCCAAATACTAGGCACACAATAACTATGAGGTCCGACCCAATATAACCACAAATTTGATTATTCAAGTAGACAATATCAATAATATTTACCAAAAATATATAAATGTACACATTAAAATAAAGGCATGGTTTCAAATCTGAGCATGACAAATTAGACAAGTTTACATCCTCTGTGTTCCAGGAGTATGGATTATTCACAGTTGAGGGAAGATCTTGAGAATAAGGTAGATTGATGATGTGCTAATGAGACCTGTGTGAAGGCCACAAATCATGGCACCAAAAGTAATGTGACTCCTCACACCTAGATATCACACTGTAGCACAATAACTTCTTTCTGCTTGTGGGTGTAAAAATCCACACTTACTTGACATATGCTTTGTTATGTTATGACTGATATTGGCCTGCCTAGATTCGTCAGTATTAAGTGCATAGATGGAATGTGATATTGCTGTATGCTTAAACGTGGAATAGTGCAACCTTGCAGCTCATTAGTGTATTCTGCTGAGCAGAGTAAGTGTGGATTTTTTGCTGGGACTCGCAGCATTATTGTGGTCATATTACACTAAGCTTCTTATATGTAAATGAGCCAAGATTTTTAAGAAGAAAAAAAATCATAGTTGGTGCAGTTTTTACGATACATCTACTTTGTCTCACACAATCATGACCAAAGTTGCTGCTTGTTTGGTCCATGACAGTTTCTTTACACAGGGAATGATTATAGTCGTACTATAGATAAGTATGGCCTCGCTTGGTTATATTTTATATGTGAACAAATTAATATCTGGCCCCCACTGTTTAAGGACTGCTAACAAACCCAACTTTGCTTACTTAGGTTTTTTTGGTCTATAAATTTGTCTTTGTTTATGATATTTTATAACCTGGTGTTTACGATATTTTATAACCTGAGGTTTGATACATTAACCTCCCCTCAAACAAAACTGAGCTTTTCCAGATGTCACATGAAAGGCCTCATCATAAGACATACAAAATATGCTACTGCAATACACACTGCTAAAAATCACATTTTGTTTTTTTGTTTAATTGATACTAAAATTTAAATAAGAGGTTGGGATTGATTTTTTACTGACACTATTGATTAGAACACAAACTTACCAAGGAATTGATTGTTTAAGTGCATAGGAAAGGAATTGATTGTATAAGTGCATAGGAAAAGGAACTGATTGAGTGCATAGGAAAAGGAATCGATTGTTCAAGTGCATAGGAAAAGGAACTGATTGTTTGAGTGCATAGGAAAAGGACCTGGATATATTAAGGGAAGCATAGAGATGACCACGAGCTGGTGATCAGCTTTTCCTGCTCATCATGCCAGCACTGCATACTGGCGAGCAATAAGACAAACACAGAAAACTGCCAAAATTAACTTGTCATGTAAAACTTGACAATCACAAACAGAAGTCCTTGTCAGTCAAGCTTAGAGTTTAAATGCTTTTCTTGTATTTTGTTAATTAAAAGTAATTATTGTGACAAATTTAAATTGACAACAGATTTGAGGTGACATCTGTGCCAAGAGTTCTTACAGATGACTTTGTTTTGAGGTCTTTAGTACAAGATATCATTTAAAAGAAGACCTTTTATAAAATGTCTTGTATAGTCAATATGTATATGTTGCTAACCTTTGCGTGGATATACTAATTGATAAGACATTTATAGTTCATAAATTCTGTAAATGACTGGATGTTTAGTGATCAAAGGATATTCTATAAATTGCTGGAGGTTCATCTATTAATGAGTGGATAATATATGTCAAGAGGATACATTATAAATGACCTGACAGTGATGTGTCAGATGTTCTATGAATGACATTTATAGGTCAGAGGATGTTCTGTAAATTACATTTATAGGTCAGAGGATGTTCTGTAAATTACATTTATAGGTCAGAGGATATTTATAAGTGATATAGGTCAGAGGATGTTTATAAGTGATATAGGTCAGAGTATGTTCTCTAAATGACTTTTTTTAGGTCAGAGGATGTTGTATGAAAGACGTTTATAGGTCAGAGGATGTTCTATAAATGATTGATGGTTAATCTATAAATTACTGGACATTATATGTTGGAAGATGGTTTGACATTTACAGGTCCATGGATAGTCTATATATGATAGGACATTTTAAAAGGTCATCTGGAAAAGAATTGTAGACATGAGAAACCATTATCTTATGCAAAAGATATACCACAAATGACCAGACATTTATGAACATTTCTGGCAGGAAATAAATTTTCAATGAACAGATATTTGAAGGTCAGTGACAAGACATTGGTAAGCCATATTTTACAGAGGTTATGTAAATGACAGCATTTGAAGGTCACTATGCTTTGCAGTAGATTCATTATAGAAGACAGAACATTCATAGGTCAATGGCCATTTGTAGGTCATTTTGGCAAATATTCACTGTACATGTAAATGACTCTTTCCTTTGCAAAGGATGAACTTTAAGTGGATTTTAAATATTTGATGAATGGGACATAGTAATAATTTGATGTGCTTAACAGAATGTGTTTTATAAGACTTACTATGATATCAGATATCAACAATGTGAAACTATAATGTGAACATTGATATTGTTTTGTATGACTACCTGGATAAACCTTACTCACACCCAAACTAATGATAAGTTAAACTAGTCAAATAAGTGTCTTAATTTGTGTATTGATGATGACTATGTATAAATATATCATATTTAGGTATAGCTGGCTAAAATATGGTAGAACTTTCCAAATGTGATGAATACAAACATAGGCAATAGTGTAAATATCGGATATACATCGCTATATGACAGAATGAAAGAAATGAGCCACTGTGTTTTGAATAGCACTTTAGAGGTAGTCTTCAAGCTGTGTACCATACAAACTATGTGAAAGAATATTGAGAAATTTGTTATGAAACGGGACTAAATTATCATTTAGTAGTCAAACAAGCCATACAAAAAAAATCCTCATTAAATTCCGGCAGAATTTGTTTTAAATTATGATTGAAATGAAATAATATCTTGTCAGTGTTTTGGCGAATTATTATTCATATAATGTCTATTAGAATCAGTTTTTGGGAACTTTGAAGTGAACATTTTTCTTTGGGGTCCTAAATAATGATGCCTCAGAAAATATTGAACTGTATCCTTTAGATATTGTTTTAAGAAATAGAAAATATACTTGATTCAAAAGCAATGGCATATTCAACTTTGGTATGAAGCCCTAACCTGCTATAGGACGAGTAACACACACATATATAATATCATATCAGCGGTGAGCAGTAGCTTCGCCATTCTTCCACGTATCCATAACAATAACTGCTGAGGTTGGAAACATTCTCAAAACCACAAACAAACTTGAAATAAACTATTGCAAGTGCTGACAGAAACATGTTTTGGTGTTTATGTGCTTTGCCATTGGATTGCTTTTAACAGAGAAAATTTGAATAAGCACAAATGACTCCTTCCATAACCTGGAAGAAGACATGATTTTCCATGAAAATAGTTCAAAAGAGGACCTGAAGGGAAAGAGTATGTCAAAATTAGTCCAATTATTATATAATATTTATTGTAATAATTTACTGGATAAATTCAGCAGTTTAGCAAATTTAGCTTTTAATGGTGGTTGTTAAGGGCTATGAATATTGCTTGACAAATATAATCTATTGACAGGATATCATTAATTTATTGTTCCCAGAAACTAAATATGGCACTAAATTTCCGACTATTGAATGTTACAGAGTTGGTTTACTCCCAATATGTATTTGTATGATCAATATACAAGCAGATAGAATGTATGGTACTCAGTTGATATGTGTGTTTCCAAGCAGAGTGGGTGGTTGCACATGTTCCTTACCTGCTTCACCACATCATATAGTGCGGATGTATGTACATTACGTACCATGTGTTTTGCGTCAGTTGCAGGCGCTTGTCATATTTATTATTCATGAAATGCCCATTATGTATACACTTGTTGAAATTAAACTATATATATGTTTATTGCAAACCAGCTTGTTGGATTTTGTTTCACCATTTTCACTCAAATATATAGGATCATATTGCAAGAGTTGCCATTCTTTTTAGGCGTCTCTTTGCGACTGCTTTCCCAAATTCCCCTTTGCCTTGTCTAATATTTCTCTATGGTCCTGTCAAAATAATAATGACATCTTTATTATTATGTAAATTTGTCAGTGCAAGTGGCAAGATGTTGCCTTTGGCCAGTTAACAAAATTCACACCATTCCACAAAATGATTGTTTCAGTGTGGCTGCACATTGCCATAATATTATAATATAGTGACATGATTCTTCTGACAATAAGCCCCTGATGATGGAGCGAAGTGGTTGAATACAGTCATAGTGATATAAAAAAAATCAGCCACTTGGAGGCATAGAATCGAAACACATGTTTGATTGGGAGTCTATACAGTAGCTAACCATCAGAAATGGGGTGTAGGGTGTAAACAGTCCCAAGGAGGTAATGACAATCAGAAATAATCAGTTACTGTGAGGTTTAGAGTATAAAGTCACATTGGGTAGGGGTGTACACAGTCACTAGAAGGTTTAAATTTCAATCAGATATAAGATTTGGCATGTAAACATTCACTGTGCGCTTTATATTGGAGTTCACCGCTGGTACACAGTCCCGGGTACACAGTTCTGTTTAAGAGGGAATCGTTTGATGATTTAGCGGGATGTGTGGCAAGTTGTAATTTGTTCTAGGCCTCTGTAAACTGGGGGACTGTTTCCTTCCAGAATCAAATGATTTGATGCTCGAGTTGCCCGTATGTAATGATGCATTCAGAGAGACGATGGGCAAATAGGCACATTAAGTGCTTTGGTCATTGCAGGCCTGCGTTGCTAGGAACTGATGACCTGCACAGGCTGGTATGCAGGCAATAGAGAAATGGGGTCATTTTCTGCTTGTTTGGGCAATGAAGGCAGTTTTCTGGTCATTTAGGGCTATTTTCTGGTCATTTAAGCAATGGGCAGTGAGGTTGGCAGGAGTGTGAGGATGGGACGAGGAGATAGCCCGGCAGGTGTGATGTCACTCCGGGTGATAACGGGGTGTCTTGTACAAGGGCGTGGTCTCTGGCCCTGCTCATGCTGACCCCGGGGCAAGTAGCATTCAGACAAGCCATGTAAACCTGACAAAGCCCCATCGGCCGTGACATAGATGGATGGAGCTGAGGTCCACCTGTGTGCGTCCACACCGCCCTGCGTAGCAGCCGGACCGGTAGCCTTCATACCTAACTGCCCTCCCCTCATCTGCCACCTCGGCGACCCCCATCATGTCGCTCATAACTCACCCGTCTTACACGCAACGATAACGCTCATTTGAATAATTTCTCATTCCCACCAGGGCTGTTCTAGTGCCGATAAAGCAAAAAAGTCAAGAGGACCCCGTTGCCTGATCTATTTCTTGGCATAAAGCTAGTTGCCTGGCAAGTTTCCTTTCAAAGAGCAATTAAGTTGGATGTGTGTGTGTGCGAGTTATCAGGGGGCCACGCAGGCTATCTTGGCACCTCCACACTTGAGAACAAGAGCTGCCTCTAAGGAGATAATCTAGCGCCACCCTCTTGCCACCTTTCCCTGCATGTTGAGATCTGCCCCGCCTCACCTCTCCGGCGTAGTGGGTGGGGTGCTTGCCCCACGCTCAACCTCCAACCACTCACTTACAAACTACAGCCAACTGGTTCCTCTCATGGAGTTCATCATATTTTTTATTTTTTTAGTTTTAATAGGGTCTCTTGTCTATCAGATTATCAACAGTCGGCGCCGTATATCACCCTGAATGACACACACACACATCATCAATTTTGGTTTCTTGTGACACATAGGTTAACGTAGTGCAATGTGTGAAATGTTGAAATGGGAAGGGGAAGACAGAGGAAAACAATTGTCCCTCTCCTAAATCCCATCATGTTTGTCTCCAAATCTCACCACTTAATACGGCCCTTCTTTGGATTACCAGAGTGTGTCCTAATGTGTCATAAATGTCCCACTGTCTTACAACGGCCGCTCTCTTTTTCATCATCGAAAATACTTCAACATGAAAAATGACTCACCCCATTTCCTCTGTCTTTAACCATGGAATGTATTGAAGGAATTCTTCACTAAGTAAAGTTATGACCTGGGTGTGGTTTCAGGATGGAGGTGGTGAGTCTAAGATGGGATGAGATGGACCAGACATGCAGGGGGACGAGCACTGCTCGGCCGCCATCAACAGCTCTTATCACAGAACTAGTGTCCAGTTCCCCGCACTGAGCATGGCGATGGCGACACGGGGCCCGGTTGCCGGACACTCCAGTATGAACCCCGGCAACCCCCACCACCCCGGGCCCACCCCGGGCCACCACCACGGGCCCACCCCGGGCCACCACCCCAGGCCTACCCCGGGCCACCACCACGGGCCACCACCCGGGCCACCACCCGGGCCACCACCACGGGTCAACCACGGGTCAACCACGCTGCCTCCTCAACCCAACAGGGGGACCCAACAGGGGGACTCAACAGGGGGAGCTGCAGCAGTAATGTCCTCAACACTTTGTTCACAAGCATTTCTCATTCTTATCACCCCCCAAAATCCAAACTGAACAAGTGGAGGCATTTTTAGTTATCTGGACCCAAATACTGTTTTGAAAACATACAATTTTCTTCATCTATGAACTATTAATCACTCTGATCATAGGCATAAAAGTCTTAACGTGTATAATGTATTTATGGTATCTGTGTTCTGTTTGATTAGATTATCATACATTCCAATGAAAGAGAAATAACTGTATATTATATATTGAAATGTGAGGAGATGCTCTCAAAATACTTTTTATTTCCAGTTATTTCTAGTTATTATTAGTTATTAATGATTATAACTGTTATTAAGACGATGAGTTTTATTGTGACTACCTATGGACATCACTGAAACAAAGAGACATTATGCATGTAAACAACATAACAAAGCAAAGACGTTCAATTGCCTTTTTATAACATTTTAATACCTTCTTCGGTATCAAAATTACTATTCTCCATTTTGTAAAATAAAACTGCTACTTCTCACATAATTTTTAACCGGCTTTAAATTTGGTGACACGGATATGCAGAGATATGGATTAATATTCTCTCAGCCAGACACCGGCGTATTGCATATACTCCACCCATCAAATCAGGCCCAGTGCACAAAACCACAAACACCAAAATTTCACAAAATAATCTGGAAGTTGGAAGTTGGGTGGGTGTGAGAAACTGGGTTGTTAAATTTTGAGGAAAATTTCCCTTTTTGTAATTCTCAACTACAACACGGGGCAGTCACAATGCCTGCTAAATAAGATTAGTCGCTATTACCGGTTCAGTTGAGATTTAGAGAGCAGTTTTGTTTTGCTTAAAGCTTTGGACGCCACCGAGGAACTTCGCTTAATGCTGGACGCACAATCCAAAAGTTTCACTGAGGATTTTATATCATGAAGTATAATTGAGTTGGGTTTTTGAAAGTTTGTTCTCAAGATTAGGAGGTATTCGTGAGGTGTTTAATGTGTTTTATATGTTGATTATCGGTGTAAATGGCTTGGTCATCCTGCCCGATTATGACAAGTGCCACTGTGTCAAGTGACTATTTTGTCCTAAATATTTCCTACTTTAACTTCTCTTATTTGTTTGTAGTTTTTAACCAGGTGATCACCATATTCTCTAGATATCAAATATTTGTAACCAACACTCAACTTATGCATCTTTTCAGAACATTCGACAGTTTGTAACCAACATTTAACTCATTCATATTATAAGAACATTCAGTTTGCGCAGAAAAGTAATCGTATTCTTGCAATCCAGTTGAAGTTAATTGGAGTTACTTTTCTGGGGATGCCTTTCATTTTTAGTTAAGTGCTATTATGTTAACGTTATTTGCGACCAGCATAAAGACGTGCCAGCATAGCAAAGCTGCCATCTTATTTGTATCTTATTTGTTTTGATGTATACAAATAAGAAACTAACGGACACTGCTAATTAAAAGTGAGTCAATTGCATTTTTGTCTTTTGTCATTGCATTTTGCCCCGTGTATGTTTCTAATTATATATCGCTCATGCACATTCCACATATGGGATGGCTTTTATTGTGGCCAATTTGAATAACTTGGTACTCAAAATATATATTTATTTGTGAATATTTTTCAAATGGGTTAGAGTGCTGATACAGGGACAAGAAATATTTGAGGTTGAGACATAAGATAGCGTTTTCTGGTGACAGTTTTTAGACATTAAAATGAAGTCATGACCTGAACTTAATTAACTGGCAGTAATTAGAATATTTATCATGGTATAATAGGTTCTGTTGTATATTTTCGCCTTTTTGGCTGATATAACCATGAACTTGTCAAAAGTATCACAAATACTTTTGTGTATGACCAGTCAGAAATAAATATTCTTTAAAAAAATAAAAATATAAAAAAATAAAAAATAAACAAAAAAATAAATAAAAATAATTTTTAAAAAATGAGAAGAAATAACCAGAAAGTGAATGTCCTTGGATGGTTTTTGTCTATTTAGTCGTTTGGAAGTTGAACTGAGGTGTATCTAAAATAAACTCTTGGTCCGGAAGTATATCAGTTGGCATTAACATATTTTCTATAAATGAAATTATTGTAATGAATGACGTAAACAGTATGAATATCAATGACCATCGGCTAGAGTTCACACATCCTTATTCATGAGAAATACTTTGCTAACTCTATCTTGGAATATTACTATGTTCTACTTATTACATTTCCACTTTGGTTCTGGATTACATTGTATCATTCATTCTTGAATGAAATTCTGGTTCTAATTTACTATTGAGGACGTTCGTATTCTTTTCCATTATTTCTATATTGATTATATACAAAAATAATGAAGTAATGCTATTCATTAGATCTATTAATTGATTATTTATTGTTTTTACATATTTTTGACCAATACCGTTTTTTCCTTTAGTGTTAAACATATTTTGATAGCAATTGAATAGCAGCTTTAAACCGATATTATGTACTCTTGCAAGATAATATTGGGTAGATACTTAAACAAATAGTTATAACATAATTATCCTTTCTTGAGAGAGGCACACTGATGGCATTACAATATGTTGTGTGTTTATAATCATAATAATGTAGAGATCAAATTATCTTACTAATCTATAAGTTCCTTCAATAAACTAATGAACTACACAAACAATTAATTTATCAAGACATTGCAATTTATCAAGATCTTTTTTATGTGAAATGGTGTATTAAGAGAATCGTGCGTCAATAAATTGTTGCCATGAATCAATGGTTCTATTTTTTTTATTATTTTATGTCTAGAATCTTTTACCATTGACAAAAAAGTAGTAAGACTTTGAACTGCTTATATTATTTGTTTGTATCGGACCAGAGACATTTAGATATCTCTGATCGGACATTTAGGGTGATACTTTCATTTGGTGAAAGGAGACGGCAAAAGGGTTGGCGAAGTTATCTAACATATTCATTGCTGTAAAAGATTAAAAACAATTTTTGCCAAGGTAAAGGATTTGAAACTCTGATAATGCACTGAAAATATACGATTTTAACAATTATTGGACTTTAAACCAAACATTGATCAGCCACAATAGGCGTACATTCACGTCTCTATTTTTAAATCATACCAAATCATCTGGACAGTTTCCAATTAAAAGTGGTTTGGATATTATTATTATTATTATCATTATTATTGTGAGGTTGTGACCCGCTGTCATTTTGATCCCTGGCCTATGTTTCAGCACATTGTGGGCAAAGTGACACCGACTCCAGCGCTCTATGTTCCTATACAATAATTACCAAGCAAAATACTGCGCCACCCAGCAAGACGGGCATTAGGTTGAGTGGCCGTCTCAGGTGTTGGAGACAGGGGAGAGGGACAGGCTGTGACCCATGCTGGACAGGTCAGGGATTACCCCACCACCAACACACACTTCCCTGATTTTATCACATGGGAATCTGGCTGAAATTTGAGGAATTTTTAGGTTTTACAATAGAGGCTATTATAGGGGTTTAAGTGTTTTTAATGCATAGTGTCTCAGACAGAAAACAGAGGATGTGTTATATAAGACCATGTCTCCAGTGTGCCGCCGATGCTTCACAAAGCCACATGCTCCCACAATGTAGCAATTTTCTCACACTGTCAGCTAATCTTTTTCTTAACAATTATTAGAGATTTTCACCTTCCATTGCCATTTGCAACCCGATACACCCTTCTCCAGAGGAGTTATTTTGTACAAATGAAAAACTGACAGAAACTCAATAAACAAAACTTGAGTTGAACAGCATCTGAGATTTTATCAGGGAGAGTACGAGTCTATTTGTCTGTGTTTAAATCAGTGTGATAGAAACAAGTAAATTGGAGACATTTGTATGTTTGTGACAGATGAACATATACAAATGGTGTGTCCTACATCTTCTGAGCACATGCTTTGTGCATCACAGATTGCACACAAGATAGATTGGTGGGTTACCTGTTCTATCTTGCCCACACTTTTCCTTCTTAGTGTAACCACAAAGCAAAGAACAGGAAAAGCTCTTCTCTAGATAAGATACAGTTAAGTTGCATATATGTAAACATTGAGCAACAATGTTATCTGGATCCCACATCTCTGTAAGCTTCACGAGTGATTTAAGCCCAGATCCAGTTTGAAGTTTGGTGTAGGGACATTACCAGAGTTAGGAACAAAGGCATTGCCAGTCATCGAGGCAGCTTGTGAGAGTTGCCCACAGCAAGGTTTTTCCCCGCTCCTGCCACAGTTTGTTTTAGTGTTTCCACCGGGACTCTAAATCTTGTCACTGCTTTATTGAATAAGATTCGCTGTTGAAATGTTGTGTTATAAGCCAGTTAGGAGGACGAGGTGTATTTTGCTGTATGATTTGGGATGTGCTGTTTGTGTGTATGGTGTCCTCAGGCAGATACAAATAAGTCTGTGTGGTTATAATGGGATTATTGTGGCATTAAAGGGACATTAATTACTACTACATCAACTGTAGAGTGTTCTCCGACAATCATTCTCTCACAAGCAAATCATCGTTTAGCTTCCAAAATAATATATATCTTCAATTGTTGCACAAGAATTTTTTAAAAATCACCAAAGACTTTGGATTTACATGAGGTGCGACGATACTACTTTCTACAAGAATATTTATATATAAGTGGAGAAATGAACATTTTTAGAGGTTTATAGATCAGACGGGGATCTTATGAAGGACTGGTATTTTATAGGGTTTACCTGGTTATCTAGCCCACCACTATATCCAGTATCGTGGGCTGCATATACGCCGAGTGAACCTTGCTTAAACAGTCACCATTACGTGTTTTTCCCTTAAGCCAACATACCTGACAAAAAGAGGAAAGTCTCAGGTAAGGGTACCGTAGGTAGAGATTAAAAATATGAGCTGGCATCCTGCTGGGAACACTTGCTTGCTGAGATTAATACTCAGATTAGTGGGGTGTGTGGTCACTTTCACATGTCAAAAATAGTGGGCAAAGCACTGAACACATATCTGAGCATTATTACTACACATGTTTCTTTAATCAAATTGTGGTTTTAATTGACAATTTAAATAATGATTCCAATATTTGAACTTATTACAAATACAGAAATTCTGATTCTTTATTGTTAATAGTGTTTTAACAACTGTGAAACTATAGAACTATTTTAGAGGCATTGACACTATTTCCAAGAGGTGATCTTTGCACATATGAATACATGCATTGTTGGTTGATCTCACTGGACAATAGAAATGCACATACAGGTGACATGTGACTTGTTGATTTCCATCCTGTCAGTGGTATGGTCAAATATTGACAACTCCACATTTTGAAGATCTTGAATATTGTTTTGGAATATATAATATACCAATCTGATTGAATGTATTTAAGAATGAACATTGTTTGCAGGTATGTTTTAAGGGTTGATGAATTGTAACAACACCTTGAATAGGTACAGTCCATGTTTATTTTAAAATTTGGATCCAGGCTAAATGTTGAGTGAGCAATCTTGCCATGAGAAAAGGTCAAAGCATATCATCAGACCTGTGAGACACATGATAGTGCTGAAACACTTGGATCTATTGCATTGCACTGGATATATTCATAGATGCTCAAGGTCGGCCTCATGATCAACTTGCTCGAAGTTTAAAGTTAATGATAAAATCTTGAAATTGGATCCATGTTATAATTCTTTTTTTGTCTCAACTAAAATATAATTTGAATATGAAGATTTCATATTCTTGTTTTGCATAAAGTTACTATTTATTATATTTCTATGTTGGCAAAAAACCTATTCAATTCCATATGTTCTGACTTGCACATTGCTGAAGTATTACCCCAGTATGAAGATTTTATATTTTTTTACAATATAAAGTCAGTACTATTCATATTGTCTATGTTTGCAAGATGAAATAATACAAATTATATTCTTCTGATATGCAAATTACTCAATAAGAACTCCAATATAAAGATTTCATCTTTTTTTTTTGTATCATTTGGTATCATTTTTATTATTTTATATTCTTCTGCATTTGCAATAAACAAATCAATTTATGTTCTCTGAAGTACA
Organism: Amphiduros pacificus; assembly: GCA_949316495.1. Taxonomy (NCBI): domain Eukaryota; kingdom Metazoa; phylum Annelida; class Polychaeta; order Phyllodocida; family Hesionidae; genus Amphiduros; species Amphiduros pacificus. Next base: position 31,807,737 of record OX439005.1, on the reverse strand, counting down.
TATCACTCAAATATAACCCCAATATTAAGATTTCACCTTCAGCATGAAAATAATACTTTTCCCAACCAGGATTCGAACCCTGGACCTTTAGCATAGAAGACAGACATCTTAACCACTGAGCCATGTATCACCCTGTGTCAGTACTGGAGAAAACTTGGAGTCACAGCATTGTATGAAAATTGTAATTGTTCCATTTCCAATTGTTCCAGGAAAATAAACACATTTTAAGTGTTCTGACTTTCATTTTGCTCTAAAAGATCCCAACATGAAGATTTCACATTTGTTTATTGTATTAAGTCATTATTTTTTATAATTTCTGTCAAAACCAAAAAAAATTCAATTCTATATGTTCTGATGTGCATATTGCGAAAAATAAAACACCTTCAAAATGAAGATTTCAGTTTCAGCATGAAAAAAAAAATACTTGTTCCTGGTGGGAATCGAACCCCAGACCTTTAGCATTGCAGACAGATGTCTTACCCACTGAGCCATGTTGAATAGTATGATTTGACTTTCTCACTGATACATCATACAAATAGTCAAAATCTTTATCACTTTGTCAAGTTATCTTATAAAGGGATATTCAGTTATTTCACACAACAGCCCAAGTTAAATTTGTGGAGTAAAATTTTCCAAAAATATGTTTGTCTAAGATGATATCATTAATAATGCAAATAGATCAAAAGAAACAGATATCTATAACTCATCTCTCATTTGAATCTAACCATTTTCTAGTTGATTCTCTTTAGGTAGCTATATAAGGTTAGCATGTAGTTATATACAGTGAATATGAGGTGTGTCCAATAATGTCCATACACATTTTATATATTTAACTCGAACTCATAAAACAGAGAATTGTAATAAGCCAAAGAAAATCAGTCAGTGGAGTGAGGCACATTTTTCTGGAGAAGTCATATGGAAAGTAGTCCGGTAGGATGTTAGTTTCATAGGGAGTTAATGTGTTGATATGAACTCAATGAGTTCACTCATAACAGAAATCAAGATGGCCGAATGTTGGTTGGGAAAGTGCTTGATTCCTCTTAAGGGGAGAACACGTCATGACCCCGGGATCGCCTGTAAGTTGCTGCTGGGCTGGGGTGATGGCAAGAAAAGGCACACAGGAAACGTTCTATATATTTAGGCTTACTCAGTGTTTGGCCACGACGTAACATAGCTAGACAAATGTTTGTCACTTTCACACATTTGGCCATGGAGACTTTGTGAAGTCCAGTGTCCAGAACAATCCATAGTCCTTCTCACATCACCCCAGCAACACAAAAAGCCCCGTTTCTTGCCTTCTTTGAAAGCAACAGATGTGATGAGTGCTGTAGAAACATACAAGAAAGAGACCAAAGGAAAGGTGCAGCACTTGACACCTTCCTAAGTGAAATGTGATCCAAACTGTTAGCAAAATTATGAAATAAACACACTAGGTGTGTATGTGTCCATCGTGCTGTTAGAACAACAGGAAGGGATTAACAGCGGGGAAGAACACCCGGTGCTGTACTGAATGACTTAATTGAATTTAGAAATAGCAATGTAATATAATGCCATTCCCCCAAAGACAATTAAAAGTAAGGTGAAAAGAGGAATAGGAGAGTATATATACCTGTCTACATGCAGGGCATAAGAGGCACAAACATCAAAAGATTTCTGCTTTTCATCTTCTCAATTATTATGTTTATAGACACTGTTTTGTCATGGAAAATGAGAAGGTCCTGTTTTTTCCACATGGTGAGACCTTAGCAATGTTCCAAGGATTACAAGTTTAACTGAGAACCCCCAACCCCCCCAAAAATCCCTTTTTTACGCGTGTACCATATTGAACAAGGAATGTGTCAGATACGAGGAAATGTGACTATTCCTATTTCAAATTGTCAATTCCATTGTTCATCAAATTCCATGTAAATAACTGTGGTGAAATGCTGTTGACCGCTGAAATAAACTTCCCTTATTTTGGCAGATTTTGTTTTGATACACCTGTGCATTGAATGTAATTGTGTTGGAAAGGGGAGGGCAGGGGAGGCGCTCTCAGATGAACTAATGAAAATAACCCCCAGCAAAGTTCATTTTCTCTGTGTCATACACCCTGGAGCAACAGGACACCGTTATGTAATTATCTGTTTTGTCACTTAGAAGAAACAAATTGATATATACATTCAGTGGGCCTGGAGGTATGTGGGTGTGTTGATATTGATAACACTGGGACCAGCCGAGGGTTTCTTTTTAAAAAGAAATCAGGCAATTTCCACTTCTTCTTTATTTATTCATGGTGAGCTGCGTTTTCATTGCGATTTTTAACCTTTTGCCAGACACCACCATGTTAAATCTATTCAATAGGTTGCAATAACATTTCTCTGTCAGTTTACTTATCTTGACTTGGTTGAAATAAACCACAAGCAATTGGTGAAAAAATGAACAAATGATCCCCGATAGATTCTAGATTGCTCCTTGACAGACTGATAGATTCTAGATTGCTTCTTGACAGAGGCTGATTGAGTCTATATTGTTTCTTGACACAAGCTGATAGATTCTAGATTGCTCCTTGACAGTGGCTGATAGATTCTAGATTGCTTCTTGACAGAGGCTGATAGATTCTAGATTGCTCCTTGACAAAGGCTGATATATTCCAGACCACTTCTTGATATAGTTGGAGTATTTGTTTCTCATCTGATTTAATTAACATGTATGTGGAGAAATCTACTAATGTCAAATATTGAGATTTACAATGATTCAAATCATAAAGCAAGATGTCCGAGTACACCTGGGTTATCTGGTCTTAGCAACTTCCACAGCTTTCTAGAGTGCCCTTCCAGAGTGAAAATATCCCAGATACAATAGCTTGGAAGGGACATAAATCTCTTTCCTGACCGAGCAATGAGGTCCTTTTGTCCATGTTTTTCAATAGGGTATTTTAGAAGGTCAACTCCAGCATGTGATGGCCAATTCTGGGCCATAGTGCCATCTTAACATGAAATGATCAAAAGGTGACTCATAATGTGGCTGATAGAACAGAAATCATGCACTGTGAAAGCTTGGTGATATGTAAACGATAGAATGTGAACCATTAACTTTATACAATGTATGCGGTGGCAGATATCATAAAATATGGAATATCCTGGCACAATATGAATCTTCACTAAGCAGCAATATAAGATATACACTGATATCACAAAATGACAAATACCACAATATGGTGAGGCTGTGGTGGAGACCTTTTGCATGTATCACTCTTGCTCAAACATACTCCAACTATGAAGAACACGGATTTCGATATTTGACTTTCTACATATACCACTCAAGCCAAGAAAGTATTTTTCCCGTTATTTCATTTTTGAACCTTAAATCTATAGCTTGGTGTTTTGATTCAAGAGTTTTGGACATATTGACGATTTTACTACATAAACTGCGCAACATGTGTAGAGGTTTCACAAGCTACACTGCACAAGCACAATGCCACTCTCTCCTCATTAGAAATCCGTTACGAAGCACTCTCAAACTGCTCACCTTCTTTCAACTCAATACCGTTATTCTGTACGAGAATTGTGTCTTTTCTCTGCCCACCATGGTACACAACTTTCACTTGTCTGTCAAGATGCCTGTCAAACTTTCACCTTCCCCAACAAAACACCTCAGGGTTTACATTGAATATCTCCCTAGCCACTTAGTGTTGGCTCTTGAAATCGTGCGCCTTTTAAAGGTTACTGTGTCTCACTTTCATTAGCATCCCTGTTCACTTTCTTTCACTGTCCACAAATGCAAATGTGAGCGGTGTGAATGGTTGAAATGATTGAAAAGACATCACGTTGCAAAGAGTTTGTTCCAAATAGATAAATATTTCTTTATTTGCACAGGCACAATATGATGTACGCTTCTCATTGATATATTTCTTCCCATGATCCCTTGGGGCGCGCGCATTGCCTCGGGTCAAACCCTGATTATTGCGGTAATCCGCACCGTCACAGAATAGAATAATTGCGCAACAATTTGCCTAAAGACAACGGGCAGGAAGACCACAATAGATACAGAGGAAGGCTTAGAATCTAAAAGAAGTTACACAAAATAGCATTGTGTTCTAAATACCTTGAGCAAAGTCTAGAGTTTCTATAATGAGGTATAGACTGCAACCTGCAATGTGTAGAAAGGTAAAAAAGAATTGTTTTCCTTCTGAGGCTGACTTGTCTATCAGATGATCACCATTATGCTATCAGAGTGACACCAGTCAAACTCAGCTTAACACAATAACCCTTTTATTCCATGTCATGAGCTTTAAAGTTCGCTATTTAATGTTAATGTCAATTAAGTGTTGTTTCTTAATCCAATTTTATGCAAAACATGCATATAGTGATCTCACCGATAAGTTACAATGAGATAAATGTTAGATATAATCATAATTTTTCATGGTCTTATATAAACAAGGTTAAAAAGTGAACGATTTAAAGACAATTCGTATCTAAGTAAATTGGATTAAAACATTAACTGGACACACCAGCGGACATTGGGCTGTGTATCTTTTTTGTTACCTATCAACACCTGCTAAGTTTATTTGAGTTTATCAAAGAATGCCGATGAAAGACTATTACAAATCATTATCATAAACAAATACAACAAACTCTGCTTCAAACAACTCTGTGACCAAATGGCAGAGTGAAGAAAGGAAGACATTATCACATTTTGTCTATTGTATTTCCCATTCTCATTGTGTCATATTCTAACAGCAGTTCTGCACTCAATGACAGCGTCAGGCAATATTTGCTCAGAATTGTAATTGCTTCTTGAACTGACTTTGTGCTTTTCTTATAGTGGGCGTGGCATGCCGGGACATAGTTTCGGCAAAAGGTGGCCTTTAAAAAAATCGCAATAAAAGTGATGTTTTATTTTAGATATCATATGAAGTAAAGTAAGAGAAGATATCAAGGAAGTTGAAGAACCCCGTCGGTAGAGGCACAAAGGCTATCTCCACAAGTGAAGAGCGTCCTTCCGGTGTAGACACACTTAGTGTTTAGAACAATTACCAGTTTGCACACAATGTGGTGTCCTTCACAGTAATACCGGCCACTAGAAGTCTGCAAACATCATCAACTAATAACGGTGATCTGGCCCCTACCACAAAGACACCAAAGTGCCCATTGTGACTTCTGATGGGCACTCTGGAGACATTTTGTCCTTTTAATCTGAAGGTACCTCAATCAATCTGGGTCCAACTTGCTGCCCTATGACAAAAAACGCAGACACCCGATCCAGCCTGAACAAGCCCATCTTCACTCCCGGGAGATCTCCAAGACCGAACATCTCAAATTAGAACATTAGCACCTTAATACCCTGTATGGAATGTGTCCTCTTTGATGTTTATAAAACACAATGTAGAACAGTGGGAACTGATGGCAGTAGCCACAGGGAGCCACAGGGAGCCACAGGGAGGCGTTGTTATGACTATTCTCTGAAGGGTTGGACCAGCAAAATTACAGGCTCCTTAGTCAATGTGGCTTTTTCCTAGAACAAATCTTAGGTTACATTATTATGTGTGACGTTTATGTTTATCATGGTTCCGTTTCCCCTCATTTTATTAACTGCCTTGTCAACTGGAAGCTTGTGACAAGATCCCATATATCATAAACAATATTTCCTTAATGTAACAGTTACACAAATCAGATGTTATAATTGCCGTCTTTTTTACATCAACTTTGTTTTATTAATACATCTTCCCTGGCAAATTCATGTAAACACCCGGTATGTAAGTAATGTGTTAAATGCATTCAGGATATAATTGCACAATAAATTCAATGGTTTGCAATATTGTTCTGCTTAATTGAAACAACATATATTTTAAACATGGCCCAGTTTAAGCGGAGAAGTTAAGCGGATTCTTTCATTTTATGGCCACATCACATTCCTATTTACGTTATATAAAGTAAAGACTTTGGAATGTGTTATGAATGTAACCAAAGCATCGCTTCATATGGCTTGTGCAGGAAGGTGACACAGTGCAAAATGCGCAACGGTGGGGATCTGAATACCAAAGAGTGGAAGATACACCAACAAAACCTTTTTACTTTTCTATCTTATTATTCCTCGGTACAGGTATGTTTTTATTAGCTGGCCTCAGTCTCTGGGTTGTAGACTTTCTGGTGACTGCAAGACGACCGCGTGAAAAAGACACGGAGCTGTGCATTGTTGGTTGACAATAAGGAGAACATCTTGGTCCACTTAGTCGAACACTTTCATCAAGTCAACAAAAGACGCTTGCTCATCAAAGTCGAGAACACCCATGAGAAATGACAACTGCAATTTAGAAATCACAGTGAAAAAGTGACATGCCTTCCTGTTATTTCACTCTGCAAGTTTCTGGTTTCTTCCTCATGAATATCATATAACATATTTTACCACATATGTGAAATTCTCATATGATTCAAGAATAAATGACAATTTTTAGGACATTTATTCAAAATGCTGTGATATGAAATCTCTCCCATTTTTTCTAAGTAAGTGCAGATGTAATTGGAGATATTGCAAGTTTCATGTTAATTTCCTAGAGCTATTGATATTTCTTATCTTTCCGACAACTATGGGAATTTGCCTTTAAATATCATCTGTTTTATAAGTTTTGAATTCCTCTTTCTTTTTCTACTTTTCCCGCACACATTGAATTTCAATGCTATTTTCAACTTGAAATGAACAACCAGAAATGTACAAAGGATTCTTGGTAAAATGCACAAGTGTTAGGGGTCATGAGAGACCACCCTGTGCAGTATACAAGTCTGACCTGGAGGCCAGTAGGGCCACAAACCCCTTCAATAGTTGCTTTCACTAGGTATTTCAGCCTCTGCATCTCAGGATGCGACCAGCGTGAAATCTTGACTTCATAAACAGCTACTAATGTGACAGGGGACAAGGCCCCAGTCCCAGGACCCTCCCACTTGGACGCCATTTCGATGCTACCCGGGAAACATTAGAAATAAAAAGGAATCAGAGCTCATCGTGTGAATGACTTGTCAAAGATATGGGTATTTTGTAGCACATAATCCTAGGTTTTAACATTGAGGTCAGGGAGCAAACCCACTGGCAGGTGAAGAATTGGATAGTTAAGATTTGAAAACCCACACCTCTGTTAATGTGTAATACCATATCATCAGCATAACGCCGCGACCTGTCATAACTCACTGTCATCTTTGTCAAAAGCTTTGAGGCAATCCATGATTTTGACAGTGTTAACACCCAGGAGCCTCTTAGCACTTGACCTGCAGTTCTTCCATGCAGTTTATCACCAGTCAAATACCTGCTAAGAGACACTGATGATGATATTCACAGGCTTAGCTCACATTTCACACACTATGGTTGGCTTATGAAAAATCAACAAACCGTTTACAAGCTGTAAACCTTTGTAAGCCCATTATGAGGTGGGTGTCGTTACATAGAAGTATGATACCACTGACTGCAGCAACTGACATCTTAACTCATGTCCCAACTTCAACCAAGTTGATACTCTACCTCACATCATGGATGTGACAAATAACGGAACTGGGATCATTACTTTGGGAAGTTACATAAGATATCAGCCCTAATGACAGGTGGGAAGTCAATCCACAGAAATCTGATTTATGGATACTAGTATATTGCCGTTTCTATTCAAATATACACTTTGATGTATTTTTTTTATTCAAAATTCAAATTTTCTCTCTCTCATTAAAGTAAAAAAATTACATGTATCAATGATCTTAATTCTATTCACCGGTATCTCATGAATGCCCAGATGTAGAAAGGAATAAAGAAATAATCTTACATAAAGGTCCTTACGCATTGTTAGAACTGACCACTCCATGACCAAGGGTCAGTTGTAAGACCACATCAAATGCTTCATAGATTCAATACATTATCTCGATTAATACACCACACTTCAAAAGCTCTATTTTAATCTACAAAAGTTGTCTGCCCACATCAGCGTGGACAGTTGGGTAACCTGTCCTTTGGTCTGCTGATATATTAGCAGGTCCCGGGTAAACGGTGAGATGGTAGAAAATTGAAATGTTGGCTAATTATGTGTACCATATATCACAGACAATTCTATCATATTTCAGTGTTTGTCTCCCAGGAGGTGTTGGATATTGGACAGTGTTTGATGTGTGGTGGTGTACTTACATAATACCAACCGTCACAGTAAAAACTACTCATATCATATATCGTGATGATTCGGTCTGTCTACACTCTCTTAATTAAGACTGATGGTATAAGAATATTTTTGGATTTGAGAGCAGAGGTGATCATAATAAAATAGTTGTTTGAAAGCTACAATTTGTTTTCTTCAATGTTTATTTGTGACTGAGCTTCAGCCCCCCTAATGCATGTACCCTCCCGGCATAAAAAGTGTTCATAAAGGATGTTTATTTGAATTCTAAATGCTAAATGACATTAATGTTTTTAGATGTGTGCAAATATCAGTATAAGTCATTACATATTAGGTCATGCTTAAACTGAAACCCAATGAATATAGCTTCTATCATATTCAGCCAAACTCCGGAATCATTTTATTGCCTTCTCTGCTACCAAACATCTTTCTGTATTTGCAAAAATACCAGTCGATTGCAAACCGACTCAGACAAAGACCCAGATTCTCCGATGCCATGCATGTCACAAACCTCAATGTGTCATGTGCCACAGTTTACATCTATATTGCCCTTATATATTATAATATAAGGGCAACATTTACATAAGACTTTTAGTAATCTATTCAATAGGAATATGAAAAAAACATGTGCTGAATGAGCACTGAGATATCGCTGTAAATTCCATTTCCTCATGAAACTTGTTCACATCGAATACGATTGATGATTAAATTTAATTTGACGTCATCACAACAAATATGGACATACATTGACAACCTTTTGTTAACCTTTATAACTATTTATTATTTTGTACTGAATAAGCCTATTTCAAATGCACTAATAAATGATATGTGGCCACAGATGTCGAATTTTATGGCCAATCAGATAATACGGTTGAAAAAATAAATCTCGGTATGACTATTATTTGTGCCTTAACCCTTACTCTTTATCTAGTTTGGGATTTTAAATCATTTTACCAAATCTTCACAGAAAACTTTTTTATTTCCATATTTTTACAGAAATAAATCTCGTTTGTGGTATTCCACTAATTCATGTTTTGGTCAAATGTTTTTTTTTTGTCACGCCAATCAACAAAGCATCTAGTTTTCTTAAAATTCAATTGTATTCCAACAGACAATCAGTCCCCGCCCAGAAAAAAATATGAATTTTAAATTATAAACGGAGAGACCGTTGGTGGTCTTTATAAAAAGGAAACAAGGTTATATCATAATCATGAAAAAATCACTGGAAATCACTGAAACCAGGGCAGTGTCTGTCAGGTCAAAGGTCAGCTTTGATGTGAATACTTAGGTCATCAGCCTTGACCTTGTGCTTCTCCGTCGCCATGGACTGACCAGTCCTTCACAATGACTCCGTTTTGCCTTGTGTGAATGAACACAGCAAAACCACCCTGGGATTTTATTTTGGGTGTGCATATATGGCGATTGTGTCATGTGTTTTGGGTGTGTGACTGAGGTCTTGCAGAAGCCTTGAATATAAGGCATCTACCTTGTAATTGCCGCCTTTATTCTCTTGTATCTGGCTCGGCCCTTGTTCACTGGAAGGGTAATCATGCATGCTGCACCGGCCCTCTGGCTCTTTCACCCCCACCCCGGGGTTTGATATCAATTTAATGGTGGAAAATGAGTCAGGAAAATATTCCAATTTGTCTGCAAGTGTTAAGGGTGTAATTTGTCTCCCAATTCACTCATCATTGTAATTATATGGGTGTGTGGTTTCTGACAGACTGCTTCCCCAGACACTTGGTCCCTTAATCACTCTCGCTATTCCCAAGGCACACATTTATTAAAGACCTCAGTTAGGAATCATAAACAGCGTGTTAACTGATTATGCGAATACACTCATTACAAAATAAGGGGTCCACGATGGACACGATGGCTCTAAGATTCATAAGCAAAGATTTGCTTTCAGACTGTCATTTTAACAGCCTTTATGTTGCGATCACACACAGATTGCAGACTGCCTTAAATAGTACCAACTGATCACAGGAAACACTGGCCAGTACTTTCTGTCAGATCTTTACAATCCAGATGGGTAATTATTTTACACCACAGTGAAACACGCTGCTGTGATGTGGCTAATTGTGAAGATTGCCTTGTGGTAGCAATCAGGTGGTGAGACTGGCAGAACACCTGATGCTCACTGCGACACCGCCAACATATAACATAACTTCCATTTACTTTTATTGTCAATGTTTTATTGGTGTATATGTGAGGTGTGCATTGATTTAGTGTATGAACCACTGAGGGGTTCCATCTAAAACAGATCACGCCGAGAGTGGCATTTAATCCATTTCCCGAGAAAAGTTGATAACAATGTAGTGTTCAAATTTAAATCTTCAATTTCTTACAATAGTTCTGGATGATATAGAAGATAACCTGGAGATTAGGAAAAATTATGATCGTGATAGAGTTGTGCTATATTTACAACAAGCTAAACTAAGATGTCCCCTGCGATAGTGTAGGTTGGATGCATGATGTACTGTTACAGATGAACTTGCAATAGTACACACAATCAAAGTCACATCGTGATGGTCAATAATCAATATATATATATATATATATATATATATATATATATATATATATATATATATATATATATATATATATATATATATATATATATATATATATGTTTATGTTATCATTTTTCTGTCGGGAACTCATCTTAAATGTTTCTACTTTACATTGCCTTTATTCTTGTGAGGAGATTGTGATGTGATCATAGAGAGAACCGTCTTTCAGTGGATCAGAGTTAACCGTGCAAAGGGGAGCTTCCTGGAGATATTGTGGATGTACATATGAACATGGTGCTATTTGACAGAGTCACCCAACTCCTACACGCGGTGCCAGTCGTGGTGGTCCCACCCTCATGATGGGGGTCCTCTCTAAATTATAAGGCAGCATTAAGGAATCAGATAAACAGCGCTAACAGCGGCGGTGAGGAAGGCACACAAAGCCCGTGCTCCCATACCTCTAATAACATACTGAACACATTCCACCATGTACATCTGTCAAGCTCCTTCCATCCCCAACCTGCCCCAATAGTCTCACTCCCACCAAATTACACAGCGCTCGTTCCGCCAGTCAGAAACATTTTCCGAGCCACTGCCCCCATTTAGACCCCCGCCCTCACACATCAGTAAGTCCCATTTGTCCCTCTTCCCCTCATATTCATCTCACCATTTCTCGTCCCTCACGTGACTTGAATGTTCCATACTCCATATTCTCTCTCTTTGTAATTGGTTCCTGACACACTTTCTTTTACCTTATTCAGGAAGTATATCAAGACATTTTACCTAAAAAGCAAACCTGTAAAGATACGTTAAAGAATGGATTTAAAAGTGTACAAATAAAAAGAGTACAAATAAAAAGAGTACAAATCTTCTACATGGAAATAAAAGTTCCTTCTGGCAGATCATCGGGTTCCCTTGGGTTCCTATTAGTCAACATTACTCCGCCTTCCATAGAATGTTTTTTGTAAAGGTTAGAACTGTTAGTATTATATGATATGGCAACAAATAGAAAGATAAACGTGTTTTGTCAGGTAAACTTAAGGCAAACAAGCCTTGATACATAACCTCACCAAACCCAAACCAGGTATGTTTGATTCAATTATACACCGTTATTCAATATGAAATATTGATGCTGGGATAAAACACGAGGACAAGTTTGCTAGAAGATGAAAATTGCCAGCAGGCGGCGCTGCTGTTTTGTGTGCCACTGTAATATGGGAGGCCTCATTTTCCACCGTGGAGCTTTGCTCTATTGCAATTATTTGATCATGTCACAAAAACCAAAAGTGTATACCTTACAGCAAATACACATTTGAATGGCGAAGGAAATACAAGCTTTATATTTTAAAAAAATGGGTAATTTGAATAATATAAAGAGGCAAATACACTTGAAAAGTTAAAGAGGATATGAATATATATCTGTCAAGGCACATTATATCTAATGACACATAACATCTTTATTTTTCTGCACATTTTCAACATGATATAATATATAGGATATTTGATATTGAATGTTTATATTTCAGCTTACATATACCCGTCTGATACTCATAAGTCATTTGCAATGGACATATAGTCCAAATCGACACAACTAAAAATCTATGGTAGTTGAAATAATTGTCAAATGTATTGTTTCCACGATCTCATTTTCTTGTTTCTAAATATTTGCATTCTTTAAGTGCATGTATCATGTATATATATGCATGTATACAAATATATATATATATATATATACACATATTTAGAGCCATTTATATCTAGAGCCATTTATGTCTAGAGCCATTTATATCTAGAGCCATTTATATCTAGAGCCATTTATATCTAGAGCCATTTATATCTAGAGCCATTTATATCTAGAGCCATTTATATCTAGAGCCATTTATATCTAGAGCCATTTATATCTAGAGCTATTCATATCTAGAGCCATGATCATGACTGTTGGTTTGATCATGCTGTATTAACACAACCAAGCTTACCTGCGCAAAATGTTAGGCCTCAGTTAGCATTTCATATATTGAGAATACCGCGGAACTGTTTTCTTTTGACATTGGCAGAGTTTCAGAAGACGCCATGTTGGACCTAGTAGCCGATCTGCCTGGCAGGGGCAGTCAAAGTAAAGTCCAATGCAAACATAAAACATATAAATACTGCTGAGAAATACTATGGTTTAAGTCCAAGCTTATTTCTATCCCATACACTGGGGCGCGTGGCAGCGATTCGCATGACTTTCTTATATGTCTTTAACTCCTTAAATCTTCTGGTGGAGTTTACTAAAGGGATATGTAATGACACAATCTGCAATGAGTTGATACAGACAGTAAGTATACTGGGTGTGCATATATGTAAACGGAGATGTTCTAGGACTTCATGCACAAAGCCTGCCTTTATACTTTACAAGCCATGCCAAACTAAGCAGGAAAAATCCCACAACTTGCATATCAACACACCAAGAGCGCCCTATATTCAACCTCCCCCTTTAATCGTGTTAAGCAAATGCAAACATTTAGATGGCAGACTAAAAGAGACTTGTGAGCAATCTGTTCATGATAGAGTGTGCAGGGTTAAATCTCCTCCAATCTCCCTGTTATGTGTCTATGTAACAATCACAGAGGTCAGGGCAATATCTCACAGAATCCTCTTGTATTTTGGCTAATTTAACACCTAATAAGAGGATACAATCACACAAAAGCAGTTCCCATCCTCACTTTGGACACTCACAAGGGCTCGGGAAGTTGGTATTATAGACCATTGAGAATACTTACATCGCCTTAACTCTACCTTTCATTGACCATGAAGGGTGGCTTAGAGTTTATAAAGTCATATTTAACATTACTATTTTCGCTTAAGACAAAAATTTGTAAAATGATAGGAGTTAAATGTTACTGATAGCAAATGTTATCGACCTTGACCTTGTGAATTAAGCACAAATTGGGCCAGAGGAAACACTGAATTCCACAATTAGTTAAACCACCAGAAGTTTTATATTTGTGCCAATAGATATATATTCCTATAGAATAGTCCAAAGGATTAATTTGACATTAATTTTATATTTATATTTATACATACACACATATTTATTGGATTAAGAATTTTTTTTCTATTTTTCTTTAAATAAACTGGCTCTTGTCACCAATAAATGACATTCTTTGTTATGTTGTTCACTAATATTTAAGGATATTGCTTACAGTTTTCTACACAATTTTGTCTGTCTTGTTATTAATAAGTGTATTTTTATTGCCACAAAATAGCATCAAAATCATAGGGCATATGTATGCAAATTGCACTTTATTTAGCTCTCAGCGATCAATGAAGATGTAATTGATTTGACTTGAATTCACTACTTTCATTGCTGTATAGTATTTTGCTTTCATCTACAGCAGATGCCCGGGCTACTATAGGAAGTGGTTTGAAATACTTGTTCTGAGGCAGGATTTGAGGTAGGCATCCAGGAAAGCTTTCCCCCTCTAATTTCCACTGGCATTTTCAGCATGATTTGAGATGCTGAAAGAGTAATGCACTGAGGCATAGAAGCAGCCTATACGACGAGAAAATACGAGACTTGTGAGGTCCAGGGTGAGTGGCATATATGCCGTATAACACGAGAGTTGGGGTGATAAAGGGGTGGAAAGTGGCTAATAATGTGTATGAGGCTGACAGGGCCTCCCCTGGGAGTCGGTGACAACACCCTCCGCACCCAGCTGGGCTGCTACAATGATGAGGCATACCGTTATGCGACAGCCTGTCACCTTCTCACTGGTCCCTCTGACACTCACACCAAAAACCACTTTGTTCCCACCCCACCATACATCATTTAATGACAATTTGATAGATTTCCGGCAGACTTACTGCTTTTAGCTCCACATGTATGTGGAGTCATATTTACAGGCACATGTCAATAAATATATGATGTCACGTGTTCATCAAATGTGGAACCACCATTTTGTAACCAGCAGAAGTACAATCGCATCTTGCAACTTCTTGTGATTTTCTTGTGATCCTAAGTCTAAATCAGAGATAGTTTGGGATCAAGGGTCGCTCTTCCTTACTGTGAAACATTGAGCATCTCAAAGAATAATAAACTCTAAACCACAATATATTACGATATATTGTCAAACTAATTGGCACGTGTTGTGCTAACATATATATAATTTATTTCAGACAAGATATCCATTGTTATATCTTTTGTGCATCCCTTATTCTTCTCCATGTCAAGGACTATTATTATAACAAGATTAACTAAATACTTTATTTACCAATGCTGTAATGAGCAATTGTGTTATTTGTATGTTAAATCACCATTATTCAGGAAGGTCTTAAACTATCAACACAACTTTATCTATACAATATTTATATGTATTTAGAAGTATTTATCCGCGCTAAATCCCTTCTTATGCAGTTGATATAGCCTCAACAGCCAAGAGAAATGTCTCAATTTGTTGTAGGCATAATACTCTCAACAGAAATTGAGATTTGACCATGTTGAAATTCAGCTAAGCAGCTTAGCGCGGTCTCTCCACACTGTGACATATTACAAGATTAGAGCTGTATGGTTGTTATAAGGATAAACCCTGCACTACCCCTCTTAGTTGCACTGTAAATATAACACGTAATATCAAGTGATACAAACTACATGGCTCATATGCAGCAATTGGCAGCTTTAAGGGTTTATTTGGTTGTTATACCCTATAGGTTGTATTCATCATAAAGTCTTCTGACTTTCTGTTGCACGTTGTTAGTTGTGAATAGAGGGCAGGAAAACAGGGGCTGGGTAGCCATTGAGTAGAAGAGGCGATTTCGCCAATTGAACCTGGCTATGTGCATGAATGAATAATTGAATGAATGACTGAAGGGCCCATATAGGACTGTTGTATTAATGGAGGATTACGATGCACTGTGCTTGGGACACAGCACTTCTGCACATGGAGTATATCTATCCTAACTCAGTTTTACTCTTTTAGTTTATTTGAACATCCCCCCTCTGATTACATAGTTTCAAAGTTATGCTCTACTTATTTTGGCAATAAGCATCCTCAAACCACCAACATGCAAATGATTTTAGTTAATTTCCTATCAAACTTGAGGAAATTGAGACACTGAGGTGTCTGCTGACTCCTTATTTCAATGCGCCAATAATGGTGGGCACAGTTTGAGTTTCACATGTCTCAGGCAATATGAGATGCCTTCAAGGGGGAACACTTGGGATATTTCTGCACTAAGAACAGCCTTATGTGTCCACGTCTTGTCTGAGTGTAGATCACGCCAGCGCTTTGCTCTGTTATGTAAGTAACTTACAGCAAGCTCCATACATTTCTCGTTTAACAGTTGGTAAATTCACCATTGCTTGGGCTTGTTGTGGGAATCTTGGAATAAGGCCAATCCGGACTGTTGTGAGTCTCTCATTGTATTTGGCAACCGGTACAATTGTAATTAACTTGTCACATTGTACGGTCCATAATACATTATGGGTCAGCATTCAATCTGGCTGTTGTGTAGCGGATTTGTTGTAACGTTCAAGCATGCCTGGACGGGGAAAGAGAATGAACTGAGTCAAAACAAATTACTGCCCCGTCTTGTTTAATGCATTGTCAAGTATAATGTACAAAGTAATGAGAAAGAAAAAGCTTAAATACGACCTTTGATGTCACTATGTCTGAAGTTTCCATTGTTTTTCCTGGCCAGTTTTGTTTTTATTTGCATATTTTCTCTTCTTTGGAACATAAGATTTAGAACTGTGAAAGACAAATACACAAGGTGAGAAAACAACAAACTACATCAAAGGCAACAGTGTGTCCATCTCAACATACACAAATATAATGTGTTGAAAGTCAACCAATAAACTAAAACCTTGAATACATACATACTTGTGTTTACAAGACAACAAATTGGTTAGCGCTTTACATAAGTATTTGGCGTTGTCAATATTAGTCATATATTCCTTCAGATCTTAAAAAAGTCTTTTTGGTGGTTAACACCATGCATGGTACTCAGTTCAATAATCATGTTATATTGTTTACAATTTTATGCCAAAAGAACAAACATAGGCCAATGGTCAAACATCTGTGCTGACCATTTTTTTCATGTGTCAACATCTTCGAAATGTCTGCAAATTGCTTCATAAATAATAGTTTTAAGCATTAACCCAGATTTGCAGTTGGAAGACAATCAATGAGTTAAAAATCATATTCCCAATATTGCGGATGACGTCATTGCCCCAACATTCAAAGTTGCTTAAATTCCAGAAGTCTCCATTTCACGACATCTTAAGTGGCAGATATAATTCATACCGTATCAAGTAAATAATGGGAAAACCTATCAAATCCTTGAATCCTTTTAATTTTAGCGATTTACAGGAGACAACATTCAAACAGATAAGGGAATCTCACTTAAACTAGCAGAAAATCATAAAGGGGAATTCACTATTTACTAAAACAACCATACTTTCCCGTGACTAACCAAGGTGTGACGATGTCTATTGTTATACAGACACCAATTTTCTTGGTGATAATCCCTGCAAATCTATCTAGATCTGAGGCAAATCACGATGTGTGACAGATAATCTTTTGAGCTTTGGTGCTTGGTCAGAAAATCCATATAAATCCCGTGCCCATTGGACATTGCAGCATTCTCCATGATATTATACTGTAGAGTCTCTATTGTCTCACGAGATACTCCTAACCCACACAAAATTATATAAAACACCGCATCATTAAGCCTTACTCCAAATATGGTAAATTGTAGTGCGGTTATGGCTCTGCCTCAGATCGCATGGTTTGTGTTATCAAGCTTACGTCAATGTACAAAAGTTGCTTCCATCTGACCAAATACAGATTTAAATTGCAAGATTAACAGGAAGATTAAATGCTTGTCATTTGCTCAGTATCTAATGATCAGCATAGTCCTTTGTAGGCATATTAATGATATACACATAAAAATCTATGAACTGTTTTTATGTCACTGTTTGTGTTTATGTTATCCTTTGTACCAAGTTCTCACCTATGATTTGAATGAGTCCAGTGGATCTGTAACTATCTCCTGGATCTGCATCCACCTCCCGTGGACTCTCCATTCTCTATGATAGTGTCAAGTCAATAATTGTCCAGATTTATTGGATTACTACAAGTGTGACAACTATTCTTCCAGGTCTTACATCTTGTTTAATAGAATTTGGGTTTTAACGGCCATGTAATCTCCTATGAGGTGATTATCTCTATCAGGTTTACCTGCTACTCATTGACACACTTTACACCCATGACTTCTGGGCCGATTATCTTATAACTAAATATATTTAATGAAGGATTACTTCTTATAAATCTATGATATGTAAATTGCCACATTTAACTTTGAATAAATCTTTGACTTCTTATTTTTTCCCCTGATAAATCACTTCTAATACACATATTAAACCATAAACGATTATCTGATCAATATTTATCTGTGTTAAACCATTTATGATTATCTGATCAGGTCATGAAGTTGTGTGCTAAACCAGCATTAAACTGAAATATTTGACTTTAATATCAAAACTATATGTAATCCTTGTTGCACAATGATATATGTAATACAAATATAATATAAGTCTTACTAATTTCCTTACTGAATTATTTAGAAATTTGCTAGCCTCTGTAAAAACAAATTCACATTTGATGTCCAACAAATCTGAATTCTGAAACGTTAAAAATATCACTGGAAAATGATACAGAGAGTGAATGATACAGACAACCCCCATCTAACAGTCATACACACTTCAATGAGCAACTTTTCTCAAACCAATCAAACATTCTGTCTATCAAGGTACTCAAATGCATTGTTAATGTGTCCATCAAAGTAATCAATTGCAATAGTGAGCAATGGATTACAGAGTCCCTTTCTATGTTGCTCGGAGTTATTCAATGTTCTTGTTGCTCTCATCAAATAGATATCACCTAATGAAAAGACTTTCATTTGAATTTAATCAGGTTCAATTTGTATGTTAATTTCATGGCGGTGGAGATGTCACAAGGTGACATTCCACAAGCCAGGCACAGGTATCTCTTGAGGGGCGGTAAGTGCCACTTCCTTTGAAATCAACACGGTGGGTGAATCTCTGTGTGTGCCGGCATCCTATTCTTTCTCTCGCCTCTCAACCACCGTGAAAATCACACAATATACCCAACAACCCTAATTATGGATGTTTGTTTTCCAGCAAATATTGTCTGTGGGCCAGGTGCGAGAAACCTCCCCCTTTCTTTCTCGCTGTTGAACAGATCTCAAGAGTTGATGCTTGACTGAAATGAATGCGAGTCCCCGGTAGTCTATCGCCATTGTATCGCTCGTGCCAATCCTGAAAGGTCCTCTTTGCACAACCGGAATTCCAACACGGGCCCCCAGAAAATTAATTATACCGTGGTGTCTACATCTTGATGATTTTGTTGAGATCTGAATTGATTCTTCACTTCAAACAGGAGCCCACCTGGTATTCATCTGAGGGCTGTGCTTTGATGTTAAGGCATTGCCTTGTATGCGCAGGTTGAATTTCTGACATATGTTAAGGTCAGCTTGTCTATGCCACAAGGACCTCAAGTACCTGAGATATTAGAATGACTTCTGGCACATGTAAGATGGACAAGGGTAATATAACGCAGTATACATGCAGTATATATATATATATATATATATATATATATATATATATATATATATATATATATATATATATATATATATATATATATATATATATATATATATATATATTATGCGATAATCTAAGGGATAAGGGCATAATGAAGTGTATGATATTAATTTTGATATTAATATTGACAAGTGTTATACGACCCTGTTAAGCAATGCTCATTCCAGCCTATAGTTGGAATGATCATAGTAAAGATCAGCGTGTCTGCAGTATTCATTCTGACATCTTGTGATATTAAAGTGATCATACACAGTAACATTCACATTTTTCCAATGATATAAAATTTCACATATTCTGCCAAACCGCTTTGACATTTTCTGAATGTCACTATTCTAGGAAATGTACATTGTTACTTATTACTTTAAACCTTTTTAACCCTTTCCCTTGTCCATTTCTGTGATATTCATTCTGATATTTTCCCGGATATATGCAACGTCGCCCTTTTCTCGCGATATAAAAGACCGCCCTTTTCCTGTGATAAACATTTTGCCATTTTTCTGTGGTATTTTCTGTGATGTTTATTATCATAACATTTCCCATGATATTTAATCCCATTTTCTGTGATATTAGAGGATGGTCAGATATTTTCTCCCGAGACCACTGCGGCCCACTATGGCGGGGACTGCATTGGGCAATACATCTGGATAAAGACATATGTCAGAGTAAGATTAGCACGCTCCCCCTGCTGCCTACTATGGTGCCTGGATGGCGATGAGCAGCGCTCCAGGCTTGATTAATGAATGCTTATGACAACACAGGGTTAATAGCACACACTTATGTTGTGATTTGATGTGAGATGAGAAATGAAGCACTCTCCTTGATTAGAGTCCTGCTTCAGTATCCACTTACCGCCATCCTTCTTTTCACCTGTGATTTTAACTGATTTACGTAGACAACCATAAGTGTTGAGCTCAGAAAATGACATATGGGTTGTTTATTCGCAAAGCTCAGTTTTCATGAAAGATAGCAAAACATATCCTGTGATACAATTCGCTTAAAGTCTGTATAGCCAAAACTATATGTGTGTCTTGGCCGTGTATTAACGTAGGTTGACTTTCGTGAAACAAAAATTTGATTATTATATTGGAAATGACATGACATTAAGATCATATAGGTTGTGTATTGTATGGTTATCGTCTAGTCATATAGATTATTTGTAAAGTCATATAGATTGAATCCAAGGTCATATAGATTGTATGTAAGGTCATGTAGATTATGTGCTATATGATGACGGTCAAGTCACATAAGTTAGTGTTATACGGGGATACGTTATACAAACAATTTGTGAGTTATGAAATATTTTTGGTTGTGTATGGTGGCGTGACTGTACAAATCTGTTATGTTGTTATGTTTTAGTTTAATCATCTCTTGGCCAGCTGTTTTGTATTGTCCTACCATTAAGCCCCAACTAAGTCAATGGACTGCAGTGTCCTTCACAAATTGCTCGTGAAATTACCAATGTAATTTGGAGCAGACCAAATCGTAGAAAATTAAATGTTGCACGCCTGTTATGTCACGTTCCCTTTGGCAGTATGACGTGAAGTGACGTTAGCGCGTGTGACGTCCGTGGGAGGTGCCGGGTAACCGTCTATTTTAACCCTTTGATCTGTCTCATGTTCGGCCCTCTCCTGGAAATGGACAAGCCCTCCTAGAAATTAACTAGATTGCGGCGGTGCGTTTTCACGCGATCACCATATGTCACGCTGTCATTCCCGGCCCCGATTTGCACACAATCTGACAATGTATGTCTATTCCTTGGTGGTATTTCCCTCTAGTCACATCTGTGCTCTTATGCAATCAGTGTACACAGCCTTATAGATCAGTATTGGAGAATCAGTTCAAATATATCTTTTCCATATTTTTAAACTAAATAAAACACTCTATATGCAATAGAATATAACGTGTCTCCGTTTGACTTTTTCTTCACTTATTGTTGTTAATAGGTGTACGTTTTGGCCATGAACAATCGATCATACAGCTGGACGTGCCACCACAATGATCTTGGCCACAGGGACCTGTTATCTCTTTGGTGAAGGCATCATGGACAGAGAGAGATGATTCCATTAATGTATGTGCATGCACGCTTGCAGGAAGCTGGCATAGATGGAGAGAGATGTAAGCTGGTGTATTCTGGGTAGGCAAACCAAACTATCACTATCCCCTACATGTTACTACTGATCATACGATTGGTTTCAAATAAACCTGCATGAACAATCTCCTTAAAATGTGTACACAACAGTTTAAGCTTTTGACGTTGTAGATATTTAGAAGTGTTTATCCGGTTTTATCATATAAATCCTTCATTAAGTACTGCTCACAATAGCTATAATCTACGTGTATCTGTATTACAGTACGGGGAGCCCAGTAAGCCACATCACACTTATAACAATAAATACAAAATTAGATTTGGTTAAATCGCCATTGACTAGCCATTATCTACAAGGATAGACCCCCAAGGCCAAAAGATATGCATACGTATATTTTGTTTCTTTTATTTAAGAATATATCATCTCCAAGTTCATATTCTTTTTTTCCCTACATGCCACATATTCGACAGTATGATTTCATGGAGCTTCACGTTCTTGTGATATTTGTTCAGTTCAATTTACTCTCTTTTGGGTGCATTTATTTTGATAAACAAAAAAATAATCTAGTCGATGTAGGCTTGTTGGACAAAATGATTTTGACAACATGTGGTAGGGCTACCGCAGTGAGTTCAATTTATTTCAATACTATAATGATATTTACTTTGTCCAGTCAACTTTAAATGGCAGCGAGTGATGCATTGTGGGCCAGGTCCAGCACATGGTCACCTTGCTGGTATCATATACATACAAATTGTAAAGAACCATCGATGACCTCAGTGCCTGGCTCCATTCAACATTCACTATAATTAATACAGCTCCACTGCAAAGTTTCAATTGCAGAACGATTGAATGCTTGGGTCAGATGTGGCCAGTTCTATTTGCCTTTGCACAGAGACTGTTGTGTAGCTTTGGACACTTGGGTTGCGGCCATGCGAGGCCTAGGTTTTGTGTTTCTTCCTCTCCAACTATTGCTCACAATCAAAAGGAAATGGTCAGCAATTGTAATAGGGTTCACATCTGGTGGCTCTACTCAGTAATGGTGGGGGACACGGTAGACAAACTGGTGACAGCGAACACAGCATATATGTATTTAGTATATGGAGTGCTAGCACTGGATAAAAACTTGCGCTCAGATGCGCACGATGGGAGTGAATCACATGCACAAATCTGCAGTTTCATGGCAAATTGATGTTAATTTTCTTTAAAAAAAACAAACAGCCTGCTGAGCGCGATTGCATGGGTGAGCAATCTACGACACGGGCCCTCTTTGTGTGAGGTCATTTGTATTACCAGCCCCCTCCCTGTAGAAAACCGGTACATTACAGTAAATGACGACGATTAAAATATCATTAATCATCGTAGAGTAGGTAGCGAAGGGGCACGGTGACGGACCCAAGTACGCCAGCCCGGCCGGTCACCCGCGCGCCGCGCATGCCCCACTGCGCAATCAAGTTGCTCCACTTGAATACCGTGCACCTCACAGGCTCGTGAAAATGAGATGGTTTTTATCTGTCCAAGAAAGGCAGACATTAAAGCAAGGTGTGGGGCTGGCAGATAAGCCCTGAAGACAGCAGTCTCCCTCAAACAATCCCGTGCTCATTCCATAGAGAATTTTCATTGAGATTCGGCGCATGAATGCTATCTGCACTGGGCAGCGTTTGAGGGGGGAGTGGCAAATGGCCATTTTGGAGCACAGTTTGTTTGCACTGCCACCCTTTCATTGTAGGGTATTGCACTGTGGTAGCGAGACAAACACTACCCCTCTTTATTACAACCTTAATATATGCAACTGCATATATTGGATTGAGACTGTTGTTTGCCTCATATCAGCAACCGGCAAGCGGCTAGTTTTATTACAACCCCAGCTCGCATCTAAATACTGGTAGCAGCCAGCTGGGAGCTACCTCCTGGCAACTGTACACATGCATAATGTCAACATTGCATAAAACACATCTTGCAATACAAGAGAAATCCTAAACAAGTGAGCAACTGAATGCTTCAAGTATATTTTGCCCAAGGACAAATTGAAGAAGGAATAATGATTATTTCAAACTTTGATAATGTTGTTGAATGTTTCCCAATTAGATTGTTGTTCATGCAGCATTATTTATTCTAAATCTATATTGATTCACTTTTAAATCATGTTCATGACTCCACATTGTCTCCAGTATGTCTTATTTATCCATCCTTTCCCTGTTAATCCATCCCTGTCATCTAGGTCAAATATGACATTTTTATCCATAACTTATACTACATTCACTTTAGTAAATGTCTTCTTTCCAACCAGAGGTCATGATTTCCATCACCACATCAACATTTCCTTTGATTAAAGGTTCTATCAATCCTACAATAAGTCATGTCATCCATATTTTTCTCTACCCTTTCTTTGATAAATACTTCCCATCTTACCATGTTTCATATCGTCCATCACTTCCTCTACCATGTGTCATACCATGTGTCATATCGTCCATCATTTTCTCTACCCTTCCTTTGATAAATGCTTCCCATCTTACCATGTTTCATATCGTCCATCACTTCCTCTACCCTTCCTTTGATAAATGCTTCCTATCCTACCATGTGTCATATCGTCCATCATTTTCTCTACCCTTCCTTTGATAAATGCTTCCTATCCTACCATGTGTCATGTCGTCCATCATTTTCTCTACCCTTCCTTTGATAAATGCTTCCTATCCTACCATGTGTCATATCGTCCATCATTTTCTCTACCCTTCCTTTGATAAATGCTTCCTATCCTACCATGTGTCATATCGTCCATCACTTCCTCTACCCTTCCTTTGATAAATACTTCCTATCCTACCAGATGTCATATCACCCATCATTTTCTCTACCCTTCCTTTGATAAATGCTTCCTATCCTACCATGTGTCATATCGTCCATCATTTTCTCTACCCTTCCTTTGATAAATGCTTCCTATCCTACCATGTGTCATATCGTCCATTATTTTCTCTACCCTTCCTTTGATAAATGCTTCCTATCCTACCATGTGTCATATCGTCCATCATTTTCTCTACCCTTCCTTTGATAAATACTTCCTATCCTACCATGTGTCATATCGTCCATCATTTTCTCTACCCTTCCTTTGATAAATGCTTCCTATCCTACCATGTGTCATATCGTCCATCATTTTCTCTACCCTTCCTTTGATAAATGCTTCCTATCCTACCAGATGTCATATCGTCCATCATTTTCTCTACCCTTCCTTTGATAAATACTTCCTATCCTACCAGATGTCATATCACCCATCACTTCCTCTACCCTTTAGAGGAAGTGATATAATTCTGACCAAATGCCACATTTATCCATCACTATAGCTTTAGGCCCAATAAATTAATGCTATTTAAGTCATTTCCTGGATGTTTCCATAGCATCAAGTTTTAGTAATTTTTTTCCTTGTATATACTTAATGGAAGAGAGTAGGAAGCCATACTTCCTGTCTGCTAATTGTCTTGCTAATTCATATAATGGCAAGTATGATGTGCGTGTTTTACCTGAACGTCATCGATTACCATTGATTTCATCTGAACGTCATCGATTACCATTGATTTCATCTGAACGTCATCGATTACCATCGATTTCATCTGAACTTCATCGATTGCCATTGATTTTATGTGGACTAAAAGAAAATCTTTAATTTCTTATGATTGTCATGACATCTAGTTATATAGCTGTTTACGAGTTCATTAGTCTTCACCCATGCTATAAAAAATAAATTAGCGTGTATATCCCATGAAAATGTCTATACTCAATCACAGACATGTTTACATTAAATGTACTAATTATATCAAATCTATAATACAAATATTTATTTTTAGACTATCATTGCCATAAAATATCATGAAAGCATTTTTGGTAAATTCATTTGATACTAAATGAATGACTGATGTCGAACCATGATAAGAAAATGGAGCTATTCACCCATGTGACACTCTATACCTCTGCCAGAAGTTAATTGGCTCTTGATTAGGCTAATGGCTTAATTGGGTGAAATACCATTCACACATGGGATACGGGTATCGAATATTATTCAGGCTTAAAGCTTTAAGGCTGGGTGAATTGGTGATGTTTATCATGAGCCATTTGATAATAGTATGTGAATTCCTTGACAAACTGAGTAGTATCATTCTGCAAGACATGAGATGCCTCCTGTGACAGTCAAGAAAATGATATGTGAATTCCGTGACAAACTGAGTAGTATCATTCTGCAAGACATGAGATGCCTCCTGTGACAGTCAAGAAAATGATATGTGAATTCCGTGACAAACTGAGTAGTATCATTCTGCAAGACATGAGATGCCTCCTGTGACAGTCAAGAAAATGATATGTGAATTCCTTGACAAACTGAGTAGTATCATTCTGCAAGACATGAGATGCCTCCTGTGACAGTCAAGAAAATGATATGTGAATTCCGTGACATAAATGACCATGTCAAATAAAGTCCACCACGTAAATCAGGTACACACTGGTTAGGTTTTATGTACAAGATCATGGTTCTCAGTCATATGCATTTTGTTGTACATTTGGAAAGGTATTCATGGTTTTATTGTCATGAAAGTGTCAAGGATCAGTAAATCCATTTATATGGGATAAACCTCGCCAGTCTAAATAATTGTTTGAAAATATCGGAATTGTTGGTTGGGTTGTACTTATAAGGGCTAAAGTTGTTACTCACAATAAAACATCATTCTTAATGCTACAAATATACGGGATTAGTGCGGATTTGCTCTCAAATTAAGCCTATTAGGCTCAACTGAAATCTCACAATATTTAGAGGCAGGTCTCAATACAGTTAAACATGGTGTGAGTTTAGTCGGTGGCAATTCATACAGTGAAGGATGCTAAACATTGGACAACTTCTGACTCAAGGCCCGGCTTCCTTTAAGGGGGCTGCAAACCGGTCCAGTCATTGGGTGAGCAGTATGAAAAGACAGGTAGGACTTCAAAGAACAGATGTGGAGACGCCAGGGTGGTGTTACCGCCTGTGTATGGGCTCTCCTTTTGGTGAATTCTTTTTAACCATTTCACTGGCTGCTCCCCGCTCTGGCTTCACAAAGAACTTGTGGTGAAAAGCGCAACTGAGGCAGACGGGTCTCTGAGTGTCCATAACATACCCATGGGCAACTCAGCGACAGTTCACCTCTCCTCACACCCCGGTCTCATACTCAACTAGCCACTTTTCTTCTTTCTATATTCACCCGGCTATAACCCTCACCATACATGTATAATAACCCGCCAGTCTCTTATTTGTTATCTCTCACCTGTCTCAATATTTCTTACTTTTTGAAGTACCCACAAATTGCACCACTTAAAAGGTCCTTTTTCAACAGAAATTCCACCATACGAACTTCAGTGGCTCCTGAAAAAAAACCTGGAGAAATTTGTAAAAAGAGGGAGTCAAAATTAAACTTTTTGAAATCAACATCGTGGGAGTGCATATATTTCACATTAACTGTCACGCCATCTGTATCATTTTCTATTTTATCATTTCATTTTTGACAAACGGCCTTTTTTATTTCAATTACAAGTTTACAATCAATGCCCTCGGGGTCACTTTCGAGTGATTTTGTTCAGACTCTACGGCACGAACAGATTTTTCTGCCTTTTTCAGATTACAATCATTTGATAAATTACTTTTTCCGTTGATCACTGCAGGTTGAATAAATTTGCTCAATTCATGACGTCATGTCAAATTACGTCTTCATGTCCATTTCACGTCATAGCGTCTGATATTAACTACACGCAAATTTAATTCATTTCATATGAAGCATGAAATTGGCATTACTTTCTGCTTATAAACTACTATTTTTATGCTTATAAAACTCCATACTAAACATAATCCCCATTTAACCATTCATCTCATATAATAGATCACAGGAAATTGTTGAAAATTGCACAAATTAAGTCTTCCTCAGAATTTATTTCCGAATACCTATATATGTTGGACTTAAAAAGAAGTTGTTTTGGGTAATATTTCTGCCTTGTTAGGTTCGTTTCAGGTTTACAAAGACAGTCATTTTGACAGTATTTTGGCAGTTATACAAGGTGGCAAGACTTGACCGAGATGTGAACCACACTTGGTTATAAATCGCTCAATGATTCAGTATAAAAGCCCCTGCCCTTTGTGTCAAGTCTGTTTCCACGTCCCAGTCGACTTCTGCGCCAATTTATCGGTATAATCAACGCTAATGACTACTGCGTTTGTTTCGCTCTGGGTCATTAATGGTAGTTTTCTCGGCATGACTCTGTATTGTGCGGTAAGCCTCCCCCTATAGAGTTGCCTGAACACCTTCGTGCCTTCTTTCTCCCGGACCCTTTCACTCCCCGGCGGGACATCTTCTCAGTTTCAACCTACGTGGCTGACTGCAGAGTGGGGCCCTATAGGTGTAACACATTTCACACAGGGTGGTTATTTGCTCGCTGCTGTGTTGCACGTCAACAGGTTTTGCAGCATACAGTAACTGTGCGCCAGAGACTCCCGGGGAATCCCTCACTGCCCAGACTCTATTACAATCGGGGGTCTTTATATTTTGATCATGAAATAGACGTGGGAAAGTGTGGTCTGTTTTCAGCAGACAAGTTGAAGGCTCCCTGGTGATTTTGGCCGTTTTGTGAAGACTCTTCTACAAGAGCCAGACTTTCAAAGTGTTCCCTCTTTCTATCTTGGAAACGTATATGAATCTCACATTTTTAATCCAAGAAAGACAATTTCAATTTCATATATCTATTAAGATAGTCAATTACAAATATTTAACCTGAATTCTCAGAAGCAATTGATTTAAGTCAGCACATACCACGGGATGATCTATGCATCAATCTATACATCACTAGTTGATGATCAACTAAACATAACAAAATGTTTATCTCAAGATTATATGTATAATCTATATACTGTATGTATATTTAATGTATATATGTATTATATACATTAAATATGAATACAGTTTATAGATTATATACTGTATAATCTAGTTTTTCAAGTCATTTAGATTGTTTCATTTAGATTGTGAAAAGAAGCACTATGTAGTCCCTTAAAGGTGTTGGTTTATGTGGACAGGTTTGGCGCTATGGCAGTGTGTTCTCATATTAGCAACAGATGTGGTCATTCTGGCCTTTAGAATTCAGTGTGTCTTGTAGCTCATCTTCCAGCAGTTACTTATTTCTCAATATGATATGGATAATGGAGAGACTCTGGTATCCCATGGCAACCTTGTAATTGACCAACTATGTCGATTTGGGCATATGAAACTATCACCGAGACAGTCTGGGCTGAAACGTCTTCTAACAAAAGAGATAGACACAGAATGCAGGAAATAGACAGTGAAATATAAAGCCGTGGCGTTTGCTCATGGGTGTCTTCATTCATAAGGGAACCGGGGAGGCGTTCCCCTTCTTCGACTGGGATAAATTATTAATACTATGCCTCTGTGACCGGGTCAAAAGTGATGGCAAAACAATGAAGTGACTGACATATTCGGGGTCCATAATGTTATGCTTCTAAACGGTGCTGTGCTGGAGTATGGTGTTCCCATGTTAGACAAATTCATTTGCTGGCCCGCTCCATTGAGTGGGTGCTACCATTCTGACAGCCAGCACTGGAGGGCTTTTTTTCTCCCCTTTCACTCCATCTCGGCTCCCGTTTCGGTCTCCAGCCTGGCTCTACACACAAAATTTGGCTGTCACATCGGAAAAGGGCCTCGCTCTTGACAGGAGACGAAAAGCCGTAACAATTCCTATTGCTCCTAAAGAAGGTTTGAATTTCGCCCTTAAAAAATTGTAAACATGAAAAAGGTTTTCAGATGCAAATCAGGGGCAAGGAAAATCATTTGCGCACAATGGTCCGCCGCGAAGGTAATTTTCTACATGAATGCAAAGGCAAAGGAAACTGAATTGGAACCCCAATTTGCCCCGGTCTTCACTTAAAGTAATTATTATCCTAAATATAACTCATTCACTTCCATGCCAAAAAGCGCAATTATAGTGACTATAAGGCGGCTGTGGAGCGGGGCAGAGGCTCATGGCTTGTGACCTACAGACCGTGACTGACCTGAACCAGGACCTACTACCAATGTACTCCCAAGTCCTCATTGGAATATAATACACCAAACATGTTTATTGAAAATATTTCCACGTGTCATCGATCTTTAAATTTTCACCAATGTGACAGATGATATTGAAACTTGAGCTATAAAGAAATTTATCAAAAAGCTCAAAGGGTGAAACTTAATATGGTACATTTACACGTGTACTGTTATGCTGGTACAGTTGTTTGTGTCTCAAACATCGGGATATGTGTTTTGATGTCTGTTTACTTCGAGGTGTGAAATACATGCTAGTCCAAAAAACAATTGGGGAATGTAATTGATGCATTTCAAGAGCAAAATACTTTGAAGACAGAAAACTAGGGTATGTAGTCTCTTACAGCTTATAAGGTACTTCAAACATCCCTTCTTTGAAGTGCAGCTCGCGGATGGATTTACTTGCCACCATTTGCTGCCCTGTGATTGGCCACTGTGTCATGGTATGCAAATGAGCAATGGGCCACAGGCGACTGTGGCCGCGTATAGAAGGATAAACTCCAGCACAGAATCAATCACAATCGTTTGCACATTAACACCACCTAAGTACTCCTGCTGGGTTAAGTCTTGTTTTAGCTTCAGATTAGTTTTCATATACTCAGTCAGCTGACTTTTGAGAACAGCGCATAGAGTGACTGTCACAGACTGGTGGCTGAAACTCACATAAGACATTCACACAAGGTGGACTCCTTAAGTTTAAGATTTGGGATGTCTATTTCACGAGTACATTTCTGCAATCCGGATTGTAAGCCAACACCACAGTGACTCACAAGGGAAGGCTCTGAGGTAAGAATGTTTTCACATTTCTTTAGGGGGTGAACACCCTTAACAGGTAAGCACATTTGCCTATGTGTGTTTTAGTGTATATTTCTATCGTGGACAAAGTAGGGCGACTGAATATGAAGGTCTTTATATGACTTTCTATGCTCTATCAACAAATAGGAAATGTACATTAAAATGGCACCATAGTTATGAGACTCTTCACCCATGTATATTTCATAGAGTCACAATAAAAATTCATTACACTCCTGCTTTGTGAATGTCTTGAATGCACAACAAAAGTCTCCAATTCTGCATTCAGCCGTTCGCTTGATACACTTGGAGGTATGCTTTACCTTATACATTTCACCTGATCCAATAACATTGCTATATTTTACAAGACGGGACATTTACATATATCGGATGGGTAATACTAATACATACGTGTTAGATTTCATGTCAATATCATTTACACCAAAAGGCGATAGGACACATTATTAAACAATACAACCATCATTGCCAATATTCAACTTTTAGTTATTATTAAAAAAAGACGAGTTGGCTTAAAGTGGCAAAGCTCTGCATGAAAGATTTTCACGTATATGACTTTCAAATAAAAAAGGGGAATGACTTCATCACATGCCACACAGGGCGAATGGCGTGCGGAACGACAGCCACCATCAAAAGCAGAAATCTCACGGAGGTGACACACCGTTTTATGATCATTTCACAGTTTGTTGCTCACGATAATTTTTCACCATTCGCACTTCACTTGTCAAGTAATAATTCTAATGAGGAAATTGCACACATTACTGGTAAATATGCCCAATTTGTCACCGAGTAAGGGGGCCCCTTATATGCCCCCTTCAAGCGTCCTGTGATCAATTTCACAGGTAAAAGATGTTAATTTCAACACCCGTTAAAGGGGAGACTAAATATGTGCATAATCTTTCTCCTTTATCATCCCAACTATACCCCCAGAGAATTATATTCAGAAATACACGGCGTAAAAGTTTGGGAAACAACCCTTGCTCAACTTAAAAAGACCAAAAGGTGTTCCTGCAAAAACAATCCTTGTTTAGGCATGTTATGCAGGCACAATTTGGTGTTATATTTTGTTAGAAAATTTTGCTAATGATCCAGGCTACATATTGGCTATTGACATTACGTTTTGCCTGTTTGCCTTGTAGAAATGGCTTTGATTTGTCAACTTTGTGTATGTAAAACACAAATACTGGTGGACTGGGCTTCACGGGGCGGCCCCCGGCACAGTCAACAAGCTCCACGTTGTTCTTTATCAGTCCGCAGTGTACAGTTATAATAACACAGATTGTCGCTTGTATTCAGACTTTCACCTTTACCTGTATATTTCCTACGTCTCTTATCTGGCCACCTTTGCTTTCTGAGCGGCACCCAAACATAGCAAATATTTTGCCTGCATTGTCTCGGGCCGCCGGAGCGGGGGAAGCCGCCGCTGCCGTCAGGGACCCGTCTTTCAAGGTCTGGGTCTTAGGACAACATATCCAGTTTGCTCTCCGCCAACTCCACACACTTTAATGAGCGAATGTCAACAAGTACCGAATTTGTCCCGTCAAAAAGTTGGCCAGAGGTTTTTAGCACCCTGTTTGTCAGGAATGCGGGGATGACAAGGAGAGTAGCCGAGCGAGGCGGGGAGACATATGCTGTACATGCACCCAGGTCTTCCCCCGGCCTCCGGCTGCACCAACTCCGGCACCGCATTCCTCACGCTCTCCCGGCGCTCCTTAAATATTGGCCTGTGTCACACGGGAGTATTTCTCACCGCCGTGCATCATCACCCTCCTGTCACTTACTCAATTATACCCCCATTAACATCTCCATCAGCTTGAAGTTAAAATACCCCCCTGCCCTCTTCACTTACTCCCCCTCCAGTACACTATTTTACCCTGAAACAAGAATTTAGCAGACAATTAACGCTCTAAAATATAACATTTAGACATGTCAAATAAGCAGTCTCGTCATGCGCTTATATTGTGATTAGCTGTTTTTATCAGTTATTGACTTTTGATTAGATATCACAAACACATATTAGATGATGTGCTGGCATATGTGTAGAATGTTTGCATGTGGTGTTTTTAATGAAATGTCTCCTGTTTTGTGTATCTGTGGTAGGTGCATTGTACACACCTGGACGTCCATCTGTGTGGTCACTCCCAGGGCGGACACTCAAATTAATCCAACCAGGGGGGGGGGGACACTTATATTAATCTAACTCGGGGAAGACCACTCATCTCACTGATGCAACAAAAGGCCTCCAAAATTCACACTCAATAAACCAAAAAAATCATTGAAATATTTGGCGTAAAATGTAAAAAAAACACACTACGAATATGAAAATCATCATTTATCTGGGTTAACATCGGATGGGAACCAACCCTGTATCTGACAAATGGTCTGGCTGTTTTGCTAGCATCAATACCTGGGAGTGAGTATCGATACAGACCATTCTTTCTTGTCATCAGCAGCCTGTACCACCTCCATACATTACCATTCACCTAGCTTATTTACCAAACTCATGGATACACCATGTGCCTCAATGTGCCATTTTGACCTTTCAATTAAAATCTAATTTATTTTTCGCCATTTTGTTAAATAATGGTAATATCACTAAAAATAGAACTTAAATTCCAAGTATACATTTGCTTACGATATTTCCGGTTTAAAGTAAAAATATGTATTAAAGATCATTTTAAAATGACATTCTTTTACAAGTGTGCTGTTATTTTGTTGTCATGGTTATGTTCTGCAATGGAGAGCCAGGAGTCCATACTGATATGCGTGGGATGAGTTTCTATGAAGTTTATTTATATCTGGATAATCTCACTATCAAATTATTTAAGTTATATTTGATATGTGGCATAACCATTTCCAAGATCTTAGAATTAGAATATAACGGTAGTGTTTATTCAACAAGACTATGAACTTTTTATAGTTTGTGGAAATATTAGTTTCATGAGTAAGTATTGCACAAGAGAGCAACTCTGATAAATCATGTATTCCCAAAAGAACAATTAAAATAGTATATACACAAGAAGAAGACCCAACCTCCCAAACAGGCTTAGTAGAACATGTCCTCATCTATTTTTATCATTAAATTTGGAATCAATATCCTCACCCCCAAACAATACCCCTTTCCCGGATACGCCATTCTCCTTGCAAACAACAAGGCATGGATTTATCGAGCTAGTTTCACAATATAACCCCGGCCCCTCTTTGTGTGGCAAACTTGAAGTACCACTTCTAGCAATTCCACCTTGTTCAACCATATTTCATAATATCGAGGCCTGACATAGAATCTCTGTTGTTACGCACGCGGGAGCAGTGTGACCATACCAAGTGGTATTTCTACCCATGTATTCCAGAGCATGGGCAGCTGCTCTATATACCGATCTGATGGACTCTGTGGGAGATCATCCCTGCTGCAGATCTCTAATCCCTTTGGACTGATTCCGCGTCGAGATCAGGTTGTGTGCTATGGGATCGTCAAATGTGAATATCAAATTGTATGTGAAAAAAAAAGATCTGATAACTTTTAAGATCTTTGAGAAATCTTAATGGTTATATCAATGGAGATTAGCGTTTGATTTCACATCGTGATGTCAATTTCAGTTTGACATGTTCATGCAGACACCATCTGATGCACACATGGTGGTGCTATTGACAACGCTTGAGTCTATTTCATCTTGTAAATGGGCGATCTCATCAACCGATGTTTTCTTTTTGCCATTGATGTCCATATCAAGATCAGTTTACATGCATGACAGGTACCTTCTGTTGACATCTGGTGGATTTAGATCATCCTGATCAGATACTTTCTGAGATGAGTCTTGTTGTGGACTCCTCAAAGCACACCTTAACACTTTGAAGTTGCCGTCATTTTGCAGGTGAGAGGCGCTTGTCTGCAGACTAGCAGCCTCCCTGCAGGGGTACAAATGCCCTTATCTTTGCCTCATCACCACATCATCAGCAGTCGGGAATCTGGGACAAAACTGATGAAACCAACATACTATTCTGTATTGTCATCAAGCAACCAACATGTGTGAAACTAATCTTCAAAGGAAATAGGATGACCGTTAATATCACTGGATCAAGTTTCACTCAGAGCCTAGAGTAGCAAATATATGTTCAGTGAATGGCGATGAAAACAAATGCAATGTGGGTGAAATCATCCAAAATGGTCAAGTTAAACGTTACTCAATAAGGGAATATTCATTGTCACGCAAAAGAGACAGGCTAAGTGTTACGCGATAAAGTCAGACTCGGTGTCATGCGAAAAGGGCAAGTAAATTGCGTGCAACAAGAACATCTTTATCAAACAGAAGGACAAGTTAAATTTTACATAATAGACTTAAACTGTTTGGTATAAATTTATTGACGATTTACTCATTGACAAGCCTTAAACTCAGACTAAATTTGTAATTGGTCAAATACATCTCAAGTGATATGTACAAATCTCACTTTACATATAAAGACCATATATAACAAAAGTTAGTATTGATACATATGTTTATTTTGGATTTATAGGCATATCTTTTTCAACTAGATATATATGGATGAATGTTACTATATGTGAAGGCAATAAACTGCAGTAGGGCCATGTGGATTTCAGTTTCTTGTTCCTTGATATCTGAAATCGATTTGATGATGGTCGCTTGCAGCGTCATCCTTGCCCTTATTTCCCGCCATTGTCATTTGCTACTGATCATTTCCATTTGTGCAATTAATTAGCTTGTCAATCGTTTGCTACAATATGGTAGCTGTAGATGTTTGATAATGAAATGGAGGAGCAAGGGGCATGTTCTCCACCGTGTGACGTGTCTGTATCTACCGTAACCCATCAGCACAAACTGACATTGCCCATGGCACCGTGATCGTTTCTTGTGGTTCATATTCTGGTAAATTAATTTCATAAATGTACACTGGTAACCCGAGGTGTCACGTGAGCAGCGCTGCTCGGGGCAGATAATTGAATGCAGTTTTCCTTGATGAGCAGGCCTGTATGGGAAATGAAGCACCCGATGTGAGGCTTTAATAAATCATATTTATTGGACAAACTGATGGACGTTGGCGACCAAAGGGTCGCCGGCTTGCTTGTCAAATTCTCTGCAGATATCACTCCTGCATCAGCAACAACAAGCAATGCTCTAGGGCCTATGTCTCAATGTGTGGCTTCTCTTGTACCTTGATATTTCATTTCACTTTTACCACCTGCACACAAACAAATGGAACATATACACAGATTATTAATTAGAATAATAAGTAGACGTGGGAGTGATATAATATAAAGGAGGAGATATCTGCAGGGAAGTTGTACATTGATGTTATGTGGCGGTGTGGCATTTTGCGTGATGGCAGCCCCGCTAATCCGTCGCTCTAATTACTTGTGCCTACAGATTGGCGCTCACTCCCGCGAGGCCGGAGCTGCGCCGCTCCGCAAGCCACCGCTGCTCTGCGCCGGAAATTAGGCGACACAAACACAAACGGATCGGGGTTTCACTCAAACAAATGTGATCAAATTATACACACATTAATTATTCAATATGGCCCTTTAATAGTGCTCTCGTGGACCACTTCAATTTTCCAGCTTGTCGAGCAAGTAATGGTTACAACAGCGGTGGGAATTCTCTGCTCTCACCCGATTGCTCAGGCAGGGTTCCAGTATCACGCGCCGGCCATCGCTTCTTCTCCGCTCCTCACACCCGGCCACAACAACTCCTCTTTAATATGCTGGATCCCTTTGGCCTAGAAACCTGACAGTCTTTATATTTTGTGCCATATTTCATCTGTGTCTCTCTCGCAAACAGCCTGGTGGGTGCGAGATTACTTTAGCCGGAATGATATTAGATTAATTACATTTCAAATATCATCCCTTATGACCGCCGTTTCTTCGTCGTCTCTCTCCCTCGTACCGTTCTCGCTATTTCTCGTTGTATAACGAGATTTTAACCATGTACATTTGTTTCGCATGAATATTTTACAGACCATTAGAACGGTGCTGGGTTTGTAACCTTCCTCCGGGTGTATTCTAAATGGGATTATTTCAGGAAAGCACTCTAGCCGTTGCAGCACTCATAGTCTTGCCTATTGAACTTCGTAAACCAATAACGCAACCCAATATATAAACTACTCCTTCTAAAAGGTCATAATCACCACAAATTTTCACGCGTACTTTCATTAAAGTATTTCATTACATAATGGCAAAGTTATGGCCAAAGTGGGTAAGCCTGGCTGACTCACAAGGACACTTCTTTTTTATATAGATTTGGCACAATTTGGTTCTCATCAGATATTTTAATTCAACGTCTATTTTTTTTAAATATTGAAAGAATGCATACAAGTTAATCAATGTCCACTCCAAGGTCAGTGGGGGTCACTATTATTAAATCAAAATCAAAAAAGAGTACAGAAGGTCCCTATTGGGGAATAGAAAAACATGTAAGAGATACCTAGGATGTGAAGCTTCTAATGACTGGCGATGGGTCGGGTTACCTGCCGGGCCCTGTGAAGTCCATCTCTCACCTGTAATCAGCGGCCACCTTCAAAGGGAAAGCTTTCAGGTGGGTCTGGGGTATTAGTGATGCGAGTTGGTAGGGGGTCCAGCGAGACACACGTGTGGGGGCATTGCCAGCTTGGCAAACAACAGCGCCCCTATTGAGGCCTTCAATTCTGTGACAAATATCAATATTCACATGCAGTTCATGCTTATATATTTTTATATATCACATGCTGATCAACTCAAGTGCAATTGAGATATTAATTGTTTTAATTAAAGGGAAAAATAGACAATTAGATATCAAAGAGTAATGTTTTATTGTTTCTCACAGAAAAACCCTGAACATAAAAAGATATCGATTACAAACATGTTTAATTTCTCTCAAACAAAAACATAAGCCTTTGAAATAAACTTGTTATCACAAAGTACTCTGATTGCAACCAGCATCGCCAGACTGTGTGCAGGAACTGGTCAGTTTAGATATGGATCTGGCTAATCTGGTGTGAAGATACCACATGTACATTGCATGTTTATTTCTCCATGTTATTGATCTAGCAGCATGTTGCTGGATCATTTGCTTGACCACTTCCGCTGGTCAGTGTTTGCCTTCCCTCGTCTGTTTCCGTCTTATCCCCATGCTACATGGTCAATTTCCACTCCTCTATACCACTCGATTTCATTTCTCATATATTTCTTTTCACCATTTTATTCAATACTTTGATTTTTCCAAGCGTTTATCAAAATATACATATCAACTTTCAGTTGTATAACCACAAATGCTTCAACCATGACAACTTATTCGGTTCACTTTAAGTACCCATTGCCCCCTCCTGTATAAGTGGTGGCGGGTATCGCTGTGTCCATGAAGGCGGATTTAGGAGACTAATGGGTATGTGTCATTTACTATAACAGCCTCTATTATCCACACCGCCTTCACAACAGATTCACACTTCCCGCTCTGGATCCTGCCCCCAAAATCTGGTAGCACCCGATAGCATTGTTAGCGCACAAGCCATTTGCCTCTCTGAATGAAAATAAAATCAATTTACAAATTAAAATGTTCCCTTGCGGAAATATCGCGGGGCGAAATAGGGGCCAATGTGGTGTTTGCGTTGTAAGGATATCATATTGCATATCAAATTTTCCATCTTTCACATTTCAAAAGGTGCTCTGAATGAGGCGCCCTCCCAGACACACTCGAGTCGTGCACATTTCAAGAGCTGTGATTGCGAAATTAAACATGATTTGGACATGAAACAAAGCCAGGAAGATTGATTACGCCCCAACTAAACAAACACACACTCTTCAAAATGTACATTTCGTTTGTTCAGTTTCACCCTAAAAACCGATAATTCCATGCAATCTGCACATCGTCGGTTTCAGTTTATTGCTACTGTTTGTGCAATTTATGCATTGACATTTATGAGCGTTGGAATTATCTTTTATAGGCACAATTCCCTGTGTCTCCTTTTCTTTGCTAGTTGACAGATATGAAATTGAATATAATGTATTTGCAAAGGTGATGTCAAAGTTTATATGTAACCCATGTAATGGACATAGCCAATATTTATGTAACCATTTAAGAGAGTGACAGGACACATGAATAAATATGAAAGATCATAGAACAAGTCTTTAAGGCGTTTTGACAGCCTTTATAATACCCGGATGCTTGTTGGGAGTCAGAAACAGCAAAGAAATATAAATTGGAATATACACAATCTGGTATTGATGTAGCAGTTAAGATTCACACATTTTCTGCGACCCGGGACCGCTATGTCAATATCGTCTGGGGTTTTGATTGTATACTCGGTAACATACATTGTGAAAATACATGAGGCAAAAGTACGGTGTTTAAGTGTGGGTTAGGGATTTAGAAGGAGAAAGGGTTAAAGATGGTGCACCATTTGGCTGGCTAAATACATTAACATACATAAGAGTGGAAGGCACGTGTTGAGGTGAGGCTGACACAGCCAGACCCTGCAAGGTGGCATTAACATTGATCATTTTAATCCTGTATGCAACTGACAAGATATCAAAGTGGACGTTAATCTCCTAAGTAATACCCATCCCTGTTGCAATACTACACTGATACGGGGATTAAAAAGTCACCAAATGACATCTCACTGCCAGGAATAAATTGCATTTTCAAACAAACTCACTACCTAAAAATCTGTCTTATTTGCCAAATAGGAACGTTTCTAGAAATTCAAAACGGGACATGGCTTGTGAGGTCTTCTGGATATTCTAAATAAAAAATCCTCAGCCGGACTATTGTTAAGTTTTACAAAGAAATGTTCCGATCGAACTTGTTCAAGGTTTTTCCCACGAACTGATTCATGATAAACCATTATCACAGTAAAGTTCATATAAAAGACCAAATTAGTAATAAGCTTAAATGTCATTAAGACACCATTATATTTTTATTATTATTTCTTCTAATAGCGATCAATTGTGATTCATGTTTTATCAATTTGCTGTTTATAACATCAGAAATCTAGAAAGTGACATTTGCCACATCGTCTTTTGTTCTATTGCAATGCCTTGTTTAAACTCAACGATATCATCCGAAATATCTTCTTCTAAAACGGGAAAACACGTTGAGACAAATAGTTGAAAAGCCTTCATCAAAAATAGTTTCGCAGCTTTCATTGATGGCGGTTTGCCAATCAGCAGCCGGTATGCAAATGAGCTCCTCCCCTAGCTCCGCCCCTCTCGTTAACAGATGACGGGCAGCACAGTGCTGTGGAGAATTAAAATAAACAAGGCCTGTCCAAGGACAAGCGAATCAGTTGCTCCCAGCACACTCGAGTCAATATATGCAGCAGAAAGAGCTCACAGCACAACCGAGACAGGACTAACTCATGCAGGATATCTAGTATATGTGTAAGATTTCAACAAGAGAGGATAGACACCGTGTCAGAGTATGTACTATAATCACATCTAACTTGTATACCATTGTCTCACTATTTCATCTGCAGAATTAAGGTTAAACACGGATTTCACCGTCTTATAAACCTCATCGCTTCAATCCTATTTCGAGGCATTATGAAGATTAGACCGTATAATGAGCTGATTATATGATAATGATGAGTTTTTAATGTCATAAAGTCTAGAATTCTCGCCCAATGGGGTATTTGATATATAACCTAGAAATTGGAGAGGATTTTATTAGAGATTGGGAATTCACTTAGTTCATCGGCCGTGCTCCAGTGCATTTAGCGCTTCCACGTAAGTCATTAGCACTATGAACACATATTCCCAGATAATTTTAATTTAAAAAAGTTTGTTCACCTCAGATGTTCCCATTGAATGTAAACAAACCTTCGCTGGAATAAGATTGATTTTTCTTATATGGGCACACAACTGGATTTCACATGGCAGGGGATGCTCAAAATCATTAGAAAAAAAGCCAATTGTCCGAATGTGACATTGACCCTTTGCGTGCCGTGAGTGTCCGGTGGTGAAGAGCGTGTGAGTGGGATGGTCCGTGGTGAGTCAATCACCTCGCCTTGACGCGCTAACTTCAGTCATTCACACCGTGGACACCACCGACTCACCTCCGGTCACTCACTCTCTCGCTTCCTTGAAACTGACTCACTCAGATCTGGCAGACATAATACTAATAATGCCAACATATAAACTGATGAGTTGCTAGCCTGTCACTTTAGTAGTGGTTGGTGGGAGGAGTGGTCAGTTCAGATCTTATTACTCAAATAGGGGCAAAGAGGAAAGAACAGGTACTACATTCACAATACACACTAAGCTTATTCATATTAGTAATTTATCATAACACAATTAACGTGTGATTTATCTTTTTATTTTTTCAGATTTGCCAAAAACCCGTAGTGAGTGGACTTAATGAGAAGGAAGGACATAGAACTGTTTGATTTTTGAGAGAAGGACCTTGATAAAAGGACATTGAATTTAAGGACCTTGGGTTGCCTTGCGGAGTGACGCGCAACTTGAAACATAAAATCGATCTGTGGAGGTCTTAGACCCGGAGATCTTTAAGGCCCCCTAAACATTAAAAAAACATATAAATTACTTGAGAAAGGCGGTTACTCGCCGACAAGAAGTTCATC
Organism: Amphiduros pacificus; assembly: GCA_949316495.1. Lineage (NCBI taxonomy): Eukaryota > Metazoa > Annelida > Polychaeta > Phyllodocida > Hesionidae > Amphiduros > Amphiduros pacificus. The sequence goes on along the minus strand of OX439005.1, from coordinate 31,766,875 downwards.
GTGGCTACCTACGACAGTTACTCGTACTCGCACCGGATGGCGAGCATGGCCGCCTACCCTCCCACGGGCCCAACAACCCCCGGGTCGGGATCTGTTGCCTCGTCTAAAGCGGGCGGCATGGCATACAGCGTCAACGGCATCAGCCTTTCTGCTCCCAGCGTGGACCTCATACATCCCGCCATGAACTATCAAGGTAAGCCAACCGTAAACATTATACTTTTAATTCCGCCTTCTCTCCGACCACCTCCATAAGAGCGGGTCGATGCGAGAGCCCTCTACCGGGTGATGTTACTACCAGATAACAGTGCCAGAATGGAAGACCCTGACCCATATAATAAAGTTATGTCACAAATCGATACACATCATTATTTTGGGAGAACTAATCATCAATTAATATTGCGGTACACTGGCTTGTGATTTTCACTCCCACCTGGACGCTATGTACGATAGCGAACTGTGGCTGGACACAGCTGACTTGTAATCCGATTCATAAGAACCCTTGTACATTTCACCGGGCGCATTTCTTGTGTTTATTTCCTGAATAGGCTTGGCGGATTTATGTGTTTCTGTGGAGCCTTTACCTGTAATCTACACTATGTTCATTACATGTTTAATCCGATCTAGGGATTTCCTTGTCTGTATTTGAGTTCATGTCAACCACACAATAAAATAAACATGGGAATGTTTTCTAATCTTTTGATTGGGCGATTTGATACACAAATTATTTAGCATTGTTGAGAAATTTACTCATTTTCCCATTCAGTGATTAAAAGCCCCAAAAGATATTTAATTCTGTATAACAAACGAATTTACACGGTCACATTTATTGTACTGGAGCTTCTGTGTTAATTCCATATTCAATATTATGAAATATTTGCTTTGCCATTTTCATTTAAATCTCTTTATAGTCAGCGAAGTGGTTGACTTGCACCAAACAGACGATAACAATGAAGCGAACTACACAAGAACTTCCGACCCTCGCTTAATCTATCCCATAATTTGCCATAATATATGACAATTTCGATGAATTGGGGGTTGTGATTTTTCATCAAATGGGGATTTAAGTAGGCGCAGTACGAGCACATTTCTACACACCTGGACGCATCGACTTCAAAAGAATGCCGCGCAGGTGAAACGAACATATGAAATGGGGGAACGAATCTGTGTTGAAATCTGTGTCGATTCTGACGCGGACACCCAGGGCTGCCCGTGAACAGTTTAACCGGACATGCCTGAAATTACTCTGTGATAGTAGAAACAATGGCATGGAAACGTTAAACTCAATGCCTTGATTTGCCAACCCCCACGCAGCTCAACTTAACACGACCATATCGTCCCTGCGACGTGTGTTTAAATAACATCGTGGCGTGATACCGAGAACAAATTAATTAGAAAATGGGTAAATCTGAGAAACTTAATGATGTCCAGGAATTCTCAAATGCGATGAAGAGATAGCCGCTTCCAAAATTAAGTTTCGTTGTTGGAAATTGTATCTCCCCATGTACACAGTTCATAGATCTTTGGTGGAGAAAATTATAGCAATTGACTAGGTTTGCACCTGAAATAGCTTCCTTGTTTCGTGTGGTGGGGTTTCAATATGTACAGGGAGCATAGTGTTCCCCTGCCACGTAACTAACATCCAGACCGGACTGTGCACTTGTGTGCAGGACATTATCACAGTGAAAGGGACAAGCTAGGACAGGCCACTTGAATGCCTGAAACTAACAACAGGACAACAGGTGGAAATGCATCAAGCTTTGGGATATTTTGACCTTGGGGAAATTGCCTCAGCTATTGTTCCTTGTCCTAATTGGTTACTAAGCATTTCAGTTTTCAAGCACTGTAAAATGCCCTGGAGGAGGTAAAATAAATAAATAGAAATCATGTGTAAAATGAAATAATAAACTGTAAATTATAATAATTGAAATTGACACTTTAATAATGGAAATTCATGCTGAACATGACATCCTCATTACAAATTGATGATAAGTGCATTATTCCTAACTTTTGAAATAGCGAATATCTTGACCTCCCTCCTTCACAAGGTCAATATTTGGGGTGACTAGTTGACCATAAAATATGTTTCTGGGAGTTGAGCAAATGTCCATACCATCGAGTCAGCCCTCAAATAATATTTGTACTCTATGTAAAGGACCGAACGTAAGTTTGACCAACTGAGACTCACACATAGGCATATGAAAAAAAAATCAGATGTCACACTTTTTATCATAAATCTATTTTAGTTTCATATTCATATGGCTTATTTAACTCTTATTGTGATATATTACAAACAATACATGTCACATTTTGCGAAAGCAATGGACACTTTTGATTCTAAAACCAATTTGATATGACTTTGTTTGCAATTATAAATTTACACATCACAAAAGGGGTTGTTTAGATTTTCTCGAAACAAACAATTTAAAACAGAGTGCTGGTTTACAAATTGTAGTTGGCATAACATTAGATAAACCTTGGACATTTAATTGAAATTTAAGATTTCTATTAGGCCAGTGAAGCTTACTAGAGCGTTATTTCTAAAATGTTATTTTGATGGGTTCCATGGCTCAACAAGGAGAACATAATTACTGTTAATTGCCATCGACCTGTAATTGTGTCAGGGCATGCCTGTATGTTTTCCAGTAGACCGCCCCTGCACAAAGTGATCCAAGATTGGACCTGAGTTATGTGAAAACATGCCATAGTTCAACTGGCACAACCCATTAAGGTTGTATAAATAGTGGCAAATTGTCCCACTATTGGAATTCAGAAAGCTGAAAAGAGAAAGTTAGATCAGGGCCAGTGCTCTATTGAAATCACGTTGAATAGAACCCTGAAGGTAACATATAATAATAGACACAACAAGCAAACGTGTTTCATTATAGTATTGAAGTTCCGATCGACAGGGTCTGTTGCTAAACTAGAATTTGATATAGATTCGTGGATTTTAATAAGGAAGTAACATCTGGTGAATTATTTACAAATTTCATATTGTTTTCTAAACCACAAGGACAAGATAGAATCCAAAATGAATTACAGCGACCCAAGTAAGTAGTGAAATGCGTTAAAGTTTTTCTTGTACCAACTTAAAGGTGAACAATCTAAACCACCAAAAGACCCACCAGGGGCTTAGGGAAGAAATGGACATCTTATGTGGCCATTTCACGGTGTGGTTGCCATAGCAATAGCGTGTCTTAGACCATCAAATTCACAGAATTCTCTTGGCCTAGCTTGCCTCTTGAGAGAAACCCACAACAAATTGATTTCATGTCCGTGCAACCTGACAATTACGTCTCAATCAAAATATTGTCATATTTGTTCCTCGCCCCATTTAAGGTTGATTAATTGCCATTTGGGGGATTGTCATCTGATGGAAATACACGGGTTCAGCCGGCACCTTGTCCAACCCCTTGCTAATTAATTTCATAAAATCATTTAGTTGAAAATTGGCAGGAGAAGGCGCAAGGGATTAGGAGATGGGGTGAGTGGCATGGGGCCTAGGCAGAACACTGACAAGCATAGGTTGTCAATTGCCTTGTCCATTTCCTGATTAGTTTGCCGCAGTGTATGGCCAACTCTGGCGATGTCCTACCTGCCTTAACCACCACCACCACCACCAGATTCTCATTTGGCTAATGACTTTTCTCTGAATACCACCCAGTGCCGTCCATTTCCAGTCTGTGTTGTATACCAAGAACCAAATTAAGTCGCCTTTTCTGGATGACAAAAAAACGACAACTTTTTAATTTTCTACCCTCACCAAAAAGTGCCTGGTGGAATAGAGTTTTTAATCAAGTGTTGGTTGAGACCGTGGGTTGGTGAATGGGGCTGGATGACGCGTGAATCAAGTCGGGGTCTGAGATTTCATTGGCAGCACAATGAGTTAATACAGCAATCTATGCGAGGCTGTCAGCGACCATCAGTCTATTAAGGCGGGGTGTGACAGTGTGAAACCGTATCCCCACAAATTGAAATGAGACCCACAGAAAGTAACATGTTTCTGTCAAATACCCTGTGAAGCAGAAAAACCTACCAACATATATGCATGTATATTCATATATATGTATATTCATATAATTATATAACTAAATATCTAATTTATAATAATAATAATATGTAAATATTCATAATTTCAATTTCAACTAAAAAAAAACCACAGCTAAAATGCGATAAACTGCAACGAAAAAAACTATGCCTTAAAACTCCCCACGAGACGTTCGATGAAGAATATGAGATGCGAGTTCATATATAATATTCCGCTCAGTCTAGATAAATATTTGGCCAGAAAGAGCTCACAAAATCTGTTTTGAAGAAGCTTCAAGTGCTAAGGTAATAAAATGGGTGTCCAGTTTCACTTGAAGGCAGGGGGCATGCATAAATTCGGGCCAAATTCGGATTTATAAAAGAAAAAAAGGGCCACCATTGAGGGAAAAGGTGCTTAACTAGAGTACAACTATCTAACAATGAAAATAAACCCACAAGAAACTGTTATGGTGATGCTGGTTGGTTTATGTAAATTGAGGATGAGTCTTTTCTTCCTTTTGTAATGTTCATTTTCCACTCTTACCTTTGTATCATTTATTTACCATGACCCATTTTTCTCTTTCTTTTTTTTCAACGTGTTCAGGAGGTTTCCTTAGTGCCACAGTCGATGATTACGGATCAAGCAATTGTAAGTGCCAAACTCTAGTCAGAACTATACACCACTGTCTATCCCGTTTTGTCAAAAGACAGTCAAAATCTGCAAGGAAACACTAGACTGTCTCTTGGTAAAATGGAACACTATCGTCTCTTCTCTCTCTGTAGTTAGTTACACGTTAGGAAGACAATATTTAGGTCTTTTTCTAGAAATAAGAGAACATCACAGAAAAAATCAATAATATTTCACCAATCAATCATCTTCATCATAACAAATAAATGTTCACGGTGTGGGTTAACATTTGAATTTTGCACTGATATAATGGATAGTTTGCATTGCACCTGAGTGAGCACGTTTGTATCTGTACTTCTGACGACCCCCCATCATTGAGAATTAAGAGAACTTATAATTATAAAGTCCTACAGGGTTGAATACTTAATTGCTTAAGACTTTGAATTTGTGGTGGGGTTTTAATTGTTACGCAAATAGAAATTTAGCACGCCATTATTTTGGCAATCTGGCGCTTCAGCACGATGGCAGATTGCGGATATTTACCGGGACTGAAGCAGGAATGTTGAGTACACCCTTGTTCCCCATCAAGTCCCCCCCCCCTCCATTATTACAGGCTTTCATTTCATATTCCCTCTTGAGTTTGAAATCAACAACTGGCTGATATAACCCTTGATTCTGACAAATGGCCGGGGCGGATGTCAGTTTGCACTTTTTACAGAGCTAATGAACGTTATTTGCCCTCATCTATGTGATCTGTGTCAGAAATTGGTGTGCTTCGGTTTGAATGTTTGCGGATAAATTAGATTACGCGATGCCCCACAAGAAATGAACATGTAATGAAATGAGCGACAGAGGAAATTACATTTGACGTCGAGGCACAATATTTGTGCATTGTATGGCTTGGGGGAGGTGTTGGCGGGATGGGCAGAATGTTTCTCCGATTGTCAAGAATTGACTGGGGTATGGATCGGGAATCAGACAAGGTGTTAGGGTGGAAAACTGAGGGGAAATGAGCAAACAATGGCAACGTCGCTGAAATCTGATCAAACTAATGAAACACACAAAATTGGCATGTAATCGAGTCCCTACAAATATTGTTAAATATTCATTAACCGAAAGTTAGCTGAATTGGTTCTGATTTGATTGCAAATACGCGCGCTGGAGCTCTTCAGAGGTAGATCCGGTTTAGTGTACAGAAATAAGGAGGACAAGCACTTTGTAGCCCACCAAGCTTATAACTGAGTGGAAATGACTTTTTAAGAATGTAAGGAGAGAGAGAGACACTTGAAAAGAGCAGCAATGCCGGGGTGTAGAATATACAAGTGAATACAGTTGTTTAGAGGTGTTTGAAAGGCAGTATGTGCTTACTATGTTGTATTTATGCAGTGTCACAACTCAAGGTGGCTGGCTTTGTGCAATCTTCACACCTCCACGTATTGCTATGCCGATCAGCTGCCACTCGGCAAACACACCATGTCACAAAAAGTTGAAATATTCTTTTTGGCTTTTCATTTATTTTGATTTTTTTTATCTTCTATTCCTTGCAGCAAATAACCCGAGAAAGCAGAGACGGGAGCGGACGACCTTTACAAGGGCACAGCTAGATGTACTGGAAGCCCTTTTCCAGAAGACACGGTATCCAGACATATTCATGAGGGAAGAAGTCGCCCTTAAAATCAACTTGCCAGAATCCAGAGTTCAGGTATGTAGAGCTGTTCTTTATTATAAAAAAATCTTTTAGAAAAATATATCAATAACATTACCCCCTCCACTGTCCATGAAAAAAATAAAGGAGATTTTTTTTTATCGTATTCCGGAATGTTTTTATTGTCAACATGGAGTATTGTATCTTGTCAGTATTTATCAGTGATATTTTGATAGTAGTAATTGTCTCCAGTGTTCTCTGTATCCAAACACTGTCCATCTGTTGCTACCGTTTGAAAGTAAATAACAAGTGGGCGAGATATTAGCAGAGTTGAACAATGTGACACATCATCTTATCTGAGATAATAATTACCTATCACCACTAGGTGTCATAGATACACAGTGAAATGGGCACAGTGTGCAATAATGTTATGATATTAATTCAGTGATATTGAGACAGGACCGGGGGTGACAGCTTTGACACTGTACTGTCTGTCCCTGTACATTTCACCTTGCTCATAGTCAATAGGATGTCTCCACTCTCATAAGTGTTGACATACACACGTGGGAAAATACACTTCATACTACAGTGCTGTTCCATTTATCTCAACAAAAAAATGTGTTATCCCAGGATTTATTTTTGGGAACTAACTTTTTTTTTATAAAACGAAGTGAATTATTAATTCAGTTATTTTTTTTTATTGATTTATAAGATGAAGAGAAAATCATTGGACAGTTAATTTATTTTGATGATCTATCTATTCATAATGACCAGACATGGACTTGGTGTTCTGAATAGGTCAATATATCCCGGGAATATATCCCGGGAATATATCCCAACCAACTAAAGTCAAAGGCAGAGGGCGATAATTGGTGTGCATTATGAGTTAGAGAGACGCACCTGCGCATCGCCAGAGATTGATGAAATAGACACAATGTCAATTTCAGTGACTTGATGGAAATGCAAACAGTGGCAGGCAGCAACCAGCATACCGTCACACACATGTGCAGGGCCTAGCTTCTTTCACAAATCACTCATCACAGTCGATATGCAATTTCAAAAACAGGAGTCCGATTTCTTGTGGTAGAAGTTGGCACAATGGGCTGAGTGAGTAATGATACTCGGCCTATGTTGACGTTCAACATGAAGCTGTAAAAATCTAGCTCCAATCTGGTTTTGACGTCTGTGCAGAATGTTTGGTCCTCTAAAAAGGTGAGGGGAAGGGTCCCCGGGATGACAGCTACCCTGTTGACCTCACCGGGACCCCTTTGTCTACCAGCCCTCTCTGTCTAAACACCTTGTACGTTTTTAACGGCTTGGCACACACAAGGACACTGGAGAGGGATTTGAGAGTTGACGTTGTGAGTATGAAATCTGCATCGCGCTCCTCTCCGATGTCATATCGCGTGTCACAACATCTCAACATGTGAAATAGAAATTGTTCACCACATTGAAATGTTAAAATAAAACGTTATCAATTCAGAAATTTTTAAGAGGAAACAAACATGAAATGATATCAATAACTGAGGTCTTAGATTGTACACTATGGTACCACCTGTTACCTGTTATAGAAGTGTACATTTCACACCACCGTGTTGATTTCATGCGTACTGTAATCTCGCAGATAAAGTATGGTGCTAAACATTACCAGATTGATATCAAACAATGCTTAATTACAAATGACAACATATCTTGTTGTCCTTACTATTGACCAGAGATGTGGAGATACACAGTGACATGATATGGGGACATCCTTTAGTGACATGAACCATTTTATCACACGAACCATTTGGTGTCGAAAAACTAGTTTTTTATGGTTTGGTCAGTTAACAAGAAATTCTTGATGACATGAATGAATCTCTTACTAAAAATAACCATTGTTGACATGAACCATTATTGATATGAACCATTGTTGACATTAACCATTATTGACATGAACCAGTATTGACATAGACCTGGTATTGTGGGTGTATCTAACTGTCGGAGATGCAGTATCAGTCTCATTGATTTCATTTTTCATTGTCATTTTTTATTTTTATTTTGCACAGATGAAATTTCTTTTTTCCGGGGGCAGCAATTTAGTTAATATCTTTCACCAAACTGGTTTCCTTAGTTCACGAGATTAATCCACTATTTAACCCAAGGCAAATTTCCTGAATAAGCTAATTGTTTCCCTCGTCGTAACTTTGCCACGAACACCTGATCTGAAATGAAGCACATAGAATATGGACAACTTTGTGGACAATGCCCACAGCAAACTAAAATGTCTCTTGTTTCACAACACACCCACTTTGCCTGTGAAATGATTCCAGACTTAATGGTATAAAATTTTAAGCAAATGAATTCCATAATGAACATAGCGGTGCCCATCAAAGGGGACTCTTGGTGGATTCGGGAATCAAAGGCACAACTGTGTCCATTTCAATATCCGGTTGACGGGAAATGGACCCGAGTGTGTTTCGTTGTTGTGCGCATGATCAAAAAAATATAACTGCAAGGCAGTTTGTGGTCGTTAGCTCACCTTGCGAAACAATGGAGATTGTACAACTCACAGAGATTTGTCTGATAATGGAGATATTAATCAAGGCAGGCTCCATGTTCCTTCAGGCTCATATTTGTATATGAATACTCAGACTTAGATGACCTGTATCATCAATGTTTACTTGTTTTACAAAATGGACTGTTCTTTCACGAAGCAATTTGTATTTGTTTGAGGATTACTTCATCATCTTGAGTTATAAAACTCTGCTTTTTTTCATTGATGAAGATTGGTGTTTGGTTCATGTCTGGCATTGCACAAAAGCCATAGTTGTAGTATATGTTGGTTGGATAGGCAACTATCACATGCTATAGATAGCTATGTTTTGGGGATGGTCGAAATCTTGGGGCAATATTATGTAATCTACACAGTGTATATTTGTTGTACATTTGTGCTGTGTACACGTGGTTGTGATAGGAATGCCAGAGCTAACCTATAGCAAATATACACACCACACATTCCACCCTGTAATATGCACTCATTGACTGTATGAACAGTGTCACACACAACAAAAAGACTCAGCAAATATCCACAGTTCAGTAATGAACAAGTAAAGACTTTTTATCACCAAGAGATATTCATTTCACATCATACTATCCAGAAAAAATGAATCATTTTTATTCTGAATCACCATTAAGAATAAGGTTGTAAAACAAAGACATTACTCATCTGCATTTGTGACTTTAATTTTAATGAGTTTGATGATGACTAGGGAAAAATACACAAGTTGCTAGTCATGGTAATTCACTTTTTCAAACGAGTGTGGACAAAAATACACACACAAGAGCTCTAAGAATTGGTAGTTCTTCGCTTAACAGGGCACATGCAGTCTTTCTAAATATCATATATTTATTTCCTGGCGGGGTCAGTTGTTAACTTTACTCCTGAGAAATCGAAGAAGATGTCTTTGAAGATTTCCAGGCATTTTTTCCCACACATGTTTCCTCCTCTGGTTTATTATTGGATAGAAAGATTACCCAGTAATTGGTTTGGTGAAACATTGGTGAAACACAAATTTGGTTAGTGATTATGTGTTTGCCTGCGTAGCTCCGTGCGCTGCCTGCGTAGCTCCTCTCGCCTAGACTCTGCCTGCCTCCTACACTTCACGGGTTTCAAACTAATTTTGGATACCCTTCAAAATACTGTTATTGTTTAGTAATGACGGATTAATCCGGCAACTTGTGGGTCTGCTGACTAACTATACCTCGATGCTTCATTTCACATTGGAGAGTCGCCAGGGCAGAGTTGAGCGACTGCAACATTGTCACTTAGGTTGATTCACTGATGCTTCTAAGCGTTCAAAGGGACAAGGTAATATCATTGTAAAAAATATATATATATGGCTATATAAACAGAGTTTTACTTTATGATTTATTTTCCTTTAAGCAGTCTACCCCACTGCATGTCATATTTGTTGCATATATTTTCATCAATCTTTTAAAATATTCGTGTCTAAACGACGATGTACATTGAAACTCAAATATTTTTTATTTCGATTTTTTTGTGATATGGCTCTCCTTGAAAAAAAAACATCTTGTAAATAGCGTTACTTAATTGATCGGAGTGATGCAAATAGTTAAGGATAGTTAAGACTAGGGATTCCATTTCATCATTGAGTCTGAATTCCTTTGTGGCTTGATGCAAAATCCACCAGAACTCGAAACGTTAATGACGACCCATTTCAGTGAAAGATGCACGTGACCCATGAAACGTGAATATCTCGACATCCATTAACTCTTTTTTAAACAGTTATTCGATTAGGTTGAAATTGAGAAGGGAGGATTTTTTTTATTTATTTAGCGTTGGTATTTCACTGGCAAATCGAATGCATGGAATGCGTTGTGAAAATGATAATCAGCTATTAATAAGACATGGAAGTCTGATATATAACTGTGCAATATAAAGTCATTTTAAGCACAGTCGAGGCAGAGGATTGACGGCGGTGGAGTGTGCACATTACTCGGTGTATAAACCTTGTCTCCATGGGCACACACAAGAATAAGGCAACCCAGCCATCAACCTATCTTAAATCCTTGGTTTCCATGGAAACCTCACTAATCCCTTTGCCAATTTCTCCTGTCACACGGTCTACACAAAGCACGAATTCTGCAGGAGCTCAAATCTTCCCAACCACCGCCTGCAAACTCGCTTCTCCCCTTTCCGTTTGCTGACCGCCATTTTGTATTTTACTTTGTGTTGTTGTGTCCCAATCCGCAAGGCGCTTCCCTTTGAATACAATTCTTCAAGCCTGCCACCTTTCCGGAACATTTCCGCCTTGTTTCACGCTTCTGTGCTGGTATACATGCACAGGACATGCTGCAAGATCCCTGCCTCTGTTGTTAGGGTAGCTGGTGGCCCTTACGGGGTGACCAAGTCATATTGCCCACAAGACACTTGTCCCTGCCTTTGACAACATAGGACAGCTGACTTCAGCTACACGCAGAGTCAATCTTTAGTGATTTTGTTTGGTGGTAACCCTTGTCTTACCACACTCTACACCAAACCAATGATCTCATAAACTTGGATTAAGAATTGGAATAAAATATAAAAATAGTCTAAATGACCTTTGTATTCTTGTTGGAAAGGTCAATCAAAATTTTTTTTTTTAGCAAGGTTAATTTGTTCACGTAGTAAAATATTTCCGATGTAGTTACGATGACTACAAGTGATTATTTTATCGCACATTATTAAATGTTCGAAGTTCGTTTCTAACCAGTTGCCATGTATTATCTGTTTAATTAGTACTTCCTGCACGTATGATTGAGATGCTAATAAATTATATATTTATCATTGCAGGTGTGGTTCAAGAACCGGCGAGCCAAGTGTCGGCAGCAGCAGAAAGCTCAAGACGGTAAAAATAACTCAACCAGCCGACCTAAGAAAGCCAAAAGTCCTCCTGCCGGCGACACTTCACCCACCAACAACAACACAACAGAGCAGTCTTCGTACAAGCCCCCACCACCCGTGTCGACCACGCCGCCAGGTCCCGCCACCGTCAACGGCATGAGCGGCTCGGGAAGTCTGCACAACTCGACGCCTATCTGGTCGCCGGCTTCCATCCCGCCCTCTATGGGCGACATGAACCTGAGCGGGTCGTGCATGCAGCGACCCACCGCCTACCCGTCCATGGCGCAGTCCCAGAACGCATACGCCCCCCAGAACACACTCAACTACGGCCCGTCCAGCTACTATGGCAACATGGACTATCTGTCGCCCATGCAGCTGCCAGTCATGACCACAAATCAGATGACAAACCCAAGTATGACACACAGTATGAGCAACATGAGCCAGATGGGCTCATACGGACTTACATCACAATCCTTGCCCCGGGGCCCCAGCTCCACCCCAGACTGCCTCGATTACAAAGACAATAGCTCCTGGCCAAAGTTCCAAGTCTTGTAATAGACATTGACTTTATAATAAAAAAAGACATGCTCTGGAAAAAATAAGAGATTTCAATGCAGGACAACAACCTGATATATACTCTGGGAAGCGAGTCATGCCGACTCTTGAAAGTCACTCATAATTGGCGCCAGAAATCTGGTCAATCACGTGATAGCAAAATGATCTCTGATTGGTACGAGATCAGGGCATGTAACATTTGCTATATTTAGCCAGGTTTTGAGATTTGAGACAGGACTCATGCGATAACTGAATAAAACTCAATTCTCTTTATGAAAGAAAACACCCTCGTCCAAGACGACAATGAAGAGTGTTCGTCAATTAAACGTACATGAATGACGAGATTTGCAGGTAAAAATCTGTAATTTGTAGGTATGATTATAATGTTCCCGTGTCAAACGGTCTTTGAATACATTGACATTAGGCTACAGGGAAACCGGAAGTACGTGCTGGCCACGTGACCAGCGCCATGAAGGAGGAGGTCGGCCATCTTGTATGTTAAGATAAAATGTTTGAATGTTTGTTGATATAATTTATAAACTTTAAGGTTTATTCTTTGGGTTGTAAGGAAGTCATGATGAATGACAATCAGTAATTGTACAAATCTGTTTATTTATGAATCATTTCACTTTGATCAGCCTTAATTTATGATGTGTATGATTTAAATTATATTGCAGAATATGAATAATAGTATAACAAAAAGGTGGATTTTCTATTTGATGTGAAGCAAAGCATTCCAAAGAGAGAAAATGGAGACATTCTCCCACTATGAGAATCATTCATAAGTTAGACACGTGAAAGTTTCATCCATAAGAACATGTTCATTGGTGTATTGTATATGAAGAAGTGCAAGTTCAAGTGAATGGTGTTGATCTTCATTTTAAATAATAATATAATTGAGCAGAAGAGAAGAATATGGTGTTTATTGTATGCGAGTACGAATGAATGTTCTAAACACTTGTTGATGATTTATCAGAGTTATGACCACACCGTCAGTGTTTATTGATTGAGCTTGAGAAATGCCATTCATAACATCTTGTCACTTAACTAGTCTTTGAGATATAATTATTGTTTTCATTTTCATACTAAATTATGATATATGACTTTGATGATATTCACATGGTGTTATGTACTGGAAAGCAATAAATATGTCAAGCTATGATTGTGGTGAACAGTTTTTAAACAAAACTAAGTCAATATAAGCATAACTAAATTGGTTCCATAATATCATACATAATTCATGAATATTTGTAGGAGATCTCAGGTTTTAATGAAGGGTCATAAGCCCAATGTTCATGATATATCGCCCTTATTGCTACACGGTATATGGTAATACAAAACTAGAAACTATAAGGTGAAATTAAATTCTAACCTCCAATTCATATTATTTTAATTTTGAAACCAGCTATTTACCATTTACAAATGGTTGAAGAAAATGGATTTACATATTGATGTAAATAGCACGGTAGATTAAATGTTCTTATTAAAGTTTCACAAAGTGAAATATAATTGATAAGTTGAGGTTGTTTATTAGGATATTTTTTTACTGGAAACATTGTACACTGTCATGTCCCTTGCATGCTTATTATACACATTGTACATTTCAGTGTCCCTTTCACTAAACAAATGCACTTCACATTTGTAGCACAGCCAGAATATCATCAAATAAAATATTGTTTTACTGTAAATAAATGACTTTGATTTGTTTGTGAATTGAGCGTTTTGTGACTTTTTACTCAAAAACATTTTTATTCTATAACACCATTATGAAATTTCTAAAAAGCTCTTGGGCAATTTAAGATTTCTATGCTATTTGTCTGTAATTCCAATCCCATCACTTGCTGATTTAACTTATTTCTAAATTAAAGTTTATATTATTTCCCAAAATGGACAAAGTTCTATATTTGGAACAATAAAAGAATGCAGAATTTTTATGTCAACCTTCTTGATAACCTTTTCAACATACTTAGTGGACACATAAATATAAATTATATAAATGGGATAATATAAATTATATAAATGGGGTTCCTGGCATATACTCCATAACAATATATAGTGGACACTTAGAATGTAAATGATGTAAATGAGGTACCTGGCATACACTCCATTACAATATATAGTGGACACATAAATATCAATTATATAAATGGGGTTCCTGGCATATACCCCGTAATAATATATAGTGGACACATAAATATAAATTATAAAAATGGGGTTCCTGCATATACCCCGTAATAATATATAGTGGACACATAAATATCAATTATATGATTGGAGTACCTGGCATATACCCCATAATAATATATAGTGGACACATAAATATCAATTATATAAATGGGGTTCCTGCATATACCCCGTAATAATATATAGTGGACACATAAAATATAAATGATATAAATGGGGTTCCTGTCATTTGTTTGTTTGTTTGTTTGTTCGGGGTTTTACATCACTTTCAACATTATTTCAGTCATATCGTGATGAGACCTACTTGTAGCAGATATAGTGCTGCCTCACTGAATTGTCATGTCGCAGGTTCTTGACATGACAATCCACCCGGTCACAGATTTACAGTGACAACGGGTTAACCCTTTGGCACGGGCCTCAGCTCGTATGTGAAATTGTATCATGAATTCAATCTCGGCATGGCCGGGGATCGAACCCACGACCCTTGGATCACCACAGAGGAACTGGTGCTAATAAGCTGGCAATCGAACCAACTGCGCCACGGCCTGTGGCCGGTTCCTGTCATATACTCCATAACAATATATAGTGGACACATAAAATATGATGATATCAATGATAAAAAAACAATAATCAGCCTTGTGCGTGTTATCTTTGATCTTTCAAACTAAGGCCGGAGTTCTTATCTATTAATTGGATGTATTATAAAGAAAGCAATTCTGTCTGTCAGTGGGCTCTGATTTATTTTTTTCCCTTTTTAAGATTTCAAATATAATCTTATAGCTATCACTGAGTTGTCAAGAAGGCTGCCATTTTGACTAACGTGTATCAGCTTGTGAGAAATGTCATAACAAAGAAGGTTGGGACCTATTTCAATCTGTAACGTATATTTTGAGGAGCTTAAATCAGCGTCTGATCTGGGAAAGGATTTAAATGTTTTTTTTTAATCAGTTTGCAGACATTTTCAAAAACATTCACAGACTTTACAAAGAAGTAATGAAAAGCACATGTCTTAAGTCATTAGCCTATGTTTTGTGGGATATGATGTGATTATCATTCCACGATGTGATGTCAGAGATGAAGTGGACATCAATCCACACTGTGATGTCAGCTGTGACGTAGACATCAATCAACTTTGTGATGTCAGCTGTGACGTAGACATCAATCCACTTTGTGATGTCAGCTGTGACATAGACATCAATCCACCCTGTGATGTCAGCTGTGACGTAGACATCAATCCACTTTGTAATGTCAGCCACGATGTAGACATCAATCCACACTGTAATGTCAGCCGTGATGTAGACATCAATCCACTTTGTGATGTCAGCTGTGACGTAGACATCAATCCACACTGTGATGTCAGCCACGATGTAGACATCAATCCACTTTGTGATGTCAGCTGTGAAGTAGACATCAATCCACTTTGTGATGTCAGCTGTGAAGTAGACATCAATCCACTTTGTGATGTCAGCTGTGAAGTAGACATCAATCCACTTTGTGATGTCAGCTGTGAAGTAGACATCAATCCACCCTGTAATGTCAGCCGTGATGTAGACATCAATCCACTTTGTGATGTCAGCTGTGAAGTAGACATCAATCCACCCTGTGATGTCAGCCACGATGTAGACATCAATCCACTTTGTGATGTCAGCCGTGATGTAGACATCAATCCACACTGTAATGTCAGCCGTGATGTAGACATCAATCCACTTTGTGATGTCAGCCGTGATGTAGACATCAATCCACACTGTAATGTCAGCCACGATATAGACATCAATCCACTTTGTGATGTCAGTCGTGATGTAGACATCAATCCACCCTGTAATGTCAGCCGCGATATGGACATCAATCCACTTTGTGATGTCAGCTGTGAAGTAGACATCAATCCACCCTGTAATGTCAGCCACGATGTAGACATCAATCCACCCTGTAATGTCAGCCGTGATGTAGACATCTATCCACTCTGTGATGTCAGCCGAGATGTAGACATCAATCCACTTTGTGATGTCAGCTGTGATGTAGACATCAATCCACACTGTATTGTCAGCCGCGATGTAGACATCAATCCACTTTGTGATGTCAGCCACGATGTAGACATCAATCCACTTTGTGATGTCAGCCGTGATGTAGACATCAATCCACTTTGTGATGTCAGAGTTGAAATAGACATCAATCCACCCTGTAATGTCAGCCGTGATGTAGACATCAATCCACTTTGTGATGTCAGCCGTGATGTAGACATCAATCCACCCTGTAATGTCAGCCGTGATGTAGACATCAATCCACCCTGTAATGTCAGCCGTGATGTAGACATCTATCCACTCTGTGATGTCAGCCGTGATGTAGACATCAATCCACTTTGTGATGTCAGCTGTGATGTAGACATCAATCCACCCTGTGATGTCAGCTGTGATGTAGACATCAATCCACTTTGTGATGTCAGAGATGAAATAGACATCAATCCACCCTGTAATGTCAGCCGTGATGTAGACATCAATCCACTTTGTGATGTCAGCCGTGATGTAGACATCGATCCACTTTTTGATGTCAGCTGTGAAGTAGACATCAATCCACCCTGTGATGTCAGCTGTGATGTAGACATCAATCCACTTTGTGATGTCAGAGTTGAAATAGACATCAATCCACCCTGTAATGTCAGCCGTGATGTAGACATCAATCCACTTTGTGATGTCAGCCGTGATGTAGACATCAATCCACCCTGTAATGTCAGCCGTGATGTAGACATCAATCCACCCTGTAATGTCAGCCGTGATGTAGACATCTATCCACTCTGTGATGTCAGCCGTGATGTAGACATCAATCCACTTTGTGATGTCAGCTGTGATGTAGACATCAATCCACCCTGTGATGTCAGCTGTGATGTAGACATCAATCCACTTTGTGATGTCAGAGATGAAATAGACATCAATCCACCCTGTAATGTCAGCCGTGATGTAGACATCAATCCACTTTGTGATGTCAGCCGTGATGTAGACATCGATCCACTTTTTGATGTCAGCTGTGAAGTAGACATCAATCCACTTTGTGATGTCAGCTGTGAAGTAGACATCAATCCACTTTGTGATGTCAGCCGTGATGTAGACATCGATCCACTTTTTGATGTCAGCTGTGAAGTAGACATCAATCCACTTTGTGATGTCAGCTGTGATGTAGACATCAATCCACCCTGTAATGTCAGCCACGATGTAGACATCAATCCACTTTGTGATGTCAGCCGTGATGTAGACATCAATCCACCCTGTAATGTCAGCCACGATGTAGACATCAATCCACTTTGTGATGTCAGCCGTGATGTAGACATCGATCCACTTTTTGATGTCAGCTGTGAAGTAGACATCAATCCACTTTGTGATGTCAGCTGTGAAGTAGACATCAATCCACTTTGTGATGTCAGCCGTGATGTAGACATCAATCCACTTTGTGATGTCAGCCGTGATGTAGACATCGATCCACTTTTTGATGTCAGCTGTGAAGTAGACATCAATCCACTTTGTGATGTCAGCTGTGAAGTAGACATCAATCTACTTTGTGATGTCAGCTGTGATGTAGACATCAATCCACTTTGTGATGTCAGCTGTGATGTAGACATCAATCCACTTTGTGATGTCAGCTGTGATGTAGACATCAATCCACTTTTTGATGTCAGCCATGATGTAGACATCAATCCACCCTGTGATGTCAGCTGTGAAGTAGACATCAATCCACCCTGTAATATCAGCCGCGATGTAGACATCAATCCACCCTGTAATATCAGCCACGATGTAGACATCAATCCACTTTGTGATGTCAGCTGTGAAGTAGACATCAATCCACACTGTGATGTCAGCTGTGAAGTAGACATCAATCCACACTGCGATGTCAGCTGTGATGTAGACATCAATCCACTTTGTGATGTCAGCCGTGATGTTGACATCAATCCACTTTGTGATGTCAGCTGTGAAGTAGACATCAATCCACCCTGTGATGTCAGCCGCGATATAGACATCTATCCACTTTGTGATGTCAGCTGTGATGTAGACATCAATCCACCCTGTAATGTCAGCCACGATGTAGACATCAATCCACACTGTAATGTCAGCTGTGATGTAGACATCGATCCACTTTGTGATGTCAGCTGTGATGTAGACATCAATCCACTTTGTGATGTCAGAGATGAAATAGACATCAATCCACCCTGTAATGTCAGCCGTGATGTAGACATCTATCCACTCTGTGATGTCAGCCGTGATGTAGACATCAATCCACTTTGTGATGTCAGCTGTGAAGTAGACATCAATCCACCCTGTGATGTCAGCTGTGATGTAGACATCAATCCACTTTGTGATGTCAGAGATGAAATAGACATCAATCCACCCTGTAATGTCAGCCGTGATGTAGACATCTATCCACTCTGTGATGTCAGCCGTGATTTAGACATCAATCCACCCTGTAATGTCAGCCACGATGTAGACATCAATCCACCCTGTAATGTCAGCCGTGATGTAGACATCGATCCACTTTGTGATGTCAGCCACGATATAGACATCAATCCACTTTGTGATGTCAGCTGTGAAGTAGACATCAATCCACCCTGTGATGTCAGCTGTGATGTAGACATCAATCCACTTTGTGATGTCAGAGATGAAATAGACATCTATCCACTTTGTGATGTCAGCCACGATGTAGACATCAATCCACACTGTAATGTCAGCCACGATATAGACATCAATCCACTTTGTGATGTCAGCTGTGAAGTAGACATCAATCCACTTTGTGATGTAAGCTGTGAAGTAGACATCAATCCACCCTGTAATGTCAGCCGTGATGTAGACATCAATCCACTTTGTGATGTCAGCCGTGATGTAGACATCGATCCACTTTTTGATGTCAGCTGTGAAGTAGACATCAATCCACTTTGTGATGTCAGCTGTGAAGTAGACATCAATCCACCCTGTAATATCAGCCACGATGTAGACATCAATCCACTTTGTGATGTCAGCTGTGAAGTAGACATCAATCCACACTGTGATGTCAGCTGTGAAGTAGACATCAATCCACTTTGTGATGTCAGCTGTGAAGTAGACATCAATCCACTTTGTGATGTCAGCTGTGAAGTAGACATCAATCCACCCTGTAATATCAGCCACGATGTAGACATCAATCCACTTTGTGATGTCAGCTGTGAAGTAGACATCAATCCACACTGTGATGTCAGCTGTGAAGTAGACATCAATCCACTTTGTGATGTCAGCTGTGATGTAGACATCAATCCACTTTGTGATGTAAGCTGTGATGTAGACATCAATCCACTTTTTGATGTCAGCTGTAATGTAGACATCAATCCACTTTGTGATGTCAGGGATGAAGTGGACATCAATCCACACTGTGATGTCAGCTGTGAAGTGGACATCAATCCACCCTGTAATGTCAGCTGTGAAGTAGACATCAATCCACCCTGTAATGTTAGCCATGATGTAGACATCAATCCACTTTGTGATGTCAGCTGTGAAGTAGACATCAATCCACCCTGTAATATCAGCCGAGATGTAATCAATGCCCTTTGCACTTTAACCATTGTTTTACTGAAAACTTCCTGTAAAATGTTACTCTATGTTGCATGTGCTATTCTTGAAAGGGTTTTGCTAACCACATTTCACAAAAGAAGACATTTTCTTCAATAACATGACTGATTGATCACATGATCAATAATAGATATTGCATATAGTCCACTCGATATTTAAATGTCATAAGTGTCACTTATTACGTTATACAATTATTTTCTGAAACTTTGGGACCTTTTTGCCCAATACATAAAAAAAGATATAGATGACATTTGCACATTGTAACACTTATCTAAAACATCATAAGTAGCTAAATTAAGTGATTGTGGTGTTTTAGAATGTCATCAGTGATATTTTTCAATTCAATCATACATTAGAACTTTGAAATGTCATATTATCACTTATGACATTTTCACTTCACTCAATGGCGTAATATAAGTATTACATATGACATTTGAAAACGTGAACAATAATAGATATTGCATTATGTTTGACATAAAGTGCACCACTTATATTCTACAAGAATGAATCATATTAACACATTTAAATATTTTATTCTAGTAATATATTTCGACTTGAACACTTTCAGTTCAATAACTTCTTGTATGTGTTGTCTTTGGCGTGTTTTAAATTAATATGTGTAAAATAAGGCAAATTTGATATAGAACAAATCATTTGAGATTTAATTGCCAAACCTTCATTCTTTCAAAACAAAATTGTACGGAATGATTACTTTTCTTCAAAGTTATTTTAACATGTGTTGTATGATAAAAAATGATTGACCCTGAAGAAGGTATTTTAATTGCAAAACCTTCACATCATAAATAATATTGTTCCTTTCTTCATACCAAACTTTCGTTTGTACATTTTTTTTATTTCATGAGACACAGGAGATTCATACACTAAAATAACATCACCATTCGAATGTCTTATTTACTCAGTTCTTATTTAAAAGTTCTTGGCACACCTGTAGATTTTTCTTACATCAATTTCAAACTGAGATTCTGTCTGATCAAAAGAACTGGTGTTAGATTTAAGTGAAACTATGAAAATTTGTGAAATGGTGTTTTTACGACCCTTTCAGCAACTATGGCCATATCAGGTCGGCTTTCGAGCCTTTCAACCAGTGTGAAAGTAACACTGCCGGCAGTGGGAGTCGAACCCACCACCACACGTTCTCCACTTATATAACCATCAAAGGCACAGATCCTACACTCTACCGACTGTGCTAGTGGACCCGGTAGATATTTCGGACAGTTGTTATTACAGCAGGTATCAGCATTAAGTAGAGACCACTGACTGTTGTTATAAGAATAAATATCAGATATAGGTAGAGACTTCTGACAATTGTTATGACAGCAAGTATCATATATAGTTAGAGACCACTGATAATTCCTGCAACGATAAATATCAAATACAGGTAGAAACCTCTGACAGTTGTTATAACAACTATCGGATATAGGTAGACCACTGACAGTTGTTATAAGAATAAATATTAGACAAATGAAGAGATTTCTAGCAGTTGTTATAAAATATACTGGTAGGTAGAAACCATTGACAGTTGTTATAACAATAGTTATCGGATATAGGTATAGACTTCTGACGGTTGTTATAACAATAAATATCAAATATAGGAAGAGACCACTGTTTATAATTAGCTACATTGGAAAAGGTACAATTATATTTTTTTCACATAATTTCTAAGTTTCTGTGAGATACTCTCTTCAAATTAATTTTAAAAATCTATGATAAATTAAACTTGAGAAAGTGTAGTGGTTAAGTACCAGCTATTGGTGGAAAGTTGACTGTATTATTCTGGTCATGACAGAGTGGAGGTACAATAACATTTGCAGCATGACATCAAAGGAGTTGACACTGATATATTATGTGATATAAACCTGTGTACTGTTTGATTTCATCAGCTTGATGCTACCTTAAGTGACATCTGTTCTGAGATGGCTTGTCCTGCTGGCAGATACATCAACAATACTCTCTCTGTTTGGAACATTATGTCAGTGGAATATTAAATTCTACTTCAAATGTACTTTATGTAGGGGTAAAAAACGATATTTCTCTCTTAAATTCCGACCACATATAACATAATACTTTAACTTTATCTGCATTCATCAACAGTTTTCTTAGTTTGTATCAACTTGCAATTACGGATTAAATGTTTCAAGTTTCTTAAAATATCCATATTGTTATAACTTATGGATATGATTTCCCAAAATCCAGAAACTGGTGTGAGGTCTATTCCAGAAAATAAAACTAATATTGTTGATATCCTATGTTCCTATCTTTAACATTGGAGGGATTTATGATAATTTTCTGGATCTGTCCATCACTCGTCCCTAATCCGCAGTAATGCGACAGTCGTTGTTACTTTTTTTATTGAAGTTTAAAAGCGAAGAGTTCATTTCATCGTCCTAATCCTCCGTGTTTCAGAAGTGTGGTATTCCCTTTTAAAAGCTATCACATGAGGAAGTTACTCCTTGTCTATTAGAGATTATCTGGTGGAATTGCAAGCAGACGACATTTCATTGTTGTGTCAATTCCATGGTGGATACGGATTGGCGAGGTTTTGAGTTGCATGTCCCAGAACTCCAGAAATCAGATGCCACTCCAGTGAGAAGGCGCCACCACAAAGAGTCGTCATTACGGGGAATGCTGTCCGCGCTGTGAGCAGGCCGCATCTCTAAGCCACCCAGGGAACTGCTCAAATGTACACAGGTCGCTGCAATTACCACTAAAATGACACCACGCCGCCATAGATCACAACCATCGGCACAAACAAAAGATGCCACACAGGCAGGAAAAGTCAGGCCACGTCGAGAAGGTGAAATGATGAATCGTATTTACATATAGCTGTCTTCTCTATCCTCCGGTTGTTTTATTTAATGCAACTTTGTATTATATTTATATATTATAGCGAGTATTACCTGGTTCAATTCATGTAAGGCTGTCCCTGAATATGGAGCAGTATTATTATAGCACTGGTTCCATTCATATAAGGCTGTCCCTGAAAATGGAGCAGTATTATTATAGCACTGGTTCCATTCATATAAGGCTGTCCCTGAATATGGAGCAGTATTATCATAGTCCTGATACTATTCATATAAGGCTGTCCCTGAATATGGAGCACTATTATTATAGCCCTGGTTCTATTCATATAAGGCTGTCCCTGAAAATGGAGCAGTATTATCATAGTCCTGATACTATTCATATAAGGCTGTCCCTGAATATGGAGCAGTATTATCATAGTCCTGATACTATTCATATAAGGCTGTCCCTGAATATGGAGCACTATTATTATAGCCCTGGTTCCATTCATATAAGGCTGTCCCTGAATATGGAGCAGTATTATCATAGTCCTGATACTATTCATATAAGGCTGTCCCTGAATATGGAGCACTATTATTATAGCCCTGGTTCTATTCATATAAGGCTGTCCCTGAAAATGGAGCAGTATTATCATAGTCCTGATACTATTCATATAAGGCTGTCCCTGAATATGGAGCAGTATTATCATAGTCCTGATACTATTCATATAAGGCTGTCCCTGAAAATGGAGCAGTAAGTATTATTATAGCCCTGGTTCTATTCATATAAGGCTGTCCCTGAATATGGAGCAGTAAGTATTATTATAGCCCTGGTTCTATTCATATAAGGCTGTCCCTGAATATGGAGCAGTAAGTGTTATTATAGCCCTGGTTCTATTCATATAAGGCTGTCCCTGAATATGGAGCAGTATTATTATAGCCCTGGTTCTATTCATATAAGGCTGTCCCTGAATATGGAGCAGTATTATTATAGCATTGGTTCTATTCATATAAGGCTGTCCCTGAATATGGAGCAGTAAGTATTATTATAGCCCTGGTTCTATTCATATAAGGCTGTCCCTGAATATGGAGCAGTATTATTATAGCACTGGTTCTATTCATATAAGGCTGTCCCTGAATATGGAGCAGTATTATTATAGTCCTGGTTCTATTCATATAAGGCTGTCCCTGAATATGGAGCAGTAAGTATTATTATAGCCCTGGTTCTATTCATATAAGGCTGTCCCTGAATATGGAACACTAAGCATTATCATAGCCCTGGTTCTATTCATATAAGGCTGTCCCTGAATATGGAACAGTAAGCATTATTATAGCCCTGGTTCTATTCATATAAGGCTGTCCCTGAATATGGAGCAGTAAGAGTGTTATTATAGCCCTGGTTCTATTCATATAAGGCTGTCCCTGAATATGGAACACTAAGCATTATTATAGCCCTGGTTCTATTCAAATAAGACTGTCCCTGAATATGGGGCAGTATTATGATAGTCCTGGTTCTATTCATATAAGGCTGTCCCTGAATATGGAGCAGTAAGTATTATTATAGATTTGGTTCTATTCATATAAGGCTGTCCCTGTTTATGGAGTAGTAAGTATTATAATGGCCCTGGTTCTATTCATATAAAGCTGTCCCTGAATATGGAACAGTAAGTATTATTATAGCCCTGGTTCTATTCATATAAGGCTGTCCCTGTTTATTGAGCAGTAAACATTATTATAGTCCTGATTCTATTCATATAAGGCTGTCCCTGTTTATGGAGTAGTAAGTATTATTATAGCCCTTGTTCCATTCATATAAGGCTGTCCCTGAATATGGAGCAGTAAGTATTATTATAACCCTGGTTCTATTCATATAAGGCTGTCCCTGAATATGGAGCAGTAAGTATTATTATAGCCCTGGTTCTATTCATATAAGGCTGTCCCTGAATATGGAGCAGTAAGTATTATTATAGCCCTGGTTCTATTCATATAAGGCTGTCCCTGAATATGGAGCAGTAAGTATTATTATAGCCCTGGTTCTATTCATATAAGGCTGTCCCTGAATATGGAGCAGTAAGTATTATTATAGCCCTGGTTCCATTCATATAAGACTGTCCCTGTTTATGGAGCTGAAAGTGTTATTATAGTCCTGGTTCTATTCATATACGGCTGTCCCTGTTTATGGAGCAGTAAGCATTATTATAGACCTGGTTCTATTCATTTAAGCCTGTCCCTGTTTATTGAGCAGTAAGTATTATTATAGACCTGGTTCTATTCATTTAAGCCTGTCCCTGTTTATTGAGCAGTAAGCATTATTAAAGCCAATATATCTGCCTTTGATCATCTTAGTGGTCACTTTCAGATGTCATGACCATTTTCCTTAAATCGACATTACCTGTATCATCTCTGACCTTTTCTGAATATCCTCGGTACATGGTGGAACAAAATACATGTTGATCTCCAATATACCAAAGACACGTGGAAATATGCTTCCAAAGAAAATGTAGTTCATAACATTATTATATATCGTTTTTGGTATTTGGTGTTATTATATGCGTTAACTGTGTTCCTTCTGGGTGGCTGAAAAAAATATTAGGCAATGCTATATCATATGCGATAATATAAAACCTCAAGTGCCTGAATTACATCCTCTTTCAAATCTGTATCTATTCCACACAATATCAATGTCATTGTATATCAAGCAGTATAAAATACATGAGTAATATTAGCAGTAAAGATATCACAAGTAAAGATATCACAATACCATGGGAGATTGCTGAACAAAATTAAAAACAGAAGAGTTTCAACAATTTCCATTCATTTTTCGCTTATTTCTTATGAAAATCCCAACCACGTTCAATGAAATAGTCAAAGGTGACAATAAAAGGAGCCATTTTTGTCATCACACCTTGTTCTTTTTGGTGGAGCACGTGGTAAGAGCAGAAGGGACTGGCGCTAATTGGTGAAGCAGCTTAATGCGGAGGTAAGCCTGCCGCTAAGTCTGGTGGCTATACCCGGCAACGCAGGCAGCTCTATCATCCCGGCTAAGACCGTATTAGAAAGTGACAGATCGCAATAAAATCTCACTTATTGTGATAATATAGCAATAAAAGTGGTGTTAGGCACAAGACCAGAGGGGGCACATTAAGGGGATAAGGAGCGACAAAAGGATGGATTTGGCTGGAGATCCACCTCAATGTATCCCTGGTAGTGATCACTTTCACTGTCAATGACGGTCTCCTCCCCGCAGTAGAGTAATCCCCATCCTCTCGCCATCAAGCCAACACTCGCATTTCATAAAAGCTTTCCAAGATAGAGGTTATTTCACGTTTTGTTTCCGTATATAAAAGCACAAGGCTTGATTATTTCACTGTGTCTTCAATCCACAAAAAGTTGTTTTATTTAAGCAAAATGTCAACATCCTATTGAATATATATATATATATATATATATATTTATACATATACATGATTATGTACAGAATGACTTTTGAATGACTTTTGAAATATCTAAAATTCTTTCTAATTGAGCAAATTTGAAATTGTCTTTAAGATATAAACCCATATAGGATACATTTTACAGGATGGATTGGCTATACATTTACGAGTATGGTGTGATCTGGGGAATATCGATGCACCCAGCTGGTTTTTGTTCTGATCTAGAAAGCCAGGACCAACACCGATGGATGCATCAACGAGTGTTCTTACTGAAGGCAAGCTGTGTTCGGTGGCGGCGATCGTGCATGGCAGAGACACGGCGATTGCGAGTCTTCTCACCGCTCAGTATCTCCCTATACTAACACCCGGGACCCGTGTTGTGGGTGCCAAGAGCCGGGCAAGGTTTCCCTGTCATCTTGTTTTTCACACCGTTGTCACCATGTTTTTCACACTGTTGTCAGTTTCTCATCAATTTCAGTATTGCTCCATTGCCTGCCCGCCTATGCGTGCACGGCTCCGGCCTGTAGTTGCCTGTTTAAGCAGTTACTTGGCTTTGCAACCATATTTCTATTTATAATTGATAATCTTCTTAGCTATCCAAGTCGCTCTTGATGAATTTGGGGGAGAAGAACAAAGGATTTTCATTTTCTGTTATCCTCATCATCAGTATTAGATATTGATTGGTGAATCAATTTATTTGCCCAGACCACGCACTGATTTGACTTGGTGTCTCGGACCTCTAGCCATCAAGAAGACATTGGGATGAAGAAATTTACCAAAATCAAAAAAAAAAAAAAAAAAAAAAAAGAATCTCGCTCATCTCGTGACCAGATGAAACTAACAAGCTGCAATGTAATCGTTCCATCTCACAGAGTGCGCTCTCAGGCAGCGAAACAACTGGAAATTAATGACGGAATAAACATCCCGAGACAAGGTCATTGAAGGTTTGTCTGCAATCTACATGATGATCAATCAATGTCCTTGTAAAATGTACACATTTTACGTAAGTTTCACTCAGAAAATGACACAGGTTACCTACTAACAAATCTTATGACAAACCTAATAAGAAATCCATAATGACAATGAATTACAGTTGGTTTTCACAGAGGGACCTTGCGTCTGTTTAAGACCCATAACAATTACTTTTTTGTTTCTGGCATGGCTTTATATATATATACCCTTACTTCAGTCATGGTTACAAATACCATTTGAGACTTGTATCAAAACAATTTATCTCAGATTAAACACGATTCCTTGTCTTGGAATTCTGATATATCAGTGCAGATGAAATATGAGACAAAATATCTATTATCATACAAATAAGGTGGTGCAGTTTCTGAGAAATATATCTTGATCAGATTGTTTCTCACCATTAAAATAGCAAAGGCATAACATGCAAGCATCCTTTATCCCTATATATATTCAATTCATTAATACTAATGCATTAAACGTAATTGAAATTTGGAGTACACGTTCTAAACAAGGCGCACAACAAGGAACAATAATTCACTTTTCCACGGAATTGACGTGCACGTGTGATGTACATGACGTTGTCAATTTCCTGAGTGTTCGCTCTGAATATGCTGATATCCTGAGTGGAAAGAGACACTTCCAAGGAGATGCTTCTTTGAAACTAACATAGATGATCTAATTAATTTAGCGCCACTTTCACCATTTTCCATTTTTACATTCCATTTAATTCATCAAAAGTGATGACATTGAAATTACAAGCTTATTCCAAGGCATCTATGAACGCAGAGATAATACACTGTAACAAAACGGTGCGGTTTTGATGTGGCGACACCTGCGCAACTAAATGGTTCATCAAAGACGGGAGAGGCAATGTTGATTAAAAGGCTGGTGTCATCAACCTGTCTCTAGGGTTGCTTCACTCTACATTATAGATGCTTTCCGTTTATGAACATTTCCTAGCCTAGCCAGGGACCCTTCTAAGCACGAGGTACAAGGTCCCTCCCCGGCGTTTTGTGTCCTTCAGCCGGCGTTAATTAAATGGGCGGGGTGGCCACCCCTTGGGACGAACTCCTCCCGTCGCTCACTTTCAACTAATCATATTTCAATCACATGTCTGTGAAATATCAAAGGGGCGACTTTGTTGCGGGGATCAAGGTGGCCTCGGGTAGTGGGTTGGTGGGGATCCCCCGGGGACGGGATTAAGTCTCCCCGCGGGACTCCCCCTCCAGCCATCAGCTGCCAGCCCCGAGGTCAGCCTCGTCCCGGACAAGGTGAAACCTGGCCACGTCGACTCAGAAAATCACTACAAAATGCAAACAAAAAGCATTTTGACAGAGACATATATGAACAAACCTTTTAGTGTGATTTTAAACTTGACGTTTTTGTGTGATTTCCAAATTGCACATTTTTGCACGGCATCTTTCAGTGTATGATTTTTAGCTTACATCTTAATGAATTAAGTCTCTATTAACATGTGTGTGATTTCTATCTTGTGCTTTGTTGTATAATATTGGATCTTTGTATCATCAGTTTTAGCTAGCACCCTAGATTGGACCTAACTGCATGAGATCTAGCCTAATATACGTTTAATATTCTAACTTGAACCTAACTTTATGAGATCTGTATCAACCAATAGACGTTTACTATTTTCGCTTTTTGGCATCGTGTATGATTGTATATTATTTCATGCAAGAAAACATAAAACTCTTTTCAATAAAAGAACCCCACTAGGTTGTGATGCTTCGTTAACATCCTGTCAATAGATGGAGACACTGCTCGGATTTTAATGTTGCCTTTGGATCCACCAGAGGGAATATAATAAAACATGATAATTGGTATCAATGTGCACAACATATATTTGATCATCAGAACAAATCTACAACAAATTATTCAGTTAACAATTGTATAATAGTAATGCCAAAAAAATACAGCGCTGATACCAGAAATTGTCCCAGCATATATTGACCATATAGGGAAACATAATGAAACATCTGCAACAAAATTTTAAACTACATTTCAGATTGTTAATGAATTCTACGAAACCGGTCAAGTCATTGGACAGGTATTATCTTCATATTGGCGATATCCTGGCAAAACCGACTTGCCTTGTAGTTAAGCATCTCGCATCATTGGTTGAACATATCTTATTATCGATAAGTAATGGCGATATATGACAGTACTGTCCAATAAAAGTAAACTTCAAAGCCCCATCCCCTAGTGAATAAGGAACATATTGTAGGCGGAAGCGGCAAATGATCAAACTTCTTTTTTAGATGATTACAGAGCCAGTAAAATTAAGCCCGCTTGGGGAGATACAATCTGCTTATTAAGGACGTATTCTTGCCTCTGTTATATTCAACCGTACTCAATTTCTGCATAAAGAAGGCGTGTAATTTTTCATACTATGCGTAAAATTCATTGATATTATAGACGAGAACGATTAATCAAAATTTAATTTCAGTATATCTCGGAAATATTTTTGAAAAAATAAGAGGAGTGTTAAATGTTGCTTAACACTTCCGCCTCCTTTAAAAACTATATCTTTATTAAATTCAAATGGGTTCAAATAATCATGAATAAAGTCAGAGATAAGTTAAGATACACTGAAAGTAACAAAAGGGCAGCATTAATATACGGAATCCAGTTTTATTTTGCTGAACAAAACCTGTGCAACCCCCGTGAATATATTCACAACCATAAGTATAGCATATTGGCCAAGTTATCCCCACGACTTAGACATTGACCAGAAAAGTACATTTACAGTTAGCGTCTGTTCAACTTTGTAGGTCTTGTATGAATATTTCTAATAACATAGTTAGGATAGGCAATAATACCTCATTAACATTTTATACCAAATATACTCAAATAATCATGTTATCCAAAAGGCAACATATCAATAAGTTATTCAGGTGATCCTCCATCCTCCACTGATGGCCAATCGATGGTCAGGTGATCCTCCCTCCTCCACTGATGGCCAATCGATGGTCAGGTGATCCTCCATCCTCCACTGATGGCCGATCGATGGTCAGGTGATCATCCCTCCTCCACTGATGGCCAATCGATGGTCAGGTGATCCTCCATCCTCCACTGATGGCCGATCGATGGTCAGGTGATCATCCCTCCTCCACTGATGGCCAATCGATGGTCAGGTGATCCTCCATCCTCCACTGATGGCCGATCGATGGTCAGGTGATCCTCCATCCTCCACTGATGGCCAATCGATGTTCAGGTGATCCTCCATCCTCCACTGATGGCCAATCGATGTTCAGGTGACCATCCCTCCTCCACTGATGGTCAATCGATGGCCAGGTGATCCTCCATCCTCCACTGATGGCCAATCAATGGTCAGGTGATCCTCCCTCCTCCACTGATGGCCAATCGATGGTCAGGTGATCCTCCATCCTCCACTGATGGCCAATCGATGGTCAGGTGATCCTCCATCCTCCACTGATGGCCAATCGATGGTCAGGTGATCCTCCATCCTCCACTGATGGCCAATCGATGGTCAGGTGATCCTCCATCCTCCACTGATGGCCAATCGATGGCCAGGTGATCCTCCATCCTCCACTGATGGCCAATCAATGGCAAATGGATCCTCCACCCCTGAATAATGGTCAATCATAATAGGTAAACTATAAATCCACAAAATCTAATAGTCAACCTCAGCCATGATTTATTTTATCTGACTTTTATTCAAATGGCCTACTGCTAATATATCTTATATGTCCTCTCCTGAAAAATATATAACATACGTTCTGTTACAATATGAGATTAAACCATTAATGAGATAATTCTGTAATGAAGTCGGCTTCTCATCCAGGTACAAATCAATGAAATCATTAGAGTCTTCAGTTACGTACATAGGAAGCCAAATAAATCCTTTGACGTCACACTTCACTATCAATTCCAATACTATTACTTGATATCATTTATACCAGGTCTGTAATTTATAAGGTAATTAATAACACATTATCACAACCGAGAGAGAGAGGCGTCGGAATGAAGCATATGACGGTGAACGTGATTCAAACAATGAACAGTTCTAGGTACCTCTCACCGGAAGTGAAGAGGTCAGTGTATCCAAACGCCCTACGGATACAATTATTCTTTATTCTTGATTTAACATGCTCAAGGTTGGCCTCCTGACAACTTACTCAAAGTTTAAAAATCCATTAATAAATATGAAGACTTATTTTTATATATGAAGATTTATTTTTATATGTCAGGATTCATTTTCCCTGTATTTTAAGTCATCTTTCAGCGTTTCCCGGTATTTTAAGTCATCTTTCAGCGTTTCCCGGTATTTTAAGTCATCTTTCAGCGTTTCCCGGTATTTTAAGTCATCTTTCAGCGTTTGTAGACAAGATTTTTGATATGTAAAGAAGAATAGAACATGTGAGATCTGGAGTGTTGTAGAAAAGAATAGAAAATATGAGACATAAAATGCCAAGATTTGGAGTGCTCTAGAGAATAGGTGGAAACATAAGATTCAAAGTGCTGTAAAGAATAGTAGAAAAGATAAGATGTAGACTACTGATTACAGAGTGCCATGATGAAGAGTAGTAGAGATGAGTAGAAAAATGAGATCCGAAGTGCTCTGGGTAAAAGCAGAAATATGCAGAGTACGACATCACTTAAGTTATGTCTAAAAACTTGAGAGTTAAAAAACTTACAAATGAAGCACTGAAAATGAACTGAGAATACAAAATAATTAAAAACATTCTTATTTCAAGAGCTTGATGTAACGTGATAAATCTAATTCCCAGTGACATACATAACAGGGAGGCATTTCGCATCTCTCCGCTGTATGATGTCATGTGATCTGAGGCGAACCCCCATGTCACTTTCCAGGAGATCCAAATTACGAAAGAGCTCAGACGAAACGGAGGACCCGTGCATCAGCATTGTGTGTCAGTTTTGATGATAATGGTCGGTTAGCTGTCATAGCGAGATCCTGTTATATGCGCTCCTGCTGATCGCTTCCTAACTTCATTTCCTCTCCTCAACCAATCTCTGTCACTTTGGACTTAGGAAATATGTAAAATGATAAATGGCCACAATAAACGAATGATTGAGCGGCCCATATTGTTCGTTTCGGATGCCATATACTATGAGATAGTTGTATAATGGGATAAGCCAGATCTTCTTCTAAGGCCTCTTGTGAATAACACGAGGTTGTCACGTGACATTCTATCCTGGGAAGACTAAAAAGTGACAAACTTGTGTAAATTTACAAGTGATTAAGAATTAACAAGAAAGTGTCCAACTTTACTTGTCTTACTCTGCACGGCGAGATTTCTTTTGCCAATAAACGTTCTTCCTCTTTTGCGTCCAGTTTTTCCGCACATTTGCAAGCAATTACAGCTGTGCATATGCTCATGAACAGTGCCACAACTGCACATGCGTGACATTCGTTATTGTAGATATGTGGCATTCTGTAATTTGGATTGTATAATGTGTGTATGTGTGTGTGTGTGTGTGAAATGTATTATTGATTTTTTATTTTGTTTAAGTTACATCACTTTGAATATCATTACAGTCCTTCATGATGAGACCTGATATATGAGCCTTGCCCAAGGAAAAACTATCCGGATTTATAGGAGAATAGGATTGTATCCTTCTGCCCTGAGAGCAATGATAAAATGTTATATTGCTCTCGGTTCTGACAAGGCTGAGATTGTCTTTCTACAGTATATTCTTCAAACTGAGATTCTCACCTTGACGTGCTGTGTACATGTAATATGATTATCGACCCTTTTAAGTATATTATGCTGAGATGCAATGGAGTTTTATTACAGGAGTGCTGCTCTCTCAAATGGCTGATCAGTTACACATTTAGTGCTCAAATTGACAGGGTCACGTGGTACAACACTAAGGACAAAGCTCCAGGTAAAGGAATTGAAATTAGCAACACAATTTTCTTACCATCACATTTTCATTTATTTGGTTGATTTCTAGGGTTATTCAATTGGCTAATTACAGGTTCCATAATATAGCTTTTCTATGATGTCTGTGATCTGAAAAGAGCCCGGCCATGTGTAACATATGTGAGCCTACCAGGGGGCAGCACGCGTCCTCTCGGCACACAGGCACCTCATAGGTGGCGCTTGAAAGGCTTCATCACACCACCCTCCACTGCGCTCCACGGGGCTCGGCCTTTGTGCCGTTTCACATATTGGCTATTTTTCTACACAGACCGCCCATGTCCCTTTAATTAGAAACACCCAAAACCAAAAGAATATATAAAAAATAATAAAATAATAACAAAATAACATAAAATAACATAAGAAATAAATGGAAAAAAAGAGAAGATAATGTTAAGGTTTAATGTTTATATACCTGCAATAAGGTACACCAATTCAATTTATATTTTTAATGTTAGGATATGTTGCTCTTAAGTTCACAGATTCAGACAGGTGATTATTTTGTCCACATTTCAATATAATTTATATTGTTTGAAACCTTTCTATTATATCTTAAATTAGCTACGAATTCTAATCTAAATAAATAAATTGGTGATCCAATACAGCTATCCATTAAATGCGTACGACAGGAGAATATTCAACCTTTTAATGCCTCAAGACTGTTCCTTACTCCAGTGTTCGCCTCCAAAGCCAGGTATATTCTCTTCTGGCCTGGAAAAAACATGTCATGTCATTTAGAGAATGTTTGTTTGGAAATATTTGAAAGGAATACGGCATTTTTCAGATTTCACGCGGATTTATTGCGATTTAGTGTCTGGTTATGTTGCGAGTGTCCGGTATGATGTGATTTAGCGTCCAGGTTTGTTGTGAGCGTTCCGGATGATGTGAGTTGTCCGGATAAGCTCAGATTTACCACCCGGCACCGTTCAGAGCTCTCCCATCCCTAAATGGTGCTTCTGACATCACATGACGTTTCCACCTTTATGTCGCCATGGTCTCCTCACATGGACTCATCTCGAGTCAGTTATAGAATGTTTGTTTCAAAATATTTGAAACATATTTCGAGAAAGTCTTTAAAAAAAAAGAATTTGCATGCAATTTAATTTCCTTTTTGAAAATAATATTTATATTCCTCCATCCCCCAAATACCAAATGGCCCGACCGCAAATCTCGCCAAATGTCGTCTGCTGAAGATGCATTTGATTATGAAAATCTAATGTGACGTAGGCAATATTTGTTTCCGAGTGGATTTGCAAACTGCTAAAAGAAGGAAATGTGCACAGTTCAGAGCACCACCATCCCAAACTCGCAACGTGAGAGTACGAATTGAATGCCTCACAGAATGACATGTTCAAAGAAATCTCTATACGCAACTCTATACGCAATTTGTCATAATATAGTCTATATTACTACATATATTTATAATTTTTTAATATAATTATCCTTTATTATAAAAAAATTTATTATTTATATAAAAAGTCCCAAATGGCTTTAAACATGGGGGTTGTGGGTTTAGGGCGTAAAACCCATTAGGTGGCGCTGCACACCATTTACAGTGCTCCCTGGTGGAGATGTATGACCCTTTACCACTACCAGAGGACAGCATTATCCTTATTCTATTATCAAACACCAGAGGACAGTACGATAGAAATTGATATCGTACGTACAAAATAAAGCTTGCACATTCAATTTTTTTAAACGACCTACCTCGATTAATCCATTTGTCTGATATAGTTTATGAGAATGGATAACACAGGATCTGTCAAGGTCTCCTCAGTTCAGAGACATATAAAACAGAGATTGGAAAGAGCAGGTTTACCCCTAGGTGTCAGCACAGTGCACCATCCAACTCTCACATGGTCTCGCGCAATCGTTTTTGCACAAGTTACAATAATGTTCTCTATCTAAATGCTATAAAACAGTACCTTTATAATCTATTTTCAACCCTTAATCTCAACATGATGATTCAAAGATGATAGCATGGTCCATTTGTACAAAAAACAGTGAAAATCGCCTTGACAAGCTGGCCAAATGGCCACATGTGGGGAAACAGGAAGTGGCAAAGGTGGCGCTGCCACAAGATCAGTTCACCTGAGTGGGAATGCAGAACTTCAGCTTGTTTCCAATCTCTGTTTTAAACGTCTCTGCTCAGTTCGACATTGGGGCCACAGTCCGTGGCACAGTTGGTTATAGTGCCAGCTTATAAGCACCAGTTCCTCTGTGGTGATCCAAAGGTCGTGGGTTCGATCCCCGGCCGTGCTGAGATTGAATTCTTGATACAATTTCACACATGAGCTGAAGCCCGTGCCAAAGGGTTAACCCGTTGTCCTTGTAAATCTGTGACCGGGTGGATTGTCATGTCAAGGACCTGCGACATGAGTGAGGCAGCACTATATCTGCTTCAAATAAGTCTCATCATGAAATGACTGAAATAATGTTGAAAGTGATGTAAAACCCCAAACAAACAAACAAATCAACATTGGTCTGCGAGTGATGAGCTGTTCAAAACAACCATTTTTAGACCGTGATGTGAAGGCCGTCTGGAGCAAACTTGTGACAGTCTTTTCTCAGTCTTTTCTCACCGCACGTGTTGGTCAATGACGTCATTTCAATGGTTGGCATGTGCACGAGGAGATTATGTAGCGCAAATTTGATGTACTTCAAGAGAGGAAACAAAAATCTGAGCAATTCCTAACCTTTGAAGGCACATGATGTTTTAATCTGTGCAATCCCTTCAAGTGTATATCTGGCCATCTTCTAAAATGTATTAGCTTGTGGTCTGTGATTTTAATTTAATATTCCAAAAATATATTAGGAATGTTACTTTACATTTATACCTCACTGATGCGCGTATCGACAAGATTTCCAATGAATACAACCATGCCGAATCTTCTTGGTGTATTCGGGATGTGCGAACTATTTTCCGTCGGCCATCTTTAGACTGGTCTCCCGCCGTGTGTCAAGAACATCGTGTATACACAGAGGGTGGCAACAAGTCTATGGCTATACGCACTATTTTCGGGTCACGTGACGGGGTCAAAGGTCATTTCCGATGAATATCTTGTTTCATGTATCATTAAAAAAAAAATAAAGTCAGTTGTATGGCTTCAAAAAAATATTCAGATCACTTTGGTGCCCAGAAGTAATTGGTTGCTCGAGGAGTTATATAACGTCATAATACATTTTCACGAGGGGTCAATCAAAACAATACCCACAATATTCAAATATGTTCAACTCACCAATCAAGATTTAGCATGCACGTGTGCAGGCTGACTTGCGGGCACAAAAGTGATCTGAATTTTCTGCAGATAAAAAAGTTGACAAAACATGGAATATATCTAATATTTTGGAATATTTTTCTCTGGAATTGTTTTATCTTTGTATTCTGCATCTGCTGTCCAAAGCACACCATCCATAATGCTCTGTATGCTCTACTGTGAGAAATTCCTGAAAAACTTTTTTCATCTCTTGATATATCACCATATGTGCGCACGCATGGGTGTTCCTGCACGTGCAGTTGTCCACGTGCTGTGAGAGGCTGGAAGCTAATGCGGTTGTCTGTGGTCTGTTGCTATCTTGTAGGTTCCTGTGGAGATCTTGAATTGGCCAGATGACCTCTTATGCCCTTTAAACCCCAGTCACCTATTAAACGATCTATTACTGATATTGTGCACTAATGAATTTTTGTATTTATTTTTGCCGATGCCTTTGGTACGGCACTGCTTGAAGCTTTTAGTCCACTAGATAGCACTAATGAACTCCACAAATTCTGCAGCCGCTAGATGACAGCACTTACAAATCTAGAAAGAAAACGTCTCTGTATCAAAACTATGGAAATCTTCGGCTTTGTAGCCATCATATTGTAGGTTCTATTTCAGACACAAATTCAATTACACATGTGCATATGGCTAAAATAGGATCCCAATATAAAGATTTCGTTTTCAACATGAAAAAAGTACCTTCTTGATAACATTTTTTCCAGATCACATTCCACCATGTTGTATTTTCAGTCTTCTTCATACATTTGCATACATTTTGTTTAAAGCATGTTTAATGACATTTCTCTTTGGATGCCCATTACCATTGTTTATAGTACAATCAAGTATTTTTGACTGGGAAATGATGCCATCTCTGACTTGCACAGCTATCTCTCACTGTTGTAACTATCTCTCAACTTGTACAGCTATCTCATACTCGTGAGGCTGTCTAAAATCTTCATTTCACCCATGCCGGCCCCTTGGACTTTGTAGAAAACCTAGCGGAACCTCGTTTAACGTCAACAATTTCCACCAGAGGGCAAAGTGGTGAACCGAAAGCTGGCCGGCCTACAATCCTACTCCATCTAGCGGCAGATAAATATGTGCAAACCATTTGGACTAAGCATGCTACGCTAAGAGGCCAGGTTGCCAGAGAGCCCAGGGGGGGGGGGGGGGGGGGGGGGGGTACTCTCATGATTTTAACCCGCGGAGGCTGGGATGGAACT
This sequence comes from Amphiduros pacificus, assembly GCA_949316495.1. Lineage (NCBI taxonomy): Eukaryota > Metazoa > Annelida > Polychaeta > Phyllodocida > Hesionidae > Amphiduros > Amphiduros pacificus. The sequence goes on along the minus strand of OX439005.1, from coordinate 31,729,264 downwards.
GAAAACCCCAGAGCCTGAATTAGGGAAATATTCTAGCATTATTGGTACCCTGATTTAGGACTAGCTGAAATTTGATACCCTGATTTAGGACTAGCTGAATTTTTGATACCCTCATTTAGGGATGATGCAGAAGGAGGAGATTTGGAAAAGGGGATTGTGATCCCTGTTTTAAGGAGAAATTTGAAAAACAGTACCCTGTATTAGGGAAAATGATAAAATATCTTAACCCGGATGGAACTGTAAACCGCAGAGCCTGATTTAGGGAAATATTCTATCATTATTGGTACCCTGATTTAGGACTAGCTGAAATTTTGATACCCTCATTTAGGGATGATGCAGAAGGGGGAGATTTGGAAAGGGGGATTGTGATGCCTGTTTTAGGGAGAAATTTGAAAAACAGTACCCTGTTTTAGGGGAAATGATGAAATATCTTAACCTGTTTTAGGGAAAATATCAGCGAAAAGGACCCTATTTAGCCCAGCTTCCCCGGTAACACTGACTATGAGAGTACCCCCCCCCCCCCCCCCCCCCGGGCCAGAGAGTGAAAGTCCCCAGCCCCTCTGTGTCTCTGTTCTATATACTAATACTATATTAACCTATAGTGATAGCAGTAGATGTCGCTCTGGGTGCCTGTGGCCTGATTGGAAGTTATAAACAAAGGCAAGATCGCGCACTCCTATCAATAGCGAACTTAAACGCGGCCATTACCTCAAAAAGCAACTTTCAAATCTGTGTACACTTCCTCTGAGATGACTTTTACAGGTAAATAAATGAAAGCATGCCCATTGGCTTAGAAAAAGATAAACCAAAAAAGCGACAGGTGTATGTAATCTTCAAAGAAATTACCATGAAACAACCAATTAAGAAAATGTGTAAAAATGTTTTTTCTTTCATGTAAAAACCTATCTCAACATCTCTCAAATTAGGAGCTGTGTAGATGAAAAAACTGCAAACAAATTTGCTCATGCATTTGTCACATCAACATTGGATTACAGTAATTTCCTACTTGCAGGAATGCCAAAATGTGAAATAGCCAAGTTGCAAAAATTGCAGAATGCTGCAGCCAGAGTTGTGGGAAGAATAAAGAAAAATGACCAAACAACAAGAAAACTGATGGATTTACAATGGTTGCCGGTAGGATAGATGTTAAGATAATACTACTAACTTGGAAGGTACACAATGGCTATGCACCTAAGTGCCTGTCTCAATTACTAATGCCTAAATGTGGAACAAGATCCCAAAGGTCCAGAGATAATAATGAATATATAGTACCAAAGACTTGTATGATAACGTATGGTAACAGGGCTTTTGTGGCATACGTGCATAAATTGCAGGAGAGCATTGCTGTTTTCAGCTCACGTTTATTGGCAGTGTACTTGCTTCATTATTAATGGAACATATTCAAAATTGTGAATGCGTCAAAATAGTCTCATATTTAAATAATTACTTTTTATAAATTGGGTCATATTTTAATCATTCCATCTTTAATCTTAAGAAAAAGGTCTAACATATTTACAATAATTGAAATATATTCCAAGGAAAAGTATGTGAACCTAAGTTAAATCGATAATTAACATTAGGGGAAAAATATTTCAAAGTTTCTTTTTTTCACCAAAACAAAGTTCCTTATATTTTAATATCAATAATGTCATATTGCTAGAGTAACGACAACTGATGGTAACAATTTCTCGTGGAATAATCGATTTGATTAAATTTCAATATTTCACGCTAAGTCGAAGATAACAAAAACACTCACAATTATAAAAGTAGTTTGTATCGCTTGTGTCCAGGCCCCGGGCAGTGGTACAGTTGGTCAGAGTGCCAGCTTATTAACACCAGTTCCTCTATGATGACCCAAATACTTTACTTCATCCCTTTTTAATTAAAATATATTTTGTATTCCTGGTCCTTTGGAAGCACCACTCTAAGATGATAAACATCACAAGAGGGAGCTACCTGTCTTTTGTTGCTTTAAATTGTTATTAGAGCCACTAGGGGGCACTAACATCTCGTATGCATATTTCTACCGCTAGAGTACACTACCTGCTCATATCTTCATTCATTTATCATTATCCTTTTGGACTCTTTGAGAGACAGCGTTGTAAATATTTGCAGATTAAAACGAGACCATTTTTTGGGTAAAATCTAACCAAATATCTACGAAATGAAAGCCATATTTTATTATGACGTCACAAGCCACAAACCCCTTGGTCTGATAGGTCACAAGCAATCTTGAAATAGTAATCCGGTGGCTTTATTCAGGGCAAAGATGGAGAATTTAAGCTGTGCGCAGAAAATAAGAACATTGAGAGGAGGTATTAACATGTTGTAAGCCTACAAGTATGGGGAAATCTGTCTCATCCCCGCCCAGCCTCCTCTCCCCGCCGCTCATCCCCGTGCTCTTAATGATAATTACTTCTCAGTGTGAAATGGATGTGGAAATGGGAAAACTAGTTTATGAGAAAGCTATCTTCTGCGCTAGTAAGTTAACTCGTCTATATTAAACTTAATCAATCCAAGCGAAGTACATGTATGTTAACGCTTTTAAAATGATCTCTACCCAAAAGCTAGTAATGGATGGTTATGGTTAACAAGAAAAATATTCCATTAAAGAATAGCTTGAGACTAACATTCTGTCGCCAACACCTTTGACCGCCAGGGGGCGTGGGCAAGCATTCTGGAAAGTTTAAGATGTGATTGGGTCTTTTCTTTTGATTCAGTTAAATTACTTAATCGGTTTACATTAAGGATCCAAATGATATAGTCTAAATATCAATAACCTGGGATTTATCTCATTGCCTAAAAAATGGAAAGTACAAAATATTTTGGCAAAACTTTCTCTTTCCAGGTGTGACCAAATCTAATAGAACTAGACTTAGTGCATGCATAAAATATGCGCACATGATTGCTGAGGGGGGAAATAGCAACTGCTTTATAGAATAAAACAATTTCCTTTGTTCAAAATGGATTTAAAAACCGACATAATAATAATTCCAGCCTTTTAAAACTAACTGTACCAACATATTAATATTTTCTTATCCATCCCTGTTAAAAAAAACCAAACATATTTCTCTTCTCTTTTGGGGGAATTCACAGATGTTTATCTCAGCTATTTGAACACTAAGGATCATATAAATAAATTACAACACATGGAAGCTGAAGTGTAAGTTAGTTACCTTTCCTATTATATATATGGAGATGGCACATGTTAAAGTAGGTGTGGGTGACATACCAAAATATATAGATAGACCCTCAGAGATTTAGTGTTGGAGATTTAGCTCGGTAACTGGACACATAGTTCTGATCACAAACACACACAAACTTTCATCATTTTCTTGTCCTTGGCCAAACACAATTTGTCATCTGCAAATTTAGCTATGCGCGGATCAATGGAGCGATGTCGTGTTTTGATTGATCTTAATGGCTGCGCAAAATCGCCTTAATACATTGATCGTGTAATAAGCGCGGATTATCGGCTCAGTTTTACTCCCGCGCCAAGTCCGTTTGGGGTTTGTCAGATTTCGCACAAACTTGAGCCCAATCCTGAGAGTAAATATGTCGGGTTCGTGTTGCCCTCCACCAAGACTAGCTGGTATGGCTTCTACACCTCAACACTTGAAATGTTTCAGATCATTGTCACTAACATTTTACATTTCCCTTAATGCCACTCTGCAAATACTAAATCTGGCAAATTCTCATTTTTTTAAACTCATTAAGCAGGCCATTATTTATCAGAATGTTGATTTAGATCACAGACTGATCCTGTAAAATACTGGATCTATTACTTTGTGTTTCCATTCCTACAAAAAAAACGTTTTAAAAAAACTTTGATTCAAGAGGAAAATATATCTTTATTTCGATCTAGGATCTCATTTTTGTCCTCGTTTGCAAGACACCCTTTTTCATTTTTATTTGATGACTTTTAGCATTAAAATGGCCTGTTTGTAAATCTGTCTGTAAGTTTACACATATGAGGTTCAGTAATTTAATTAGGGGTATTTTAATTTATTGGCTCGATTTATTTGCTTTATGTAACATCATATTCTTGGTAGGTGAGCTTGGTCTTTTTTCTGGTTTATCTGGTTTATATTATTTTACAAATCTTTTTACCCATATCCTAAAGGTTATACTGGCATATACTGGAAACACCTAATTTACCTTGAAATACCTAATTTCAAGAGAACTTCACGCTTCATGATAACCAAAATTTGACCGAAGAAGCATTAAAAAATACATTTTTCTACAGATATTGCAGTTATCCGATAGTACATCATAATTCTATTGCTTAAAATATCCACAGAAAAGTGTTTGAGAACGTTGGGCAGCGAGATACTCGGATGAAGGTTTCTTGGCTTATGTGATCTGACAAGTTTGCGGCTCTCGCGCAAGGCTCAGCGCCCAAGCCGGGATCGCAGACAAGGTCATCACGCCACGGTGGCCCACCAGAAAAGCCCGGGTTGACAGCCCACCAAAAGCCACTGACTTCCACATTCAGTCTCGGCCTGCTAAGAACAGAATTTCTTGTAGTCATTTATCGCTTTGTGATTATATTCAATGCGGATTTTTGTGCATGTTGTTGATTCTGTTTCCAAATTATTGCAGCGTGGGTGGGAGATAGGTGGCGGACGGCCGCTAGGTGGCGCCAGGGAGGAGCAGCCTCGCCCGAGAGGTCACCTGCCATAAGGAGGCCCTATCTGGAACCAAGAGAGTGGAAGTTTTACCTCACTTCGGCGACAAATCTGCTGATCTCATTAAGATGGTGGGGCCCTGATGTAATCTCATAAAAGGTAAGCGGTGCTTGAAGATAAAGAGAAGGCCTTTGATGATGCCGTCCCTCTGCCAGGAGATACAGGTGGTAGCCCTGCTCAGCGCTGCAATGCTCATATCATTTAAAATATATCGCAAGCAATTGTGTCAACCCATAGAGGAATTATTTAACTTGTGAAAATGAAATCGATTATAACAGGCTGATTGACGATCTCCATGTAGCTTTTTTTCTCCCACCGGAACTGTACACCTTTTACCGGAACCAGAACTGTACAACTGCTCTATATTAAATCATTAATATTAGAGATTGTCTGGGGCCAATACATGAAGCCTGACTCTTGATGAAATCTGCCTCTTCAGTCAAATGCGGTGATGCCCGGATGTAGGGTGAGGGATGCCAATTGGTTTTGCCGAATAAAGCTCAGCGTTATACATTACTCCGAGAGTAGACTTAAAGATATACATGTAGATGGGGCAATAGTGAGCTGAGGGGGTATATTTCCGTTATCAATATCCTCTCAAATCTATAAAAAGCACAGTATACGCTGTTATAAGAGACCTCTATTTTTTATAATATTTTCAAAACTTAATTTATTTTTTTGGCTCACTATAACAGCCATCTAATTTTGTTGAATAAAAAATAAAAGATAACTTGATTAGGCCAAGGAAATATAGAGTCTATTTCTCATTTTTTTTCTCACAAAAACTGGTCGGTCGGGAAATGCATTTTTGACACAACCATATTCATCAGAATGATATGTTTAATTGACAGGGGCTCAATGATACTAATATTTTTTTAAATATTTTCAGGGATCTTAGCTTCGCCTGGACGTTTTTTTCTTGATGATAATGTACCATTATTAAATAAGGATCACAACTTCACAAATAAATCAGACAAAATCCATTCATGCAAAACCCAATCATATTCCTCTTTCTACCAGTGTTTGTCTATTTGAACATAATTGTCTCAGAAAATTAGTTCACATTGCCAATAATTATGCATCACAATAGATTAACAATTTTAAGCTTGGTATGAAAAAGGTTTTCAAAGGATTCACCTCTTCCTCAGCCATATGATAATATTGATAATAAACTGATATGCAACTGTGACAATAATATATTTCAAATCAATGTGAAACAATACTTTTTTTTAAATCTGGGACTGATTTATAACTTGAGAATACAATCCTATTAATGTTATTGTGCTTAGGATTGGATTCTCAATAAACTTAAATGCAATTGATTCTTATATACAGCTATGCATAGACCCTTGCAAACACATAAGAACTGAGGATGTTTTTTGACGGAAAGAGAGTGCAAGTTTCTCACCTTTGGAGATGGGAAGAGAGTGTAGATTGTATTTGTCACGTTTGTAGATGGAATGAGAGTCCAAGTTGAATGTCTCCCCTAAATGTTATCAATTCACAATAGATACAGAATATGTTACTGCTCTATTGCAAAACAGTACAGATAAAAAAGACTAATTCATTAATGCGGTGAAAACCAGAGAGTATATGATATACATTGAAAACTGCTCCGTGATAAAATCATGTACAAGAAAAAAAATTCAGATAAAAACGAATTTGTATCCAATGTGAATTTAAAGATATTATTATGATAGTATTGAGTGGAAAGGGATAGGGTAGATTTATGACAAGATAATCTTAGATTCATCATAGGCCTTAGACTTTATTCACTTCGATCGCGAGTAATTTATTTTGATGGTTATGAGATTAACATAAACTGGTTATGAGATTGTCATTGATATTTAATCCAAAAAGAAATCTCTTTTTTCGCAGTTGTGTCAAATGAATATATAGCATTTATGAAATATCAATAGTTTTTATCTAGTTGAAAGAAAGATTGTTATTAGGCAAGATTCACACTTACATTACGTGTGAAGTGTTTTGGAATGTATGAAGGGTGTTAATTTATTTGAATTTAAATCATTTAAGAGCAAACATATATGGTGATACGTTTAGGAGAATTGAGACCAAATCACACGAGAATCATACCTTTGATGAATACAAGAATATCAATGCACGAAAATGTCTCAGCCAAATGTAGCTGTCAGAGGTAGCTGTCAGATATAGCTCTCAATTGTAGCTGTCAGTTGTAGCTGCCAGATGTAGCTCACAGATTAGGTACAGCTGAATGTGCGCTAATTTCTCATCGAGATTGAAGAGGGCGCTGCAAGACGTTTGCTTATGTAACTAAGATCGAGCGAGGAATCTTTTGAGCAGCACAGATTTGATAAATTACAGTACGGTTGATGATCAAAGTCAAGTGGGACCGTTCTGGAGACGTCCACCTGGTATTCTAAACTTTGTAAGGTATTATGTACCACATTCTGTAAGAGAAGAAAGGGGAGGAAATAAGCTAGTCACAGTTATAATAGAAGAAGGTATATGCTAAGACCTCATCTAATAGACTCTTAACCACTTCAAACAGTATCCAGCTGACAAACCCCTATGTAGAAAGTAGATTTATGCCAGTTAGAGCATTAGAGCAATTAAGAAAGAAAACAAACAGAACCTCTATTATCTCAGTCCTTGGTTTCCATAGAGTCCTGCAACTCTTTTTGGAACGCTGAAAAGGGGGTAAAATATTCTGCTTGTCCCACTGAACACAGGTGTTTGGGGGGTGTTGTTGGGTTAAGGGATCACACGTAACCGACCTACACCTTATGCGTATGTTGTTTATCTATGAGTTCTCCTCTTCCCAAGTGTCCCAAGTGGATAGAAATGCGCCGCTTATTCCCCGTGTTCCTCTGTCAGCTGTGTTTGAACCAGTCATTTAGGTACATAGACTTACCAGAAAATTAAAGTTTTAATTTAACAAAGAGCTACTGGAATCCCTATATAATATTAGCAAAAGGACTAGCAGAGGATCTTACCCTAATCCAACTACCATATGTCTATACTCATAGAGGGGCTTAATCCTATAAGATGCATATGTAATGTCCCGGATGAAGTCTGGTCTTTTCCTTATTTCAATATACACTTTATTATGTAGATTACCGTTACGTGGCTGATACGGAAATTGTTGATGAAACTGACAAAAGAGAGATACATCAAAGCGATGCACGGGTCGCCGACATTGCCCAAGCAATACTGCCCTTCCTAGGTAGAAATATGGGACAATGGCGGTGGGAAAGGGCTTCAACGGGTACCCGCACGGGCTATTAAAAATGTAAAGGCGAACTCAGATTACAATACAGATAATGTTGAAATTTGGACAAACATCCATTCATTATTTACTTTTATATAAAAAGCACTGTTTTTTTTCTAATGTCGATTTCTAAAAGAAACATTGGCTAAGCAGCGACCAGCAGAATTGCGAATTAAAATTATCTAAATCCAAACGAATTCAACAGTTTAAACAAATGATTTATGAAATATCAAGATGTCCATATTGGGGATATTTTGTGAGACTGCTGAATTATACCAGACGTGCCCTTCTAGACTCGTCCAGATAACCGCATTACTCTCTGAACTAAACAAGGGCTTACAGGAATTCAGTCTCCGAACAAACATCCCTAATTTCAGAGATATCTTTTAAACCACAGCATTTAATCTTCTTCTCTCTCTTTGTTATAGATAAGATCTCTATATCATATAAAGCCGCTCAGCACGAGGTAGCATCCAAACCATTTACGACTTTGCATTTACGACATTTATCCAAAATAGGCAACAAATGAGCATTTCTCACATCTTAGCTTTATTCTACGATCATAATTGGCAAAGTAACTTAGTGTTGGCGATTAACCTATCATAATGCAATCAGGACTTCTTAAAGGAGATAATTGCCTTCTAATTAGTTTGGGGAGTAACGAGAAAAATAAGAGTAAATATGAATATGTACTGTCGTATTTAAAGTCTTGTGTCTATAGGTGTGAGAAAACTGACTTCAAAGAGATGCGACAATAGCTCTTCAAAGTAACCAACGGAATGGGACTAAGTGCTTTTGTCAATGAGGAACACAAACAGGGAATTATTTTCTTTATTAGTCAAAGAATTTGCTATTGTGTTCGCATAATCTTTGTGGTTTATTCGCCTTAACTGCAACCAAAATATTTGAGTAAAAAGAACAGAGAAATGCTTTAAAAGATGAAATAAAGACTTGTGAAACTGTTTTGGGAGAGGCAAAAAAGCATCACGTTTAACACCTTTGAGCACAAAAACAACAACGATAAGGCCACATTGCAATTTGCCAGTAATTCACAAAAAACAGAGTGTTTTTTATTGCACATGAAAGAAGGAGGGATAAGATGGAAAACTCAATAACAAACAAGTTAAACATTTAGGAACGCACCTGTGCTCCAGGGAAACCCAAACTACATGAACAGATTTTATTTGTGAATATAGGTATATATCATATTGTTGTCCTATTGTCATCTCAAGCTTGTTCTCAACACGTGAAATATATATAAACATAAATATATATTTCATATATATTAGACTAAATATATACTTATTTATATATACATATATATTACATTTAAATATTTGTTTAATACATTATAAATAATGATAACATATATCATAACATAATATATGATAAGATTAGAGATTTGAATATTTTGCTAGTAAAAGTACTTCATCTTCAAACGCCCCCCTTGCCCACGTATTGACCACCAGGTGAAATGGATTAGGTGTGAGCTAATCACAAACACGGTGTAAATTTCACAGGCAGAGTGTGGGAAATCATTACATAAAACAAAACCAGTGGCCACAAGCGATTCACTGTTGAATAGCTCAGCATAAAGAGAAAGTCTTTACTGTTCATTTCGCCCCACTGGCCCAGTGACATTTCCGCAGAATCACCTAAACTCACTCCATTCACCGCAGCTTTTCATCTTAATTCGCTATTTTCATAGGGTTATTATGCGCTAATTTGTCAGTGAAAGCGACAGGCGAAAACTATGTCCTGTTATGCAGGTAGTTACGCAAGAGATTGGCAGTTTCCAAGCCAAAATGGCCAGCGAAATGTTTGCCCGGTTTGAGTAATAGTAAACAGGATTATAAGCATCAACGTGTAAATACAAGCCAACAAAGTGCGTTGAATCGAAGACTAATTCCTTTGACACTCACGCTTTTTCCCTGGACCATTTGAATATTTGTCTGGGTATCATGACTGTCAACTTGGTGTGCGATACTGGTTGGTTGTGAGATACAATTCATTATTAGTTTATTAGCCCCCCCCCCCTCTACCCAATAATAACGTCTCAGAACTCTTATATGTCACGTGTTAAAATTTGAGTATTTCAACAGTGATTGTCTGTTGGGGCTTGGCTAACTTGGTAAAGTGTTTGTCACCCATGCTTAAGGTCCGGAGTTCGTGCTTCGGTCATACTGCATGGTTGATTTTTGTTTATTTTTTTTTGTTTAATTGGGGTTTTTGCATCACTTTCAACATTATTTCAGTCATTTCGTGATGAGACCTACTTGAAGCAGATATAGTGCTACCTCACTGAATTGTCATGTCGCAGGTCATTGACATGACAATCTACCCAGTCACAGATTTATAAGGACAATATATTTACCCTTTAGGTTCGGGCCTCAGCTCATGTGTGAAATTTTATCATTAATTCAATCTCGGCATGGCCGGGGATCGAACCCACGACCTTTGGATCACCACAGAGGAACTGGTGCTATAATCAACTGCGCCACGACCCGTGCTGCCCTCTGCATGATTGAGAAATCTGCTCCTCACTAATCATCGGTAAGAATCGTTAATACATGCAAGAAAATATATAAAACAATCAAAATATATAAAACAATCAAACCTACCAAGAAGGACTGTCATCAAGGGCTGCTAACTCCTAAGCTAGTTCTACTAACTTTAAAGCTAATCCTGCAAACTATTTATTCATGCTATTAATTACATTTGAGTGAAAAATTAAATCTGCATTTTGCTAACTATTAATTGATTTTTGAAGAAAAGACAAAATCTTCACATGCCAGAGGTATCACGTGAGATTGTTATCGTCTAAAATTGATACGCTAGTTGATTTTATCTTTGAAAAATAATCTCCAAATGAAGGGAATTGGGACAAATTTGTTAATTTTGACAATACCTCTGGCTTCATCAAGGGTTCAACTGTGTTGAGATCAATTATAATTCACATAATGAGAATATGAAAATGACGCTTTTTTGTTCATTTTTTTCAATTTTGTCAGATTCCCTTGTCCCTTTCATCAAGATTAAAAGCTGCTGATCCGTTAACCATGGAGACAAGATAAAATGAGACAATAGATGGGCTCATCCCCGACTCATCTTTTGCTCAAATATGATTACAGCCCAGGTATCTGCCTGTCAGAACTTATTGAAACCAACCAAAGCCTCTTACCGCCCAAGGCAACTACCTTTTACTCAAATCATCTTTTACAGGTGTTATGAGAACATAAAATGATTAATTTATTCCATCTAACTCTGCCAAAACCTAAGTTTTAAAGACAGTGTAATATGAAAACGTATGTTATATTGCCCTTATAACAAACATCGTCCTCATTTTTTAATCTTTAATGTCCTTTTAGAATCACATACGCACGTCTATTACAAAAAAACATCTGCTTTTGCCAATCACGTGATAACAACCTCTTTCATTGCATTGTGGGAGAGACATTATCTGAAACCATTTAAATTTAATTCGGCTGAGACCCCCAAACAAAATGGCCAATCCCTTTAATAATTGACTTTAGCCCGGGGAGGTAGCCAGTATTTACACGAGTTATTTAGGGCTGCAGAAATTGACAAGCATTCTTGTGTCAGTTGCAGGTGTGAGGGTGACATCATAGCATTTACATTGCCATCAAGGCGAAATAGACACATTTACTCTGTCATCAATGGCAGACAGGAAATGACAAAATAGTGCCCATCTCACACTACTACCCATCTCACACTGTTTGTTCAATTAGCTAGATTTATATAGGAACTGAAAGGAAATCATCATCTAATAATGAGTGTAGATACATAGAGAGTGCATATACGGCACGAAAGTCAATACCTATTGCTCAATACAGCAAACTCCATTTAGATTTAGTTTTCATTGTAATATATTTTGTTAAACTATACAGATCTATCTCAGATTAAAAATAAGTGTGGACCGTATTTAGACTTTTTTCTGTTCATATTTTTTTTAAAAGACAGAGAGAGAAATAGAGAGGGAGAGAATGGTGATGTTAATGAATGATAATTGTGTTTTTAATGAACAGTTGCAATTAGGATCAAGTAATTTTAAGGAAATCAGAAAATAAAATATCTATTTAATCCAGTGTACTTCCAGGATTATATGATAATTCAAGAAGATTCGATAAAATGTAATCTTAAGTGCAAAAAGATCGAATTTGTCTAAATAAAAAAGATAACAACAATGTATATTTGCTCTCATATATAAATACACTGGTAGATTTCCTTTGAAAATGACATTAAGAAATCCGATTGCACTTGGACCTTGCATTACACAGTCGACCTGTTTTTTTTAACTTTTATTTTCATTCACTTTTTCTTATCTTCTTGGAATCTGGAAAGCCATCCACGCTTCTTTGAGTCTTAATATGCAAACAAATGGAAGAAAAGGAAAAACCAAGATGTGTTGATTTGGAGACCAAATATATTTCTCACAGGTTCCTAATCCCTTTCTTGTAATAGTTGAAACTTACACAAAATCCACTTGTCTGTTTTGTCATCGCTAATGGATTTTAAAGGAACTCCATTTTGTTGAATATAAACTGGTTTAGTTTTGTAACAAAGACCTTAAGAGGATTTACCATGGTCCAAATGGCTAATTCTAGTGTAATGAACAAAAATAACATAAAAATGGCCATCCAAAAAGTCCTATTCATACATAACAAATATAAACGTTTACAAATTTACAAGGAAATACATAATTATGATTCAGTCAAATACTATAGTATTGGCAAAATATTTGCCATATACGATAACCTTATTACAAATATATTCATCAATACAAGTAACGCCTAATTCACTGCAGTATTTGATTTCCTGAATTGCTCATGATTTACTAAAACCTGTATTCACAAATAACCACCTGTTTCCTCACTCTCACCGACGCCATCTTTTCATCGATGATACCATAAAATAGCTTCCATAATTAATGTTAACATACAATTTGTCTAGAAATGTTTAGAAATGTTATCAGAAGCGTCGCTTCGTATGGTCTCCTCCCCATCAAGCAACCCCCATAAGGGCCTTATATAGGGTGAAATCTAGAATCTGCCTCCTGGTCAAACCATGCTTGGCCAAAGGGCTACAATTTTGTTATTTTGACCTGTGTCAAGGTCAAGGTCGTCTGAAGGTCACCGTGTGACCCTTTAAGAAGGTATTTTGATATCGAAAGTGGTAATTATTATCGAGTGATGCCTCATAGTGTCTAAATCTGGTGTTAACTCATCTTCGAAATATATATATATATATATATATTTGAGGACAGGTCACATCAGTATCTAATGGCATTTATCTATGCATTGAGTGCACGTGTATAGGAATATCTGAAGGACAAATCATTAAGATCTTTTTGCGAATGCCACCAAAGGTTAGCCTCTCAAGGTCAGATACAATCAACACCCGAAGGTCATTCAAATCTGACCTATATTGCGGTCACTTTCATATCTGAAATCCCAAGATCATCAACATCTTCCATCTCAATGTCATCTGACAAGGGCAAATATATATGGCTTAGCCATATCTATAATCCCAAGGTCATCTATATACAGCATTAGAAGGGCATTTACACCTTGCATGTGAAGGTTAATTTCATGTAAAGGTCGTCCACATTTACTATCTGAAGTGCAAATAAGTATGGCTTATTAGTGTATAACCACATCTATAATCCCAAGGTCATCTATATATATATATATAGCATTAGAAGGGTACACACTCCTTACATTTAAAAGGCCACTTTTATCTAAAATCTTTACCTTGTAGCTGGAGTTTATAAACTTTACAACTGTACAAAATAATCTTTCATTGAATAATTATATCCAAGTTGTACATTTTCCCGCTTAAAATATTCAAAAATACAATTACACACAAATTTATAGACGAATTATATTTAAATAACGGTGTAATATTTGAACGTACATATTTTAAAAGGACACAGAAAGATATATTTCCAAAACTTCAATCGCAATGTGATCTTATCAAATGAGATATGTTCAATATTCAGTAAAACGTTAATGAAAATATTCTGAAAACTTTAAAGATTCATAGGGAATAGAAGAGACCCATTGAGAACCAATCACAAGTGTATAACATTTATCATCCATGGTTGACTATTATCGCAGGTCAGTCTATCTTCAATACACAGTAATATCTGGAAATGTGCCATTCCTATTGATCAATAAAAAATGAAATGATATAAATGTCACTTCTCTCTCTGGTCACATCTCCTTTATTACAAACTTGCACAAAACATCAAAAAGTTCCGTAAAGATATGAAAGTTTAAGGAATATAATATTCCCGAATCTCGGCACGATAAGAGCACATGAAAGGGCGCCTCCGATTAAATATTAATCAGGCAAAGTGGACTCCAAACTGGTGTTATAAGGGGAGGTTGAATACATCTGCTGGGCTTATGCTAGGCCACAGAGCTCTGCCTCTTTCATTAATCTATCTAAATGTATATACATATTCATATTCCTCAATTCCTCAATATATATATAACATATTCATATTCCTCAATTCCTCAATATATATATAATATTTAAATCTATATGAATATATATTTGCATGTGCAAGATATATATATATATATATATATATATATATATATATATATATATATATATATATATATATATATATATATATATATATCTTGCACATGCAAATATATATTCATATAGATTTAAATATATTTACATATATATTACAAACTTGCAAACTTGCAAATTTACATATATATATATATATATATATATATATATATATATATATATATATATAATATGTTATATATTTCACCACACTCTTTTTACACATAATTGATTGTGTGTGGTTTCTCCACTGTATGTTATCGCGATGTTCATATGGAGCGGTTATCACGAGGAACTCTTTTATAAAGCCTCACCCACAATGTATGGCGTTAAATTATGATGTTATCTCCTGTATTCATTGATGTATATTTTACAGCAACATACAAGACAATCTGTCTCGGTTCGCCTCGCAGGGTCAGACAACGATTTAAAAGAAATACTCAAATGGGTAAAGACAAAAAGCTTGGGGGTTAAAAGCAATACAAACGCATTGTATGTTGACGGAAAAATTATGCATTGGATAATTATTCATTGATGTATATCTGCGGTTCTCATCCATGGCTGAATTGTTTGGGTATGCATTTAAGGACAGCACAGTGTGTCAAAAAGAAATCACAAAAGCTATACAGATTCTTAAATTGACATTAAAATGATTTTAAAAATGAATAACAATCCATGTATATGCCATTAAAGTTGAGAATTCTGATATATGAGAAGCACGATGATATTTGGGATATCCTGGCCGAAGAACGTTGCAAAAGGTAGAAGTTGAATATCGCACAATAAGGTGCTAGATGCACAGAATAAGAAGGTATATACCAAAACGTGGAGGCAGGCAAATTAGAGGAACTGGGGCTTATAGGCTGGCGTTCTGACCAACCGTGCCACGGCCGTGACCATCACACATGTTGTCAAATCGGATAGAATTCAAAAGACACATATCATACCATTCATCTTTACCGATCTGATAAGTGTGACCCACAAGACACATGTTACATCACTCATCTTGACAAATTTTATAAGACCCACAAAACACATGTTACATGACACATCTTGACCAATTTTATAGGACCCACAAAACACATGTTACATGACACATCTTGACCAATTTTATAGGACCTACAAGACACATGTTACATCTCTCATCTTGACCAATCTCATTGGACCCACAAGACACATGTTACATCACTCATCTTGACCAATCTCATAGGACCCACAAGACACATGTTACATCACTCATCTTGACCAATCTCATAGGACCCATAAAACACATGTTACATCACTCATCTTGACCAATCTTATAGGACCCACAAGACACATGTTGCATCACTCATCTTGACCGATCTCATAGGACCCATAAGACACATGTTACATCACTCATCTTGACCAATCTCATAGGACCCACAAGACACATGTTACATCACTCATCTTGACCGATCTCATAGGACCCACAAGACACATGTTACATCACTCATCTTGACCGATCTCATAGGACCCACAAGACACATGTTACATCACTCATCTTGACCAATCTTATAGGACCCATAAGACACATGTTGCATCACTCATCTTGACCGATCTCATAGGACCCATAAGACACATGTTACATCACTCATCTTGACCAATCTCATAGGACCCACAAGACACATGTTACATCACTCATCTTGACCGATCTCATAGGACCCACAAGACACATGTTACATCACTCATCTTGACCGATCTCATAGGACCCACAAGACACATGTTGCATCACTCATCTTGTCACTATTTATTCACTATTTATTTCGTCACTCTTCTTACCATAAGACTCGCGAACACGCATTTCAGATCAATCAATTTGTCAATTTTTATAGTACTCAATATGCACGTATATCTCGACGCAACTAACTTCACCACTCTTGTCACAGATTACATATGTTTATTCTCCAAAACACTAGTAGTCTCAGGGGGAAAAACATTGTGGATCACATAAAAATTAATCATATCAGATACTTTTCAATAATCATTTGATGATAAATAAAAGACCTGTATATATTATAAAGACCTGTTTATATCTATTATATCCAAGAAGAAGAAAGGAGTCTAGTTTTATCAGATAACGTGTTTTAGAGAAAGCAAATATGTGTCTTATGACTTCTATGAGATTTGACAAGAGAAAATGGTAGGTATGCCGCGACACATCAAGAGCGACTTGTCATGAGTCGACTGGGCGCATCCGACTTTACGGATATGGCAGTCCGGATTAGGTGCCTCGTCTCCATCTCTGTCGCAAATCTTACACGAGATTAAGGCGGATTACGGCGGGTAGCAGCAGGTCGACCCTGCTAATGTCCAGATTAGGACTTAACTTAGAGACAAGAGCGAGGCTAGGCTGTTGAGATCCATTAGAGAAATGCGGGGTGGTTTGAAAACGCGCCGTCTCAGCGGCTCTTCTTAGGGGCCCGGCAGTGTCACTCGCATCTGCTTAATGCTCTGATACTCTTTCAAGGCTAAAACTCTTGCTCCGTTAATCCTCGCACTGCGCTGTTTATCTCTCAATCCGGGACTTACCATGCCCCGCGCCTTGCACCTCACTCCATTTACCTAACCAGGTGGGCGTGGCCGTGAGGTGGCGCTGCCTTCTGCCTGTTCAAGGCCTCTCATTGGTCTGCAGCCTTGACCACGTGTTTTGAGGATTTAGTTTTGGTGGCAAATAATCATAATTGGCCAGCGCATATGGGGATTACTCCCTTTTCTTAATGGACCCGGTACTGCTTAATTTCATTAAAACGCAATTAACCATCCCTGCGACAAAAGGTCTCCTTGCCAAGCTTTTGATTCACTGGTCCCTGAAAGTTTGTTTGCTGATTTACTTAACGACTGAAAGGACACAGGTATCTGTTTAGAGAGAGAAACAATTGATAAGTACTCGGTGTGTGTCGTGAGTAAATACGTGACAAATGCCTGTGTGAAGGTTGCACCATTGACACTTGGGGCCTCCAGGACCGTACAAAAGTGGTGAGACACGGCAGGTTGAATTCAGAACTCTCTGCACCGTCACACAGTATACACCACACACACATATATATATATTACACTCAAATATTCTGGCTCAGGAGACAAAACCACCCTTACCAGGACTACTTGCACGCCGGAGAGAAATAAAAGGGCAGACAGAAAATATTCTATTGCTTTACACCTGGACTGTGTTGTTTGACGTGATAGTGGGAAACCATCCCGTGCACTGCCCATCTTGGTTATAACAGCACGCTGGAGTCAGCCTCACCGCCGACGATCCTCGCAGCCCGCAGAATGGCTCTCCCGCCACCCGTCACCTTGCCTCACCTGCCGTACTACTATCCGGCCACCCCGGACCAGCTGAAGGCGTGCACGGCCAGTATGATGGCGGCTCACGGCCCGTCCTCTCTGTTCACCATTGACAGCATCTTGGCACCGCGGTCTCCGCATTCTTTTCTTCCGCAGAGACCCACGCCGACCGCCGCCGCTGCCTACTTCCCCTACCACCCAGCGCTCTCCCATACACCGCACGACTTCCTCGGTAAGTCTTTTTTTTCTCACTTATTCTTCCAGTTAATTCAAATGCTTTTTACACGCCAGTATTATATGGTAGTTTTAAAAATTATATGTATGCCAAATGCACCAAAAGAAATGTATGCAGTGATGAAGTGAGGTAAAATATAAACATTTAAAAGATGCTCTCGTTTCACTTTTTCAACTCACATAAGTTGACGCTTACAATATAATACAACTTTGCATATCTCGATTTGTTAATCTTAAACGCTTGAATCTAAAACACAGGTATCTAATACATAGGTATCTAAAACATAGGTATCTATTACATAGGTATCTATTACATAGGTATCTATTACATAGGTATCTGAAACATAGGTATCTAAAACATAGGTATCTAAAACATAGGTATCTAATACACAGGCATCTAATACATAGGTATCTAAAGCATAGGTATCTAATACATAGGCATCTAATACATAGGTACCTATTACATTGTTATCTAAAACATACGTATCTAATACATAGGTATCTATTTCAGTGTTATCTAAAACATAGGTATCTTTAATACAAAGCTGTTATGGTATTGCATGAATAAGAATTATGTTGTTTTAATGGAGTTGTCAGTTGTTGCTGAATTCATTACAACTATTTTTTTAACTTTGACATTTTCACAATCGTTATTTGAAATATATGTGATAATATTTTGAAAGTATATATACACTTATTTGAAGTGTTTACTGCTTCCTCTGAGATAACTGATCTCATTGGTATCTTCTGTCTGTAGATGACAAAATGATCAGCTATTAAACAAATACATATCATTATCCCGAATCGATAGAAATGTCCATTTTCTTACAACAGACGGAATGAGAAGAAATTATTAAACTGTATCAAGATAAATGATTTACTGTTACCATCCCTTATGAATCTGTTCGTGCTGTGATGGTTCACACGTCCTGAAGCTCAGTCAAGATAAATGATAGAATATGAATGTTAATCAAAATGTACTCAAGTTTCTGCCTTTGACGTACAGTTTAATTGTTTTTTTCATTGAAAAATGAAAAAAATCCATCGAGAATAACTCCTTAAATGTGTTAATTTGTTATATTGATGTCAATGTTGGTTCTTGATCACGTATAGTAAAAAAAACCTTGAGATAATTCTTGTTACAAAGTAGAAATATCCATACAAATCTGTTTCTGAGAAGTCCCGATTATGCGTCTTGTTTGATTTGAGATCAGGGTTTTTTTTATCTGTGTGTCGATTTCTGGACAAATAAGACGCATTAAAGGCTTCGAGATATGAAATTCTAGCTCACACATTCTGATGATGAAGTCTTACAAGGTGGCCAACCAGTCCAGAAAGCGATAAAATGTGCAAATTATCAGCCAGGTTTCCACGTAGAGAAACACGTCTTAGCGGTTTAAGGTGGTTAGTTTCTTGGTATTCACATCTGCGGTTAGAAATAGATGCAGTAGTGTTCATTTCCAAAATCCTTTAAGTTGTGAGAGGAAGATACCATAGAAGGTGAGCAATCCACAAACTAATCTCAAAATGACTGAGAACCATAATTGTCATCAAATGAACGGCGCAAAATTCCCTCATTTTTCTCATCACAGCTGAAGCCGCAAAAAACACCATCCAATTTAGGCAACACACTCGCAAATCGCCTTCACCCGAGGCTGTAAGGAATTTCTTTACCTTTTACAACAAGCACTGTTCATTTTACATGTCGATTTCATGGATGGCTTCAATTCAAGTTCATGTCTCAAAAACATCTCGCTGTTTATTTTCTCATTTTAAAATTGACGCATTCAGTTGGTTTAAGAGATTCCCAAAGAAGGTCCCACCCCCTTAAATTGTTTATTTTTCTAGCAATATCCCATAATGATTGAAATATTTCAGTGTCAAAACCAGTAGTTAAGCCTTAAACGAGGAGAACTTACATAAATAAGGGTTTGGTCGCAATTTCTCCATGGGTCGTGCCTCAGAGAAATAGACAAGATTGAAATTACCACGCAGAGGTTAACGTAGGGGAGGAACTTGCTGAAAATTCCGTCATCTTTTCTCTTATTATATGGGGTGAGGTGGAACAATAAGATTGTTGGTATGTGTTATACCGGGAGGATCATGGGCAACAATCAGTCCCCAAATACACAAAACTAGCTACAAATATTCTGTGATCAACATAACTTACTATTGTGAACTTCAAAAATGTCCTGAAAATCAACAAAATGGTGATATGTTTACACCCCAAACTCATCCCTGCTCAAAAGCTTTGATTCATTAAAAAAAAAATCTCTTTAACATAAAGCATGCAATGCAAATACAACTTTTTGATAAACGCTTATGTCTATCATCAATATAAGCTTGTATTCAAAGCAAAGAAATGCTGAGGTTTGAAGAGATCTGGAAGTTTGAAACAGTTGTGGGGAAAGCATTTGTAGAGCATTTTTCTTGGTCCTATTTAATGGAGGCTGACATGCCCTTTTCTCTGCTCAATTATAGTATCGCCTAAACTACCCACTCCCTGTATTTTCACGAGTCACTAAGTTGCCCATAGAGACGACTGCCACAGATAGCCCCCAGCATTCAGGCAGTTCAAGAAGTTAAGAGACATGTTTTGTAGTGTCTTCTTTGCGTTTATAACATGAATTATAGACACCTGCAAGAATTTAAACATCCATTTTCTGCTTGAACATTTTGTTAATGCTTATTCTAAAATATGGCAGAGAGAAAATATTATCTACAGCTTGGTGAATAAAATCATGGAATTCATAGAAAACTTCTATTTCATCCATGATAGGCTATCCCTATATATCAGAATCGTTCAGTAAGTATTTTGCTATCAAAATTAATTGGACGCATTAGTGAAAATCGGCACCAGTGTGTTCTAATTTAATTATGACAAAAACAAAGTCTTTATTGACAAACTAATTTGTGCCTTTGTGTTAACTTGTAAAGTGTTATTGCATTTAGTGTCATCGGTTAAGGAGGGCGCAGAACAATGCTTGTGTAAACTGGGGACACACATACGTGCAATGTTTGCCGCCCTTCACAATAGGGCACCTGGCTTGTACCATTTATGACCTCTCCGCCAATTACAAGTCGGCTTTCGTAGATAAGGACCTCGGATACAAACCAATCTTTCCATTTTGTTGGCGATAAAAAAACCTTATTAACTTTTTAGCCACAATTATCAGATATCTGTTGAGGGCTGGTCTTAGCACCCTCCTATTGAAACTAACACGAAATCTGCCCGAAATGAACACAGGTTTTACAAGCTTGTAAATTGCTCCTGGTGTCGAGGAGCCGGAATCTTAAGAACTCTCTTTGCTTGCTTAAACGACAGAGCACAATGCAATTATGGAAAATTAGACAGAATTTAGGCGACTATCTTATGTGACCATCAGATGGTATGTCACAAAGTCTGCGGATACATACCACATCAGCCACTGACAAACCATAATTGCTACCCAAAGCTGATCCCAAACACGATAGCGCATATGCTGTCAAATATTCTACAGGGAAAAACGTGTAGAGATGAAAAAAACCTTTTCACCATAAACTATTGAAAAAACTGAATTACTGGATAAAGAAGAATGGAAACTTATGAAAATCTGTCTTTAAACAACATAAAACGGCAAAAAAACGTCCAAATTTGAGACAATTTACACTGTTTCTAGATAATAGATTTGGTTCTTTTCAATGCTTTGATAATCAAATAAATGCCTCAGTAGGCCCCTTCTATAGTTTAGAATTATAACAAGGTAGTCAAGCCTTGATGTGATAGTTTATCATCAAAGTGAGGTGGCATTTGTATATGGAGCTGAGTAGGTACAAAGCTGAGCGTAGCAGATGCCCGTCACACCGCTTTGCTCATATCACATTTTGACAACCATGTCATCAGCGCTGAAATAACATAAATGGTACATATGAATTCCAATGCACATTTCATAAACATTTAAGCCATTAAGGAGGAATATTTTGTTTATTTTGCAATGTGCAACGAGTTGGGGGGAAATTTGGCAAGGGTTCAGAAGGAATTTTGAATTTCTAGGAAGAGAAAAAGTCCCTATCGACACTACCAGGCATTGAACCCACTCAAAAGGTCAAAATAAACTTTGTCATCAAACGTTTACAAACATTTTGGTCCCTTCAAACCATCTTACATACTTAACCCCATATTCAGTGACCATGGTAAGCAGATATTAGCAATTTTAGGAAAAAATAAAGGAAAAAATGAAAGAAAAGATGAAACATAAACAAATAAAGGAAAAAATGAAAGAAAAGATGAAACATAAACACAGCAGCATCTGCCCTCTTAGCGGTTGTGATAATCACCTCACAACCATATTGTGGAGTCTTGTTTCCTGAATAATGCCATCATATTACATGCCTATTACATCAGGTGCAATATAACCTATTCCATCACCACCTTTGTATCATTAGGCAAGCATATTGATATGATTCTCTCTGAGGTTGTAGGGAGGGTAATGATGTTTAATGTTCCGGTGCAAGATCATTCATATGATATGACCACATCACATAGACTTTATCTTGCTTGCACCGAAACATAAAATAAAAGATAAAACTAAAAAAAAGTCCAACCATGACCAAATATCAGTGGTATTGCAGTCTTGATATTATTAATGTTCATTTCATAATCAATGTGATATGGGCATTTTTATCAGTGTTTAATTTGCAGGAGATCATTAAATGAAATATGCAATATAATTTATATTTATTGGTGATGTCACGGTATGTATATTTGTGCTTATATGCAGTTTCTTTTTTTTCTTACAGCGGCCGCGTACCAGCCGTTCCCCACGTTCATGGCCGCGGACCTGATGCGGGCCGGCCATAAGCGCAAGCGTCGGCACAGGACAATATTCACAGAAGAACAATTGGAGGCCCTTGAAGCCACCTTCCACAAGACACACTACCCAGACGTACTTCTCCGCGAAGAACTGGCCATGAAGGTCGACCTCAAGGAAGAAAGAGTTGAGGTCAGTTGATAAACTTTGGGGATTTTATTTGGAACTTGCCATTAAGAAGTGAACAAAAGAAAGCTGGCGGATGCGGCTGGAGTGCCGCCAGCCTAAATTGCCCTCTTTACAATTCCCGGTCATTTTTTCGTTGAGGGTAACAATGGAGAACGACCATTCCCACAAATTAAACTCGATTACGGATCCAATTTGATTGTTATTTCGGAATAACTTACTGTTATTTAACCCGGCAGGTCAGGATGACGCCTGTCTTAATGTATTTTTTAAAGATAGCGACATACATGCGTTCTGAGCGTGTCAAAAGGTCCATGCGTTCTGTTTACATATGACATTCTTTAGTATTTTTATTCATCTTTGTTGTTTGAGAGAAGTCCTAACTCATTAGAAAAGGAATAGAAATAGGGTCTTAGGAAAGGAAGAAAAAATATTTTAGTTTTTCTATTTTTCACAACAATATCATCCCATAACATTCATGACCAATATCAGTACGTTTAAAATATTAACATTACATTTGAAATGTGTGGGCCAAACCAAAAGGAGAATCAGATAGAATGCATAGAAAAGAAACTTGACCATAGTAGTTTCCAACAACAGAAAAGAGTGATGTTGGCTACCTTAGACAATTTGGTTTTTTGTCTGTGGCAGACATCGTTGCTGTTATAGGGCCCATTTTGTGCGACGATGCCTGCCGATATGACAGATAAAAAGGTCTGATTGCTCCAGGGCTGAAACAAGAGAATAGGCACAAAACCCACAAAACTTGAGCTTTATCCACCAAATCAACGGCTAAGATGGGTTAGTGAGACGTAAATGCGATAGGAAGCTATGAGTAGAGAAGCGGGGAGAGACAAGAGTAGCCATAAAAGTGAGAGTCCTCACGGGGAGCCCTCACGGGAAATACCTTACTTGCTTGTCTGACTTCATGCACTTCTGTCCTATGAATAAAAAGTGACCACTAAAACACTAGAACCATCCATTTAGTAGTTAGTGAGTTTCGCTGTCAAGAGTGTCCAATATTTAATTTTTTGTGTATCTGAACACGCCGGAGCTTGGAGCATGCCGTATCTATCCTTGTACCTGGATATACTGTGTCAATGTATATCGATGTACCTGGATACGCCAGAGTTTGATTAGAACATATGATATGTGTCAATGAACCTGGATAAGCTAGAGTTTTGATTAACACTTTTGGGGTATATTTCATTAAACCTTGATTCGCCAGGGCTTTGATAATAAGAACATAAGATATGTTTTCAATGCACCTGGATACGCTATTATTTGGAGAAGAACATATGGCATGTGTTATTGCACCTGGATACGCTAGGGCTTAGGCTGGAGATGGAGCTGTTTCCAGTCTGCCTCACATCGTTTTGTGACCCCATTGTTGGCGGTATGGCGGGAGATTAGAGGTCCGGGGCCAGTATTGAATCTGGTCCCGAACCGCTTCAGGCTAGGAAGCGACACAGGCTAAAAACTAACCATCTCTTCTGCTACGCAGGCAAAGCCAGGCCTGCGTGTGTGCACAAGAGATTTAGCTGAGTTAAGAAAGAGTTTAAGAGACAGAGTTCTACTGATCCGGGGGAGTTAACACCAAGCCCCATCTCTGATCCCCAAGTTTTGCGTCTTTAGTTGGGTTAATTCGATTGGATTGTTGTTAGACAATCGCCCGTGTGAAATATGAAGTATGTGTTCAGATCTCATAATACGCAAGATTAGGTTCACAGGAGGATTTCCGAGGAGAGGCTTCGGCCCGGCCTTTGTGGTGCCACCCCGGGAGATAGTTGGGGGGAGTCGGCGAGCGCCGGCGGCGGCCAACATTGCCCCGGCTCCCACGGCTCCGTACACCGCCCATTCTTCTCCACTGACCATGTATAAACTCACGGCAAGGTATTTGAGACGGTGATCTGCTTGCTAAAATACCTTGCTCATTTCACTTGCAAGGAAATTAAGAGTGCAATATCCCCCTAAGGAGGAAGCAAAGTTGTGGTGCATCTCTCAGTGGCATGCAATTCCGTATATTGATTACCGGTACCTTCTGGCAGCCTTCTCTGCGATGACAACTTCGTCAAATTATCAACTGACCTAAGGTTGGGAAATATAAAACGATCTTATAGAAAAAATACGCTTGGAATATTTATTTCAATACAGGTTAAATTGATGATAGCCAAGCAATTGGCATATTTTCACATTGGTTGTCACCTGAAACGCGCACAAGAAATTCCCCTATATTTGCGAACACAAAAGCCCTTCACGTGCACAAATACTTTGATATTTATT
This sequence comes from Amphiduros pacificus, assembly GCA_949316495.1. Taxonomy (NCBI): domain Eukaryota; kingdom Metazoa; phylum Annelida; class Polychaeta; order Phyllodocida; family Hesionidae; genus Amphiduros; species Amphiduros pacificus. The sequence continues at coordinate 31,703,918 of OX439005.1, read as the reverse complement.
CCTATTAATAATTCATGCACCATTTACTGGATTTCGTTTATATAAGCCTTTAAGACTATTGAATATCGTAAAAACGTTGTTTTCTTAGTACATAGCATTGGACACAACACATTGTGGTCAAAACAAGGAAATCTGCATTATGTCTATTTCTCGATGTAGATTTACTTGGACTCATTCTGAGGCCATTGTTTAAGGCTAATTTCACCTGAGGCTTCTCTGAAACTTTCATCAGGAACATGATAAATGCCCATACACACTCCTAACTGCCACATTGCAGTTAACGCATGTTTCTGTAATTAAGTCTGCTTTTGTTTGGCACGCACGTGATAAGCACCCCGTTTTCAAAGTAGCTTTTACTGTGATTACTTAAATGAAGAATCTACACTTTGATGTATGTGGTCTATGGAGTCCACGCTTGCTCTTCACATTACCACAAATATCAATTGCGTTTGACTGCGATCTCCTCACTGCGGCGGAGATTAGAAAATGTCCGCCGAGTGCGATTGACATAAGCTCAGGGTGAACTACCCGCCATCGCCATACAATTGTCACCTGTGTCCCGATGATTGCAAGTTTTCTTTTGGGCTCAAGCAAATAAACACAGTGACTTATTCTCTTGGTAATGATCAAAGTAAACGGATCATCCCCTCCCGCAATCTTTTTACAATTAAGAGCTTAGATACTTGTGGACAGAGTTTTATACCATCTTTTAGAACCCGTTAGTTGTTTAATGGATTATTTGTAGAACCCTCTCGAGTCTTTGTTTTACAACTTGGAATAACTGAGAGCTTAACCAGCATAGATCACACAGCTCTTTAGATCATTCACCCCAAAATACCTTCCCTTTTTACATCCAGATATGCAGAAAAAAACACCTCAGGCATATTATACTTAATCCCCTGACTAAATTTTTACATTTGGTATTATCCCATAAGCGACACAACAAATGCTTTACATAGAACATAGTCGGAAATTATATGTATGCTTCTTTGGCCGCGTCTTGTTTAAATTGCCTCGATCTGTGCACAATCACTATTGAAGATCTCATGATTTAGTGGGCAGAAAATGGCTCAGTCTTTTCAAATAGTAAGAATTAGAGTCGCTAGGATTTCATCTTTACTTTAAAGATAAGCTAATGTGATCATTATGTACTTCAGTCATATGTTATGGCCTTTAATCTTTGCTAGGTCTAGTTCCAAATCAAATCATTGTATAGTAGACTTTATTACATTTGGGTAGAAAATAAGTAATAGAGAATTGAAGTGGAAAGTTATTCAAATGTGCTATACAATCTTAGAATCCTGGCTGAATAGTAGTCCGTGTGAATAGTTCAAAGTGAAAATGTAAATGTATCACTAAACAATTAGAATATAGACATTACAACAGAGGAATTTTCAATTGAAATAAAATACCATGCACCAGTGCTAAAACGTATTCTGTCTTTTATATTTGCAGGTTTGGTTCAAAAATAGGAGAGCCAAATGGAGAAAACACAAGAGAGAGGAAGAGGCCAGGAAAAGAGCAACAGACGCTGGATCTGTAAGCGAGGCAAGCAAAACCGAGCAGACGACACAAGACACAGACGAGTCCGGCGTCCAGGAAGACGAAATATCTGTCACGGACGATGAGGATGAAATAGACAATAAAAATCACGTGATCAGACCCACCACTTCCGGACATTCAAGCCACGTGGACGCAAATCACGTGAGCACTGATGAAGAACTCTCAGATTCTGACGTAGATACTTCGTCTGATCACGCGATGCCAAATAAAATGTCACCTTCTAAACACCATATCGGAAATTACATTCTAAATTCTCAAAGTGACATTAGTGCTAAATCCCAGGATTCCAAACCTTAGCTCCAAATCAACACAAACAAACAGACCAAATTGGTTTAAAATTGGATAGAAAAGAAAACGTTTAATATAATGACAGTTTATAGACATGTTTTCTTGCCTATATGGTTGCCTAGGTATATTTACTGACATTTTGCATGTATTAGCTGTGGTAGTTCAAATATAAAATGTTTCAATTTCATCATCTTCTATTTAATGTCAAACATTTCATTATGTATCATTTCATTTGTATCATTTAACGTTCGTCAAACGAATATCATAAATACATCAATAAATATTGTTATGACGTGTAATTGCAATTAAGAATGCTTAAGATAAGATTAATAGTCATCTTGAAATTTTGTTTTGTCGTATCAGATTCCAGTCTTTTCTTCACAAGATTTCATGATATAGTTGAACAATTTAGATGATTTAATGTACAATATATTACTTTATTGTTGGTTGTACTTTGTTTTCAAATAATCAATTAAAAATATGAAAATATACAGCTTGTGACGTTATTTGGCACAAAACTTTTTACATGGCCGATGAATTAACATTTGATAATGTCCCATTAGTACGTATATACTATAATTTGCTGTACCAGAATATGCGATGTTATAATTCTCCGATAATTAGCCAAGGTATCTTGGTGATATAGTGAATGATAAAATCTGATAATCAGCTATGTCCTTATCGTGCGATAATCAACTGTGTCCTTTTTGTGTGATTATAGGCTAAGCCCCTTTTGTTAGATGGCGAACTGAATCCCAATTGGTTGATTATCATTTTATCCTATCCACTAGAGCTATGTTCTTATTCTACCAACATGGGCTATGTCCTAATTCTACCAATATGGATTATGTCCTAGTTCTACCAGCATGAGTTATGTCCTAGTTCTACCAGCATGAGCTATGTCCTAGTTCTACCAGCATGAGCTATGTCCCAATTCTACCAGCATGAGCTATGTCCTAATTCTACCAGCATGAGCTATGTCCTTATTCTACCAGCATGAGCTATGTCCTTATTCTACCAGTATGAGCTATGTCCTTATTCTACCAGCATGAGCTATGTCCTTATTCTACCAGCATGAGCTATGTCCTAATTCTACCAGCATGAGTTATGTCCTAATTCTACCAGCATGAGTTATGTCCTAATTCTACCAGCATGAGATATGTCCTCATTCTACCAGCATGAGCTATGTCCTAGTTCTACCAGCATGAGATATGTCCTCATTCTACCAGCATGAGTTATGTCCTAATTCTACCAGCATGAGATATGTCCTTATTCTACCAGCACGAGCTATGTTATTATTCTACCAGCATGAGTTATGTCCTAATTCTACCAACATGAGCTATGTCGTTATTCTACCAGCATGAGCTATGTCCTTATTCTACCAGCATGAGCTATGTCCTAATTCTACCAGCATGAGCTATGTCCTAATTCTACCAGCATGAGCTATGTCCTAATTCTACCAGCATAAGCTATGTCCTAATTCTGCCAGCATGGGTTATGTCGTTATTCTACCAGCATGAGTGATGTCCTTATTCTACCAGCATGAGCTATGTCCTAGTTCTACCAGCATGAGTTATGTCCTTATTCTACCAGCATGAGCTATGTCCTAATTCTACCAGCATGAGCTATGTCCTAATTCTACCAGCATGAGTTATGTCCTAATTCTATCAGCATGAGCTATGTCCCAATTCTACCAGCATGAGCTATGTCCTAATTCTACCAGCATGAGTTATTTCCTTATTCTACGAGTATGAGTGATGTCCTTATTCTACCAGCATGAGCTATGTCCTAGTTCTACCAGCATGAGTTATGTCCTTATTCTACCAGCATGAGCTATGTCCTAATTCTACCAGCATGAGCTATGTCCTAATTCTACCAGCATGAGTTATGTCCTAATTCTACCAGCATGAGCTATGTCCTAATTCTACCAGCATGAGCTATGTCCTAATTCTACCAGCATGAGCTATGTCCTAATTCTGCCAGCATGAGTTATGTCCTTATTCTACCAGCATGAGTTTTGTCCTTATTCTACCAGCATGAGCTATGTCCTAATTCTACCAGCATGAGTTATGTTATTATTCTACCAGCATAAGTTATGTCCTAATTCTACCAGGATGAGCTATGTCGTTATTCTGCCAGCATGAGTTATGTCCTAATTCTACCAGCATGAGTTATGTCCTAATTCTACCAGCATGAGTTATGTCGTTATTCTACCAGCATGAGTGATGTCATTATTCTACCAGCATGGGTTATGTCCTTATTCTACCAGCATGAGCTATGTCCTAATTCTACCAGCATGAGTTATGTCCTAATTCTATCAGCATGAGCTATGTCCCAATTCTACCAGCATGAGCTATGTCCTAATTCTACCAGCATGAGTTATTTCCTTATTCTACGAGTATGAGTTATGTCCTTATTCTACCAGCATGGGTTATGTCCTTATTCTACCAGCATGAACTATGTCCTAATTCTACCAGCATGAGTTATGTCCTAATTCTACCAGCATGAGTTATGTTCTTATTCTACCAGCATGAGCTATGTCCTTGTTCTACCATAGCTCAAATAACAGCCGTTGCGCCTCCATTCATAATTACTCCAAGGTGTGATATTCCATGCCGTGGCAATATTCGTATATTGTCACACCCATTTCCCTCATATTTGATAACATTCCACATTTTATAATCACTATTTTGAATAGGAATGTCCAACTCGTTTCACACTTTCATATTCATCTATTCTTTTGAAAATTAGAATTTACTTTCTTAAAACATATTTGATCATATAATGGAAAATATTTATGCACCTTATTCCAATCTGTACCTGTTTATATTTACTAAATTAATTAATAAATATCAAGGTATCGTTGAGCTATTCATTTGAATGAAAACTTGTATTTTATGTATACTACAAACAAAGCATAAAAATAAAAGAAGTATGTAAATTCCGATGAATAAAGATGTAGAGAATCTGACTAGATGATAACAATGTGGACATTGATGGCTTCATTGATGAGAAAAATGAAACCACCAAATCAACACGATGCACAACAAATAATTTGCACTGGACATCTAAAATGTTAGACACACGAGACACACTCAAATACTAGATCACTAAATGACATCCCTCATGCCCATTCTTTCTTTCTTAAAGAATAATTCTTTTTCAAATAGACGTCTATCAGATTTCAAACCTACGTGTGAATTGCATTTTCGTTTCAGATTATCTTAATGACTCGACCCACCGCCTTATTGGGTGAATTACACCAGGGCGGTCCCCTCTATGGGATGAGTGGAAACCGACAAATCTTCACAAATATTCAGGCTTTATGAAGACCGAGAGATTTATCTGTCGGTTTGTGGATTTGTTTGAATCTGTGTTGGAGGAGTGTGCACATAGAATTTAGTCGATTTGCGCTGTTTGTTCTTCAGCTCTGGTGTTGAGATTGGCGGACGGAATCACAGCTGTAATCGACATAATACCACGTGATACGCCGCGGGATTTAGGCGAGAATTCGCTAATTCTTCGCCAGATCCTGTGCAGTGGGTATGAAATTCTATATGGAAATATGCTATGTGCTGAAACAAAAGGTGTGATTGTGAGGTTTGCACTTTGCCTTAGAGGGATTCAGGGGCTTAGGGGGTTTGGCTGTGTGGGAATAATTCTTTGCTTTCGATTACGAAACATCCTGATCTGTAAAGTCTGTGTCTATTCTGCGGATTAATGAGCGCATATGTTTGAATTAACACCCAAACTCACAGAGCAAAAGAACAGATCAATCTCACGCATAATTGCTGTCAGCCATATTGTGTCCATGTTGCAACACAATGGGCGAGGCATTAAGTAGTTATTATGAGAAATATTTAGACCCGCCATTGTTAAGTATCCCAGACTCATGTTACAAGGTACTTCGCTGGAGGGACACCCTAGCCAAACTAAATAGTGCCATTATAAATACGGCTAGCTTTGTCTGGTATAAAACTGCCCACTTTGTTCTGTCACACCTGTACAACTCGCCATGTGCTTGCCTAAGCTACAATAAAAAAATCATACTCTTTGCCAAAAATATCATTGCGCTCTATGTTGAATTCTATATCGTCATAGAAATATTGTCTTAGATATAAAGCAATGCAATGCATCTACAGATCGATAAAAAATCTTCCCTTCTGAGAGTATATAGTAATTTTACTTTTAATCAATATAGAATTTTCAATATCACTATGGGATATGGTCAATAGCTCAAAAGGTTAGGTTATATATATATATATATATATATATACGATTTTTGGGTTTTCAGACTGAGAAGTGCATGGGCCTGACATAAGCTGAGCACGCTGAACGCTTGGCATGGATGACCGCCTTAACGCTCCTCAGCCGGCCCGCAATCCCGTCAAGCACAGCCTCAAGGCAGGAGACATTCGGTGCAGGAAGAAGCTGGGCGCTGCCTCGCCGTCTGTCTAAAGCGATCAGATGTAGAGATCAGCGGCTGACTGCCCGATGGGCTACCCAACTGCCGCTGACAGAATACCCCTCCTGTTTTGCTAATGCCCGTGAATGCTATATTTTGTGGCAAAAATGCCACCCTTGGAGGCGAGGTGGGTCGCTGCGGTTAATGTAGGGGTGGAGATATCGTTTTTCTACAACTGTTAACAAGAGTATAGAAAAATTAAGATGTCCCCTCTCTTTAAAGCCGCGGGCGCAACTGAATGGTGAGGGTTAGGATTTCAGTTAGAATTCGTATAGACACATTTGTTAAACTGTAGCAGACAACACAAAGAGACTTGATTGTTGGACGATAAATACTTTCTCTTAAAATGAGAAGCTTTCCAACAATGACTGAAAAAAAGTCTTCAAAATCCCAAATGCACACTCCTTTGTTGGAGCAAAGAATTTACCGATTTGGTTGCAAACTAGTATTGAATGGAGGACCGTATTGCGATTAAGTGGACTTTTGTCGTGAAGTGTATGCGTGATTGTTAGGCCCACCTGTGAGAAACAGCAAGCCCAACAAAAGCCACACAAAGACTAGGTGACAATCTGAACAATTTACAGGTAACAACGTGTCCATCATCTCAAGATACGTGAGCAGGCAAACAGACAACACTTGTCAAGTGACAAAGCACCCTGGGCCACCACGAGGTAGTGGCTTCATTCTCGGTGTTCCTTTCACAAGTAATTTTTCACTTGACTCGCACCTATAAAGTTTCCGCGGCGGTCTTCGTTGCTTTATTTCACGCCCGCGGGGAGAAGCAGCAAAACTTCGCCCAGGAATCAGTAACAGAGTGTCTCTACCTATTTACTCAGCCATAGATTGAGTGATCACCACAACATGAAATTCAATAATAGAGGCAATGGCTGGCAGTAGTTTGGATATCACCATCATCTTGTCTTATTTTACATAACCTGACAAGAGGATCTGATTTACTAACGCATTATTTTACTAGCCACCTGGGGTTAGTAACTTAAACCTCCCATTCCTAGTTAAAGGTGCGCTTTTATGAAGATGTAATCCTGTCCCAAAGTGGTAGTTCTGTACAGGTACCAAGGTGTAATTTGTAGGGGTTACGTTTCAATCTGATACTATCAGAGTAAATGAAATTGGCTAATCAGAAAACATCGGACTATAAATACAAGCTTATTAATTTCTCTAGTTTGCCACAAGATTCCTTTGCATACATTTTGAATAGACTGTTATTTTTCAATCATGTTTATATTGAGTATGAGTTTATAGTTTGGATACTTAAGGAGATTTTACCCATGAGTGCTAATCAGACAAAGTTGGGTATATAAGTCATGCGCTGAATGTTGTATTCATATATGGCGTGATTTGTAAGGATGGTGGAATTGATAGAAAAGGATAATTGGAATATAAGTTTGGTTGGAAGCATTTTAACATACGCAATTATATATTTATATGATATTTCAATAAACCTTTTTACCTTCTTAACCATACCAATAACAAATTTATCACAAAACGTATTATTAAAACTGGTTCATATTTTGCACTACATATACCCATTGGACGTAAATGATATTAATAAATAACTATTCTCCTATACGATACACAATAAAGAGGAAAAGGAGGTGGTCATTGAAAGGAACATTCATGGTTGAGAGGAACAAATATGTTAATATATTTTATCATTCATTTTGACAATAGAATAATAATGGGTGTAAATTATCATGTATATAAATCTATGTCAGCTGATAAGTACTCCCTTGCTGGGTGTGATTCTTGCTGGACTGGTTATATCTCTACATGATGATGCGTGATTTATACATAATGATGCGTGATCATTGTACTAACAAGTATGAAAGGTGGATATCAACAACTCTCACTTCCGGTCTGTACTTCCTGACTGGTATTCAAAGGTCATGTTTGTGCTATCACGTCTCGATGATTATGCAAAAATCAGACCCCCAGTCACCCTTCAAAAAGAATGTGGCATTGAGTCCCAGTGACAGGCTTCTACATTGTCCGGTATAGCCTAAATTGTAGAAAAACAAAACAAAACAAAACCAATGTGTGTATTGAAATGATTGTACAGAATTATATTATCAAACGATTATGTATTTTATAACCATGCACTTTATAGCCCCCTCACCATGCAGGCTATATTTAGTCAGAAGTTTGCAACTGAAATACAATGTCCTACTCCTTTTGAGGAGTTCCTGTGAGCTTTCTTTTTTATTATTTCATCTAAACATGATAATAGTTGAAAATAAAATACTAAATCAGTGACACCACATGAAAATATGACTCGCCAATATTAGAAAATCAAGTTGTTATTTGGGAAATATCGAATGGTAATGTAAGACGATCAGATTTTGTCGGAAATACATGACAGATACAAATTATTATTACATTCAATTTATACTATGCCATGTTTTATATGCAGACAATTCATCTGAAAAAATGATGAACGTTAATATGGCAATTGACGTTGTTGATCCCATTCCCCACTGAAACATACACTATAAACCATTTCTGTTATCTAACATTAGCAACATTAATAACATATGTTCCATAGGAATGGACTCAATTGACATACCAACTTGGTAAATTATACAGCGAACAAAGCAATCATCATCTTGCATTTTCTTGTTATTTGCAAATTCAAATAGCAAGTACCATGTAAGAGCACCACCAATCTCCAATGAATAACATCAAATGAAAAAGACAAAAGAAATAAATAAAAACACTTCCTCACATTCAAATCAATATATGAGAGCAGTGGACAAATATGAATGTAAATGATAATTACATCTGCTGTAAATAAAAAACAATTACTAATATTCTAAAAGAAAACTAATTTTTATGTGCTATAGAAAATACAAGGAGGTGTTGTATATGGAAGGTAATTAGTCCAGGTGTAGGTAAATCTGGATCTCTTACCAAAATACCGCACTTTGTGGCTCATAAGTCAACATTTCTACAACACACACGCATTAGGGCCCAATCCATTTCATACACCATTCCTGTGTTTTGTGTAACATGTGCTAAGTTGACCATATCAATTTAGCGTTAAGTGAGTTTGCTACCTGCAACTGGCAGTTCTGCTTTCATAAGCGACCCTAACCCTCGGGCCCCGTGTTGTCAATTGTAAATTTACATTCACCAATAATCGATTTCTGAAATAGATCAGGGGATTTTCATAGTTTCTGTTTGTCCACAGTATCCAAATGAGATCTTAAGAGGGCAATCAGGGTCGCAATGTTTACTCTTGATCAGTGTAAAGCATTACATAAGGCTGCCAAAACAGGGGCCCTAAATCTGTAAAGTTTTAGTTGGAACACACTAAAAGGTTTCCATTAGAAGCTCGTGGCACGATAATGTTGACTCTCCTCTCTCAGATATACATATTTAGGCTTTGATATTTGCTGTAAGACTGCCTCTTAATCCGCTACTATGTGTGGTAGGGCCCTGTGAGTGCTTGGAGTGGGGCCACCGGGAGATGTGGAGGACCTGCATGTCACCAACAACGACCCAACAACACCACAGTCAAGGGCCTCCTGTCCAAACCAGCAAATGGCCAAAACCACCTCTGGCCATTCTCGTGTATGCACGCCTCTCTCGCAGACATACACGCAACCCAAGCATAGTGCAGATCAAGACGTTAAATATTACACATATAACTCTGATATCACAAGTGAAATGACAGGTAATATGTGTATATTGGCATTTAGACAATATGAAGGCTATTGTATCACTATGCTAGGGTTTCCCGTGTATTTACGTTATTGGTTGACAATTATATATAAGCATCTAATACATAATAAAATATGATGGCATTATAAAGCAATTACAAACACTGAACTACGTCACGATAGTGCACTTGCACCAGGAACGTATCCATGGTTTTTATATTTTAGTAAATGCAAGAACATTTTTCTGGGATATATTCTTTTATTTCAAATTGTATTGATTAAATGTGCGATTTACAAGTGGTGACACGCGTTGTATGTATGTTTGTACACCTGGTTGCCGGGCGTATTGATGGCATATTTTTGTTACTAATGTTCCTCAAAATCTAAAGATAGGTTTAATTTTTGCCTTTTGCCGCAGCTAATTTGCCCCTATGGCAATAATGATGGCAGTGTATTGTGAAGTTTATCTTCTAATTATCATAATTAGACTGATCAGTGAATCTCTACTTGCCCTCCTTAAATGCGATTAAGACATAAAGATGTTTTTGTGTGCATCTATTACATTTCTACATTGGGTAACGATTTGCTAATCAATTAAGAAGCATAAGGGTGTACATTGTAGTTTTGGCGGGAAAACTACAATTGTCGTCTGCCAATCAAGTCACCGATCAGCGTTCCTTATATTTTAAACTAACGATGTTTGCTGACTGGTCCAACAGGACAATTACTTAGCTTCTGGTCTTAATCACGCAAAATTACTGTAATTAGCAATTTGGAAGAAGATTTTGGTTCGCCTAATCAGAGAATTAATTTCTGGCCGAGTGGCGGGATAAGATTTGATACACCTCCTATTTTGACGCATTACTGAGCCAGCCTATTGTGGAAAATTCCACATCTTGTCAAACTTAAGTAAGCTCGCGATAAGAATCCTTTCAAATCTTCGGTATTTATGTAAAAGTTTGGACAGATTATTGATGCAGCAACCAGAAATCCTGTTCTGTTTCAAAAGCAAATATCCTACAAACTTACTTTGGGATTTTAGGGAAAGAAAACATCTCCGGGCGAAAAAGCAACTTTGAGCCAAAAAAGATAGGTAGTCGCTTCCGGGTTGTTCACAAATGTGAGGAAAATTGACTAAAATATGTCAGTATTAGAGGTGTGGTGATTTTTTTAATCTAAGGAGAACCCATTTAGCTTATAGTAAATCAGTGAAATGACTTAATCCTGGAGGGCAATATGCCGGGAGAGTATTATAGAGAGAAACCTAACAGAAAGCACTCCCATACAAAATGGCCAACTCCAATGTCAATGTTTTGCTAACAGCAAATGAAATAAGAGAAACGAGATTTGTAGAAATCTCAATGGTAAATACTTAAAGTAAAGTAAATAGACTAGCTATACTATAAGCCATTATTGCCAACGCTGAGGTTTCTCTATTGTTTGAAAACAGTTCACATTCAAATATTACGATCCTCAGCAGAGCAAATAAATTCCAAGTTTGTCCACGGGCATTTAGGGAAAAGTTGAGTGTAATGCCCCTAATCGTGTGAAGTGAATTACCTTTTCAATCTGGACTTTATAGCAATCTGTCAGCTTGGTCTGTCAATGGATTCAAGTGGGCCACACACAACCATAGACACCCGGTATCAATAACGTCTGTTTCTCCCAGTTAAATACCCTTTTTGAAAATTCACAATGGCAGATGCCACTGTTTTAACTTGGTTCTATTAATATTAAAAACGTTAAAGAAATATAAACTCAAAATATCATTACATTTAGAATAAGAAATGCTTTTCTTGATTATATGATTTTACTTCCATTTAAAAAAAATGTCTGCCTCGGAATCAAGTATCGTCACGTGTCACGCCACCTAGTGGTGGACCTTGGCTAAGCATCTACAACTCTCGAGATCTCCCATTGTGGCGCTTCATTTAATCCTTTATGTAGTTAAGTGCGGATTTATTTAATTTCTAAAAACTCTTCAACTGGGGTTGGTTTTCTTAAAGAATTTGCAGAAAATGGCTACCAAAGGGAGGGCCCATATGGCAAGCTGCGGCGAATATAAACAACAATCAAAGAATCTTTGCTGTATTCAATGCCTGGAAAAACACATTACACCACTCTAGGCATTGTGATTGCAGCCAGTGTCTGAGCACTGAGCCAATATAAATCATACCTCAATGCTGACTGGATTAGACATCCATCCATCCCCTGCGCCATCTGCTGGTGACCATCTCAACTATTGTCACGTCATTATTGTTTCAACAACAATGAATAAAGTATCTCATCCAATTTGTAAGGTATCTATATGATAGTATTTTTGATGTTTGAATTAATGTTTTGAGATATCTATCTTATATCCACTCCTCTGAGGCAATAATACATTAGTTTGATAATTTCCAATTCCAACATTTCTGTCTAAAACCGAGGTTTTATTATGTTCCAATATGACATATCTAAAACAACCATTCCTAGGGTAAACATCCTATGCTCCGATAGATGGTATACTATTAAATATTTAACATACTGATTTGTTGTGAAATGGTTAATATGAAACTGATAACTTGTTTTGCTAATGGGCAACATCGGTTACAACATATAATATACATAAAAGCTATCATAAAAGTATGTCAAAATCCATGTGGAGGTATTTAACGCAAACTGCTGTGTGCACTTTTTCCTCCATACATCACGTTATTTACATAAATCTGAAGAGGTATAAGTATTATTTTCTGTCCTACTCATCCATTTATCATAAGTTTATAATGGCCAAATTCTGGGCGTGAAAGAGGCGTGAAATGAACGTATGAGAGTAATGCAATATTATACTTGAGCACGCTTGAGTAGGAGCGGATTTCATAAACCGGCAATCTTCCCATTCTGGCCTTTATGGAGTCTTTTAATTCACCAAATATCCTTAATAATTTGCTTTAATGTTCACATTTTTCATCCACTTTGTGGGAATTAAGGCTTTTACTGGGGTGGCATGAAATGAGCACGAAATACCTTCTGAATGAAATGGATTTCATCGTTAAAATGCCCAGTGAAGCAAGTATATATACTGCTTGCTTTATGCTTATATGTAGGAACTACTCCTATGTTTACTTTCAGAATGTATGAGCTGAAATAAACACGCTCATCAACTGTGAAAAAACAAACTAGATTTGATAACTCCAGTTTTGATAAATCTATTATTCCCACATACAACAATATAAACTAATAAGAAATGAGAGGCTTAAACCGAGATATATGTGCAGGTGAGTTATGAGTATGGGTGCTCACGGGGAAGGTTATTCTCACCGCTATGACGGGCATACATCACCTGCCTCTAACCTTACCCAAGGGCGTGAAACCCTGCCCTCACAGCGCACACTGAGAAAATCGACTTTCACGGTGCACTATTTTGTCACAAATCCATTTAGCATGCTGTATGGTTTTCTGACATGACCACGGAGTGTGAAAGCAATTCTAATAGTAAACAGTGCCCCCAGTCCATTTTGCCTACCCCCTCAGATTTCTGTATTTTTGTGAGTTGACACAACAAAAGTATCACAACTCATTTTCCCCATTAAATCATTATATACATATGATGGTCATGGTTGCAGATATACTTTACCTGATGAGGGTCAATATACTACTACCTGGGGATATGTTTGTGATCTCCAGATAACACATTGTGAACATACAAACCTATCTACAGTAAATTTGAATGGCGAATATGAAATCAAGAAATGGAGCCTTTACATCAACGATTCTTTGTAATAAAATCATTGTTTCCAATCAGAAAACAGTTGATATTTTCTCTCTATTCTTATAATAATGTGTTACCTGATGTGCCTGCAATGGTGAGATGAATGAAAATTTCTTGATCAACCAATCGTGGTAATTTCATTTTTGAAATGGTTTTTATCCTTTTCATTATGGTAATCCAGTTCAATATAAAGTCGATGTGATAGGCCAGAAATATGGGAGATCCATCAAGAAGCGGTACTCAGTACTTGACATGTGAAAAAGGTCTAAAATCTAAATATTTTCCAGAAACAGGTTTCATGTTTTCTATATTGCATTTGACATAGTTCTAACCATTATTATTGTCATACTCAATGCATCAACCAGGATAAACAATAATACTCTCTCTATATCTGCCATACAAACTTCACAAACACCCTACTTACAAGACAATCACAACACTTGACACAAGGACAAATCTTTCCCCCGTGCATCAAATTCATAACTCTAAGTAATAATCCCCACCACATGATTCAGTGAGATCATTAACCGCCAGCACGTGAGTCAGGGAAACTATAACCTTCATCATGTGATTCAGTGAGATCATTAACCGTCAGCACGTGAATCAGGGAAACCATAACCCTCACCACGTGAATCAGGAAAAACCATAACCCTTACCACGTGAATCAGGAAAAACCATAACCCTCACCACGTGAATCAGGGAAAACCATAACCCTTACCACGTGAATCAGGAAAAACCATAACCCTTACCACGTGAATCAGGGAAAACCATAACCCTTACCACGTGAATCAGGAAAAACCATAACCCTTACCACGTGAATCAGGAAAAACCATAACCCTCACCACGTGAATCAGGGAAAACCATAACCCTTACCACGTGAATCAGGAAAAACCATAACCCTTACCACGTGAATCAGGGAAAACCATAACCCTTACCACGTGTATCAGGAAAAATCATAACCCTCACCACGTGAATCAGGAAAACCATAACCTTCATCACGTCATTCAGGAAAAATCATAACTTTCACCATGTGCATCAGGAAACATGATAACCCTCATCATTCAGGTCAAAAATGGATATTCCACATTTTGTTTTGGAAAACATCCAAGCAAATATATACCGTGATGTGAAAATATGATAGTGAGAATAATATTTCATCAAATGAAGTCTGTTATATTACAATATAATCATAATATTTGTGTTGATGAACAAATGGCTAGATTTTTTTTTCAGCGGCTTTGGACTCCAACCCGCCTCACCTAAGATCAGAGAGAGGGCCGGAGCTTTCAAAGCTGGGAGGGGTTTAACATTATGAGTTCTCATATGATATTTTGAGTTTATGTTTAAACTGGTTTCAGATAAAGCAATCCCAGCAATAATGAGGGGTCACCAGACAGCACAACATTACACTGATGTTACATCATTATATGTTTAACATTTTACACATTCCTCATTCCACATACCCCGCTTTTTAAAAAGAACACATCTTTTTGTCATCCATTCTCCTGGCAATAGCTATCGATCTTATCATTTTATAAAATCATCGCTTATCTTATTCTGGGATAGGTTTGACTTGATGATGATGATGACGATGATGATGATAATGTGTGTTCTTCTCTTCTTTAAACTGAAAAACAGTGAGATTTTTATTTGGAGCAAAACAGCAAGAATTTTGGTTGAATTAGCGAGATGACAGTTGTGCAGAGAAGCACATCATTACTTCTATTCACACACCAAGAACACCAACGACCTTCAAGGCCTAAAACCTTGTCATCTTATCATACAATGTATATAGTTATCTGATTTAGGAAATAATAGGTAGATAGTATGCTGGGCTGAAAAAATAAACATTTTTGCATTATAGCTAGTCAATTTCAGATAAATATTCTACGTTTATAAACTTTATAAGTTTATATTATACAAGGTAGCATATTGCCAGGAATTGACATAAACTCTTAGGGCACACAATCGTTATAAACAATGCACAGAAGAGTTATATTGGGATACACAATGCACCAAAGGGCTTCATGGGGATACACAATACACCAAAGGGCTTCATGGGGACACACAATACACCAAAGGGCTTCATGGGGATACACAATACACCAAAGGGCTTCATGGGGATACACAATACACCAAAGGGCTTCATGGGGATACACAATACACCAAAGGGCTTCATGGGGATACACAATACACCAAAGGGCTGAGTGGGGATACACAATACACCAAAGGGCTTCATGGGGATATATGATACACAGAAGGGCTTCATGGGGATACACAATACACCAAAGGGCTTCATGGGGATACACAATGCACCAAAGGGCTTCATGGGGATACACAATGCACCGAAGGGCTTCATGGGGATGCACAATTCAAAGAAGGTTTTCGTGGGGATACACAATGCATCGAGGGACTTCGTGGGGATACACAATGCATCGAAAGGCTTTGTGGGGATATATGGTACACAGAGGGACTTAAGGGAGATACAAAATACACAAAGGGGTTTTAAGGAATTGTGTGATTCATTTCAAAGGCACACACAATGCACTGAAAGATGTAACAGAGGCAGAGGTACAACATGCTTTGTATTGGCACTGGACGAGTCATTCATTGACACATACTTACATATGATGTAGGGTTGCATCCCGCAACAAGGGCTTCATGAACGTATCATGCCATTGGAGGAAGTTGTGTGTTTTGAGTAAAACAAACAACAAGAGAAGAAACCCTAACCCCACCTAGTGGTGACTGCAAAAACTATCTGCATTTCCCTGATAAGTGTAAAGTTCAGTAGTTGTGATGTAAGATTTCCCAGACAACAGTGGGCACAAAAAAGGTGTTTTAAGGTCTTGTGGGGGTCTAGAGGGATTGGACATCCATAATGATCGGTACAACCTATTTGAAAACAGCTAGATGATGTTGAAGAAATCATATTTGTCATCAAATATTTCTGAAGAAATATAACTCTGACACTATGTGGCTCTTACGTATAGGCGTATCGAGATATTTCCTCCAACAGATGTCACTTCTTTGCCATAAAACAAACACCAAATTGTGGTGGTTAACTTGGCCAATTGATGGTAGCATTATTGGTCTGATATGTCTGTAATGGGGATGAGATGAATGAAATCAGCTCTCTGATTGGTCTGATATGTCTGTAATGGGGACGAGATGAATGAAATCAGCTCTCTGATTGGTCTGATATGTCTGTAATGGGGACGAGATGAATGAAATCAACTCTCTGATTGGTCTGATATGTCTGCAATGGGGATGAGATGAATGAAATCAACTCTCTGATTGGTCTGATATGTCTGTAATGGGGACGAGATGAATGAAATCAGCTCTCTGATTGGTCTGATATGTCTGTAATGGGGATGAGATGAATGAAATCAACTCTCTGATTGGTCTGATATGTCTGTAATGGGGATGAGATGAATGAAATCAACTCTCTGATTGGTCTGATATGTCTGTAATGGGGATGAGATGAATGAAATCAACACTCTGATTGGTCTGATATGTCTGTAATGGGGATGAGATGAATGAAATCAGCTCTCTGATTGGTCTGATATGTCTGTAATGGGGATGAGATGAATGAAATCAGCTCTCTGATTGGTCTGATATGTCTGTAATGGGGATGAGATGAATGAAATCAGCTCTCTGATTGGTCTGATATGTCTGTAATGGGGATGAGATGAATGAAATCAGCTCTCTGATTGGTCTGATATGTCTGTAATGGGGACGAGATGAATGAAATCAACTCTCTGATTGGTCTGATATGTCTGTAATGGGGATGAGATGAATGAAATCAACTCTCTGATTGGTCTGATATGTCTGTAATGGGGATGAGATGAATGAAATCAGCTCTCTGATTGGTCTGATATGTCTGTAATGGGGATGAGATGAATGAAATCAACTCTCTGATTGGTCTGATATGTCTGTAATGGGGACGAGATGAATGAAATCAACTCTCTGATTGGTCTGATATGTCTGTAATGGGGATGAGATGAATGAAATCAACTCTCTGATTGGTCTGATATGTCTGTAATGGGGACGAGATGAATGAAATCAGCTCTCTGATTGGTCTGATATGTCTGTAATGGGGATGAGATGAATGAAATCAACTCTCTGATTGGTCTGATATGTCTGTAATGGGGACGAGATGAATGAAATCAGCTCTCTGATTGGTCTGATATGTCTGTAATGGGGACGAGATGAATGAAATCAACTCTCTGATTGGTCTGATATGTCTGTAATGGGGATGAGATGAATGAAATCAACTCTCTGATTGGTCTGATATGTCTGTAATGGGGATGAGATGAATGAAATCAACTCTCTGATTGGTCTGATATGTCTGTAATGGGGACGAGATGAATGAAATCAGCTCTCTGATTGGTCTGATATGTCTGTAATGGGGATGAGATGAATGAAATCAACTCTCTGATTGGTCTGATATGTCTGTAATGGGGATGAGATGAATGAGTTAGCATATAAGCAGAGTTAGCATATTAGCAGAGTTAGCATATTAGCAGAGTTAGCATATTAGCAGAGTTAGCATATTAGCAGAGTTAGCAACACATTTCCTGATGCTAGCAATCATGGATTTTACTATTTGATTTGGGAGTAAATAATAATTCCGACGGTTTTTTTAATCTTTTTATTTAGATTTATTTTCATTCGAAAAAACATTAACATTATTTATACATTATTTATATATCAAACCTATTCTACTCAAATTGGTCATAATTATTATTAGGTTTAAAAGAAATGTACAATTGAGTATCATCGGCATAAACATTAAATTTCAGCCCGAATTCTCTCATAATATCAGCAAGGGAGACATGCATATAGTGAACAAACCGGACCCAGAACAGACCCATGAGGAACATCATATTTTATCTTTTTTCATGTAAGAAAATTTATCGTTCACACTGGTCTCGATCTGACATATATGTCTTGAGCCATTCCAAAACATTTCCGTCAATTCCAATTTCATATCTACTATTTAATTATTTCGATAGAATTTCATGATCAAAAGCGTCAGAAGTAGCAGAGATGTCACGTGAAACTAGCATAATAGTTCTAACTTTGTCAAGATCTACCAAATATTATTTCGTCCACTAAGTAGAGCACTGTTCTGTGAAACATTTTTTTGCAGATCGGAAAAAAATCGCTTATTCAAATCCAAGTGGAATATCAAATGGTAAACTACTGCTCTTTCAATTAAATTGGAAATATATTTCAAATTAATTTCTTGCTTGACAATAATTATGTTTAATCAGCTCTAACCAAAGTTTTTGTTTTCAATAATGGACGTATAATTGCCATTTTAAGGATTCTTAGACAAAGAAAAAAAATAAAGATTTATTGATACCTTATGCTGGTTCCGGATCCAACTCTCAAGACATAGTTTATAGATTTCATTAGAATTCAGTAATCTAAATCCCGTCCACTTAACCATAGTATTCTTACCACATGAATCATTACTCTTGTCACTATAATATTTACTTTTAGCTAAATTTAGCATATCTTTTTATTTATTTAGCTGGGCTTAATAATTCTGTATGTCAACTGATAATTAAAAGTGTCCTTAATCTCTCTCCCAACTTTCTTCTAAAACATTTTTACCTATCGATATTGTCAGTAAATTATGGTGAGAGTTTTCTCTTAATAAGAATTTTTCTTTCTATAATCGGAGCATGTTCATCTAATATTTTCAGAAAGTGTTTAGTGTATGGTTGGTATGTCATGTCATATTGTGGTGTTTACGTTTGTTATCATATTTCTGTGTTTGGACCATGTTTCAGGCATCATTTTAATAATTCACTTCTGCCTCTTCATGATTGACATAATCTTGTATGTCTCAAATAATGGATCTACAGGTCCTTTGATAGTGACTGCAAATATCACATTTCTTTTGTTATAATACTCCATAAAGCAGGCTAAGCCATCTGAGCCTATATCAGGCCGGATTCAGCCTACCACAGGGCAGAAGTGTGATGACTGCAGTCTGCCAAATAGGTACAAGCAGTATGAATGAGATCGCCATGCCCATATGCGCCACCATTCACAGGCATTGATTTAATATTTTGCACAAACGAGCGTGAAGTTCACATTGATGGCATGGGGCATCTCCTGGAATCAGTGCCACAGAAACCGTGAGTCAGTGCACACATATGGCAGGTTTTAATCCCCTAACACTTGCGGTATATCACATTCCTTTTTGACAGGCTACATATCCTTCTATTTGACAATTGAATGAATTGTAAATGGCACACCGACACATTAAGATCATTCTGAAATTATATATTGATATAAATACTTGAGGGTGTATTTTGATTAAAAGATCAAATATTGAAGTCGATTATCTCAAAAATGCTAAAATATTAAAATCCATACCAATAATCTCAAAAAATCAAAATAATCCATTCATAATAAATACTTTCAATATGAAGAAAAGAGGGGTCATCGCATTAGATTTTCAGAAATGAGGCTCAAAGTTACGAGCGTGAAGTTCTTTTGATATTTGATATTTGACGTTTTTTTCAAAAGGTGTCAACAAATATGTATCTGTGTACCCTTCTGGGACATAGTGAAAAAAGTTATGCAAAAGGATATATATCCTCTCAAAAACGGATATATCCCTTTTCCTGTGACAAATGAGTTTTTCAGTACGATTAATGGCCTTCTCTACGTTGTAGCACTCTTAATCATTTGTTATCAATATATTTATGGAAAATAACTAGATACACCTGCATACCCTTTTGGTAATTGGGTAGAAACGTTATGCAATAGGATATATATCCTGTAAAACACTAAAATATACCTTTAGCTATCACAAACACATTTTTTAGCATGTTAATAATTCCAAGGCACATTGTAAGAGTTACTACACTGCCTTTGCAGATTTTGAGGAACTAATGAGCGGTCAGACATACTTGCTAGACATGTCTAGAATATATCTAGTGACATTAGAAGGCGAGGACAAATATATGGCCCTTTTCCCTTGGCAAAATGTGCATATCCAATACAGCACATTCTAAGAGTTGCCGCACTGTCTTTGCAGATTTTGAGGGACTAATGAGGGATCAGACATACTTACTAGACATGTCTAGAACATATCTAGTGACATTAGAAGGCGAGGAAAAATATATGAGTAGTAAATATGGCCCTTTTACTCTGCTAAAATTCACATAATTCAACATTTTTTTATTTTTCAAATGCGAACATTCTAAGAGTTGCCACAATGTCTTCGCAGATTTTGAGGGACTAATGAGGGATCAGACATACTTGCTAGACATGTCTAGAACATATCTAGTGACATTAGAAGGCGAGGAAAAATATATGAGTAGGAAATATGGCCCTTTTCCCGTGGCAAAATGTGCATATCCAATACAGCACATTCTAAGAGTTGCCGCACTGTCTTTGCAGATTTTGAGGGACTAATGAGGGGTCAGACATACTTGCTAGACATGTCTAGAACATATCTAGTGACATTAGAAGGTGATGAAAAATATATGAGTAGGAGATATGGCCCTTTTACTCTGCAAAAATTCACATATTTAAACTTCTGTTTTTTTTCAAATGCGAACATTCGAAGAGTTGCCACACTGTCTTCGCAGATTTTGAGGGACTAATGAGGGGTCAGACATACTTGCTAGACATGTCTAGAACATATCTAGAGACATTAGAAGGTGAGGAAAAATATATGAGTAGGAGATATGGCCCTTTTCCCTTGGCAAAATGTGCATATCCAATACGGCATATTCTAAGAGTTGTCGCAATGTCTTCGCAGATTTTTAGGGACTAATGAGGGGTCAGACATACTTGCTAGACATGTCTAGAACATATCTAGTGACATACGAAGGCGAGGAAACATATATGAGTAAGAGTTATGGCCCTTTTACTCTGATAAAATTCACATATTTCAACATTTCTTGAGTTTTCAAATGCCAACATTCTAAGAGTTGCCACACTGTCTTTGCAGATTTTGAGGGACTAATGAGGGTTCAGACATACTTGTTAGGTATGTATAGAACATATCTAGAGACATTTGAAGGCGAGGAAAAATATATGAGTAGGAGATATGGCCCTTTTACTGTGCAAAAAATCACATAATTTAACATTTTTTGAGTTTTCAAATGCGAACATTTCAAGAGTTGCCACACTGTCTTAGTTTTAGGTCAGATGTAATGCCCAAAAGTTCGCGACCTTCTTATTTGTTTGTTTGTTTTTTTGTTTGTTTGTTTGGAGTTTAACATCACTCAACATTATTTCAGACATTTCGTGATGAGATCTACTTGTAGCAGATAAAGTGCTGCCTCACTGAATTGTCATGTCGCAGGTCCTTGACATTACGTTGGCACTCTAACCAATTGTTCCACGGCCCTAGGCCTTAATGCTTTGTTTGTTTGTTTGGGGTTTTAAGTCATTTTATGATGAGACCTACTTGAAGGAGATATAGTGCAGTATCATTTATTATAGTGCAGACTGAATTGTCATGTAGCAGGTCCTTGACATGACGTCACACCTATACACAGATTTACAAGGACAATGAGTTAACCCTTTTGCAAGGACCTCAACTCATAGGAGAAATTGTATCATGATTTCAATCAAACCCATATCCTTTGGATCACCACAGAGGAATTGGTGCTAATATGCTGACACTCCTACCTAACTGCACCCAAGGCCCATGGACTATACTACTGGTAGTTTTGAAGATTTTTAAAGAAATGTAGACTGTTGTAACCATTAACTAGTTGTATTGATAATATAATAATAATAAAAATATCTGGATGACTTGGAGATAAATAATTAAAAAGCATTCATTTTGGTTTTTAGAAACTGATGCTTCTTTTACTGTACAAAATGGCTTTTCATATAGCTTGACTAAGTATGGGAAGAAATTACTTTTCACTCTAAATATTTTTTGTGAGAGAAAAATTGCCAGAAGTTAGTTTCAGATTTATAATGTTTTTTGTCCATATTGTGTAATTGTAGAGGCTGTCTCTCTGTCTTGTCACAATCATACAGAGCATTGTTTCCTTTTTAACTTGATTATGGATATATGGTGTATGGATCAACACATCATGCATTAAAATTCCAATCCAATATAAAGGTTTGGAACTTTGCCTTGGTGGATCACTTGCAGATAATTTGGCAGTTGAGGGAGATTAGCTGTCATTTCATTTAAGAAGTTTTCTTTCTTCGAATGTGGTTGTGATAATTTTGACGGTTGGGCATTTTTATGTTCAAAAATAATCTCACCATTTCAGCTGCAATACACAAGCTGGTCTTGACATGTGTTTTAATAATTCCATTTTGAAACTCAGATGAAATCATCACTATGAAATCACAGTTATATACTTTACTGCATTGTATGGTGTATACAAATATTGTTGCTGAGTAACAAAGATTGACCAATCTAAGCTGTTACATCATGAATAACCATCACCCAAAGGAAAACATGTATGCTAGTGATTAATGCATTCAAATTTGCATCCAATATATCAACTTTAATAGGAGTCCTTGAGGCCATCATGAAGGCCAATGATGGGTTAAATGGGAACATTTACGAAGAAATGTGCATGTTCAAGGATTTGCCTCAAAATTCATACACAAAAAGACATTATTTAATTCAACTTTAACCTACTATATGGCAAATCTTCCAGCTCCAAACCTAAGTCCAAATAGGAATTCATGATTTAAATTTATTAGTTTCATGATCTAAATAAGCAGATAAGGTAGGTGATATTCAGATTTGCAAACCCCCCCAACAGGACTTATAAAAAACTAAAATTGTCCACCGGCTATGTGCAAATTTTAAACAAATCATTGCATAATAAAGTAAACAAAAAAGTGAATATGTTTGAATAAATTTTATACTTTAATGTGGAAACGTCTAGACATTAACAAGTCTTGACTAGCAAGTATGTCTGACCCCTCATTAGTCCCTCAAAATCTGCAAAGACAGTGCGGCAACTCTTAGAATGTGCTGTATTGGATATGCACATTTTGCCTCGGGAAAAGGGCCATATTTCCTACTCATATATTTTTCCTCGCCTTCTAATGTCACGAGATATGTTCTAGACATGTCTAGCTAGTATGTCTGACCCCTCATTAGTCCCTCAAAAACTGCGAAGACAGTGTGGCAACTCTTAGAATGTTCGCATTTGAAAACTCAACAAATGTTGAAATATGTGAATTTTAGCAGAGTAAGAGGGCCATATCTCCGACTCGTATATTTTCCCTCGCCTTCTAATGTCACTATATATGTTCTAGACAGGTCTAGCAAGTATGTCTGACCCCTAATTAGTCCCTCAAAATCTGCGAAGACATTGCGACAACTCTTAGAATGTGCCGTATTGGATAAGCACATTTTGCCAAGGGAAAAGGGCCATATCGTACTCATATATTTTTCCTCGCCTTCTAATGTCACGAGATATGTTCTAGACATATCTAGCAAGTGTGTCTAACCCTTTATTAGTATATCCATGTTTGGTAAGGTTCTGCAGCAATGCTTGTGAATCATTATCATGCTAAAAATGTGTTTGTGATAGCTAAAGGTACATTTTAGTGTTTTGAAGGATATATATCCTTTTACAAAACGTTTCTACCCAAATACCAAAAGGGTATGAAGGTGTATACAGTTATTCTCCATTAATATATTGATAATAAATGATTAAGACTGTGGTACAAAGTTGAGAAGGCCATTAAACATACTGAAAAACTCATTTGTCACAGGAAAAGGGATATATCCGTTTTTGACAGGATATATATCCTTTTACATAACTTTTTTCACCATGTCCCAAAAGGGTACACTGATACATACTTGTTGACACCTTTTGAAAAAAACGTCAAATATCAAATATCAAATATCAAAAGAACTTAACGCTCGTCTCAAAGTTTTGGATTTTTATATTATATTCAGGAGAAAAAACTCTCATTCATTCAAACACATTATAAATAGAAATATAGAAATCCATAACATTCTTTCAATTTTAAAATATTGTGTTCCCAACCTGCATGGCAATAACATAAAAAGCAAGGTTACCCAGTTTTGCGAAATGTTATGAGTAGTGTGTATTTGTATTGCTTTATTATTAATACAATAAAACCAAAGATTTATAATTCATACCAAAATTCTTGCCATATCCACTCAAATCTTCCAACTCTTAGAATACCGCTTACACATGTATTGAGTTCAACCATTCTCCATATATGGACCAAACATACTTCTATGAAATGCTATTAATCAGTGCATCATTATCAACTTATCATATCATATTGCCTTTGGTAATATATATATATTGGTAGTGTTATAATAATTCACTTAAACATTCGAACTTTATGTCACTAAGGTCTAAGTTGATATTTCTTTTCAACGACACAGTAACTTTTGAAAGAACTAAAGCAAAACGCACCAATATAAACCATAACATAAGGATCAACTATTCTATTGTATGTCACGCCTTTACAAATATATATAATATGCATTAATGAATATTACTGATTTATTCTTTGATATCCTGATAACTTTTATGTTTCCATATTTTCCAGGGGAAGCTTCAATATCAAGATGTTAATGATCCTTATTGATCAATCATTGAATGTGGGAAATTATGAAAATGGTTGAAGTACATTAAGCTGCCATCCGATGAATGCAGAGATATTGTTAACAATTATTATCAATGTGGGGTGGGGAGGTTATTGTTACAAATTTAAAAACCGGTGTCAGTATTTGTGCAAATGTGTGAAAGATAAGTGCTAGATAAAACTCTCGTGGATCTTACTAACTCAATTGTTTTCATAGAAACACCCACATAATGATCAAAGCAGTGACGGGATT
This sequence comes from Amphiduros pacificus, assembly GCA_949316495.1. Classification (NCBI taxonomy): domain Eukaryota; kingdom Metazoa; phylum Annelida; class Polychaeta; order Phyllodocida; family Hesionidae; genus Amphiduros; species Amphiduros pacificus. The sequence goes on along the minus strand of OX439005.1, from coordinate 31,678,326 downwards.
CAGACAGGCGTAGATGATTCAATGTTGAGAAAGATAAGAAAAGACATAAACTTACTACCACAACACTAACCGTGCTCATAGATTTTATATGAAAACTATGAAAGAGCTTGAGTTTAATATTAGGAAGCTCTGTCCAAATCTTGAGCAAACTATGCGGCGTCCCGAAATCTTGGGTAGATGATGAGATAGACATGATGTAATCATGATTCGACAAATTTCCATCCAGCCACCATGTTTTCGGTGCTTTCACAGTTTGGCTACAGCTATCACAAATGATTTTGACGTTAAGACAGTTCGTGCGAATGCATTTACCACTATGCCTTATTAAAATTTGAATCCCCCACGTTTCTCACTCCAGTGTTTCACCTCTGAAGTCACTCATATTCTTTTATGGAATAAACCTGTCATGAGACATTATCTTGGCTTTCCTCGGTGCTGGAACATCACCAAAAATATAATTATGCTAAAAAGCCTCCCTTTTTAGAATCTGTAATATTTCATTTGTAAATGTATTTTTTAGCTGTGCTGACTTTGTCAATGGGGGCCTTTTTCATTCTGTCCGTTTTTTCTTAATTTCAGTTTTTCTTTCTTTCTGTCTATCTGTCAAACTCTTCTGAAAAACGAGAAGATGGAGCTGGTCATGATAGATATGATATCCTCTTACAGTACTATCATGTACTATCTCTGTCACAAATGATTTGAAATTGCGGAAAAAAATATATGAGCATGTAAATACCAAACTTGTTTGGCTCTTGTATATGACCGTCACACGTGAAAGTGAACTTTTCCACCTCATATTTTCAAAAGCAATTTAGAAGGGATCATTCAAATTTGGAGGAGGGGATATACTGGATATATCTGGTTGTAAATGTATATCATTCATATATCATTTTGTTTGACTATTTTGTCATAAACAGTACTAACAATGACACCAGTTGGCCATGTTACAAAATATCTGCCTCAGTGCTTACTGCTTAATAAACATGAACTGGGCGTGGTCTCCTAAAATTGGCAATCCTGGCCTTTGCTTGTAAAGCCTGGTATAAACCCAGGATCTGCTAAGGATAGTATCTTGTTCAAAGATGTTTCAATATTCTGTAAGACTCAGACTCTCTTCAAAATTTAATATGCCAATATTGAGACACAACTGAGGATCGAAATATGCAAATGCACAAATACAGAACTAATATTCTGGCCACCTCTATTGTAAATATATATATAGAAATATCACTTGCATGATAATGCATGGGATACTTTTATAAAGAACAGTAAATACGAGTGTTGTGAGTGTCCAATTCCTTATTGTTTGTACAACCTGCAGTGAATAGTAATTATCCACATTTGGCTTTTGTGTATACTTTTAACACACATTAATTATTATTATTATTATTATTATTATTATTATTATTATTATTATTATTATTATTATTATTATTATTATTATTATTATTATTATAATTATTATTATTATTATTATTATTATTATTATTATTATTATTATTATTATTATTATTATTACAAGTGAACCGACAATAATATGAAATGCAGAGGTGCAAGTTAATATAAAGCATAGTATTGTCAACAATTGGAGTACAGTACAAGTAAATGGAGAAAAAAGTCTTGATGTTGCAAGCAAGGTAAACACAGTTGCGTGAGGCTACGAGATGCACATCTCCTTTCACTGGACATCGTATATACAAATGACCACATTTTCATAAATAATTGGAGTGGAAAGATGATTTAACCTGCTCTGGAACTGTAATGACGATGCAAGTAAGGTAAACACAGTTGTGTGAGGCTACGAGATGCACATTTCATTCAACCAAATATTATATATACAAAAGACCATACCTTCATCAATAATTGGAGTAGAAAGGTGGTCTTCCTTGCTCTAAAACTGTGTTGACATTGCAAGCAAGATATGCAAAGTGACGTCATACAGAAATGTGTCATAATGACGTCAGACAGGAAAGTGTTATCATAGTGACGTCAAACATGGAAGTGTCAACATAGTGACGTCATGGTAACATCATAAATTATGTTAATATGAATACTGCTGTTACCTTTTTGTAAGCTCCTCCCTCTGTACCGCTTGAAATACCAGTTTTCGGCTATTTTGACTAATAATAAAAGGAATTTATGCTATGTCCCCTCCACCTTTCTTGATATTTCATCTTTTTCTTTCAAATGAGTCCAAGATCAAGCTGATCGGTGCAGCAGATACTCTGTTTAAATTAATTAATGACTTTCTCATTCCTATTCCTATTCCTATTCCTATTATTATTATTATTATTATTATTATTATTATTATTATTATTATTATTATTATTATTATTATTATTATTATTATTATTATTATTATTATTATTATTATTATTATTATCATTATCATTATCATTATCATTATCATTATCATTATCATTATCATTATCATTATTATTATTATTATTATTATTATTATTTACACACTGTCAAAAATTGGAGAAAGATAATTCAGTGATAATTCAATGCGTTTTTTCATACTCAAAAGACCAGTATTGTCAATAATGTAGAAAGATGATTTAACCTTGAGTGAAGTCCTCTTGACATTGCGAGTGGGGTAAACACAGTTACATGAGGCTACGAGATGCACATTTTTTTCCACTGAATATCGTATATACACCACAGTTTCGTCAATAATTGGAATAGAAAGATGATTTAACCTGGAGTGAAGTCCTCTTGACATTGCGTGCAGGGTAAACACACTGTTGCGTGAGACTACGAGATGCACATTTCTTTAAACATTGAAAATTGTATACACACCACAGTTTCATCAATAATTGGAGTAGAAAGATGGTTTAACCTTGAGTGGGCATCCTGTTTGCCGTGGGATGCAACCTGTGTCGGGAGGATATGGAATCCTGACGGGCTGAGCACTGGGCTGGTTTGGCAGTAATACTGGTCCAGTTGCAAAACGCCTGTCTTGGATCCAAATGTTCACCAGACAGGCAGATCAGATTAGGCCTGGGTCTGATTGAACTGGCTTGTGGTATATTTCCTTTAATGTATTCTGGCTATTTTATTTTTATTAGTGACATTTTCGATGTTTAAAATTTGGGAATAATTGATAAATTTTTGATTGATATTTGCTGAAAGGAGATTACTGCTGATTGGGTCAATCAAGGGATATAAATAAGATCATAAAGGGTGGAGTTTATATTCTAAGAGTATGTCATGTTGGGTATCCTCATGGCGTCAGGGCTTGGAGTTACCGGCCCAGAAAGGCGTCCCCTTGTTGGGCTCCGTGGTGGGTAGGGGACCTAACTGATGAAATATAAAATAACACACATGGCGCAAAACAAACAAAAATGACCTAGGAATGACATAGACAGTGATGACGATTCAAATAAAGCAGAAAAAGAATTTTAATTGCGGAAAGTTCCGATGCTGAACATACCCTGGCAAAAATGTCTTTAATGCGTTTATTAATTGAAGTTGAGCGGAAAAGCCATGCGGACAATCTTTTAAGATGCCGAATGTTGGCCACAGTTCCAGTTTTGATAACGGCTCATAAGACCCTCAATAATAAAAAAAAGGAGTGATAAGATGCCCAGATCTGGCGGGAGTTTCTGAAGAGGAAATAGTGGATGAACTAAAAGATCAAAATGAAGTCCAATGCAAACAAATTTTTATTAAGAAGGATGGAACCAAAGTTCCAATCAATACATTCATTCTGACATTTGAAACAGCGCAGCTTCCAACATCTATTAAAGTTGGCTATTTAAACGTCCGAGTTGATGTTTTTATTCCAAACCCTCTGCGCTGCTTCAAGTGTCAGATGTATGGACATGGATCTGATCGATGCAAAGGAAATGTAACTTGCCCAAAATGTACAGCCCAGCATAGTGGAGAAGAGTGTTCTTCGGAAACCATGAAATGTGTGCAATCACCCATGTGCAATCACCCATCATATAATACGCCACACTGAAAACATTTCTTTTCCTGAGGCACGTAAACGTGTAGAAAGTTTTAACAATTCCAAAACATCCTATGCTACCACCTTCAAAACCAAAGAGACAAAAACAATAGCAATACAGACAGAAATAACCTGGTCAATCAATGATAAGAATTATTCCTATTTTTCAAATACCTCCAAATCTTCAGGAACATCCATTCAAACCCAAACACCCACTACCCCAGTAATAAATGTACCAACAGTTCAATCCATGAAGGCCACGGGCCTTGGCGCAGTTGGTTAGAGTGCCAGCTTATTAGCACCAGTTCCTCTGTGGTGATCCAAAGGTCGTGGGCTTGAACTCCGGCCATGCTGGGATTGAACTCATGATACAATTTCCCACATGAGCTGAGGCCCGTGCCTAAAAGGTTAACCCGTTGTCCTTGTAAATCTGTGACCGGGTGGGTTGTCATGTCAAGGACCTGCGACATGACAATTCAGTGAGGCAGCACTATATCTGCTACAAGTAGGTCTCATCACAAAATGACTGAAATAATGCAAACAAACAAACAAATCAATCCACGAAAACCTCTTCACAAACTCCCTCCACATCATTCAGTAATAAAAATGTAAATAGCAATAGACCAGTTAAGAAATCAGACAAAAAAGAATTCAAAGATCAAAGCAAAACTAAAATAAATAGAACTAAAACCTTAGAAAGGATGGACACAGGTGATCCTTCCGATATACATTTTACACCTGTCCACTCAAAACATAATCATAAACCTAAATGATTATGTTAAATCCTATATTAATACTCATTATTTTTAATATGGCTATCAGCAGTATCATACAATGGAACTGTAGAGGATTTGAGGCAAACAGGCCAGAACTGGATTTATTAGCCCAAAAATATAATGCATCGGTAATTTGTTTACAAGAAACTAAATTCAAAGATAATTCCACAACATTTAAGGGATATGTACCTTATAATAAAGTCGGTTCAATTGACATTATGGACCGAGCACATGGCGGAGTTTCTATTTTTGTTTAATCCTGTATACCCCAAAGAAAACTAACATTAAATACTAATTTACAAGCTTCTGCTGTTAGGGTTACCTTGCACAATACATTGACAATATGTTTAGTATAGTTACCACCAAGTGAACCAATCAATATTACAGATATAAATAACCTAATAACTCAGCTGCCACAACCATATATGCTAATTGGTGACTTTAATGCTCACAACTATCTTTGGGGTGGCAGAAATAATATTGATGCCAAAGGACGTATAATAGAAGATTTCTGAAGTAACAATAGTTTGTGCCTATGGAATAACGATTCTCCAACATATTTACATCCTGCTACAGTCACTTTAACATCAATAGATCTCTCCATGTGCACTCCAAATTTATTTTTAGACTATTCCTGGGAAGTAGAGGAAGATCAATGGGGTAGTGATCATTACTCCATTATTTTAAATAACCATTTTCCTCCACCAGACGAACGCATCCCTAAGTGGAAATTTCATCAAGCCAATTGGGCAAAATTTCAGACATCCTGTTTTAATAAAATAACTCCAGAAATTTTTAACAAAGTAGATGATCCTCTTTAAGTTTTTACGGATACATTGTATGATATTGCTGATGGGTGTATTCCCAAATCACAGCCAAATTCTAAAATTCTAAAAACCCTGGTATAATGATGAGTGCAAAAAAGCTGTCAAAGAGCGAAAAAAAGCTTTAAAAAGATTTAATCGACAGCCAACTCAATATAATTTGCACCAATTTCGTATAAAAAGAGCTAAAGCTCGTTATATTATAAAAATAAGCAAAAGAAAAAGTTTGAGCAAGGATCAAACATCTAAATCATAATGGCCATTTAATTACAAATCCCACCGAAATAGGTAACACAATAGGTCAAACCATTTCCAAGAATTCCTCATTTGATAATTTTTCTACAAAATTCCAACAAATAAAAAATAGAGAAGAGAGAAACCAACTACATTTCATATCTCTTAACTTGGAACAATATAATAAGCCATTCACAATATCAGATTTAAAACTTTCTTTAGATAAATCCCATGACACCGCTCCTGGACCTGATCATATACACTATCAAATCCTCAAACACCTCCTTGACCAAACACTTGGGCATCTTTTGGATATTTTTAATAATATCTGGGAAAGTGGTAATTTTCCTCCTTTATGGAGTGAAGCCACTATCATTCCTATTCCCAAACCTGGCAAAGACTCGTCAGATTCAAATAATTATCGTCCCATTGTGTTAACAAGTTGTATTTGTAAATCAATGGAACGAATGATTAACGAGTGTTTAGTTTGGTTTTTAGAAACTGCGGCTTATATTTCTGTTGCACAGAGTGGCTTTAAAAAAACGCGAAGTGATGAGTGATTTATATGATATGGGATTAAGGGGTCATTTACCCCTTTTTATTCAAAATTTTCTATCAAACAGACATTTTAAAGTTCGAGTGGGTGCATCACTTTCTGATGCTTTTGATCAGGAAATGGGTGTTCCACAGGGTAGTATATTATCAGTCACCCTTTTATTATTAAAATTAACAGCATTGTTGATTGTATGAGGCCTGGAGCAGATTGCTCACTTTTTGTTGATGATTTCAACTTAAGCTACAGGTCAGCAAGCATGCATACAATAGAACGACAGCCCCAACAACACCTAAATAGATTAGAAGAATGGGCTGATAACAATGGATTTAAGTTTTCTTTGAAAAAGACCGTATGTATGCACTTTTGCAAAAAGTGGAAGGCTCACCCAGATCCTGATCTACACCTTGGCCAAACTTGAATCCCTGTTGTCGAAGAAACCAAGTTTCTTGGACTTATATTTGATAGAAAACTATCTTTTATCCCTTATATTAAATATGTAAAAAAGAAATGCCAGAAGGCATTAGATTTATTACGGGTTCTCGCCCATACCGATTGGGGAGGGGACGGTAATGTTTTATTACAATTATATAGAGCGCTGATACGTTCCACACTTGATTATGGGTGTATGGTATATGGATCAGCACGTCCATCGTATATTAAAATGCTCGATCCTGTACAAAATCAAGGGTTAAGACTATGCCTTGGTGCATTTCGTACCTCACCTGCAGATAGCCTGCAAGTTGAGGCAGATGAACTGCCTCTTGATTTAAGAAGAGAAAAGCTTGCCCTTCAGTATGTTGCAAAAATTGCTGCTTGTCCAGACAATCCTGCACATGACACTATATTCAATCCAAATTATGTTGATCTTTTTGAAAATAAACCAAATACAATACCGACTTTTGGCAAGAATCTTGACAATCTTTAAATTTAAATCCGAATCATGTAGCTAAATTTCAATATCCAGAAACACCTCCATGGACCTATGAAACTTTAAATATTAATGTAGCCATGTCAGAATTAAAGAAACACTCAACCGATCCATCCCTTTATATGAATAGATACAAAGAAATAAAATCTGTTTTCACTGGGTATCAGTGTATTTACACTGATGGATCATTTGATGATGACAAGGCTGCTGCAGCTGCTCTTAAGGGCAATCATATTTATTCAGAACGTCTGCCAAATAAATCGTCTATTTATTCTGCAGAACTTCATGCTTTATACCTTGCTTTAGATCATGTGGAGACTTCTCCACATCGGACACTTTAAATTTTTTTTGATTCTTTGTCTTGTTTACAAGCATTGAAAGCAAAGGATTGGAAAAATCCTTTTATTTACAAAATCCTTGAGCACCATCATAGACTCTGTACTGAGGAAAATAAAGAGATTCGTTTTTACTGGATTCCCAGTCATATTGGAATCCTTGGAAATGAAGCTGCTGACCAAGCTGCCAAAGCTGCATTGGATAAGTGCCGAATAAATATGCTTATACCTTATACAGAGTTTAAGAAATATATTACTGTTTTTTTACATTCTAAATGGCAATTGCATTGGAATGAAGCTATTTTTAATAAACTTCACGAAATTAAGCCTGTTTTAGGTAAAATCAAAGGTGCTTGTAGAATTAACCGAAGAGAAGAGTCTGTTTTAACACGTATAAGAATTGGACATAGTCATTTGACTCACTGCTATCTTCTTAAAGGCGAAGATCAGCCTCAGTGTATTGGATGTCAAAGGGCTTTGACTGTCAAACATGTTTTAATTGAATGTATCGATTTTGATATAATTAGGACTCAATATTTTAATGTGCAAGATTTACATTCGTTATTTGATACTGTAGATACTTCAGTGATAGTATCGTTTTTAAACCAAATAGGACTTTATAACCAATTTTAAATGTGGAGCTCTTATTTACTTAGGTCATTGGCCTATTTATCAAGAACCGCGAAACATCAAATGGTATTCAAAGTCATTTAAATTGAATTTATTTATACAAATTTGTTATGTCTATAACTTATATATTGAAAGGATTTTGTTGATATTTTTTGTTGTTAAGATTATTTACATATCATATTGATTTTATAAACGTTTATGTTTTTACCACTTTTAGGCACTGAATAACCTTAGTGGTTGATGTGCCTCTAAGCAACCATTCATTCATTCATTCATTCATATCTGGTTGACCTATCAAGGATACACAGAAATATATTTGTAGAACTGGACAAATGAATACAAATTATGATATATGTCCCATGCTTAATCGGGTTAAGCAGTAATACCCTTATATTTATGTCATTTAAAAAAATGGTTAGTTATTTAAATATTTAAACTTAAATATTAAAATATTTTGCTTGAAAACAATTGGAAAAAAGGAAATTTAATCAAAGAGGTATAATTTACCTTCACAGCATTAAAAAATAATCACTATATCACAGTATAAATATTCACGAAAAATAGACATGCCCGAGTGAAGCTGTGAATAATGTATTAAGTTGTCATGATATTGACTATTGAAATCCAATAAATCCATTTCCTGGATACTGGCTTGACGCTTCATTCAGATGTACAGAAAAAATTCGTATTTTAACAAGAGAGTTTTGACAATGAGTACAACCGTACCAGTATTGATCGTGCATGGTGGAACTCAGTCAAATATGTGCGGTATACCTCACAAAGACTATGAAGATGGAGTAAAAGCTGCTGCCCAAGCTGGATATGCCAAGCTTACAACGGGTGGAACTGCAGTGGATGCTGTAGAAACAGCTGTTCTGAGTTTGGAATTCAACCCTGTCTTTAATGCTGGTAAGACCTTCACCTTGATTGCACAAATGAAAAACATATGGTCCTGTTTCATAACTTTCTTTAAAAATACATGAAGTGTGCAATTTTGGTACTTCTTCATATCATTGCTCACATCTGTGTTTCAGTACCACGTAATAATTTCTTAGCTTGACTGAGATTTACTTCTTCCCTATTAATTACAATATCTATAGACAAGAATAATTTATAGATATCACTGTTCAAATTTCCTGATATTCTTCTTTTACAAGAAGAGTATTAGGAAATAAATGTATATATATATAAGTTCATGTCATCGTCCTGTATTATCAGTGGTTGGTCCGTAACATCAAGTATCGCCAAAACACCAATATAGATAATCATCAATTGGATTTTATTACATTTTTTTCCAGTGAAAGGTCTGTTGTTGATTATAGCAACGCTGTAAAAATATAAAAATACAATGTAGATGATCCAACATATTTTCCATGGATTCATGCAGGATATGGGTCCTGTTTGACAATAGACGGACGAGTGGAGATGGATGCGTCCATCATGGATGGGTCCACACTGGAGGTAGGGGCCGTGGCTGGTGTCTCCAATGTCCAAAATCCTATCCAACTTGCGAGAATGGTCATGTCCAATGTGAGTACTTCATGTTCTTCAAAGTTAACAAATGAAAGTAATTGCTTTCTGAAATTAGATTTAACAATTATTCCAAGATCACAAATGATTTAAATGTTACATTCACCATACCTATATCATAATAAAACATATTCATATTTCAGGATAGACCAGGGAGGACCTCTTATATGCCCCAGTCCCTAGATGGGTGGTCGATAACAAAGTACACAAATACATAATCAAATTTCACAAAAACATAATCAAATACACCATAAACAACTGGTTGAACTTCATTATTTTAACTATTTTCTTAGAATGTTCTTTTGTGATTGGTCAGGAAACAAGTGCACTTGGTGATTAGAACTTAATGAATGTTGCTTATCACAAGAGCTTACGTGTTCACTGAGATCAACCATTGGCCAGGGACAAAACATAATAATATGAGTTATCATTTATCTATTATTGTTTCAACGTTGATTTAGTATTTGTTCCTAACTTTATTAAATACCATTAATCATTTATGTACCTAGATTTAATATTTGTTGGGTTACAATATTGATCACTTGACATTAATCATCCTTTGAAGGCCTTCTCAGCTCGAGTGGGACATATTTTCATGGTTTTTGGTCTCCCGGAAACAGACAGACATACAGACAAAAAAAGTAATGCATAGTGCTGAGCACTTCAAGCACCACACAGTGACCATGGCAGGTATATGTTGGTTGATTTCAGGGAGATAGCTTGGATGTATCTCAGTATCATGACCACATATCATTTAAAACATACCCTAATTCTCTGTCAAACCGCCAGTGACCTACGTGAATTCATGAAAGCTGTAAATGGATTTTTAAAAAATATTTTCTATAGATCGTTTAGCTAATGAAACTTGATATGTGACTGATTTCAGAGTGATCATGTCCTATTGGCAGGGGAAGGTGCTCAAAGGTTTGCTGAGAAACAAGGAATACCTTTCTTTGCATCCAAAAATCACATAACCAATGTAGCTAAAACTGTTCTGCAAGAAATTAAAGGTGGAAATCATATCTTCAAAAATACCATCAAGACTAACAAACCTAGGTAAGCTTTATTCACACAAATTCGTTTCCAATAACTCTACACTTACTATAAAGTACAAACTCGATAGTCATCCTTGGAATTCACACAACACGAGTGGGCCACGAATTCACACAACACGAGTGGTGTGTGAAAACGACACGCATGGTGAAACTGTTGACATGCAAGCTTGGGTCATTACATACATATATATAAAAAACATGAATGTGATCAGAGAGGAAGGGTGACAAGATTTTGAAAAAAAAATAAGGTATTGGCTGCGATAAAAGTTGCCACTGATGAGAGCGTGCGATCTCGCTGTTGCACCACCACGTTGCCCTCTGGTGAAAGTCATTGACACCAGACAAGTCTCCACTTCAGTTTTATCTTGCAAGTTTATGGGATGGTTTGAGCATTTTGCAATTTATGAACAGAGTAGTTTTCACTTATTTTTTTTCAGAATTATGTTAGATATGAAATATTACTCACAATATGCCTTCACTTCTGTATTAGAGCTTTGAACAATTGTGAATTTGACTAAATTATTGACATAATTATTGAATCAGTGGAGGTTTTGTACAAAGGGGCCTACATGGGTGAAATGCACACAATACTATTAGCTGCACACGATAGATAACTACAACAGTGAGAAATAACTGAGAAACAGCTGCAGAGATAGCTGCACAGGTGAGAGAAAGCTGCATAAGTGAGAGATAGTTACAACAGTGAGACATTTAGTGAGAGATATTTACCATAGTAAGAGATAGCTGCATAATTGAGAAACAGCTGCACACAGCCATGTACGTTTTGGCATTATTTAACGAGTTGAGGTCCCACATGGTTTTGTGCAAAGGGGCCTACATGGGTGAAATGCAGACATTACAACACTAATAGTTTCACACATGAGAGATAATTACAATAGTGAGTATGTTTGGGGTTTTACATCACTTTCAACATTATTTCAGTCATTTCGTGATGAGACCTACTTGTAGCAGATATAGTGCTGCCTAACTGAATGTGGTATTTGTTAGAGGAGATGGTGCTTGTTTCTGTTTTCAAGCACATGTGGTATTTGTCAGAGGAGATGGTGCCACTTGCCCTGTGTAACCAGGGAACCAGCCCCACTGAGAATTGTCACAGCCATGTTGACAGCAGGTAGACCACAGGACTTTCCACCTAGAGAACCAGAGATGAAAGAACATCTACTTCTAGATAGACAGCCAGGTGATGTTCATCTCAGTCAGAAAGATCTTGGCTCATGATTGAACGCTTTGATGCGCAGACTGACTGGATGCAGCTCCATCCCCAGGATTGGATGGGAGTTCCATCATATGATAGATTCAAGAATCTAGTGGATGGACTAGAAGTGGTAAATGACTGTGCAGAAAGGTCTATTAAAGACGTGACTGAGTATGTGCGAAGAAAGCAGACAGACAGGATCGAGTATTTTTCATTGTAAATCACCACCACCAGCTCCTAGATTATCACAACTTAACAAAACAGCAAATGGATAATATGGATGACTTTTTGTAGTTTCGTAGAGGTTGTTCAGAGTGTTCAAATTTGAACCAAATTTCAATACAGATGCTATGATTGTATCTTAGTCATGTAGCACCTAGAACATATACTGATTATGACTATTAAATGTACTTTTTTCATATATTTGAATATGAATAAATAAATACTAAATTGACAAATGGTAATATAAGACTGATGCTGCACATATTATTGTTATTCTGGTCCAAGTCTTATTATGTAAATAATATTCAAGAGGTTGACTTAAGAATATAACAAAAAAGCCAAAAATTAGCGATTTTCAGTATTTTGAGCCATTTTTCAGGGTCAATTCCAAGAAGAAAGCCATCTATGCAGAGAGTTGTTATTTTCAGAACTTTATTTTGTTTTCAATAGGAATGGGTATCCAAATGTGCTTAGCTCTATGACCAAAAAGTGATATTTTGGATCACCCTATTGCACATGGCACCTGGTAGTTCACAATTTGTTCAAACTCAAGTGAGAATTGTACACAAATAGAAAGAGAGTATTTTACTGATCAACATTTTTGATTGTGCATTTTTGTCATGCAGTGCAGCGAGTGGAAGTGAAGCTTACTGTTTGGGTCATGATACAGTAGGAGCAGTAGCCATGGATCTCAATGGCCACGTGGCATCTGCTAACTCTACTGGTGGAATTCTAGGAAAATTACCGGGCAGAGTCGGAGACTGCCCTTTAATTGGTAAGGTAATTGGTTCAGCACAATCAAATATAATAGCATTTTATAGCCTATAAATGGAGGCCAGTCATCCTAAACAAAAAATAAAAATAAAGAAATCATAAATGCATTTTATTCTGTCCCCACTAAAATGATCAAAAGAAAACTAGGCACAAATTTGGGATTCACCTTTTTGATGGATGTTAGGATTTCAGTTATATATTTATGTAGTTGAAATTATATTCAACCTGAAAGTTTATAACAGGTGTTTTGATGCCAATCTATCATAAAATTGTCATTTAAATTTGTGACTTCTTTCATTTGCTCAATAATATGTAAACATTATTCGTAAATCTTGAACTCCATTTTGTACAAATAGATCTGTCTTATTACTTTAGGTGCTGGCGGTTATAGCGACGATCATGCTGGAGCAATTGTGACAACAGGACACGGCGAGTCTTTCATAAAAATGGGTCTATCCAAACATGCATCTATTCTTATGGAGCAAGGTATCAAAATACATTTTTTATGATGATGCATAATCAAGGCATGATATATATATATATATATATATATATATATCATGTGTTTTGGTTTATGGAACAATTGATGTTGGATAAGAATAGATGCATACATGAATATATATATATATATATATATATATATATATATATTCATTCTTAACTTTTGCAGATCCTATAATGATACCTTGAACCATGTATTTTGTGAAAAGGTTGTGAACATGTTAATAAATCAAATAAAAGAACATATGTATGGTTTTAAAATCATTTCATTTCATCACAAAGCTATTTTAAAAGGGTTGTATATACGAGTTAAAACATCAATAACAAATACATTAAGATGCTTTCTTTTCTAAAACAGGAATGCATCCACAGGCCACTATAGAGAAGTTACTGGAAAATATGCTAGGCCGTGTAGGTGGCAGAGGTGGGGCGATAGCTCTGAACATAGAGGGCGACACTGGAGTTAGCTTCAATACACCCATCATGCCGTGGTGCTCTATTAAAAGCAATCAACTGACATTCGGGGTCAGTCAGGGTGAACAATTTGAGATAATGATGAACTAGATTCATTCAGAACTTTATGTCCATTTTTTATCCATTATTTTAACTGTAACTTTTATTACTTAATAACTAAGCTGTTTCAGGTCACCATTTTCTGTAGTACTGCACCCACCTATTGGCCAATTTAATCACCACAAGTTTACTTCTACGTGCTTACCACGTTGTAAGCACGTTGTCAAAAATAATGTTGTAAGACAATGTGCAGACAACGTTGTCAGCACGTAGAACATCAACGTTGTTATTAGGTCAGACCACAAAGTTGTCCTTCTACATGCTCAACACGTTGAAAAAACATAGAAAGACAACTCCAATCTGTGAGTAGCACTCATGCTGACCGCCCGATGCAGGCCCATACACTGATGAAAAATTACCCTATCTAATTATCACCTTCTGCACTGTCAACTTTCACCTATACACTCACTCATTTTATTGGGGCCTACAATCCCCAGTGCACTACAGGGCGTCCAATATCCCTATACAGCCTGAGGCGTCCAATATCCTCATAAGCCCTACCAATCACTACTAGAGGCTAAAGATGTCCTCCAGGTGAGTACCTAGTGATCTTCAGCACCTTCATATCTACCAGCTGCCTCCTTACTAACTTTTCTGATCCCACCGAGACAACATCCTAGGTAACCAACATCCCCCACTAACTATGACTAACACTTTTCTCATCATCCTGTTCCAGACCTGCAAAACCTACAAATCACAATAACAGTTAGTGGCTGTTAATAACTGGAACAAAATATAACTATCTCCATCTCCTGAAAAAAACAAGGAAAAATAAAGATTTTAACAACCCACTTACCTTAAATTCCTTCTTTATAACCAAACCATGAAAACAATACAGTACTACCTTATCTCCACTCATGGTATACCCAAATGTTAGTCAAACCAAGGTGTCCAATGTCGTCTGCTTTTTTTCTCCTTGACCTTGTCTCAGGCTCATCCATTTCTTCTCAAAAAATCCTATTTATCTGTTTTTATACATATATAACAAACATCAGCTGTATCTATGTATATTCCCAAAGATATTGATGCAAAAAATCCGAATTGAAAGTGTTTTTTATCATAACAATTGAAGAATTTAAGTTTTCAATTTTTCATCTGTTTCTTTCCTGCTCGTCGCCATATTTGTGGCTGTGCAGTGCTCATATCTGATGCTTGGACTCTTCTGAAGTTTTGCATTATCGCTCATGTGAACCGAATAGTGGCCGTGCCATGTCAAGGGAGTTTTCACTGTTTTTTGTACAAATGGACCATGTTATCATCTTTGGATCATCATGTTGACATTAAGTGGATGCAGTTGATTATAAAGGTATTGTTTTATAACATTTAGATGGAGAATTGTATTGTAATTTGTGCAAAAAAGTTGGACGAGACCATGTAAGAGTTGGATGGTGCACCGTGCTGACACCTAGTGGCATGTGACCGGAATTCTGGGCACAGCATACAGGCACCTGCAAGGTGGTTTACTGTCCCTATATGTATATAGGCTGATTACCGATCTCCATGTTTTTTTTCTCCATTGAAAAGTACACGAATATCAGTGGGTTGCAAATCTTGTATTCTGTACCTTTGTAACCCTCTTAAATACATAGAATATCAGTGGGTTGTAAGTCTTGTATTCTGCATCTATGTAACCCTGTCATGTACATAGAATATCAGTGGGTTGCAAGTCTTGTGTTCTGCACCTTTGTAACCCTATTAAATACATACAATATCAGTGGGTTGCAAGTCTTATGCTCTGCATCTATGTAACCCTGTCATATACATGGGATATCAGTGGGTTGCAAGTCTTGTGTTCTGCACCAACGTAAACCTGTCATATACATAGAATATTAGTGGGTTGCAAGTCTTGTGTTCTGAATCTATGTAACCCTGTCATATACATAGAATATCAGTGGGTTGAAAGTCTTGTATTTTGCACATTTGTAGCCCTCTTAAATACATAGAATATCAGCGGGTTGCAAGTCTTCTATTCTGCACCAATGCAACCCTGTCATATACATAGAATATCAGTGGGTTAAAAGTCTTGTGTTCTGCACCAATGCAACCCTGCCATATACATAGAATATAAGTGGGTTGCATGTCTTTTGTTCTGCACCTTTGTAACCCTCTTAAAAACATAGAATATCAGTGGGTTGCAAGTCTTGTATTCTGCACCTTTGTAATCCTCTTAAATACATAGAATATCATTGGGTTGTATGGACATATATGAGATCTGGCAGAGATCAGAGAGGCCAATGAGTGCAGACACGAGGGCAAGAAGTGCAAGTTGTCGGGAAGCGTTGCTAGGCTAGTGTTGCTATGGACATTTTGCTAGGAGAGATGACTCAGGGATCCAACCCAGATGCGCGGAGAGGTCACAGAGAGGCCAACAGGTGCAGGCTCATTAGGATCCAGGCACGTTCCTTTATAACGGGCCAGAAACCAGTACTCAGTGCTCAGTGTCCACTTGCCTAGAAGATCCACAACACTCAGCCTCGTGACCACATTGTTGCCACTTGTATAAACTTTGGGTGTGCCATTAAGCCCAAGAACTTCAGACGGTTATCAGTATTTTGGTATATTGCATATCAGGCTCTTGCCATGCCTTCCCTAGCCGGATTATAGTGTATACGAGCACTAGAATAAAGACGACTATTGTACATTGTACATACCGAGTCTGCAGTAATTCTAATCTCCCAGCAGATAGGTTTGTTAGGCAGCTAGGTTAGGCCCCAGCTCACATAGCCAGCAAGTATATAATAGATTCCCACATATATCCCTGAAGGCGCAATCCGTATGTAACACATGTGCCATCATTAAGTAATCGAATATTTTTAAATGTTACTTTACCATGAAAGATGAAAGTGGAAAAGGTTTTTCACAAACATGTGTTTCACGCAAATGTGCAAATCCAAAAGGAAAATCAGGCATCAGTGGTATGTCCAGGGTTTTATATTTGCCAAAATGGGGCAGATACCAGTCTCCTTTCTGTACAACTGTTTATCACTTTTCTTCTGTATTTATGTAACATCACTAGAAATGGGGGACATTGAACATGAAATGGGTAGTTCAAAACTTCCTATTGCAGTGGGTACATGGTGTCACTTTCACCCAGCATAAATGGGGCCAAAGATAAAACACATTCTCCAATTTATATACATATTCAAGAACTATTTTTAGCACCTTCCTTTTATTTAAGAAAAAAAATAAATATATGAAAATTTGCAGAAAGAAATCAGCTTTTTAATGAGGTTATCCATTTACACTTAATACATTTCTTGTCACCTGATGTTTTTGTCTATTGCAAATTTAGCACATTTTCACATACTCTGATAGTATAATATAATTTTTTTTATTTACCATTATGATTAGAGCAGCTTATTGGGGGTTATTTTCTGAAAATACGCTTACATTTTATATGTATGAAACTTTAAAAGATTGCATTGGATCAATATAAAGTCTGTCAATTTTCACCTTTTGTACACCTACCACATTCAAGCTATTTCTAATCAAATATAGCTTGTTAATAAATCTCAAAATTGACGGACTTTATTTACATTTAATTTTCAGCATTAAAGTTTTTTACGATGCGATATAATATGTACTTTCATAATTTAACCAACAATAAGTTATTATTTTAGAAATTATTCCAAAATCATTTCAAAATTTCCTCTAATTTCCTTTGAAGATTGGTCCAAAATTAAAAAATGCTATTATAATATTGTTAATTCTGAATGGATTTTGATGATTAAAGACTCTATGAGCTAGTTTTGAAAGATGCAGATGATTGAATATTGAAATTTATAGTAAAATCAACAGAAATGGGAGTTTCATTTTCAAAGTTATTCAAAGGTCACTTCAAGGTCACCGGTCATATTTTATAAAAATAGCCTACAAAGGTCCATATTCAGTCATGTATCATTTTTGGATGTGTCCCACACAGTAAAAACGTTATATACCTATGGCTGTCATTTCTACTGATCTTAAACCTCATATAACATCTAGTTTTAATGTGCGGAATTACGGCAGTCATTTTCGATGCAAAAACACAATAGAATCTACAAAATACATAGATAACTGTCTTTCTCTTGTTCTCACGATTTCATACATATATAAATCATTTTTGTACATATATTATGAGCCGACATATGAATATGAAATAATGAAACGTCCGTGAAGTTGGCAGAATATTCCATATTCTATATTGAATATTCTATAAAATCTGTGAAGTTGGTAGGATATTCTATATTTGATATTCTCCAGGAGAATATCCAACAAAATTGTCCAGGAGAATATCCAACAAAATTGTGAAGTTTGTAGGATATTCTATATTTCATATTCTCCAGGAGATTAAGATAGAGATCTTCATCATCATCATCATTATTATTAATAATAATATTATTAATATTATTATTATTATTATTATAATCATCATCACCATTTGTAACAATGCTATTGTATGCCTTCCCTTGCCTTATTAAATATGATCATCAAATGTATATGTTTATGTGTAGTTTTGAAGACATAACAATTTTCTCGACGAGACCTGTTGATGATGAGATGCTAATTTATTATAATCACAATATATATTATACTTCTCATTTTTCATATATTAACCATGCATTCCAAAAGAAACATATTCCATCATTTTTTCCTATAACCAGCACATAAACTGCAGACTATGGAAATTCTATTTTAAACGGTCTTTAAAATGGAGTACAAATTTTCAAATGAAACAAATGGATTACCTAATAATATGAACACATTGTTCAGTACTAGTGATGAAGGTTTTTCTGAAGTGAGTACGATTGCTGTTTTGTCTAATGTTTCAAAGATTCCTGATCTTTGGTATACAAACGGCACCATTATTCAAGGTAAAGCTAGATGGGAATTTATTTTTGACATTTGCCAAACAGTCACCACATCAATTGGTTTGATAACCAATTTGATGACTCTCTTTGTATTGTTGAGGCATGGGAATGTTTTCAGTCCACTTATGTGTCTTTTATTAAAGCACCAGTCCTTTGCAGACTGTATCGTTTGTGCCTTTGGTATAGGTTTACTTATGGGACCAGAAATGTGGACAGTGGGCGATAATATATTTAGTTTGCTTGTATGTCAGATGTGGCACAGCCAGGCTTTCTTCTGGGCTGTCATGTTCCTCTCTATCTATAATCTCATACTTATCTCATATGAGAGATACCTGGCTGTTTGTCATCCATTTAAGCATGCTGAGTTCACAATGAAGAAACTGAGGCGGTGTATATTAGCCTTATACTTATACAGTCCAATAGAGACAAGTCTTTGCTATCTACAAGTACATTATTTGAATGGTAGATGCCTTCCGGAATACTTTTTTCAAACAGATCTTTACAGGAAGGTTATGATTGGCTATGGTTCATATTGCAGTTTATCTTTCTATGTATTGCCCTGTTTTGTATTCATTATTAATTATGGGAGAGTTGTGATTGCTCTTTATCACCGAAAAGGACAAAATGAAAAACTTGGTTCGTCTAAAATTCTTGACAAAGCCACAAACCAGTTGACAAAGACTGCTTTGATTGTTACTATTTTCTTTATCCTCACTCTGGGCTATGATTGCACTTATTACATGTTTGGTTACACCGGAATAGCAAAGTACGAGAAAAACACTCCCGTGCAGAGAGCTGGTATTTTTCTCACTATTTTGAATTCCTGTGCCAATCCAGCAATCTACACAATATTCATGCCGATATTCAGACAAGCAATCAGAAAGACATTCGCTATTAAGGAAACTGCCCAATAAACATTTTTATGACACAATAATCATTTTATTCAATACATAAAAGATCAAACTCCATTGAAGTTCAATTGAAATGCTCCTGGACATATTCTCTTGTGTTATCTAAATCTATTGTATTATTTAAATCTATTTTTAAATAAACATAAAAATGTACTTGAATAAGTTCAGGAAATAGAAATAAATTTGACTTGGAATGTTTTCTATTTCATGGTACAATCTTTCTAATAAAATATTCATCATGACATTGCTTTCAACTTGGTCATGGAGTTGACACTGTGAGGTTTAATATTTCAAAACCGAGAAGATGAGCTTTACTCTTTGTGAATTGGTCAGAATGATTTCATCTGTCAATTTCACAACTGAATAAAGATAATTCTTCGAGTCATATACCTCCCCGCCCATTTTTCCATCGCATTCGAAAGTGCGAGAGGATTTTACATTCCAAGCCCAGTTCTGCCGAAATTCCCCATCCAAGGGTTAGTCTGGTGTGATAACTTAGCTGTCATTGTTATGATTAGGAAGTCAGTACAACAAGAAAGAGTGCACTCAAAACCAAGGGATAGACCATTGATCATTCAGGGGGCGAATAAGAATACATCAAGATTGTTTTCAAGACCAATTTCAATATTCGTTTTTCTTACCAGTCTTACCAATATATTGTTTTCATCCTCCCCTGAAAAAATAATGGTTGCTTAAAATGATTTATGAAAATAGGTTTTGTTTTTGTTTTTCATTTGAGGCAATATACCCACTATTCCAGTTATTTCATGACGAGACCTACATGGATTTACAAGGACAAAGGATTAACACTTTAAGTTCGCTCGCTTGAGCAATTGTGCTATGAATGCAATCTTGGAATGGCTGGGAATCGAACCCGGGACCTTTGGGTCACCACAGAGGAACTGCTGTTAATTGGCTTGCTCTCTAATCAAGACGACGGCAGTTACTTAGAGCGCACGGTGATTAGCACCAGTTCCTCTGTGGTGATCCAAAGGTCGAGATTGAATTCATGATATAATTTTCTATATGAGCTGAGGCCCGTGCCTAAAGGGTTCACCCATTATCCATGTAAATCTGTGACCAGATGGATTATCATGTCAAGGACCTGCAGATGATATTTCAGTTATCTCGTTTTCCCATTTTATGCACTTTTACAGGCTAGTTTACTTGGATGTGTTCTCCATTGAGATATTGCCTAAAGAATAAAATATGATTTTCATGCAGTTAATGTTGTAATAAGAAACATAATGAGTATTGTCATATTAACCTGTTGAATAATTCCAGATATTTAATAAATTTTAGAACATCATATAGTCGGTAGCTATAACGGGCAAGAATGCTTTACAAGAAATGAAATGTTATTAAGAGCACGTAATACTGTAAATATAGGCTATATAGGTTAGAGTAGAGGGTGTACTACCTCGGTAAAGGAGAAGAGAATAGTTTATTGAAATACCCATTATGACATCTGCAGTAATTCCTATTTCTTTTGGGGCCACAGGCCGTGGCATAGTTGGTTAGAGCGCCAGCTTATTAGCACCAGTTCCTCTGTGGTGATCCAAAGGTCGTGGGCTTGAACTCCGGCCATGCTGGGATTGAAATCATGATACATTTTCCCATATGAGCTGAGGCCCGTGCCTAAAGGGTTGACCCGTTGTCCTTGTAAATCTATGACCGGGTGGGTTGTCATGTCAAGGACCTGCGACATGACAATTCAGTGAGGCAGCACTATATCTGCTACAAGTAGGTCTCATCAAGAAATAACTGAGATAAAACCACAAACAAACAAACAAACAAATTCTATTTCTTTTAGTGGCAAAAACAAACTGCAATGAAACAACGAAAATAATTGCTAACTTGCTGTACACTAATTCATCTTGTTCAAATGATCAATTATCTTTATCTTTATCTCAATCAGAAATATAAGCTTGTCTAGTACCTGAAAGAATAGAATGTACAGAAAGCGTGATGGATGAAAAAACAATACAGAAGTCATTATGTGTACCTGACAAAAATAGGAAAATCTCATGTCAGGGTACCATGTTGAGTGAGCAAACCAGCCATGAGAAAAGGTCAAAGTATATCATCAGTTAATACTTAAACATTGGAACTATTGAATTGCACTGGATATATTCATACATGCTCAAGGTTATCCTCATTATCAACTTACTCAAAGTTTAAAATCCATGATAAAATCTTGCCTCCATGTTATAGTTTCTTTGCAAACATGTCTGAGCTCAAATAAAATCCAAATATGAAGATGTGTAAATCTGTGACCGGATGGGTTGTCATGTCAAGGACCTGCGACATGACAATTCAGTGAGGCAGCACTATATCTGCTACAAGTAAGTCTCATCACGAAATGACTGAAATAATGTTGAAAGTGATGTAAAACCCCAAACAAACAAAAAAACAAACAAACAAACTACCTTCCACTGGGCCCCTAATGCCATCTGAACTCCCTGATGGAGATAAGGGCTTGCCAACATAGAGTCTCCCACTAACTCCCACTGACCCCTACCATCACCTATTCTCCATGAAGACTGTGCTGGCATCTTCACACTCTTGACTAACAGGGAACTTCCTGTACTCCGGAGTAGTTGTGAACCTCACATCTCGATGCGACATGACAATTCAGTGAGGCAGCAATATATCTGCTACAAGTAGGTCTCATCCCGAATTGACTGAAATAATATTGAAAGTGATGTAAAATCCCAAACAAAGAAAAGCATTACTTTTTATTTTATCTTAGACAAACATATCTTTTGGAACATTTTAGTCTATAAATTTGAATTAGGCTGCTGTGTGAAATTACGGAATATTTTCCTTGTAAATACCTTGTTAAAGTGATAAAGATGTTGACTATTTGTGTGATTTACCAGTGAGAAGATCAAATCACTTTTCAACATGGCTTAGTGGGTAAGACATCTGTCTCCCATACTAAAGGTCTGGGGTTCAATTCCTGGTTGGGACGAGTATTTTTTATCTATTTTTATTTTTATGTCCAAACACATTTTATTTATTTAACTTGAACTCATAAAACAGAAAATTGTAGTGATACAAAGAGACAGTGATCTGGAGAAGCCAGATGGGAAGTAGTCCAGTAGGATATTGGTTTGATTGGGAGCTAGCATGTTGACATGTACTCAATGGGATCACTCATAACAGAAATCAAGATGGCTGAATGTTGGTTGAGAATGTGCTTGATCTCTCTTAAGGGAAGTACACGTCATGTATTAAATGGACCAATGTGTGTTCAAATTAGCAATATTTACATTCTCTGTATTGTAAATAGGAAAATGCAGATACAGAATATATTATTTCTATAGCAATATTATGTGGCACAATCTGTTCAAACATGCATTTGTATGATTAGGCAATTAGGACCCTATACAGCAAATACATTAATTTGTTCTGAAAAACGTCTTTCTATATCATACATTATGTGAACAATTATGTTGTTAAATCATATATATAGAGAGTACAAATATCAGAATTTTTGCCAATTACAAAAATAAGAAAAGAAAAATGTTTTTGACAGTCCATCTTTACGAAAAATATATGACAAAAATGCCCATTTGTAGTTGATGTATTTTGTGAAAACAATGAGGCTTATTTCCTTTTTGAACTAGAGACATGTAAGATTTTCCATAAGGGTATTTTCCTGACTTTGGAGTTGAATGACTGGAGTAAGTATAAATTTAGAAAATCCAATACACATTCCAAAGTTAAGCATATCAGTTACCAAAAATAGTTCTATATTTCCTTCAATATACTCTCCTTAGCATGTTTTGGGTTTATACCAGGCTCCATAAGTAAAGGCAGTTTAACCCCAGTTTTAGGGTTAGGCCAATAGATGCAAGTCAAATATATTGTCACATATAATAACATTACTATTTGGTGTCTATTATGATTAAAAGGTGAGTACAACAACAGTTTAGACGTTAGTCACATGTTAGCCAAAATAATCAGCCAAAAGAAATCGGGATATTTAACCAGTGTGAAAGTAGCATTGTCAGTATAGTGGAGTCGAACCCACCACCTCCCGCCCTCCACTTATATAAACATTAAAGGCACAAATCATATGCTCTACCAACTGCCAAACAGAATTTGTTACTACTGACAGATCCTAGTTTATATCAATCTCTGCAAGTAAAGGTAATGCAGAAATGTCTTTTGAGTCAGACCTGGTAGACCACATCCAGGACAAGTTTCATTTTAGCAGTTAATAGGCACTGAACCACGTATTTTGCACATGTTTCAACATGGCCAATTGGTGTCATTGTTAAGCAATAACAAATAAGTTGATATATCAGTGATATGTAAATTAAAATAGTTAGAAAAAAAATAGTCAGGGATAGACCTTTAATCATCAAGGGGAAAAAAAAGAAAAATCTTGTTTTTTATCTTCTTGGGTATCATCCTAAAATGACCAATATAATGTTGAAATAAGTGGTGTAAAACCCCTATACAAACAAACTGACACATCAATGATATATTTTTCCAACATACCCCTCCCCAACAATTACAAATTACCCATTCTAAATTACTTTTGAACAGATGATAAAACACGAGCATGTTCATCACTGGAAATGGGAGACATTGAACATGAAATGGGTAAAACAAAATATCTTATTACAGCAGCACATGGGACCACTTTTACCCAGCTTAAATTGTGCCACAATAGAACACATTCTCCAATTTATATACATGTATACAGCATCTTCCAAGTATGTATGTATGTACGTACGTACGTACGTACGTACGTACGTACGTACGTATGTATGTATGTATGTATGTATGTATGTATGTATGTATGTATGTATGTATGTATGTATGTATGTATGTATGTATGTATGTATGTATGTATGTATGTATGTATGTATGTCTGTGTGCATATGTGCATGCATGCACGCATGTAGGCATGTATGTATGTAGCAAACATCCTTGTCATGTTCAATGGACAGTGACCTTGACCTGTGAATTGACACACACAAGCATCTGGTAAAGACTTTAGAGAATTCTTTTATGAAACAAGACCTTCCCCTACTTTTCAAGGTCACAGGGACAATTATGTGAAATCCCCATCATTGTGATAACTTGAGAACAAATGATGGCAGCTTTATGAGACTTGACACACAAAAGCATCTGGTGAAGACCCCAGATGAGTTTGATGGACGGTGACCTTCACCTACTTTTCAAGGTCACAGGCCCATCATCAAAATAATTCAAGAGTAAATGATGATAGTTTCATGATACTTGACACACATAAGCTATCAAAAAAGTAGGTGTGCACTATTGTGTTTTTTTCTAATCCCTTCATCAATTTGCCTGGGTGCAGTGATGTTTTGTTCACAAATATTGTGTGGAATGTTGTACAGTAAGTTACCAGAGCTGAGGGTTGATGCATCTCTGATGCCTGTGTTCTGTGCAGCATAATATGCACTTTCATGAATTAACTACCGATAAGTTGTTAATACAGATGTTGTTTCAAAATAGCTCAGTATATCAAAATTTCTTCTCATTTCCTTGCATATTGGTCCAAACTTTAAAAAAGCTCTATTTTTGTTAATTTTGAATAGATTTTGATGAATAAAGAGTCCGTTTTTAAAATATACAAATAACTGAATATTGAAATTTATACCAGTAAAATCCACGGAAATAGGAGTTTTATTGTCAAGGTCACTTTAAGGTCACTGGCAATACTGTCAATAGTCCTCATTCAGTCATGTATCATTTGAAGATGTATCCCACACAGTATAAGTGTTATATGCCCATTTCTCTCATTTTGCCCATTTGTCTTGAGAGTACATTGAACTCAATATGTCATTTCACTCAGCAGGATTTAAAATTCATCATTTAGAATTAGGCTAAAATGATGAATTGGAACAACAATATACATTTGAGTTTTTGTTATATATAATGTTACCATTTTATAGGTCTATCATCTCATACCAAATCTGTACTAGTTATAAAATGATGCAACGGGTGAGATTTCAGTAAACTCCCCTATGATTGAATGTTTATAATGAACTCAGAACTGCTCTGTGGAAGGAGTGTGAAAATAAGCAATTGTTCTCTCCTTTACTCTAGGTGATTGCAGACAAGATTTTTGCAACTTATCTCTGCCAATGCACCTGTTTTTGGTTTCCGGTTCATTTTTATTCAAACAATTAGACTAAGTATAGTTTACACCTGGCCAACTTTATACCCTTGGTCTGTGCCTTCCAAATTCGTTTAATACTGCTGGCCTCTCTCTCTCTGCACTTTAATGCAGAGGCATGGGGTGCCTGCGATCGTCATAACCGAAGGCCCATCCCTCAGGTCGTGTTAGCAGGACATCATAACCTGTACCATATGATCATCAATAAAAGATGATGCTGATATTTTGTTTGCAGCATATACCTCTATTACATTGCAAGCTAAAAAAAACCAGGGAGATGAACGGCTCGATGTCTGAGACTTCGAGACTCAGTTGTTGCCATAACTCATCTCAGCCAGACAAACTTGTGATCACTGTGACTTGACTTGTGTTCAATGTTAAGTGACATGTGGTGATGTCACATTGTAAAGTCTACCACATTACATCTAATTAAAATATTTCTAATTTAGTATTAATCATAAGATTATCCAATATCAATATTTATATCTATTGTATTATTATAAGATCTTATTTGTGCAGTCAGTCTTGGTACATTTAGGAACATGTGGGGTCCATGAGAATCTGCATACAGGACAGGATTTGGGTGAAATAGAAATATGTTTAGCAGAAAATGGGAGGACCAATCCTCCAGCCAAGTCGGTGCACAATGGCTTGGTAGTTCGAGAGGGGGATGATCTTAGAATAATATCCGCGAGATGGGATCTTTTTGTGGTGCTGGATGCCCAGGTCCCTCCTCATGGATATAATGAGAGACTCACTCAGTCGAAAGACCTATTAATGAAAGGCTGGCAGAAGTCCCATTATGGGAGCATAATACATGGAACTTTTGCAGATAGGCTGAAAAGAATTGAACTTCCGAAACAACAAATGAGAAGGAAGAGAGATTTACAGAATGGAGGAGGCTCCATTCTTCATTTTCTGTTTGGAGTGACAACAGGTCACGAAATGAAGTGATACAGGGTATTAGTGTCTTTGAAGAAGGAACTGAATGCTATGGTCACAGCTGTGAATCAGTCAAGGATGTATATCCAGGAAAACGGGACAATATTTATGAGATAATTGTGCACGAAGCAGAGCTTGACAAACTGTTGAAGGCAGTCAGTTCAAACTTGGTTATTCTAGAGTGGAGAGTTCGCACACTAGAATTTCGAAATGAGATGGATCGAGTGATCACAGCACCACAATTAGTTCACAAATTGTATCAGGAACAATGGAGTTTCTACAACAGGCAGCGAGCAGCCCTGGAGATTAAGCGGAGATTTACTTACGCCTAAAATGCTCAATGAAATATTGCAAGAAGCTGCTGTGGCAGGCTTCACCACAGTACAGGACTTACATTGATATTACTAATCAAAGGAGGTAGAACCAAGTGGAAAGAGGAATGCGATTTATTGTACAAAGTCGAAATACCACTCATGGCGAAAACGCAATATATACTCTATTATATTCACGCATTTCCAGTTCCGTATGCCAATACCAACATAAGTGTGGCATTAGAGGTAGGAGGAATTTTTGGGTTTGATGCAGGGACTGGGGACATTTTAGTTCCTCACTCCTGTCTTGGCAGAAAACCTATAGTATGTCAGTCTGGGCCCTTTTATAGGAGGGGAATGTTATCTTGTTCCAGAGCCATCTTGACTGGGGCCATAAAACCAAAAGATCACTGCACCATCAATGTCACCAAAGGGGTTCCAGGGTCACTTATTAGAGAAATAGGAGAAGATCAATATATTTTATCTACCCGGGAGAGACCATTATAGAAAGGTGTCAGGGTAAACTGGAAGAGCAATATTCTCTAAGAGGTATATGTCTTATATGTAAAAGCCACTTGTGACATTGGGGGCAAAGGTTGGTTTATAAAAGGTTTGCTTACCAGTAACCTAACAGATCGAGTTAAGGTGCCCAAATTAAATTGGCATATTGATTTTAACCTAACAGACACTTTATCAGCAAAGAAGGCCAAAGAACATTTTGTATCCAAGACTCCACAGCGGTTAGCAGAAGTTCCAGGGGTGTATATCAGACAGCCCGCAGAGATGGGTGTGGATTTGTATGGAACTCTGAGAGACCATAGAACACTGCCTGTGGTATCAATTTTGATGTTAGGAGTGCTATTTTGTATCGGATATAAACTGTGTGTGAAATATAGGGTAACAGGGAGGCTCAGGACAGCAGTAATTTCAAAGCTGTCTCCACATGAGCCACTTTTAAATGGCCACCTACCACCACAAATCAGCCAGAGGCTGATAAATAACTGTAAATTTAAATGTTTTTATATCTATTAACATATATTGTGTCTATATTTTGCACAAGACGGGGAGAGCAGACTTGGATAGATGTGATCGGGGGGCTAGGCTGACTGGCTGGACTCAGAATAGGAATGGAAATATAATAAACATCAACATGGATTATATTTTCTTCAACACAAACTTTGTATAGTTGCCCCAACAAGCCCTTGAAGAGAAAGGGGGACTTTACAATATGACAAAAACATTTAGACCAATAACTGAAGCTGTCTGTAGCTGACCTGCGCAGTCATTGCTATCATTACTCAGCGAGGGGACCGGTATAACCTCTCGTGATGACCCCTGCCTACCTCCCTTCTTGTATGATGGCTAGTCTCGTGATAAGATTAACAGGGTCACCCGGGTTGCTGGCAGCACAGGGCTGGGCAACATCACTTATGCAGACACGGTCAAGGCCAATTATTTAAAACCATTCTTAATTTTTGTTATCTAACCTCCCTAATTCAAATAATTTTACCCTGCAGGCAATTTATTATAACCATTCACTTTCTACGATATGCCTCCAATATGCAGTCTTTCTTTCAGAACAAGAAATGATACAAAATGGATTTTATCCTTTTTTAATTATTGAAAGCATAATTCACCTGGAATGTCTAGAAATAATAAGGCAATTACTTTATGGCAATTGAGCATTATTGAAAGGAAACATAATGGATTATTGACATCAATCTTAAACATTACGGATCGTTTTAATATCTAACTTGTAATGGCACGAAGAAGGTGAAGTCAGGGGAAAGCAGAGACCGTTGTGATGAATAACTTGCAGATATGAAATATGCCATTCACCACATATGCAATGGAGAATCATGATAGAGAGATAAAAAAAATCAAGCGTGTTCTGGCAATTTTTATAGATACTGACCTTGTTGTCTATATTGTAATGGACACACGTTGATACTACGAATTGAGATAATGAGAAAAACCACCTGCAGGTGCAAATAAATATTGCATGATATACCATAATAACAAAGTATAATGTTTCAATTGTTATGCACAATGACAGCTTGTGGTCGAACAATTGCTGGAAAGATATTTTATAGACATTGTACATTAGGCACCATACATGATCTCCTTGATATAAAAAACGCAACATTTTATATATCAAGGTAAAGAAATGTCACACAAACAAAAAAAAACAAGAAAAAACCAAAACAAAAAAAACAAAAAAAACAAAAACAAATAACATTATTCTATTCTAATTTCATCTGACAATATGGATAGTAATCGATTTTCTGTGACATTGTATAAAATGAAATGTAGATAATACAGATGTACTGGTTGGTGGGCAGTTGAGAGACTAAATGCTTAAAGGTTGACAAAGTGGTTTAGGTGACCAACAAAGACATGGTGTAACACCGAGGAACTACGGGGCATGTTGTACTAAAAAATGTAAAGGAAGAGGAACACCATACTCCGCTACAAACCTAATTGGTGGTTGGTCATATTGGAAATAAGGCCAATGTCATTGATTGGGTGATATATATGGGCTTAGCTCAAGGTCTGTGATCCTATGTTCTCGATCCTATAGCAAATAAACCCAGTCTCACCAAATCACCACCATGATTAATATCTCAGGTAAATGTAAAAGCTCATAAATGCTTAAGAGTTCCCACTTTATGCTGTAAGAAAAAATAAGCTAAGCTTGTATTCAATATGTAATGCCATTAAATCCAGCGTGGCTGGAAAGACCTGGTGGCAGGGATGACTGATGGCGAAGTTAATGCTTTGGGACCAGGCAAGTATATCTCAAGTATATCTTCACAGAGTCAAGGTTTACACCTCCGCTAGGTCATGCCACAACCCCCCTAGTTACCAAACAGATCCTACTTATCTCTGAATGGTTGGTCTGAAAACAGCAAATAGGTAGATCCACATTTGCATGTACAACACATGCACACATGGTTTCTGAGTTGAGTTAAAATGACATGACCAATGAGAATTATTATTGGAACAAGATCTTAGGTCTCATATGTTTATTCTGAGGTAAGTTGTTCTGAAAAAACCAAAGCAAAAAAATACAAAACATAAAAGATTAGGGCTTTTATTATGACCAGATCCTTACCATAAAAATTGCCCATGATTCAAAGTTTTGGAGAAGCAATCCAAGCTTCTATGTATTGATATTGGATATAGGATACAGTATAAATGTAACAAGGAGGCTGTGGTCATGTTCAGTGATGTCTCTCTGAGAATCTTGAGCCAGAATAAGTCATGTGTATAGCCAAGGCCAGCATAAAGACCTCACACAAAAAGATATGACATTCACTTTTTGCTTGATTCATATTCGGGTTGACTATATTGCATCTGGTCCCAACATTTCATATTTTACCAAAAATTGAATTTCACGATAATGAGATGAGCACAATGAAATTCTTTTTGAAAGAAGACTGTTGCATGTCGAAGAAGGTGCATATTGTGCAGAACGAGGTATCCCTAACAACATTTGTGTTGGATATCTGTTAGGGGTGGGTTATCACCATAGGGTCTATTAAGGTAGAACACTCTTTTAAAAATTCAGCAAGGCACATCCAGTGTTTGTAATGACAAAAAAGTAGTGCACGCAGTGATTATAAGGTAGACACACATGGTTTGTGTCTGTTTTCACATAACACATCATTACTCCACATCTCATTCACACATCCCTGCAGATGTATCAGTCTGCATCTCCTGTCTGGAAAGTGATGGTAGCACTGCAGGAGTCCAAGATCAGGTAGCATGGAAATCTGGGGAAATCTCGCTCTCTGTGAAATAGTGTCTATGATGTGGCATGATTATGATCCGGATCATACAACACTTGTTATAACATTTCTGTAGGATATTGGCCGTGGCATAGTTGGTTAAAACACAAGCTTATTAGCACCACTATCTCTGTGGTCATTCTCAGATCTTGAGTTTGATTCCCGGCCATGCCGAGATTGTGTCTGGTGGTTAACTTAGCCAATAGGTGTCAGCATTCCAACTGGAAATGATGACCTAGAGGTACTGTTACGTATGGTTTGTAACCCTACTAGTGTATGGGGAATGTCTCCGCCGTTGGGAAACGTGGACGGGGATCAGGCATTTGATACTCGCTGGCTGTGAACGGGGCCTTAACCCAGCTACCTATGTGAGTTATGAGGTAATAAGGACTGCAGACACAGAGTACACAATGCACAAGGATCTCCTTTATTCGGTGCTGTATACACTAGTCTGGCTAGGTCGGCATGGCAAAGAGCAAGGCATATGGAATACCTGAATGCATGATACTGACAAAGTCCTGAGAATGCATAAAACACCCAAGTCTATACAAGTGTGGCTGGCCCGATGCTGAGTGTCGTGGATCTTTTAGGCAAGTGGATTCTGCTCCCTGAGTAGCGATTTCGGTGCCTTTTTAAGGAAAACTGAGCATCTGTGTGAGGGCTGCCTGTGTAGCGTCTTCTCCAGATTCGGGGCTGCGCATGTCCTGCCTGCGTGGCTTGGAGGATCATGTCATCTCTGTTCGGGGGAGTAATGCGTCTCCTCGGCCTGCACTTGTTGGCCTCACGTAGCACACAGTAACCTATATGGTTTCTTGCCAAAGATCGTGATTGTCTATATTTGTTTATAAGAGTCTATTGGTAGGTAATTTATATCCTACAGTACATCATTTCCATTGGGACTGCTGACACCTATTGGCCAAGTTAACCACCAGACATGGCAGCTTTCCATCGCTTTCATCCACCATATATATATGTATATATATATATATATATATATATATATATATATATATATATATATATATATATATATATATATATATATATATCCAGTGTTCGTAATGACAAAAAAGTAGTGCACGCAGTGATTATAAAGTAGACACACGGTTTATATATATATATATATATATATATATATATATATATCCAGTGTTCGTAATGACAAAAAAGTAGTGCACGCAGTGATTATAAAGTAGACACACGGTTATATATATATATATATATATATATATATATATATATATATATATATATATATATATATATATATATATATATATATATTATATAAACCGTGTGTTATATTATATAAACCGTGTGTTTATATATATATATATATATATATATATATAAACCGTGTGTGTCAAACTCTTCTGAAAAACTAGAAGATGAAGCTATTCATGATAGATATGATATCCTCTCACAATACTATCATGTACTATCTCTGTCACAAATGACTTGAAATTGCGGGAAAAAAATATATTAGCATGTAATTACCATGCTTGTTTGGCTCTTGAATATATGATTGTCACACGTGAACGTGAACTTTCCCACCTGATATTTTCAAAAGCAATTTAGAAGGGATCGTTCAAATATGGGAGAGGAGGTACACTGGATATATCTGGTTGTAAAAGTATATCATTCATTTATCACTTTGTTTGACTATTTTATCATAAATAGTATTAACAATGACACCAGTTGGCCATGTAACAAAATATCTGACTCAGTGCTTACTGGCTGCAAAAAATACATGTACTGGGTGTGGTCTCCTAAAATTGGCAATCCTGGCCTTTGCTTGTAGAGCCTGGTATAAACCCAGGATCTGCTAAGGATAGTATCTTGTTCAAAGATGTTTCAATATTCTATTAGACTCAGACCTTCTTCAAAGTGTAATATGCCAATAGTGAGACACAGCTGAGGATTGATATATGCAAATGCACAAATGCTGAACAAATATTCTGGCCACCTCTATTGCAAATATATATAAAGAAAAATCACTTGCATGATAATGCATGGGATACAATTATGAAGAACAGTAAATACGGGTGTTGTGAGTGTCCAATTCCCAGCCTTATTATTTGTACAACCTGCAGTGAATAGTAATTATCCACATTTTGCATTTGTTATACTTTTAACAAACATTAAAGCATTCATGAAACCTGACTTTCAGACACATTTTCTTTACATAACATGAATGTTTATACCCTAAACAGTGCTTTTATATAGTAGTACCCAAAATATTCTCTGTTAACAAATTTCTGTGGCACTTGAAAGTTGATCAGTTGTCTGCTAAAACCTACACCAGCAATTGAACACTTTGTCAACAAGCTTTGTTTAGCTGGTATGTGCTCTTGTGTAAACACCTAATGAGTTACCAGTTGTGCACCTGTCCAGCTTGGGAAACAGGGTGGAGATGTTTTGTACAATTTATCAATTTATTGCCAGGAGAATACTTCAGAACACCATAAGATTATTTTAATATTATTTGAATCAATGAAATAACTCATGGTTGTGAAAAATATTTTATGGTTGTGACAAATATCTTATGGTTGTGAAAGATATATCATTTATGGGAAAAGTATACTATTTATTTGAAAAGTATCTTACGCATGTGAAAACCTTTCTGTCAAAAAGAGAAGACATGACTCAAAGGTTTCATGGAATCCCCCTTAACTTAAAGGCTTTGATATTGGAAAAGTGACATTAAACCCTTTGATCACTGGTTTGGCCTTTAATCACAAGGACTTTGAATGGCAAAACTGTGAATGCTGATAATTGGTATCAGTAAAATTTATGATTTGACCCTCTTTGATGAAATTTGGGGTTTTTCACACCACTGAATGGGAAGACATCAAAGGCTGCATGGATTCCACCTTAAAAGCTGGGCTGTATAGAATTTTTTAAAACTTTTTTTTGCCAACATATATAATATAAAAAATAATGATTTTTCTTCATTTATAACTTCATAAATATTCATCCGTTTTTAATCAATTTACCACCAAAAGAAAGCCAAGAAAAGGCACTATCATCATGATAAGTGTTATCTTCCAATTCATTCTCAAAATAGTGCAAAAAAATGGCCAAAAATGTGTTGCTCCAATTTTGACAATTGGTAAACAACACCTCCTGTGACTTACGGAGCCCCCTGACAGTTCAAAAGTCAAGGTCACACAACACACTTCCTGTTTAGTACTGGCAGTACTTGGTGGTCACAAAAAATCATAATTTTCAGGGCAGATGTTCTTTAGTGGATTTCAGATAGATAGCCTATATGTATGTCAATTTTAAGATCATATATTGTTTTCATATACCTTAAACCACTGTAAAATCGCCCGGAAACTTCCAGGTTTCATGAATGCTTTAAGTATATTTCTCATCATTTTGCAAATATTTGTTTAATTTTGAGAAATATGGGACAGTAATTATCTTCCAGCAAAAATGTATTTTAGTATTTTATAACCCTTTTCAGTTACTTGAAACTGTCGTGCGAATAAACCATTTTATTATTTTTATTATTATTAAATACGATCATCAAATGTATATTTTTATGTGTAGTTTTGAAGATAATACAAATTTCTCGATGAGGCCTGTTGATGATGAGATGCTATTTTGTTATAATTACAATATATATATTATACTTCTCGATTTCAAAAATTAACCCTGTATTCCATATATTCCATTATTTCTTCCTATAACCAGCATATAAACTGCAGATTATGGAAATTCTATTTTAAACGTTCTTTAAAATGGAGTACATCATTTCAATTGAAAGAAATGCATTACCTAATACTATGCACACATTTTTCAGTAACAGTGACAAAGGTTTTTCTGAAGAGAGTACGATTGCTTTTTTGTCCAATGTTTCTAAGATTCCCGATCTTTGGAATATAAATGGCACCATTATTGTTGGTAAAGCTAGATGGGAATTTATTTTTGATATTTGACAAACAGTCACCACATCAATTGGTTTGATAACCAATTTGATGACTCTCTTTGTATTGTTGAGGCATGGGAATGTTTTCAGTCCACTTATGTGTCTTTTATTAAAGCACCAGTCCTTTGCAGACTGTATCGTTTGTGCCTTTGGTATAGGTTTACCAGAAATGTGGACAGTGGGACCAGAAATGTGGACAGTGGGTGATTATATATTTAGTTTGCTTATATGTCAGATGTGGCACAGCCAGGCCTTCTTCTGGGCTGTCATGTTCCTCTCTATCTATAATCTCAAACTTATCTCATATGAGAGATACCTGGCTGTTTGTCATCCATTTAAGCATGCTGTGTTCACAATGAAGAAACTGAGGTGGTGTGTTTTAGCCTTATACTTATACAGTCCAATAGAGACAAGTCTTTACTATCTAAAAGTACATTATATGAATGGTAGATGCCTTCCGGAATACTTTTTTCAAACAGATCTTGACAGGCAGGTTATGATTGGCTATGGTTAATATTGCAGTTTATCTTTCTATGTATTGCCCTGTTTTGTATTCATTATTAATTATGTGAGAGTTGTAATTGCTCTTTATCACCGAAAAGGACAAAATGAAAAACTTGGTTCGTCTAAAATTCTTGACAAAGCCACAAACCAGTTGAAAAGGACTGCTTTGATTGTTACTATTTTCTTCATCCTCATTTTGGGCTATGATTGCACTTATTACATGTTTGGTTACACCGGAATAGCAAAGTACGAGAAAAACACTCCCGTGCAGAGAGCTGGTATTTTTCTCACTATTTTGAATGCCTGTGCCAATCCAGCAATCTACACAATATTCATGCCGATATTCAGACAAGCAATCAGAAAGACATTCGCTATTAAGGAAACTGTCCAATAAACATTTTTATGACACAGTAATCTTTTTATTCAATACATAAAAGATCGAACTCCATTGAAGTTTAATTGAAATGCTCCTGGACATATTCTCTTGTGTTATCTAAATCTATTGTTTTATTTAAATCTATTTTTAAATAAACATAAAAATGTACTTGATAAAATAAGTTCATGAAATAGAAATAAGTTTGACTTGGAATGTTTTCTATTTCATGGTACAATTTTTTTTTTACAAATGCAGTGCAGGAAAACAAAGACAGACTATTTTGGGTAAAATAAATTTTTATTAACTGAGTGAACCTTATGTGATGAGGTTATAACAAATATCCATGAAACGTTGAAAGACATGTAAAAATACATCTTATATAAGTTAACAGTAATATAATGCTATCCTACCTAGAAATACTATAAGGAACAGGTTTCATTGACTAATATGTATGTTACTAAACAATTTAATAATTCACACATCTTTGTTCTTTGGCATGGACAAGTAAATAGACAATGTATATACTGTATATTTTAAAAATGTACTTACAAGTAATTAACAATCATATGTCCTAGAATTATATACAATTATTAAATAACCCCTTCCTAGGAATAGCTCTATTTATGGGGCGCTAAGTGAAACACCCCTCTAAGTGAAACACTGGCACTAACTGAAACCCCGGCGGTGAAATGTAAAAGGGGGCGGAGGCGGGTTGCAGAAATTTGATGTAACAAGCAGCAAAAGCATGCAGCAGTCTTTGTTATGATCAGGGTGCATGAATGTAGGTCACCAAGAAGGACTGGTGCTGCCGCCTATCTTATACCCCCTCCAGAGGGTTATCTGAGTGCCAGCTTTCCTGCCCTGCACTTGTAAAAATGGAATTATCTCTGTGATAATTCCTATATTTTACAAATGCAGTGCAGGAAAACAAAGGCAGACTATTTTGGGTAAAATAAATATTTATTAACTGAGTGAACCTTATGTGATGAGGTTATAACAAATATCCATGAAACGTTGAAAGACATGTAAAAATACATCTTATATAAGTTAACAGTAATATAATGCTATCTTACCTAGAAATACTATAAGGAACAGGTTTCATTGACTAATATGTATGTTACTAAACAATTTAATAATTCACACATCTTTGTTCTTTGGCATGGACAAGTAAATAGACAATGTATATACTGTATATTTTAAAAATTTACTTACAAGTAATTAACAATCATATGTCCTAGAATTATATACAATTATTAAATAACCCCTTCCTAGGAATAGCTCTATTTATGGGGCGCTAAGTGAAACACCCAAAGCAAAGGCAGCAATGAAATGGCTGCCTGAGCAGCGCCCCACAAGGATAGGGCAAATAGGGAAGAGAGTAGATGGTGGGGGGGGGGGGGGTGGGGGGGGGGCAGTGTCGACAGTGGTAACTCCAGTGTCAACATTCCATACACAAGGACAAGAGAAAAGAGAGGAAGGCAAAAGGATTCTGTATGAGGGAGATAACAGGGGGAAGACACACAGGGAAGAGGTGACGGCATTGTGCATGAATGAGGCAGAAGAGATGACGTCTGTCACTGCATTGTGTATGAAGGAAGTAAAAGAGGAAGTAAAAGAGGCAAAAGAGGTGACGGCAGTTAATGCATAGTGCAATAATGAGGCAAAAAGAGGTGACGGTAGTCACCGCACTGTGCAGCAATGAGGCAAAAAAGGTGACGGCAGTCACTATATTGTGCAATAATGAGGCAAAAGAGGTGAGGGCAGTCACCGCATTGTGCAATAATAAGGCAAAAGAGGTGACGGCAGTCACCGCACTGGGAAATAATGAGGCAAGAAGAGGTGACGGCAGTCACCGCATTGTGCAATAACGAGGCAAAAAGAGGTGACGGCAGTGACTGCACTGTACAATACTGAAGCAAAAAGAGGTGATGGCAGTCACCGCACTGTGCAATAATGAGGCAAAAAGAGGTGACGGCAGTCACTATAATGTGCAATAATGAGGCAAAAGAGGTGACGGCAGTCACCGCACTGTGCAATAATGAGGCAAAAGAAGACTGCATTGTGCAATAGTGAGGCAAAAAGAGGTGACGGCAGTCACCGCACTGTGCAATAGTGAGGCAAAAAGAGGTGACGGCAGTCACCGCACTGTGCAATAATGAGGCAAAAGAAGACTCCATTGTGCAAAAATGAGGCAAAAGAGGTGACGGCAGTCAGCGCATTGTGCAATAATGAGGCAAAAAGAGGTGACGGCAGTCACCGCATTGTGCAATACTGAGGCAAAAAGAGGTGACGGCAGTCACTGCACTGTGCAATAATGAGGCAAAAAGAGGTGACAGCAGTCACTATAATGTGCAATAATGAGGCAAAAGAGGTGACGGCAGTCACCGCACTGTGCAATAATGAGGCAAAAGAGAGGTGACGGCAGTCACTATATTGTGCAATAAAGAGGCAAAAGAGGTGACGGCAGTTATTGCATAGTGCAAAAATGAGGTAAAAAGAGGTGACGGCAGTCACCGCACTGTGCAGTAATGAGGCAAAAGAGGTGACGGCAGTCACTACAATGTGCAATAATGAGTCAAAAGAGGTGTCGGCAGTCACTGCATTGTGCAATAATGAGGCAAAAGGAGGTGACGGCAGTCACTGCACTGTGCAATAATGAGGCAAAAGAGGTGACGGCAGTTAATGCAATAATGAGGCAAAAAGAGGTGACGGCAGTCACTATAATGTGCAATAATGAGGCAAAAGAGGTGACGGCAGTCACCGCATTGTGCAATAATGAGGCAAGAAGAGGTGACGGCAGGCACCGCACTGTGCAATAATGAGGCAAAAGAAGACTGCATTGTGCAATAATGAGGCAAAAGAGGTGACGACAGTCACCGCATTTTGCAATAATGAGGCAAAAAGAGGTGACCGCAGTCACCGCACGGTGCAAAAATGAGGCAAAAGAGGTGACGGCAGTCACTATATTGTGCAATAATGAGGCAAAAAGAGGTGACGGCAGTCACCGCACTGGCAATACTGAGGCAAAAAAAAGAGGTGACGGCAGTCACCGCACTGTGCAATAATGAGGCAAAAAGAGGTGACGGCAGTCACTATAATGTGCAATAATGAGGCAAAAGAGGTGACGGCAGTCACTATATTGTGCAATAAAGAGGCAAAAGAGGTGACGGCAGTTAATGCATAGTGCAATAAAGAGGCAAAAAGAGGTGACGGCAGTCACCGCACTGTGCAGTAAAGAGGCAAAAGAGGTGACGGCAGTCACTATATTGTGCAATAATGAGGCAAAAGAGGTGACGGCAGTCACTATATTGTGCAATAATGAGGCAAAAGAGGTGACGGCAGTCACTGCATTGTGCAAAAATGAGGCAAAAAGAGGTGACGGCAGTCACCGTACTGTGCAATAATGAGGCAAAAGAGTTGACGGCAGTCACTATATTGTGCAATAAAGAGGCAAAAGAGGTGACGGCAGTTAATGCAATAATGAGGCAAAAAAGAGGTGACGGCAGTCACTATAATGTGCAATAATGAGGCAAAAGAGGTGACGGCACTCCCCGCATTGTGCAATAATGAGGCAAAAAGAGGTGACGGCAGTCACTGCATTGTGCAATAATGAGGGAGAAGACTGCATTGTGCAATAATGAGGCAAAAGAGGTGAGGACAGTCACCGCACTGTGCAATAATGAGGCAAAAGAGGAGAGGACAGTCACTGCATTGTGCAATAAGGAGACAAAAGAGGTGACGGCAGTCACCGCATTGTGCAATATTGAGGCAAAAGAGGTGAGGGCTGTCACTATATTGTGCAATAATGAGGCAAAAGAGGTGACGGCAGTCACTGTATTGTGCAATAATGAGGCAAAAGAGGTGACGGCAGTCACCACATTGTGCAAAATGAGGCAAAAGAGGTGACGGTAGTCACCGCATTGTGCAATAATGAGGCAAAAGAGGTGACAGTAGTCACCGCATTGTGCAATAATGAGGCAAAAGAGGTGACGGCAGTCACTATATTGTGTGACGGCTGTCACTGCATTGTGGCAAAAGTGCTGGTGACGAGTGATACATATTGAAAATCTGTACATACTATGTGGTGGCCAGGAGTGATGCATGGTAACACTTTGTACATACTGGCTGGTACAATGAGGAATGCATGGTAACAATCTAAACATACTGGCTGGCACGATGAACAATACATGGTAACGATGTGCTCATTCTGGCTGGTGACGATGAGGAATGCATGGTAACAATCTGTACATACTGGCTGGTGACGATGAGGAATGCATGGTTACAATCTGTACATACTGTCTGGTGACGAGGAATGCATGGCAACAATCTGTACATACTGGCTGGTGACGTTGAGGAATGCATGGTAACAATCTGCACATACTGGCTGGTGACGATGAGGAATGCCTGGTAACAATGTGTACATACTGGCTGGTATGATGAAGAATGCATGGTAACAATCTGCACATACTGGCTGGTGATGATGAGGAATGCCTGGTAACAATGTGTACATACTGGCTGGTATGATGAAGAATGCATGGTAACAATCTGTACATATAATGAAGTCACCAGGTAACCTGGCAATGTCCAGTTGTAATCAGTCCCAAAGTAGGTCATGGGCCACATGTATGGCCATATTTGATTATCCTGATGACTGTCCCAGAGTGGGACAGCATGAAAGTGAGGCAAAAAGTTCATCACAGAAGCAAAGGCCCACGCAAACACCTGTGGGAGGCACATCTGTAGAAGTCCACTAACCAATTAGAACATACCTGGAATGTCGATGAGAGATACATTTGCAGAAATTTGTTGTAACAAGCAGCAAAAGCATGCAGCAGTCTTTGTTATGATCAGGGTGCATGAATGTAGGTCACCAAGAAGGACTGGTGCTGCCGCCTATCTTATACCCCCTCCAGAGGGTTATCTGAGTGCCAGCTTTCCTGCCCTGCACTTGTAAAAATGGTATTATCTCTGTGATAATTCCTACATGTTTTTGTTAAAAACCTAGAAGATGAGCTTTACTCTTTATGAATTGATTTCATCTGTCAATTTCACAACTGAATAACAATAATACTTCGAGTCATATACCCCCCTGTTCATTTTTCCATCGCATTCAAAAGTGTGAGAGGATTTTATATTCCAAGCCCAGTTCTGCCCATCCTCCCTGTCTAAGGGTTAGTCTGGTGTGATAACTTAGCTGTTATTGGTATGGTTAGGAGTACAACAAGAAAGAGTGCAGTCAAAACCAAGGGATAGACCATTGATCATTCAGGGGGCGAATAAGAATACATCAAGATTGTTTTCAAGACCAATTTCAATATTCGTTTTTCTCACCAGTCTTACCCACTATTCCAGTTATTTCATGACAAGACCTACTTGTAGCAGATACAATGCTGCCTTACTAGAATCGTCATCTCGTAGGTCCATCCAATCATAGATTTACAAGGACAGAGGATTAACACTTTAAGTCTTGCGTGAGCAATTGTGATATGAATGCAATCTTGGAATGACTAGGAATCGAACCCAGGACCTTTGGGTCACCACAGAGGAACTGCTGTTAATGAGCTTGCTCTCTAATCAAGACCACGGCAGTTACTTAAAGCGCAAGCTGATTAGCACCAGTTCCTCTATGGTGATCCAAAGGTCATGGGTTTGATCCCCGGCCATGACAAGATTGAATTCATGATATAATTTTCTATATGAGCTGAGGCCCGT
The DNA here is from genome assembly GCA_949316495.1 of Amphiduros pacificus. Lineage (NCBI taxonomy): Eukaryota > Metazoa > Annelida > Polychaeta > Phyllodocida > Hesionidae > Amphiduros > Amphiduros pacificus. Next base: position 31,636,723 of record OX439005.1, on the reverse strand, counting down.
GCCTATAGGGTTCACCTATTATCTTTTATCCTATTTCTTTTAGTGGCAAAAACAGAATGAAATGAAACAACGAAAATAATCGCTAACTTGCTGTACACTAATTTATCTTGTTCAAATGATCAATTATCTTTATCTTTATCTCAATCAGAAATATAAGCTTATCTACTAGCTTAAATAATAAAATGTACAGAAAGTGTGATGGATGAAAATACAATACAGAAGTCATTATGTGTACTTGACAAAAATAGCAAAATCTCATGTCAGGGTACCATGTTGAATGAGCAAACCAGCCATGGGAAAAGTTCAAAGTATATCATCAGCTAATTTGTTTGTTTGTTTGTTTGGGGTTTTACATCACTTTCAACATTATTTCAGTCATTTCATGATGAGACCTACTTGTAGCAGATATAGTGCTGCCTCACTGAATTGTCATGTCGCAGGTCCTTGACATGACAACCCACCCGGTCACAGATTTACAAGGACAACGGGTTAACCCTTTAGGCACGGACCTCAGCTCATATGGGAAATTGTGTCATGAGTTCAATCTCGACATGGCCGGGGATCGAACCCACGACCTTTGGATCACCACAGAGGAACTGGTGCTAATAAGCTGGTGCTCTAACCAACTGCGCCACGGGCCGTGGCCCTCATCAGCTAATACTGAAACATTGGAACTATTGAATTTCACTGGATATATCCATACATGCTCAAGGTTATAAACTTTAGGGTTACAGCATATAGAGGCCACGGGCCACGGCCACGGGCCATGGTGCTGTTGGTTATAATGCTACTTATTAGCACCAGTTCCTCTGAAGCCTGCGCCAAAGGGTGAACCTTTTGACCTTGTAAATCTGTTGCCAGGTGGGTTGTCATGTCAGGGACCTGCAATATGACAATTCAGTGAGGCAGCACTATATCTGCCACAAGTAGTCTCAGTGATGTAAAAACCCCAAACAAACAAACAAATTAACTACCTTCCACTGGGCCCCTAATGCCATCTGAACTCCTTGATGGAGACCAGGGCTTGCCAACATAGAGTCTTCCACTAACTCCCACTGACCCCTACCATCAACCTTTCCCCATAAAGACTGTGCTGGCATCTTCACATTCTCGACTAACAGGGAACTTCCTGTACTTCGGAGTAGTTGAACCTCACATCCCGATGCAACATGACAATTCAGTGAGGCAGCACTTTATCTGCTACAAGTAGGTCTCATCACGAATTGACTGAAATAATGATGAAAGTGATGTTAAATCCCAAACAAAGAAAAGCATTACTTTTTATATCATCTTGGACAAACATATCTTTTGGAACATTTTAGTCTATAAATTTGCTGTGTGAAATTACAGAATATTTTCCATGTAAACACCTTGTTAAAGTGATAAAGATGTTGACTATTTGTGTGATCTACCAGTGAGAAGATCAAATCACTTTTCAACATGGCTCAGTGGGTAAGACATCTGTCTCCCATACTAAAGGTCTGGGGTTCAATTCCTGGTTGGGACGAGTATTTTTTATCTGTTTTTATTTTTATGTCCAAACACATCTAATTTATTTAACTTGAACTCATAAAACAGAAAGTTGTAATAAAACATAGAGACAGTGACTTGAGTGGAGCATGTTTTTCTGGAGAAGCCAGATGGAAAGCAGTCCAGTAGGATATTGGTTTGATTGGGAGCTAGCATGTTGACATGTACTCAATGGGATCACTCACAACAGAAATCAGGAAGGCCTAATGCTGGTTGAGAATGTGCTTGATTTCTCTTAAGTACACGTCATGTATTAAATGGACCAATGTATGTTCAAATTAGAAATATGTACTTTCTCTGTATTGTAAATAGGAAAATGCAGATACAGAATATATTATTTCTATGGCAATATTATGAGGCACAATCTGTTCAAACATGCATTTCTTTTTATATTTCTTTCAAGATACTCTCCCTAACATGTTTTGGGTTTATACTAGGCTCTATAAGTATAGGTAGCTTAACTCTAGTTTTAGGGTTAGGCCAATAGATGCAAGTCAAGTATTTATAATAACATTACTATTTGGTGTCTATTATGATTAAAAGGTGAGTACAACAACAGTTTAGATGTTACATGTAAGCCAAACTGATCAGCCAATAGAAATTGGTATATGTTTGCAGACCATATTGCTGGTATGATGACTACCATTATGTTGCTGTGAAGGGAATATATCATTGTCATGGCAACAAACGCAAGACAGTTATGAGTGTGATAATAATAATAATAATAATAATAATGATAATGATAATGATAATGATAATGATGATGATGATGATGATGATGATGATGATAATGATAATGATAATGATAATGATAATAATAATAATAATAATAATAATAATAATAATAATAATAATAATAATAATAATAATAATAATAATAATAATAATAATAATAATATAATAATAATAATAATAATAATAATAATAATAATAATAATAATAATAATAATAATAATAATAATAATAATAATAATAATAATAATAATAATAATAATAATAATAATAATAATAATAATAATAATAATAATAATAATAAAAGCTTGTATAGCACATATACCAGGCTAGGCCTGTTCATTGCGCTCAGCCCCGTAGTATCTCCTGAAGAGGAATGTCTTCAAGTTAGACTTGAAAACTGATACAGTAGGACTCTTCCTAATATCATTAGGGATGTCATTCCATAGTTTAGGTGCGAACACAGAGAAAGCCCTATCGCCCACTGTTTTCATGTTAGTACTGGGGACTACAAGGTCAAGAAGTGAGTTAGAGCGTAGGGTCCTAGTATGTCGTTTGCGTTCCAGGAGCTCAGATATGTAAGGGGGTGCCATACCATTTAGGGCCTTCCAAACAATTAGAAGTAACTTGAAATCAATTCTGGCTCTAACCGGTAGCCAGTGCAGCTCTTTAAGTTTATCAGTAATATGGTCATATTTCCTCCGGCCAGTAACTACTCTTGCCGCAGAGTTCTGTAATTTTTGCAGTTTCCTAATATCTACCTCAGGGATCCCAGCCAGTAGCGCATTACCATAGTCCAGGGTAGATGTTACAAAGGAGTGGGTGATTGTCTCAGCAGCCTTATTGTCTAACGATTGCCTAATGGCAGCAATGTTCCTAATAGTTCCTGGAATAGTTCTGTAATCGTCATGTACAGCCTCAGCAGCACACCCATTGTTTACAGTGCCACCTGGTGTATGAAACCCTGAACTCATATTATCAATGCAAGATCTGATTTTCCTGATCTTTTCATGAAAGAATGTGTTGAAGTCCTCCGATAGTTTACCCAGGTCATGATTTTCGGGAAGAGGGGTTGATTTACTCTTACATAGTAAATCATCAATTGTCGTAAATAATTTTCCCGGATTGTTTTTATTTTCCTCAATAATATTCAAATAATGTTCAGACTGCATTTTTTTTTGAGAAGCCCATTGTATCTATTTCATTGCGCTGCAAAATTATGCCTGTCTACTTGCAATCCAGATTTAGTCAATTAGTTCAGTTAGAGATTTATTTATCCAATTGTCATTGTTAGAAAACAATAGATGCAGGTCCGAGGCAAATTCTAACTTATCAATTTTTTTATAATTTCTGCAAAAAATGAATTTCTTCATATTTGTAGGCTTGGTTGAATTTAAAGCAACAACAGCTAGTTTGTGATCAGAAACATAGTCGTGAATTTCACATTTATTAATAATTGACCTACTTTTCAGATTAAAGACTAGATCCAATGTGTTACCTAGAATATGGGTGGGTTCATTTACCCACTGGTTTATAGAAAAAAGTGAAAGAAGTTCATTGAATTTCTTGACCTCCGGCATTTCAGGTTTATTCATGTGGAAATTGAAGTTACCAAGAAATATGACCTCATTTTGGAGAATGGCATAATTAGCTAGAATGTCAAAGAAGTCATCATAGAATTTAGAATAAGTGTATCTATATTTCTTAGAGGGTTCAGGTCTATATATAGTGACAAAGGTAATTTTAATGTTTTTCACATATAGAGTAATTTCCATCAGTTCCATGGTGGTTATATTCAGAGAGGGTTTTACCATAGATAGGGTAAGTTCGGGTTTGCAAAGCACCCCAATGCCCCCCACTTTGCCATGTGGACGGGGGAGTGATAGGAACTCCAGACCTCCCTTTTTTAATTTACCAAGAGTCAAATCCTTGTTAGTATCACTAATCCATGTCTCAGTAATGAATACTGCATCTAGACCATTTTCCTTAAAAATTTCCTGAGCCAATAAAGTTTTATTTGTAACCGATTGAAAGTTTGCATGGCCAATAGTCAGACATCTAATTAAATTGGGTATATTGTCAATCCCATTTGTATTGTCTACAGCGCCACCCTCGGCAGGTGTCCCAGTGTTAATATACTGATGTGTAAGTGATATATTGATTCAAATAAAATGACATGCCAATCGCCAATCAACCCTTTCAGCAAGTATGACCATATCAGGTGGACTTTCGAGCCTTTTAACCAGTGTGAAAGTAACATTGCCAGTATAGTGGAGGCGAACCCACCACCTCCCATCCTCCACTTACATAACCATTAAAGGCACAAATCCTATGCTATACCAACTGCCAACCAGAATTTGTTACTACTGTGGTTCACGCTACTATCATTGACAGATCCTAGATTATATCAATCTCTGCAAGTAAATGTTATGCAGAAATGTCTTTCAAGTTAGACCTGAGAGACCGCATCCAGTACAAGTTTCTTTTTAGCAGCTAATAAGCACTGAATCACGTATTGAATCACGTATTTTGCACATGTTTCAACATGGCCAATTGGTGTCATTGTTAAGCAACAACAAATAAGTTGAGATGTCAGTGATATGTAAATTAAAATAGTTAGAAAAAAATAGTCAGGGGATAGACCTTTAAAGCATTAATGAAATCAAGGTTTCAAGCACTTATTCCTTGCATAATATAAATGGTTATATCCCAAACTTTGTTATCAAAACTTATTACCCATCATATTTCCCCTACATAAATTTCTGTGCCATTTAAAACTGGATGAGTCTTCTGCTGAAATCCAAATCATCCAAAGGACACTTTGTCAACAAAAATTGTTTAGCTGACCAGTGATCTTGTACAAACACCTGCATTGTCACAATTAATGTGTGTCAAATGAAACACAATATCTGTCTCGATTTGGAAACACTATATCAACACAAGGTGGTGGGGGTACTGTGATAATTGATGAAATCATAACCAAACCATTTTTTGTCAGAATACTTTTAATTCTTAGAGCAACACTGCCATCCTTCCAGAAAGAAGCAAGTCATATGTCAACATAGTCCTTTAAACCTAAACTTAAACATTCTTGGTCCTGAAATTCTTGGACTTGTAATTTTTACCAGTTCCTTGAAAATCATAACTTAGACATTTTTGGTCATTTCCCTATCATTGGTCAAATCCCTATCATTGCTAAAAGTCAAGAACTAATGATGGCACTTTTATGAGACTTGAGACACATAAGCATCTGATGAAGACCCCAGAAGAGTTTGATGGATGGTGACCTTCACCTTCTTTTCAAGGTCACAGGGACGATTATGTGAAATCCCAAGCATCACAATAACTCAAGAACAAATGATGGCAGCTATATGAGACTTGACACACATAAGCATCTGGAGAAGGCCTCAGACTTTTTTTATGGAACATGACCTTCACCAACTTTTCAAGGTCACATGGACAATTTTGTCAAATCCATGTCATTGCAATAACTCAAGAGCCAATGATGGCAGCTTCATGAGAATTGACACACATAAACATGGACGGTGACTTTCACCTGCATTTCAAGGTCACAGGCCCATCATCTCAACAATTCTAGAGTAAATGATGACAGTTTCATGATACTTGACACATATAAGCTATCAAAAGAAGTAGATGGACACTATTATGTTTTTTTTATCCCTGTATCAATTTGCCTTGGTGCAGTGATGTTTTGTCCACAAATATTGTGAGGAGTGAATGTTGTACAGGTTACCAGGGCTGAGGGTTGATGCATTTCTGATGCCTATGTTCTGTGCGGTATAATATGCACTTTCATAAATTACCGTCCAATAAGTTATTACAGATGTTGTTTTAAAATAGCTCAGTGTATCAAAATTTCTTCTAATTTCCCATGCAGATTGGTCCAAAATTTAAAAGAGCTTTTTGTTCATATTGAACGGATTTTGATCATAATTGAATTTTGCAAATAATTGAATATTGAAATTTATAGTACATTCCACGGAAATAGGAGTTTTATTTTCAAGGTCATTTAAAGGTCACTTTAAGGTCACTGGCAATATTGGCAATAGCCTTCAAAGGTCCTCATTCAGTCATGTATCATTTGTAGATGTATCCCACACAGTGTAAGAATTATATGCCCATCTCTCTCATTTCTACTGATGCACGTCATTGTGCATGTATAGCCAACCAATTGCAGAGCTGTATGGTTATTGATTGGTAATGTGCGGAATAACTGCACGCAAAGAATGATTTCTCTTAGGAGAAATACTATGTGACTTTGCCTTGCTTATTCTTATCTGTCCCTGTACTTCAGTGTTTGGAAAATGAAAATGTGGTTGATCAAAAGGAAATGTCATATTCATGTTCCCTCCCGTTGAAGTGTATATGGGTCACATGCGAAAAATATTATTCTATTAATTTAGATACTACGACAATTTTATAAAAAGATGTTTTAACATGATGGGACATACACCAATTATTTTTCCACGTTTTTAAATTAATATTTTGCTGCTTAATTTAAAAGAATATTTCTCTTAATCATGGTTATTTCCATCTTTTTACAATATTTTTACTAAGTATTTCCCCATTTCTACACAATCCAACAATAGTGATGAATGTGATGAACATGAAAGTTGATGATGATCCAAATAGAATCTAAATGTCCATTGAAAGCCTGCAAACATCATATTCATTACGTGTTTTTCCATTAATCCAACATACCTGACAAAAAGAGGAAAGTCTCAGGTAAGGGTACCAGCGGTAGAGATTAAAAATATGAGCTGACATCCTGCTGGGAACACTTGCTTGCAGAGATTAGTACTCAGATTAGTGGGGTGTGTGTTCACTTCACATGTCAAAAATAGTGGGCAAATCACTGCACACTCATCTGAGCATTATTACTACACAGTCATGTTTCTTTATTCAAATTGTGGTTTTATTTGACAATTAAAACAACGATTGCAATATTTGAACTTGTTTCAAATATAGAAGTTCTAATTTTTAATCGTTATTAGCGTTTATACAACTGTGAAACTAGATAACTATTTTAGAGGCATTGACACCATTTTCAAGAGGTGATCTTTGCACATATGAGTACATGCATTGTTGGCTGATTTCACTGGACAACAGAGAAATGCACATACAGGTGACATGTGATCTGTTGATTTCCATCCTGGCAGTGACTGATGTGGTCAAATATTGACAACTCCACATTTTGAAGATCCTTCATTGAAGAATATTGTTTTGGAATATATTAATATACAAATCTGATTGAATGTATTTAAGAATGACCATTGTTTGCAGGTATGTTTTAAGGGTTGATTATGACAACACCTTGGATAGGTACAGTCCATGTTTATTTTTAAATGTGGATCCAGGCTAAATGTTGAGTGAGCAATCTTACCATGAGAAAAGGTCAAAGCATATCATCAAACCTGTGAGACACATAATAGTGCTGAAACACTTGGAACTATTGCATTGCACTGGATATATTCATAGATGCTCAAGGTTGGCCTTGAAGTTTAAAGTCTATGGTAAAGTCTTGAAATTGGATCCATGTTATAATTCTTTTTTTGTCTGAACTAAAATAAAATTGGAATATGAAGATTTTATATTTGTTTTCTGCATAAAGTTACTATTTATTACATGTCTATGTTGGAAAAAACATATTCAATTCTGTATGTTCTGCCATGCATATTGCTCAAATATTACCCCAGTATGAAGATTTTATATTTGTTTACTACATAAAGTCAGTATTACTCATATTGTCTATGATTGCAAAATAAAATAATACTCTTCTGATATGCAAATTACTCAATAAGAACTCCATTATAAAGATTTCATCTTTTTTTTGGTATCAAATCATCTTTATTATTTTATATTCTTCTGCATTGCAATAGACAAATCAATTTATGTTTTCTGAAGTACATATCACTCAAACAGAACCCAATTATTAAGATTTCACCTTTAGCATGACAAGAATGCTTTTCCCAACCAGGATTCGAACCCTGGACCTTTAGCATAGAAGACAGACATCTTAACCACTGAGCCGCGTATCACCCTATGGCAGTACTGTGAAAAACTTGGAGTCACAGCATTGTATAAAAATTGTAATTGTTCCATTTCTTTGCTAATAAAGACATTTTATTTAATTTTTGTATTTTCTGTATTTTCTCCATTTGCAAAATCTAAACATGAAGATTTCACCTTTTTTTTATTGTATAAAGTCATTATTTTTTATAATTTCTATCAAAACTAAATATATTTCAATTCTATATGTTCTGATGTGCATGTTGCAAAAATAAAACTTCAAAATGAAGATTTCAGTTTCAGCATGAATAATAAAAAAAAAACTTGTTCCTAGCAGGAATTGAACCCCAGACCTTTAGCATGGTAGACAGATGTCTTACCCACTGAGCCATGTTGAATAGTATGATTTGACCTTCTCACTGATACATCAACACAAATAGTCAACATCTTTATCACAAATGTCAAGTTATTTTATAAAGGGATATTCAGTTATTTCACACAACAGCTAAAGTTAAATTTGTAGAGTAAAATATTCCAAAATTATGTTTGTCTAAGATGATATCAGTAGTAATGCTAATAGATCAAAAGAAACAGATATCTATAGCTCATCTCTTATTTTAATCTACCCATTTTCTAGTTGATTCTATGTAAGTAGGTATATAAGGTTAGCATGTATTAATTTATATTGAATATGAAGTGTATCATATAATGTCCAGACACATTTTATATATTTAACTTTAACTCATATAATAGAAAATTGCAATAAGCCAAAGAAAGTCAGTTACTGGAGTGGTGCATATTTTTCTGGAGAAGTCGTAAGGTAGGATGTTAGTTTCATAGGGAGTTAATGTGTTGATATATACTCAAAGAGTTCACTCATAACAGAAATCAAGATGGAATGTTGGTTGGGAAAGTGCTTGATTTCTCTTAAGGGGAGTACACGTCATGCATCTCAAATAGCCATTATCCATTATCACCTAATATGGCATTCTAAATATGTGAATTGTGATGGTTACAATTAAAGCCTCCTCTTTCATGAGAGCATGTTCTTTTGACATTGATGTTTGATATTTAAAGTTTTCTTAAGAGGTGACTACTAGTATGTACCAAAAGCGGATATATCCCTTATGATATGATTTATGGCCTCTTCAACATTATGGGACTGTTTTAACCAATTGTAATAGATATGTCCACAGAATATACCCATATAAAATTGTGAGTAGGAGATATGGTCCTTTTCCCCTGTCAAAAAGAAGTCATCTTGTATGGCATATTCTATCTTCGCATATAGTGGTGTGATAAGTGGTCTTATTGAAAGGTGTGAGAAGATGAATGAGTGAGCAACATCATGCTCATAATAGTGGCTTAATTGAATCATCATGAAATAAAAAAACATCAACAAAGTTGCATGTTCTCCAGAGAAATATGGCCTATTTAGACATTGGTCAATGAAGCCGTTCAGGTATACTATCGCCTATAGTGAATGAATGCTTGTGTCGATATTTGGGCCATAAACATATACGCACTGAAATGATCATGCATTGTAATACAGAGGGCTGCATACATGCAGATGGCCTCCTTAGAACTAGCAAAATATAACTTCGTTAAAACATTGTATCAAAAATCACACATCTGCTGGCAATACAAATAGTTATGTCTCAATTTTATCATCAATATAAGGTTGATTTATATGAACAAGACAAGAAGACTTAAGGATGATTGTGATTCTGTCATTTTACCATCAAGATTACCTTGGAGACTTGAGTGCAGGCATTATATTACATGTATCAATGATAAATATTACGATAAATTACATGTATAAAATTATAAACTTAGTGTTGCCCTTCGCTATACCTTTGCATGTCAAAATATCCTTTTCAGTACAGACCTTTTCAGTACAGACCTTTTCAGTACAGACCTTTTCAGTACAGACTTTTTCAGTAAAAGTTTGGCAATACAATTTTGGCAATACAATCCTCAGGCTTGGTATGCTATTCGAAAAATGACAATATTTTCTCTCTTTAATCGTTATCAGGATTGGGTTCATAAATCTAATGATAAACAACAACAATGAATGAGTATCACTGATTGATTGGCATAGCTTGAACAATCCGGATCTTAAAAACATATGTAAATAATTCATACAAACAACATTTGATGAACAATTTTATTAAATGAACTGTCTGTCTTACATTGTGACTGTTCTCAATGAACGAACTGGTTTGTCTTATCAGATAAATGCCTCTCTCAAATCACTTGAAAATGATATCATTACTGTCACTGGGACTAATGGTCTCGTGGATTTCATTCTACCTCACATACATATCCCATGTCCGCTGTAGTACAGGGGGCGTCATTCAGTCCTCCATTCCTAGAATGTTGATTAAAAGAACTTGATGTTTGTTTATGTGTAAGAACAAATATGTTTATCGGCTTCATCATTTATAGGTATTTTGCAAACTGTCAATACATTTAAACGAAAATTTGAAATTGTATTTCACTTAAGTGAATGGTACTTGTCTTGATCCATTATCAGGCAATAAGTAACATTTCAGGCAATACATACCTTTGTAAATTTAGACGCGGGTCCATGAGAACACAGTTTTCTCCCATGTCATGCCAATTATTTGGTTCATCGTTTGCCCATATAGTGACACCCTGTTTTGGGGTACTTATTTGTTCACCAGTATTATACCAGATGAAGGTCTTATGCTGATCCACTGTTAAACCGCCAACATAGTATTGCTTTTCACCTATAGATATCAAAATCATAAAAATACAATTATATCAATTGAAAAAAAAACACAAAAAACAAAACATATGAATATTGCATTCTGATGAACATAATTTTGAAACAACCCTATGGAAGCTATGATTGATGTATCATGAAATGGAAGCTATGATTGATGTATCATGAAATGGAAGCTATGATTGATGTATCATGAAATGGAAGCTATGATTGATGTATCATGAAATGGAAGCTATGATTGATGTATCATCAAATGGAAGCTATGATTGATGTATCATCAAATGGAAGCTATGATTGATGTATCATCAAATGGAAGCTATGATTGATGTATCATCAAATGGAAGCTATGATTGATGTATCATCAAATGGAAGCTATGATTGATGTATCATGAAATGGAACCTATCATTGAATATAAACACGATATTTGATAATACTATAATCTTTGTTTTATGAAGATCTAAAAACTACTTGTGTGGTTGGAAATCTTGTTATGATATCACAAAGACTGTGTAATATGAACTGTGATATAATTTGTGAGATGTTATGTACTATTCATGAAAATACCATATTTGGGTATTTAATGTGCTTCATTAAATGTATTATTCATATGCCCATTATTCATAATGAATCGTCTGTATTGTTGTCATGAAATGTATAATTCTTATTTAGTGGTTGATGATAGATTATTGTAATTGTAATGTTAGAATGTAGAGGGCGCCAAATGGCAATTGAGTAATCGGTGGTAGTTCAGATTTATTTGTAAGAAATTAAATTGAATCATTTATGTCTAATATGCATCAAAATTGGCGTTTCCATTTCTAGTGTTTGGGGCTATATCAGGGCAGATGGAAGCATGTCACTGGGACTCAATGCCCTACTCTTTTCGAAGAGTGATTAGAGATCTTTCTTTTGTATTATCACATTGAAATGATAGTACAAACAATGTGAGATATGACTTTACTGAAACATTGATGATAACCTGACATTGATGATAACCATACCATGACATTATTAGTAGATGATCTGTGAGATATAAAGACATTCTATGATTTCTTGAATGGTCGAGGGTGGCAGCATTAAGGCTAGCCATGAGTTCACTAAGGTTTATGATATGAATACCTACTGTAGTGACTCCTACTAATGGCAGGTTCCTTGTTTCCACAATCACTGTCTTTGCTGCCAATCATGATGTTTACAACGTCTTTCCATTCCTCATAAGTTTCAAAAGTGGCAAGATGTCCACCATACTTAGACTTGCATTCTCTCAGGGCTTCAGCAAAGGTGCTGAAATATATAATACAAGATTTAATGATGATGATGATGATGATGATGATGATGATGATGATGATGATGAACTCCTTTAGCGTTTAAACATGTGAAAAATATTATTTGATTCTTCAGCTGCCAAGAAGTTCATTTCTATAATCAAGAGAAGAAGTCACCACGTCACACGAACATTATAGTCCCCAAGAAATATTACCTCACGGGAGAAGGAGCAGTATTGGCCAGTACATTTAGTAAATACATTTAAACATCAGATAGTGAGTACCTATTTATGTCAGTCAAAGGGTTAAGGTCTGTAGACAGTCGTACATTAATTTTGTGACCCTTTATATTTAGTAAAGATGTCTATGATTGAAGTTGAAGTTGAACTGGGTCTTGAACCAGGGGGTCAGCCCTGTAAAGCTAGCCTACTGCACCTCTTGATTACTGAGGGAAGGAGTGTTATTGGCAATTTCCTCTTTGTGGACGTGTGGCTGGAGCATGTCAGACATAATGGTAGTATGATAGGAGAAAGTGCAAGTGTATCATCTCTTTATCTAGATTCTTAGCTTTCTATTTTTGAATTTGGATTCGTATACAATAATGACGAAGGAAGAAAACAATAGAACACCTACCTGTATGATCCAGTTGCTATGTGAAGAGCACCTTGGGACACCTACCTGTATGATCCAGTTGCTATGTGATGAGCACAATGGGACACATACCTGTATGATCCAGTTGCTATGTGATGAGCACCTTGGGACACATACCTGTATGATCCAGTTGCTATGTGATGAGCACAATGGGACACATACCTGTATGATCCAGTTGCTATGTGATGAGCACCTTGGGACACATACCTGTATGATCCAGTTGCTATGTGATGAGCACAATGGGACACATACCTGTATGATCCAGTTGCTATGTGAAGAGCACCTTGGAACACATACCTGTATGATCCAGTTGCTATGTGATGAGCACAATGGGACACATACCTGTATGATCCAGTTGCTATGTGATGAGCACAATGGGACACATACCTGTATGATCCAGTTGCTATGTGAAGAGCACCTTGGGACACATACCTGTATGATCCAGTTGCACAATGGGACACATATCTGTATGATCCAGTTGCTATGTGAAGAGCACCTTGGGACACATACCTGTATGATCCAGTTGCTATGTGAAGAGCACAATGGGACACATACCTGTATGATCCAGTTGCTATGTAAAGAGCACAATGGGACACATACCTGTATGATCCAGTTGCTATGTAAAGAGCACAATGGGACACATACCTGTATGATCCAGTTGCTATGTAATAACAAGATTTTGACGAGGGGATTTCATGACATATCTCTTCAACATTTTTTTCAATTATAAATCCATGGGCGAAACCTAAAATGATACCGTTTTTCCTCATTATATTGTGATATGGAACTAAAACATCTAAAAACTCGAAATTCATAGGAAATGTATCTGTTATATTAATTAAACCATTTCTCAATTGAATGTAGAATAGCAAGTGACATTACATAACTGTGTTTATGCTTTTTGTCATATATATATTGTTCATATTTTACATTCTATGCTATTCAGTAATTTCAAGTGCAAGCTGACACTTTTAAGAGAGCAGCCTAAATCAAAATGAAGTTTTTGTGAAGGATGTTATTCAGTAATTTCAAGTGAAACACAGCAGCCTAAATCAAAATCATAGACCAAAATGTTCAGAAATAATATGTCCAGGATGGTATCACAATTAATGCAAATAGGAGAAGCAGATATCTGAAATTCATGTTTCAGATATCTGCAATTCACGTTTCAGATATCGGCAATTCACGTTTCAGATATCTGCAATTCATGTTTCAGATATCTGCAATTCATGTTTCAGATATCGGCAATTCACCCCATGAATTGTGAGGATGCTAATGTGAATGTTTGTAAAACTGAATTGCACCAGAGGAGATCGTTTCATTATTTTTCATTTTCATAGAGATGTAGATAGAGATATTTCAGCTTAAATTTCGCTAAAGGCCAACATAAATTCTTAGAATTATTCAACACCAGCTGGACACTATCAGTTTTGCCATGTGGACTTCGTTATACAACACCAGCTGGACACCATCATTTTGCCATGTGGTTTTCATTATACAACACCAGCTGGACACTATCATTTTTGCCATGTGGTTTTCATTAAATCCTGTTTATTATAATTTGACCTTGACATGATACTACTGACATTGTCTCGGTGAATAATGACCACTTACTTTGCACCATTGGATTATACTTTATGAATCAATTTTCCCCATCAACAGAGTAAAGTAAATATTCATCTCGACATATCTAAATATGAGCATTTTATGAGATATTCCAGTGCAGTTAAATAATTGCATATTTAAAGATCTAGATTTTCGTTTCAAATAAAGTTCTAATTTAGAGTAGTGATATCATTTATTTGGACTCATTTTCAAGACACTATGACATACAATGGTGAAATTCTAGATTTTACCAATTTTGCCAATTCTTTTGAAATAAAACAAATTGAACTTCATCGAAATATACTGAATTTATAAATGAAGAAATTTTTAATAATTATTTTTTTATCTTTTGTTTACCTCCAATATCAATCATTAACACCCTGTATATACAACAGTTTGATCATTTTCATATGGCAAATGTTATATATAACATCCTCGTTATCTAAAAAGTTTGGTTTTCAAGATTCATGTTTGCTTCAAATAATTATCCAAATAATACAACAAAATAAATATTAAGATAATACAACCAAAATAGAATCACATTTGAAACAATGAAGTATTAAATATTTCACTCATATTTTTTTCTTTAAATAACGTCCCAGATCCATGCACTGACCATTATATCATCACTTAATTGTATTTTTTACCATGTTTTACACAGAAATTAGGATCTCATCACAAATGTTCAGATACAATTAGCATATATTAACTCATTATACATGAAATAAGCAGCAGTAATGAGACCTACCCAGGGTGAGTATGATAAGGATGCTGTACATGACTGATGAAAGCTGTGTAGTTCTGAACACTCTTCCATCCTTCATACATAGTTATTATATACAGATCCTCTGACCTCAGATGCATATATTAACTCTTAGGCCACACATGGCAATCTGTTTGACAGACTGAAGGGTTGATTCTTCAAATTATTTTTTATGATCAACATAACATTTCAAAACTATCTGCCCCCTTACAAAACCGGATTTGTAAATATATAGTAATCAATATAAAATTACTGAAATAATGGAAAGGGCTTGGTTCACATTTAGAACTAAATACACGTTACACCCTAAAGGGCATTTAACGGGACTTACATTCTTATTATTTGCTTTCAAGATTAAATGAAATTACCAAAATATCGAAAGACTTGAAACTAAATAAACATTAGTGCAAGAACGTTGACAGAAGTTAAAAAAATCAATTATTGCAAAGAAATTGTACTTTGGGCACAAATTCGTGTGGCCTAAATGTATGATTATGTTTTATTTTTGTAACCACCCCATTCCAAACCCGGTCATTGTGTTAATTATAGCTGATTATAGTTGATGTTTGAACTGTATAAAAATATGAATACCACATTTTAAGTTGTGACATATCCTCAAGACAGAAAAATAAAAGATGAATTAATGAAATATTCAGTGTAACTTATAGATTTAGCTTTTACATTGACAGTGAGAATGATCATTCAAATAAATGCATCATGTAAAGTTAAATTTTCATCATTCTGTTAAAAGCACACTCTGTAATAATTATGTTGAGTAGAGGCATGGGTTGCTGTGTTTGATTCCATAACTAATCAGTGTCGACATTGTGAAATGCAGAAGAGAGTCAGTTCCTTTGTGAAGACCTGTTTGGAGTCAACATTATGAGTTGACATTTGATATACAATGTATGTTTTATCATTGGAGGAAGAAACAAATTGTCTTGGAGACTCACATTTTTGCACCCTAAGAAGATATTAATTTAATTTATCTGTTGTGCCTAATCCATACATAACTTTGCATGCCTGAACAAATAACCTTGCCCTTTTCTACATTAACATGCCCTTCCCCACATTGCCATGCCCATTCCTATACTCCCTAACATTGTCTTACGCTTCCAAACATTATCGTGCCTTTCCTGACATTGTCTTGCCCTAACCACATATCCTATATCCTATCACATCCTACTATATCCTAACACACATTAATTACCATGCCCTAACCACATATTACCATGCACGTTAAACATTGTCTTGCTCTTCCTCATATTACTATGCTCTTCCTGACAATGCCTTCCCCTTTTCCGCATTACCACCTTACATGACGGTGTCCTTACCCAGGTTACCATGCCCTAACCCATGCTACCTTACATTAATGCACCAGTGGCATGCGTTAAACACATATCCTATAATCACACATTACCATGCCCTAACCACACACTACCTTTCCCTAAACACACATTACCATACCCTAAAACACATTACCATGCCATAATCACATGTTACCATACCCTAAAACACATTACCATGCCCTAATCACACGTTACCATACTTTAACCACACATTACCATACCTCAACCACACATAACCATGCCCTAACCACATGTTACCATGTCCTAACCACATGTTACCATACTTTAACCACACATTACCATACCCTAACCACACATAACCATGCCCTAACCACATGTTACCATGTCCTAACCACATGTTACCATGTCCTAACCACATGTTACCATACCTTAACCACACATTACCATACCCTAACCACACATTACCATATCCCAACCACATGTTACCATACCTTAACCACACATTATCATACCCTAGATGCCCTAGGGTTTAAGATCCCTTTCAATAATATTTCAGTCATTTCATGAGGAGACCTACTTGAAGCAGATATCGTGCTGCCTCACTGAATAGTCATGTCGCAGGTTCTTGACATGACAATCCACCCGGTCACAGATTTACAAGGACAATGTGTAAATTTATCATGATTTCAATCTTGGCACAGCCGGAGATCAAAGCCACAATATTTGAATCACCACAGAGGAACTGATGCTAATAAGCTGGCACTCTTTCCAACTATGTCATGACCCGTGGCCCGTGGCCCTACATTACCATTCCCTAGCCACACATTACCATAACAAACTTGTAAGTATTTCAATTTTTTTCCTCCAAGGAACTCATTGTCTAGAAATAGAACCAGATCTTATACCCAACAAGTACCCCTCTTATCGTGTAATGGCACAATTTTTATAACTCAACAATCAGATCACAAGACTGCACAGTCAATTCTGCTGTGCTGGACATTTGTTTGATTCATTTCTGAATACACATTAAATACTTGACTGCGAAAAAAGGGCAAGTTATATTATTTAGATTATGTGGATACACAGATATAATCAATGCTTGTTCTGAGCATTGTCATGCTTGGCAATGAAAATGTTTTTACCACCAGATGACAGCACTTGACCATATTCTATATTAGGTAATATCTCTTGATGAATCATATATTTTAGGTTAGAGATACATGCTCAAATTTGACGTCATGGACAACTTACTTGGAGTTTAAAATCCATGATTATATAAGTTATTGGGGTCATGGTAGAAAGGATCCAAAATCATACTGAGACCCAAAAGTGACATAAATGATTGAGATTGATCTTTAATTAGTGATAAAACTTCCATTGAATATCAATGGTCTATCATTAATGGTAAATAGTCCATCTGTGCAGATGTAATTGGTTGGATCTAGAATATTGGTCCCATAATAGTACCTAATTTTCATTCATGAGATAAAGCTATATGTGCAATAAATAAATGTTTCATACAGACATTCCAATGTTTACATTGATTAATTTCTATTTTATTGGCATTAATGAGGTAGTATGCAGTAAATATTGGCCAGTATTGTAGTCATGTGTAGATCACTATGGTATGTTTCTTTATGTAAAACATATTTAATCCCTCACAAGAGAAAATGTCTATTTCCCTCATTCTTTGACAATATTCTCTAAGAATTACACTTTAAATAAAAGATGATAAATTTCAAAAGGTAACATTAAAATGTATCACATGTGTAACAATGATGAGTTTCCAACATATTTTGTTTAATTATATAGCTCTAATCATCAAAGTGATAATTTCACCTATCAAATTCACGTTGTCACCTCAAATGAAATTACCCTAATTTTCAACTGTGATAATGTTCACAAATTGTCTTTGGGGAAAAAGGTGCACATAGGTTTATGAGACACAATGCTTCTAGTTTCTTCATAGAAACAAATGAAATTCAGATATTGTATTGTATTGTATATTTATTGACTTAATTCTTAATTCTAACAATAATCACATATCAATTCAATTTATAAAGAGTAACAATTAGTGATGACATTTTATGCATTTACATAGTCCGGGTGAGCCACAAGAATAAGTCCATTATAACACGTTTCTAATACCAAATGCTATGATAAATCAGATATGACACACAAAAGAAAGATAATAAAGCGATTCTTGCAACACTAAGCTTATAACAACTACATTGTATTGAGTTTACAAATAAAGATACTGTCTGATCAAATAATAATTGTGAACATGTATGAGTCTTCATTGATATATTATGACATCAATGATAATACATCATGACAATAAGAGCATAATGTTGCACATGGTTTGCTCTCCATAAGGTTTGAAATTGCACTGTAATCAAGATTTGGATATTGGTTGCGCACATGTTGTGTGTCTGTACAGTGTATAAGAACATGCTTTTCAGTTTGAACATCATTTCCACAAACACAAATTCTATTTTCCCTTGGTATCCGTGACCATCTACCTGTTTCTATCCGTAGGTAGTGGGATGACAGCCTAAGCCTTGAGGTGGAGATTCTTTGTCTTTCTGTGATATGTGGTTTTGCTGAGTACATAGGGTGTACTGAAACATCTGGGTTCAACTCCATGTAAGTCTTGGTTTTTGATGCATCAGAGGATGTCATCCTCTCATGCAATTCAGTAGCAAATGCCTTGATGGGATCTTCTTGCAATGATTCAAGATAAATCAGGTACTGTCCCATCGGGCTTCTCTCCTGTTTTGCCATCTCTATGGCTGCTTTGACTGGGCTGTCTTCATAGAAGGATTTTTGTTTCAGTTTACATAGAAATTCTCTTTGTCTGCTTTGGAGTAGGGCTTTCACAGAGGGTATCCCAAGCTCTGCATAAACCAAGTCATTTGTCGTCTGGGTACGTACTCCAAGGAGCTCTTTGGCAGATGAGATGTAAGGTACATGTGCTGCTGACAGATCACGGCACAGCCAACTCTCACAACTGTAGAGCACTGCACTTGTCAAGGCACTATCCCACACTTTCCTTTTCACAACAAATGGTGCATCACTGTTTCGTCCTAGAAAGGAGGAGAATTTCCTTACATGACATTCCTTACTCTTTATATGTGCAGCAACTTGCTTGCTGACTGGTTCATTTGATACTGTTGAACCAAGGTATACATAGGAGTCTGTGTGGCTTATGACAATGTCTCCAATGATAAAGGGCTCCTTATCATCCACATTGACAGTGAAGAATTTGGATTTTACCTTGTGCCAACTCATGTCCAATGGGTCTGTTGCTGATTTGGCTCGTATAAGTTTGCTAGTCATTGCAGCACGTGAGGTGGCGAACACCACTGTGTCATCCATCTGGAGTAAGCAGTGTAAAGAACCAAGAAAGCCATCATATCCATACTCCTTTATTGACCTGATGACAAGATTAATATAGAAGGTGAAAAGAGAGCAGCTTGTGGAGCCTCCCTGCCTTACACCAGCACTGGAAGTAAAGCTCTCTGAACCAATGCCTCCTTTTGTGTTTTGCAATGTACTAGCTATAGCTGAGAGGTATCTGCTACCACACCCACTGTCTGCAAGTAACTGTAATAACTTCTGACGGTTCACATAGTCATACGCCTTTTCAAAATCAATGAAGGTTACATATAGGGTTTGTTTAGTTTTTCGAGCAACATCAATTATGAGCCTCAGTGTCAAGAGTTGCTCTGAGCATCCTCGTCCTGCCTGTGCTCCTGCCTGTTCAAGATCTGGTTTGTACCACAAACAAAATCGTCTGTTCAATATTCCATCATAGATTTTGCACATTGCCGATAATATGCTGATTCCTCTGTAGTTGCTGGTCAGTGATTTGAGTCCCTTCTTGAAGATTGTGAATACCTTTGCTAAAGACCACATTCCTGGATATATTCCCATGAATATCATGTTTAGAAGGAAGGTAAGTAGCCAAATCCAAGAGTCTGACAGTGATTTCAGTATTCCTGGTGGGACTCCATCTGGTCCCGGTGCTTTACTTGAGGAGAGATTCTTGATTTCCTTCTCTACTTCAGTTTCTGTGATAGGGTCATCTAGTATAGGGCAATACATCATGGTCTCTGGGGATTTGATCTCTTCTGGGTTTGTTGGGTTTAACAAGTCTTGGAAATGATTGGCAAATTCCTTGTCACTGTGGACAAATCATCAATGGATGATTTGCCATATTTTCCACTCCAATCTATTGAGTGCCACAATTTCTTTGGATCATCTGTATCCAAGATATTCTGCCATCTCTGAGCTGCATTCTCAGCCACTCGGTGGTTTGTGTTTTCCTGTTTCTTAATGGCACCACAACATGCTTGGTGCAGTGCTGTTGTAATCCTGTCACACATTGATTCTGCCTCTGATTCATTCAATGGTAAGAGACTCATTGGGTCAGGTAATAAATTGTAAAATTTCTCCTGATCAATTTGCCATACCCTAACAGGCTTTGAGGTCAGTGGTACACTTCTGCTGGGTTGATCATTCATGAGCTTGGCTCTCTCCAATAGTAAGGCAGGTGACACACTGGGGCAGTCTATTTTCAATGCAATAGGTGCATGGTTTGAGGGGAATGAAATTTCATTCAAGACATCAAATTCTTTTAGGTTATCAATCAGACTTTTGGAACAAAGTGCCCAATCAATTTGTGAAATCCATCTGTCTTTTTGTTTAAATGTCAGTCCTCCTCCGAATGACATGTCATTGATCCTCAAGTGGTTCACTGGTACCATATCAAAGTGCTCACATATGCTTGATATGTCTTTGCCATTTGCATTTTTTCCTTGATCTGGATTGACATTGTGTGACACACTTGCTTGCCTGAATATTCCAAGGTCTGGGATTCTAGCATTGAGATCACCAATTATGACAACTTTCTCATTGGATATGCACTCTTCTTGAATGGTTGCAAACATGTCTTTTGTGAAGTATGGCGAGTCACTGGGTGTTATGTAGCATCCACCAAACCTAATACCTGGGGCTGTTTTGAGACTAAACCACACTTGGTCCTTTGCACATCTTACATTGTCAAGATATGACCACACATGGTGTTTGAGGAGCACCATCACTCCACCTCTGGTTTCCTCACCTTCAATTATACTGCTGCGTAGTGTTTGAAATCCTGGTAGTGAAAAGTTGTGAATAGTTTTGACTTCTTGTAATACAACTATGTGTGGGCAATAGAAACAAAATGTGTGGGCAATAGAGGATCATTTTCCCAAACTTATGTTTATTTGCATTTGTTTTCTGGATATGCCCTTGTGTAGATTACCATAAAATAACAATTGGTTTCTACTCCAGTCACTGACTTTCTTTGTTTTAGTACCATGTTCTGTTCTTCATTTCAAGTTAAATGAAATATATATGAGCTAGAAACCTCATCATCTATATCAACTGGACACCTCACTGTCTATCTATATTAACTCGAAACCACACTGCCATTAATAACTAAAATATCACTATCTATATTACCTGGACACCTCACCATCTTTTTCAACAAGACACCGACCGTCCATATTAACTAGATGCCGCATTGGCAATATTATATAGACAATTCCACCATTTATATTAATTAAGTGCCTCATTGTCATATTACATAGACACATAGACACACGTTTCTTGTGGATAAAAATGTTATCCCATATTATCTATTTTGTATGGACATTGCTTAACATTACCTGGCTCCATTCATTACATAGGCTTTTGCCATTCTACCAACCTTACATTAATCTTATTGCTTAGACTACACAAGTCTATTCTGTCGAGATGTTCTGGCTTGAATTGCCACTGCTGTGATATATACACATTGACCTCACAGGATTCTATATTGCTTAGATTGCACACCAAGACATTTGACAAAAAAAGTAATTACAGTATGTACATGAAACATTATCTACCAAACTGATTCTAGACTGTCTTGCTTGTATTTTGGTGTCAAGCATTAGTTCAAATCAGGCAATGACATAAAAATGAATGATTTCTCCCTCAATACATTGGTCGTTAGAGGGCACCAATGTATTGAATATTGATTTCACTGTATAGTATATTCCCGCCTCAGCATGCTCATGATAATTGGCGATAAAACACAGGACATTCCTCAAGATATACTAAGTAATGTCCTTCAAGAGTTATGGCAATCTCAAAGAAGGAAAGATCACTTGCTTCCTGACAGATTGGAATAGTTGGTACAACCTTGGTATGAGAACTGTGATGATTTCCAGGGTGGCCATTGTAAACCACAGGTTCCATATATGAAAATGGTATATCTAAATTCCAACCCCAAAGTTTATTATAAACCCATTGCTGGACACTAGTTTTGATGCTCCTAGCACACTGCTTCCAGTGCAGTCTGACCCCTGGGTAAGGTCTCCTGGCCCTCCAGGCTACACAGAAGCCCCACTGCCAGTCAATTTCAGCAGGCTGAGTATCAGCAGTCAATTGAAAGATCTTTGAAGCAAAAACTACCAAATCTGCCAAATAACTTGCAGTTGATGGACGATAGATCCAGTGTGTCCAGGTCTGAACATCCTCAGTTCAATATTTTATCCAAGATATATTCAATCATCTCAGATATATTCAATCATCTCTCAGACAGTTGCTTTTATTTGATCCAAAACAAACCAGCCTCCCAACAGGACTCAATTAAGAGAAGGTGTCAGTTAGCTTTGATAATGAAAATAAGCCATTAGGAGCAAAAGAAATAGCATTTGTTGATACTGAAATTTAAAAACTTTGTAACTCTGGAACAATCAAACATGTACCAAAGTGTGTATCTCCTATTTTTGTAGTGCCTAAAAAAGCTGCATAATTTAAGCTTGTGGTAGACAATCCCAATGATGTACTGATATCAATAGGAGTCTTGCTACCACCATGTGTCTATACATTGATTTTCACACGTTCCTTGGAATAAAGTGGCGAAACAAATATTATATGTGGCAGGTTTTGCCATTTGAGCTCAAGTACATTGGTTATTATTTCTACAAATCTCTTCGCCACATTTGTCTCAAATGTTGAACAGGTCTCAGGCTTGCAATATTTGTAGATGTCATTCTGCTTATGAGCCGATTTTACCATTTCATTAAACAGAAACATCAGTTGATCACATTAGTGAATAAAACAGGATGGAATATTCAGATTGATGAAAGACATAAATAGAGCATTGAAAAGGGTATCTAAACCAGCCAGAACTCTGGCAAACATTGCAGGACAGTGAGTATTAATTACCAAAGCCATTATGCTGGGTTTCTGACATTTTTGGCGATGCACTGTACGCATAGAGGATATCTGGCAAGAGCAATTAAGGGATCAAGGGTGGTCAGAGCGATCTCTCTTGCAATTTACATTTGCTTGGGCCAAATCTACATTATCAGACTAGGATTCAAAAGTTTGAAATGTCTTGTGGGGCACAAACCATTCCCTCCTGCAGATACAAGGCTAGTTGCATACTTTCTACGTCACATTGCCAACCAGTG
Source organism: Amphiduros pacificus (assembly GCA_949316495.1). Taxonomy (NCBI): domain Eukaryota; kingdom Metazoa; phylum Annelida; class Polychaeta; order Phyllodocida; family Hesionidae; genus Amphiduros; species Amphiduros pacificus. The sequence goes on along the minus strand of OX439005.1, from coordinate 31,612,579 downwards.
CACAGCTGTTATATCAAAGCTGTATGGAGGATATGGCACACTTTCACCTAATCACAAGCCTGAAGTGCAATACCGCACAAAAGCAGTGGTCAAATCTGGCACCAAACAGCCAGCCACCAAGTCTAACCTCATGCCCCAGGCTCCATTTCGGGAGTTAATGGAATAATGGCAAAGATCCTAAAGATGAACTGGACAGCAATCTCCGACTTGATCAATGTGATCTCTTCAGTTGAATGGGGACTGACTGTGGTATTTTGGTTATATTGGAATAGGTGCAGGCACCTCTGGAGGTGCTGGTCCTCCACATCTAGCACATCCAGTGCGGTGGTGTTTGTGGCTTCATTTGTCCTCATTGTGGAGGTGCTCTGGGGAAACCCCTGTTTTGAGTTGTGTGGGCAGTTATATGAGCGATGTAACGTTTTATACCAGAGTTTGGTCATTACAAGCAATGATTTGGGAGGTTTATTTTTTTACCTTTTTCTTCAAATTGAACCAGTTTGATTGGTTGATTCCATATTCTTAAATTTAGGACCCCCTACCTGGACTATTTCGTTTATTATGTGCTTTGGACTGCCCCGGCACAGGGTAGGAATGTCCAGTTTTTAAACAAATTTTATTGTTCCTGTTTCTTTCTCTTGTGACTTCCTTTGGGATTCTTTTCAATAATGTATACAAAGGATATATACCTTGATTTTCTAAGAGACTCATAGGTCAAAAGTTGATTTTTTAAACTTTCATTGTAATTTTGTCACAGTGTGAAATTGAGGTTGACCTCTTAGTGTTGTCCTCTCTTTTGAGGTCTTTTGACCTCTTAGGGTTTGGTGTATGGGTGTCTCTTATGTAGTGAAACTGTTACAATGCTCTATGGATGGTGTGCGCAGTGCCACATGTGATGCACAGTTGTGCATGGCGCCATTATGTAATGATTTATTGCTGCAGTTGGCTATTGTGTATTGTCTTGGTTGCTAGGGCAACAGCAGTATTGTTACTGTACGTCGTCGCCCGGGCTGAACATGATTTGGGTTCTCAACTCTGTCTCCAGTTGAGAAAAAAATTGGTCAGCCATTTCAAGGGATTGATTGCTTGTTCCCTTAGTGCTCAGTTGCAATACTCATACATGATTTATTTTAGGAAATGACTATTTTCTCCGGTTTTTCAATGTTTAAAACCATTAGAATTAATTGTGTGGTACAGTGTTTGATCGTGTGCTTTAAGCCTTGAGGGGTTACGCTTTGGACTAGATTGGAATCTATTTTTCAAAAGTATGTCTGCATAGGGTATAAAAATAATCTTTTTATCTCCCATTTTCATTTAATCCATTTGGTTTGAATGTCCTCAACTTGTCTATCCATTCCAGTTCTCCAATTATCCTTGTTTGGTCATAATGGATTGGTTTCTTGTATAGAATGTAAATTACCTGATATTCCATGTCCTCTATACTATGACCTGGTAGGTTGAAGTGATGACCTGTGGCGTGGTCATATTCTTTTCTCCTTATATAGCCTAAGTGTTTCCTGCTTTTTTGCATGTTATGTGGTAGACTAGATTTCTTGTGTTACATGTGTATTTGTCTGTAGATTTATATTCTCTTCCAGTTTGAGTGCTCTTCACAGTTTTGTGTATTTCCCATGCTAGGCAAAATGAGCACCTCCATGGTTTTTCTGTTTTGTGTATGTTGTTGCAAGCTGCTCTGACTAGTTTGTCTGAGATATTCTTGGGCATCTGAATGCTACCAGAAGTTTCTCTGAGATAGTATCTTTATTCGTGGACAGTTTTAGTAGTCGCCGGTATTTTCCAAGGATTGTATGGAAATTTGGATTGGCCTCATTATGTATGATAGTTAGTGGTATCTTTGATTGCTTGTCTTTGGATTTGTCTTTTCGTTTTAGCAATTCATCTCTATTTATGTTTCTGGCCCTCAGTCTTGAGGTTTCAAGGATATCTATTGGACAGCCTCTTCTTTGGTAGTCTTCCTTTCTGAGTTTAGAATGTGTATCAAAGTTTAGTTTTCTATATGTGTGCAATTCCTTTTTTTATCCTCAAAATTTCTCCATAGGGGCAATCTGTCTTGCAGTGCTTTGGATGGGAGGAGGTGTAGTGAAGAGTGTCGTGTGTGTCTGTATCCTTTGTGTGCCATTTTTACCATCAACCTTTACCAGTGTGTTCAGAAATTCTACCTAAACCTTTGAGTGTTTCAGGTTAATTTGATTTTCTCATGGGAAGTATTTCAATATTCAGTGTAGTCAAGGAGTTTAGCTGGGACATTCCATTTCCTGTAGGTTTGCCATGGGAAGGGGATACTTTTGTACATATTGCAGATCCTCAGATTTTAAGGAAGCGTCAATATTGAAGGTGAAGTTATTCATTTTCAGTACTGCTTCTAGGAGGTTCATTAGGCATTTGATTGTGGCCTTACCTTTGTATTTCTTCCCCAGACATCTATATAGTGCATTGAAACCTTCATTTTGAGGTTTGTATTTAGGCTAGTCCATTGTGGCTACAATGATTTCGTTTTTGCTGCTAAAGGAAGAGATTTTCTGTGTGTTTTTGGTAGGTAGTAAAATTAGGTGGTCCTTGCCTCATGTGGACACAATGACATGTATACTTCATTGTCTATTTCGTCCCTGTCATACTTTTGTTTAGTATGTCCCTTGGTTAATGTCCCTTGGTTAATTGGTTAATGTCCCTTTGTAAATATTTGAAAAATGTTTCGAGCGCAGGATCTCGAGAAATGGATTTTGGTTCCCATTTACTTTTTGGTTTAAATTTTGATTGGGGGTTTGAGATGGGGTGGCTTGAGTTTGTTGGTTGTTTGTAGGAGCAAAGTGGGTGGTAAAGATTTGATTTGTTGTGTCTGAATGAATTTGATTGGTTGTGTCTGAATTACCCTGAGGTTCTGGGTCTGAATCGTGCCAGATGAGTCTCATCCTTCTGAAAAAGGATTTCAAGTCTAATTGTATTTCATGGTTTGTTCACCTGGTGTGTTTTCAAGGTTGATATTTACCTTCTTGGCAAAGAACGAAATTGTGATGTTTGGTTTTGAACTTTTTTATTTTTTCTGTTTACAATTTGATTCATTTTTGGTAGACATTCATTGAAGTTATTTATTTTGTTGTCATTGCTTTGTTCCGACGGGGCTACATTGTCTGTATATTATTATTATTATTATTGTTTGTATTGTAAGATATATTGTCTTTTTGGGAGGCTATCCCTGTATTGTTACATTTTTATGTCCCTCGATATTGACCCATGGAGACATTTTAAACTAAAAATGCTGATGAAATTTTTTGTTTGTTGATCCCTTATTGTTAGGGATGTGACTTTTTGCTTCTTTTGTGACATTGCAGGTGTGAAGTACTCTCAAACCATAACTGCAAAAAGAACAATTACCCAGGTCAAATACCCAAGAATCTTGAAAAAATGTTCACAAGAAATAGCTTCAATCCTCAAAAATTATTCCAAAATTCACTTTACAAATGGGAGGCTTGAAAGAATGTTCGCAGGATATAGCTCAAATCTTCAAAAATAAAATATTCCAAGGCTCACTTGATAAAAGCTTGAAACATAACTGCGGTCTTCAAAGAGATAAAAGCTTTGTTCTAAATGAACTTTGTTTTAATTTACTGATGTATTGTGTACCTTTGATTACTCTAGTATGAATAAGTAATTTGTACTTGTCTCCTAGACGTATTTTGTATCTTTTGTGTGTCCATAACGCCTTTTTGTATACTTGCTGTATGATGCAGATTGGTTATCACTTGAGCATGTATTAAGTCCTTTTCTACGTGTTAACTTAATAGAGTCCTGAGAATACATGGAACATTCTTTCTGTACTGATTGCATGTCCCTTACCTAAACCCTGTCGTTTCTAGATCAAAGAACACTTCTGCATCGGTGTGAACCATCCTGTTTGCCTTGCTTGCAAGCTGGATTTAAATTAAACTGTCCTAGCTTTGGTTTGTCTCTCATTGCTCCACAATAGTGGCTATCATTGTTGTTATTTTTAAGATAAAGTAATCTCTGTTCACTTACGTTCTTACAAACTTGTGTGAGGTTCTTCTGTAATTGATTCTTTAATTGATTCTGTAATTGTAATTGATTCTGTAATTGTAATTGATTCTGTAATTAATCTTTTGAGTGTATTTTATTGTTGTATTTGTTGTATTTTAATGTTAATGTGTACTGCATTCACGAGAGTGTTACTGTGAATTCCTGTTTCTTGTGGTTGTATTTTATCGTAACTGTGCGTGGTATTTTATCTAGATGTACACTGCGTTCATTACGAGAACTTTGATATTGTAATTTATGTTTTATTATTGTAAGTCTGGTTTAGGTCTGGTCTATGGCATGGGCGATTGGCATTTTGGTTAAAATAGGTATTCTATTGATTGAGTTTAAGGATGTAGGTTGGTACTCTCGTCTGAAACACGAGGACGTGTTTAGTCGAAGGGGGACCGAGTGTAGGATATAGATTACACACCCAGAGACTCTTGAAAACATATAGACATTCATAGACAATCACGAACGCTATTGATGGTTGATGCGTCACCATAACCACCACTCTGAGAGATCACTTGCAGATACGCAGGCAAGACGAGTCCATTCGGTGACGCGTGAGGAAGCCACGTAGGCGTACTCCACACAGGACACAGATTGATCCCTCAAAGAGGCCCGCAACCGTTGGATCCGGGGAGATGCACAGACGGAGATAGAGCGACCACTTGCCACAGAAGATCCACGATTCTCAGTATCGTGACTGCATAGACTTGGGTGTTTTGTGTATAGATAGGATCTCATAAGTATCATGCATTTGGGTAGTTCACATGCCTCACTCATTGCCATGCCGGCCTAGCCAGACAAGAAAGACTCACAGCACCGAATAAAGGTAACTATTGTGTCGTGTATATCCTGTATCTGCAGTCCTTATTACCTGCCACTTTCGCCTGGGTATATAGGGTAGCTAGGATCCGTGCCCCAACTCACAGCCAGCGAGTTAGCGAGCTATGCTTATTGTACAGTACAGTACAGTAGAGTAGAGTAGTTTCAAGCCATGTTCATGAAAGCAAATGCAGACAAGTTTTAAGCCATGTTCATGAAGTCAATACGTAGTAACACAGTATTTCCAAATATTATAGAAGTCAATTGGATCTAGACAGATCGACTCCCAAGCGTAAAACTTTTAGGTATAACAATTGACAAAAAACTCAAATTTGACTCTCACGGAAACAATATCTGTGCCAAGGCATCTCAACAGTTAAACATATTGTATAGGTTCAAGAAAATATTTAGGGATAAGGAAAAGAAAGCAGTGTACAGGACTTTTATCTTAGCCAATTTCAATTACTGCCCAATTGTCTGGCACTTCTGCAGTACATCAAGCTTGCACAAAATGGAAAGCATACAGGAAAGGGCCCTCAGATTTCTCCTTAACATCTAAGGCAGGTTTTAACTCCCTCCATTTACGTAGATTAAAGGTCATTGCATGCGAGGTTTTCAAAAGTCTCAATGATCTCAACCCATCCTTTATGAAGGATCTTTTCAGACAGAAAGAAGTGCCATACTCATTGCGTGATGACTGTATACTCATTCAACCCTCTTATCAGAAAGTTACATATGGTAAAGGCACGTTTAGCTACTATGGAGCACACATCTGGAATGCTATGTCAAACGAAATCAAGAATGGGGTTGATTTTCAAACTTTCAAGTGTCAAATTCAGAAGTGGGATGGTCCAAACTGTTGCTGCAGTTTGTGTTCTTTTCTACATGTTTAGTCATGAAATGAAATGAACAGCGCATAATGTAGTAAAGCTAAATGTTTTTCTGATTGAAGCAATGTGCCTCTAATGCTAGTGTTACCATTGTATCGTTTGTATGATACACAATTGTAATTGTATGTCTGCCTGTGACCTATCCAGGAGCATCCATAAAGGATGTAGCTCCCGGTTGTCACTGATTGCATGTTTCTTGTAAATACTGTACAAATGTTTTGTAGACTAAACATCGATAACTAGCTTTCAGCTAATGTTTTTGTGAAAAATAAAGTTACCTTTATCTTTTATCTTTTTTATTTGTATAAGGATAAACACCGCTTCTGCTGCTCTCCTACCCTTCCTAAAACCATTTTGAATTAACCCCAGTAACCCCCTCTCCTCCACATCCTCCTCCTTCCTATTCTTCATAATTGAGATAAGGATTTTACCCATTTCACTGCCTACTACTATTGTCCTACAGAAGTCTAATGTATTCCCATCGCCCCCTTTATGAAATAAAGTCATTCTACTCTTTCTCCACACTTTTGGCCAGTACGCTGGATAGACATTCATACAGCACTGGACCACCATGAATGAAGAATTCATTTGGAATTCTATCTTTCCACACTGCCTTTGATCCCACAGCCTTCCCCTTAAGCACTTACCTCAAACCCCTATTTCTAAGGTTAGCTCTCCAATATGCCCAACAGTTTGGCATAATAACTCAACCATTTTTTCCATTAATTTCACTCAGGATATTTGCTTCCCATTTTCTGAGATCTTCTAATTTTGCCTCTTTCTTATTCTCATAGTCTAATATCAAAACATGCACCTCCTTCTCTACTCTTTTCCATGTCTGCTCTTTTCCATGCCTGACATACTTTCCTTCGCAACTTAATTTTGCTCCCTGTATCTACCGTATAGCTAAAAGTCCCTATCTTCCGATACTTTTCCCACATTCTCTCCAGACCCACTTCTATAACTGACTCATTTATTTTATCAACTACCCATTCAATTCTTTCTTTCCTGCCTACCGTTTCCCTCATATTGTCTAATTGTAAACCTCCTAATCTCTCTGCAAGTCTTGTGTGAAACAAATTCCAACTTATATCCTCAGTGATATCCCATGCCGCTATCTGACTATATCTATTTTGGTTTGCACTACCCTTCCTGAAAGAAATCGTCGCCCAAAAAAGATTATGGTCTGATGAGATTTCAAATTCACCCTGCTCGTCAATACAGACTTGCCTGATTCTTGCTTCAATTTCCCTTGAAACTAAGATATAGCCGATGACAGACTTTTGTTTCCACCCTCTGCCATGTCCAAATTCCTGTACATTCTTCAAGACAATTCATTATCGCCATGTCATGTACCTCAACTATTTCTATCAGTTTCCTTCCTGTTTCGTCAAATCAATCATTATTCCCCCTCATCTCCCCGTCCATGTGATCATTAAAATCCCCCATTACCACTACCTGCCAACCCATCCTCTCTAATCTGATTGGAGATAGTGTCAAGTGCATGTACATTGTGATAGCGACACTGAGCATCTTGTTCCAGCTTCAGATATACTTCTGTCACTACAAATTTCTTGCCTGTAAACTCAATCCCCACCCACACTCAATCTAGCTCCCCGTCATAAGCTCCAAAATTATCACTATCCAATCTAAAACCTTGCAGATGTTTCCTTGTTTTTGTTTTTGTTTTGTGGTTTTACATCACTTTCAACATTATTTCAGCCATTTCGTGATGAGACCTACTTGTAGCAGATATAGTGCTGCATCACTGAATTGTCATGTCACAGGTCCTTGGCTGTACACAATTGGCACCTGCCATCTAGCCGGCAGCGAGAGCGGCAGATCACCGGATCCTCCATTTTGTCCCGCCGAATTCACCGAGGGTATTCAGAGGGCAGAGGTCGGCGTCCGCCGCCTTCCACCATCGGCACCCGCCGGCTCAATCGTGGAGAAATGGGATAACCCTGGCTAACTTGCCGGACCCAATCATGTACAGCCCTTGTGACATGACAACCCACTCGGTCACAGATTTACAAAGACAACGGGTTAACCCTTTGGGCATGGTCCTCAGCACATATGTGAAATTTTGTCATGAATTCAATCTTGGCATGGCCGGGGATCGAACCCATGACCTTTGGATTACCACAGAGGAAATGGTGCTAACAAGCTGGCGCTCTTACCAACTGCGCCACGGCCTGTGGCCATGTTTCCTTGTAAATATACAAAAACCTAACGTATTTCCTTTTCCCTCCTCCTTCATGAGAATTTATCAAACCCCTTAAGGCATATCTGTTGAATTCGTTTCAACCACACCCAGAATGTCTAATTGTAGCTCACTTGCGATACCTGCCAATTTCTTATGTTTACCTCTCCAGCCCTTATTTATATTCAGATGGGCCCGTCTCACCCTGAACTCATTCCTTCCCCCATGACCCATCCATCTACATTTCATTTGGTGTGATTCCTTATTCTCTTTTTCTAACTTCACCTCCCTAGCCCCCAGCGGCACTTTCATAACCCTAATCTCTGCGTTATTCCAAAAACATAACCATTCTGCAAGCCTACTTTCACCACTTAGATCCCCCACTACTTCTCCTATCACTTCATCTCTACTAAACAAACAGCTAGGACACCCCAAGTGACCCTTAGCCACAAATTGCGTGACCCCCACTGCATTAAAGTGAAGGACATCTCTCGGCATAAATACTTCTGGGTCTTTATGGCCCCCCATGCTACACCAAAAACCAGTGGGCTTTAGAGTAATCCAGCCCATGGCACTTGGTCTCACCCTCCAGAACTCCCCAATGAATGCTACAGCCTCCAGCAGCTCTGTGTTCCCACCCCAACTGGTCTCTCTTGGCAAAATACTGCTGAAAAAAATCTCAGCATTTGGTAACACCTGTGCCATCTGCAGGTCCCTGTCCACTACTGCGTCCGCTTCCCTATTCAGAGGGTGATCATTAAGATCGTTTGTCCCACCGATCCCTGTGTTTTATTTGGAGCAGGTCACTTAAGTAAGGCGGCACCTTACCATTTAGGGCCTTCCAGGTTAGAAGCAGGATCTTGAAAGCAATTCTAGCACATACAGGAAGCCAGTGCAATTCCTGCAGTTTTCCTGATATATGGTCGAAATTCTTGATTCTTCCTACAACACGAGCTGCAGATTTCTGTAGATATTGCAGTTTCCTGCTTTCAGACCTAGGAAGGCCAGCAAGTAGAAGTGACGAAGGCATGAGTTAGTGTCGCTGCAGTCTTCTCGTCTAGACATGGTCTGATTGCTGCTAGTGATTCGTAATGTGGTAGATACCCTTTTTGCACATTTTCCTAATTTGAGCCTTCATATCCATATTGGAGTCAAAGGTAATACCAAGGTCAACTACTATACTTAATGGGTTTATTTCTGAATCCCCTACCTTAATAGCTTTTGAGGCATTTTTGACAGGAGTAGTCCCGTGCCTGTCGGTACAAACCAGCATTTCTGTCTTCCCATCATTGATCTTCATTTTATTTGAGACTTCCCTGACACATTCCTCCAATCTGCATCTACTCATGTCTACATGATGACTGGTGGTATGATCTACTGGAATGTAAAGCTGGGTATCATCTGCATAGATGTGGTAGTTGAGACCATACTTGGACAGGATGTCAGCTAGTGGGGACATGTAGATGGTAGAGAGAGCAGTATTCGATGGTCAATGGTATCAAAGGCAGTTGAGAGGTCAAGCATCAGCAGGATAACAGACTTCCTATTGTCCAGCTCTCTTAGGATAAAATTTTGTACTCTCAGGAGAGCAGTTTCAGTATTGTTGGACTCTTTATAAGCAGACTGGAACTTATCAGTGAGGCCATTCCTTACCAGATTAGGTACTAATTGGTCAGCTGCCGCTCTTTCTGTGAGTTTAGAAATATAGGTCAGATTGGATACTGGCCTATAGTTCTTCTCAATCAGTTCCAGGCCTATTTTTTTCAGCAAGGGTGTAATGATAGCAATCTTCATACTATCAGAATTCTTCCCATTCTATTCTGACCCCTACCATCACCTATTTCCCAGAAAGATTGTGCTGGCTTTTTCACATTCTCAACTAACAGGGAACTTCCTGTACTCCGGAGTAGTTCCCTGAACCTCACATCCCCAGCTATGCTCGCCCGTATGAAGTCTGTCATAATTAAGTCCAATCCTCTGTCTATTCCATCTTTCACTTTCCCATCCTACCTTCGCTGCCTTTGTTTTCACATAAGGTAAATATCTGCTGACTAAACTCCTCCCTACCTAAGAACGAAGTTCTTTGCGACTGATACAACGGCTCAACACAGTTATACTGTTACCCATGGTTTGTGAATGAAAGGATTGTCAGCCTCAATTCGGGGGAAGGCTAAAATTGGGGCAGAAACTAACTTAGCTTTGAGGGACTCGAAAGCTGCCTGCTTCGCATCATCCCATGCGAAGGTACTCTTTTTGCTAGTGAGAATATTGAGTGGCTGTGAAATCTTTGCATATCCCTCAACAAATCGATGGTAATAACTTGACAATCCTAAAAAAGCTCTAACATCTTTACAAGAAGTAGGGACAGCTTTTGTTTTGGAAATGATGTGTCCCAGGTATTTAACCTGTTTTCTAGCAAAGAAACACTTATCAGTACGGAGCTTTAGTTTAGCTCTACGGAAACGCGTTAAGACTTGACTGAGGTCAGTCAGATGGCGTTCAAAAGAAGGACTGTGAACGAGGACATCGTCCAAATATATGAGGCAAAGATCAGTGAGACCCTGTAACACAGTTTCCATAAGTCTTTGAAAAGTCGGGGGTCCATTGATAACACCAAACGGGAGACGTTTGTATTCGTAAAGCCCACGGTGAGTGATAAAAGCAGTAAGCGGGCGGGAATCAGGGTGGACACTCACTTGACGAAAACCGCCCATGAGGTCAAGCGTACTAATGTGAGTTAATTTACGAGCTCCCAGGCTGTCTAGAGTGTCCTGAATATGTGGCAGAGGGAAGGAGTCAGGGACGGTGACCTCATTTAACTTCCTAAAATCTATACACATGCGATCTGAGACAGTACCATCTTGAGCCGGTTTTTCTACTAAAACCGCAGGAAAAGCCCACAGACTATTGGAAGGCCGAATAATGTCTTTGTCTAAAAGGCGTTGTACCTCTTTATCTATAATACCTCGTTGTGTATACCCTGCACGATAAGGTCTTAATTTGATAGGACTAACAGAACCCTTGAGATAAATTGTATGCTGCACAACATTTGTATCACCAAACTCTCCATCTCTAGTCGTGAATATGTCACTAAATGAAGAAATGAGACGTTTCAGAGAATCCTTCTGACTGGGAGTCAAGTCTGATTCAGTGAGATCTATTTTATGATGAGAGTCAAGGTCAGTGGGGGTGGTTGTGATAGGAGCCACTTCTATTTCGTCAGTACCCGCAGCATTATCGACATCCCAGGTAAGGTCTAAGGTGGGAAGCTCTTGCGGCTCAGAACCCAGAGGGATCGGGTCAAAATATCCGACTGAGACACCTTTTGGTAGAGTAACAGCATTGTCCTCCATATTCATTAACCTGACAGGAACCTTCTGATCCTGAACGGGTGCGAAAACCCTCGCCATGGCAATCTCAGGATATGAGGGCAATGCGCTCTCCATAGTGCAGACTCCTAGACTACCAGACATGTTACTTGGTTTAACTCGAGCATGGGTGATATATTCAGATTTAGCCGGGATTCTAATGGTTTTAGACAGACGCAACTCAGGTTTCAACTTGAAAGCAATACCACTTTGCGCGAAATCTAGGACTACGCCGTAAGTGGTAAAAAAATCCCGTCCTAATATTACTGGGTATTGTAAGTCAGGAACCACTTGAAAACAAACGTTACATAGCTGATTGCCAATAAATAAGTCAATGTGAGTCTGGAAATGAATGGGAACAGAACTGCCTTCCGCGACAACAACCTTTCTGCTATACTTCTCGTGAGAAAGAAATGTCAGGGCATAATTCACGTAAAGAGGCAAGAGTAATAATGCTACGTTGCGCACCAGTGTCCAATAAGGCATTAATAGAGCTAAATTTCGTTCTGGTCGTGATTCGACCATCATGGGAAAGAGGGAGAAAATTGATATCATTGTTTGAAACAGCAGGGACTGTCTTCGGTGTCAGTGTAGGGCGAACAGGCACTTGCTGAGTGTCCTGCGGGCGAGGTGAACTTGAGGACATCTCTGCGAAATAACAGTGAACCTCGTTCAATATTTCTGGTTTGCTCTGATTTATTGCTATATTAAACGAACCACTACTCCTATCACGTGGCTCACGGGTCTGGACAGGAGTTAATAGTTTTCCTGCCGGTATGGTGACCTATTGTCCGGTCGAGGCATAGGACGACGCTGGTTATTCCAGGGAGGGCGTCCGAAGGTATTCCTTCCGTCGCCACCTGGCCTGTTCCCCTGATAAGGCCTGCTCTGGAATGGGCGTTGCCCATAACGACCATTATTGGGCTCATAACGACCACGACCATCTCCAGGCTCGTAGCGACCATTAGACCGATAAGGTCGATTGTCAAACCTCGGAGGGCCATGAGGGAAACGGTCACGGGGGCCTCGGGATCGCACAGGGCAATGGACAGACATATGGTTATCCCTACCGCAATGCACGCAACCATGGCGCGCCTTGCAATCTCTGATCCAATGGCCAGGATTTTTACAGTAAAAACAAAAAGACTCACCAACGTCTTGCTGACCTTTAAGATTAAGAACCTCTTTTGATACATCTGCAACCTCTTCACGAATAGCTGCAAGAGTGGAACTTTGCTGGGACAAGAATTGTGACGTCGCATCAGGCAAATCTAAGCCGTTCAAAGCCACGGACGAGTCACTGGACTTCGTGCAAACCGTCTCAGCGAGCTTAATCTGCTGGATAGTGTCCTCAAGCAGCTTGGGGGATTTCCCTACTACAAAAGCCTTTAATTTGGGGAGAAGACCCCGGACCAAGATCTTTTTAGTTTCCATATCATCCTTTTGTAACCTCTGACACTGGCTTAAAACATCATTAATATAAGTCTCAGCGGATTCTGCCTTTTTCTGAGTTCTTGCGTCTAATGATTGCTCCAGAAGCCAAGCATTTGTCTCACTACCGAAAAATTTTAGGAAAGCTGCATAGAACGTATCCCATGAACTGGAGACATCTGCCGATAACGAGGTATACCAAATGTCTGCCGCACCATGTAACAACATACGACAAGCGGGAACTTTCAAGTCTTCAGATGTATGTGAAAGCTGTGTATATGTGAGAAATTTGTTCATGAAACGAAGGGGATCATCTGTGGATATGCAAAAAAACGGGGGGGGGGGGGGGGGGGGGTAAAGTGACTTAGAACCCTGTCTCTGGTGGTGAATTCTATTATCTCTGGACTGTGCCTGAAGCATATCTAAAATGTCGGTCTTAGTACCTCCCAAATCAATTTTACGCAGGTGACCCAGCACTTGTTGGAGCATATCTTGTACATTTTCAGGTTCGGCCATCTCACTTTCTGGAGATACGGCACGATCAGAGCCCGACTGATCAGGGTCAATACGGGGATCAGACACCTCAGAGAAGGTGAAAGACTCCTGGTCACTATCCGCGAGGTGAAAAGGACCAAATCGGACGTCAGAACACGACCCAGACGAGTTAAAAGCCTCTGGCCGTAACGTGTGGGGCTCAGATGAGTTTGTGCTACCTGCACTTATAGACGTATGAGACAACGGGGCGTGATCACCACTCGTAGGAGGGGAAGTGGTGGCACCCGATGAAACAGTAAGATCCGATAATGGAGAATTAGAGGGAGGCACATCTCGTACAGAATCACTCACTTGGTCATTATGCTGATCAGGCAAAGTGGGAAAAATTAAATCTGACTCACCTTGTAATGAAGAATCGTCGTCTGCTACTGCTGAGTCGGGCGCCACTTGCAGCTTGGTGGAAAGCTTTTTCGAAGATCTGAGCCACATAGACTTAAAATCAAGTAGCAGGGTGGCTAACAGGAACTCCATACAGTATCAGCAACGCTCAAAGCCATGGATCGATTCCGATATTCTCCACCAATTGTTACCCATGGTTTGTGAGTATCCGTCGTTGGGGGACGTGGACGGGGGATCGATACTCTACTCTACTCGCTGGCTACTGTGAGGCGGGGCACAGAACCTAGCAACCCTATCTACCTATATGAGGTGTGAGGTAATAAGGACTGCAGACACAGAATATACACTGCACAATATCTACCTTTATTCGGTGCTGTATATCCTTGTCTGGCTAGGCCGGCATGGCAATGAGCGAGGCATATGAAATACCCAAATGCATGATACTAATAGAGTCCTGAGAATACATAAAACACCCAAGTCTATGTGGTCACGATGCTGAGTGTCGTGGATCTTCTAGGCAAGTGGACGCTGGAACTCTGCTTCTCCTCCTCGTCTAACAGTTGCGGGGCCTTTTAAAGGATTGTTGAGCATCATGTGTGTGGGGTCTGCCTGCGTGGCATCTTCTCCTGCTACGGGGTTGCGCACGGGTTGTGCACGTCTTGCCTGCGTCGCGTGGGGGAATCACTTCATCTCTATGTCCGGTGAGTCATCTCTATGTCCGGTGAGTGAGGCAATGCGTCAGCCTGCACTTGTTGACTTCACGCGGCACACAATAACTATGCATGATATTCTGCCAGAGATCGTGATTGTCCATGATTGTCTATATATATTCCTGGGAGTTTATAGGTAGGTAATCTATATCCTACAATACGATCTTACCCTGTATGCAAATTTGGTGATGTGAAAATTGGACAGAATATCCTGCCCACCCCCAAATCTCACCACCTCAAAACAAATTGGAACCTGACTCACTCCTGCCATCTCTACACCACACCTACCAACCCTAGATCCCCACTAACTGGTCCACTGCTCTCTCCCATCACTTGAACTGCCCTTACATCTACTCCACCTGAAACATAATCAGAGATAGGCTAGAGAGAAATTGGTCCCTTCAACATTTCACCAGAACCATTTTCCTCATTCACTGCACCCTTCAAAATCCACTTGCGGCAGTAACCATGATGGTCCGCCTGTGCCGTACCTTTTAAAATACCTCCCTCACTCTCCTTAAAAGTGACCTTTGTCCTCCTGACCTGTTTATCAGATTCCCCACTGCTCCCACCTGTAGCCTCCTTACCACCTCTTCAGCATCCATGTTCTATCCCAAACAATGAGTGAGACCGAGGTCCCCTAGCTCTAACCTTTGCCCTTTCTTCGCTTGTTCCTTCTGCCCCTTTATTTCCTCCGACAACACCTCTAACTGATCCGTGATTCCACTCACCACCTCCTTCACCGCCCTAATTCTATTCTGTCTTGACACTCTCTTATTCTGCGGTTCCCCATACATTTGATCTATTGATGTCTTCGCCTGACCTTTTTCCTCCTTTTCACTCACTTTCAGTGTGGAACTCTTCTTACATACCTCCCTGCTAAGCACATCCTCATCCACCTTGGCAACTTTTCTACTCCCTGCCTTCAATTGTAGTCTCGCTGACCTAAATCCCCCATTCTTCATATGCTCTACTTGAGCAGCCTCCTTACTTGCTACACTCTCCAGCCTGATCTTCTGATACAGACTCTCAGCTGTCACCCCAATCAACTTCACCACTTCAGGTGATAATGAACCATTCACCAGGGCTACAGCTGCCTTCATCTCAATCCTATATAACGCCATGATCATCTGTCCCTTTCCCTCCTTTACCAATTTAGACAAAACACTATCCTCCAACGTTTGTGAGATCATCCTATCATATATCCCCTGTGCATAGGAGTCAATTGCCAGCTGAATTGCCTTCTTTACCAACCTTAGGGGACCTAAACAAAAGCTAATCTTCCTCTGTTATCTGGGACAATATCCCTATGTCCTCTTCCCCATCATCTAACAAAAACCTTTCCTCCTTCTCAGTGACCTCTCTAATCACACTCCCTTGACTATCCTGAAATCTCTCCAAAATCCAAAATCCCCAACTTCCTTACCACTAACCTCCTTATCCCTGCCTTGAAACTTATGCCCTTCCATTCTGTAGGCTTTTCCCAACACATATACCTCAAATGTCCAAAACTCCACTCCAGATTCACAAAAATCTTACTGCCGGTGAAAACAAGATGGCAACAGTCACCTTGACAAACTTGGGCCAATATTCACTACCACTCACCTCACTTGAATACTCTGTTCTACACAGGCTTATCTATGGCTGTACACGATTGGATCCGGCAAGTTAGCCCGGGTTATCCTGTTTCTCCACGATTGAGCCAGCGGGTGCCGGTGGCGGAAGGCGGCGGACGCCGACCTCCGCCCTCTGTATACCCTCGGCAAATTCTGCGGGACAAAATGGAGGATCCGGCGATCTGCTGCTCTCGCCGCCGGCTAGACGCAGGTGCCAATCGTGTACAGCCTAGGTGATAAGTGCTAAAAGACACGAAAACCTCTTGAATTTCAACACAAATTTGAAAATTCAACAAGCCGCTTGACAAATCACGTCCATAACCGCAAGTCTGACATCTGGGTGCTCAAACTCCAAGAAAATCTTCGTACTCTAACCATGCTAACACACACTCACAAATCATTTCTCATACAACACTATATGAGGGTGTAAGCAGAAACTACGTCGCCACCATAGACCGATAATAATAATAATAATAATAAAATTTGTATAGCGCTGATACCAGACAAAGTCTGTTCATAGCGCTGTGTTCAGGACGTGTGCCCTGAAGAGGTGAGTCTTCAGTCTATTCTTGAAGGAGGAGACTGAAGTGCTTGTCCTAATTTCAGTAGGCAGGGAGTTCCAGAGTCTGGGGCCCACAGATGAAAAGGCCCTGTCACCTACTGTCCTTAGCCTAGTTTTAGGTACTTGTAGATGGGTGCCGTCGTTGGATCTTAGTCAGCGTTCCCCATCTTTGATTTGGAGTAGATCCCGTAAGTAAGGCGGAGCCTTACCATTCAGGGCCTTCCAGGTTAGGAGAAGGATTTTAAAGTCTATTCTCGCATGTACAGGGAGCCAGTGCAATTCCTGTAGTTTTCCTGAGATGTGGTCGAACTTCCTAATTTTTCCTACAACGCGTGCTGCAGAGTTTTGGAGGTTTGCAGCTTCCTAATATCAGTTTTAGGAAGACCAGCCAGTAGGCCATTGCCATAGTCCAGAGTAGATGTAACAAAAGCATGGGTTAGTGTTACAGCAGTCTTCTCGTCTAGACAATGTCTGATGGCTGCCAGATTCCTGATATGATAATAACCCTTCTGACACATTTCTCTGATCTGAGCCTTCATGTCCATGTTTGAGTCAAATGTGATACCAAGATCCACCACAGACTCACTAGGAGAAATATCCGAGTGACCGACTCTGATAGTGTCAGGAATACTACTGCTGGTAGCAGTATTGTACTTGTCAGTACATATGAGCATCTCTGTCTTTCCATCATTTATCTTCATCTTATTAGATATGAGGAAATTTCTGACTTCACAGACACATTCTTCTAGTTTGTGTCTGCTGATGTCCCCCTGGTGTGGGGAAGTGTGGTCAACAGGGATGTAGATCTGAGTGTCATCAGCATAGATATGATAGCTCAGACCATACTTGGCCAGAATGTCTGAGAGGGGTGTCATGTAGATGGTGAACAGTATGGGTCCCAGAACTGAGCCCTGTGGGACTCCATATTTTATGGACTTCAGGCATGACCTATGGGTACCAACCTTCACACATTGTTTCCTGTTACTAAGATAGGACCTAATCCAGGCGAGGGCATGACCTTTGACATTACATCTGGCCTCCAGTCTATCAAATAGGATTTGATGGTCAATGGTGTCAAAGGCAGCAGAGAGGTCTAGTAACAATAAGATGACTGCCTTTTTATTGTCTAGAGCATACAAGATATCATTTTGCTTATGCTCCATAGACTTAGAGCTTAATCATGTTGAAACCTCAAACATTCAGCCCTAAAGTCATAACAAACGCGAGCAAAAAAAAAATGAAAATCAGACTACTTTTACCATAGTTATTATTTCTGAAATCGCATAAAAATTCTTTTCTTAGAAAATGGCCAATTACATACATGGACTGGGAAATTCTAAGCAATCGTATTTCTGATATATTACAATAGCACATTTTGAAAAGAGAGCTGTGTGATACCTCAGAGCAATATAACTGATTATTGCTCCAGGTGATAGACCTACAGATGTAACTTAAACATGACCTACCTTTATTCTGAGAGCAATATGTTCTCAAGTAATGGCAAGTGAAGCAAATCCCAGAACTTTTTGGGGGAACCTTTGTGCAAAATATTGTCTTTCAAAAGACAAATTCATACCTTAATATATTTGCAATTGATTTGTGTTAAAAGATACCCATATATATGCTCCAAAAGCATCAACCACGACACTGCTTTGCATTGGAGGTAAACACTAACGAATTAAACTGGTCGACGAAACAACCACTTCCGCACACAAGCAGTCACGTGACTGACAAGATCTTGGCGCTGTCATCCAGGAAGGGTGTCACCAAACTGGACAAGATCTCCAAGATATGACCACATTCTGACCACTGTAGGGAGACAATCAAGTATTCATCGACTGCCTCAAAGTCACCATGTCGGAGGAGGTCGCTGCACGTAATGGTGGACTGACATTTGCCATGCAAATCGGCCTTGTCCGGGAGTCTGTCACCGTGGAAGGGGGAGAGCTCACCATGGCCACTCTTAAAGACATTGCCTGTGCTTTTGTCGATCGTAAGGTAAATAGATTTAAGTATCATTTTTATTAATTTTTTTCTTATTTCACCTTACACAGCAACAGGACTCGATTATGATAAGGAAAATGGCATGTTGAAGCCATATTTGTGAATGACGTTGCAGAAAGCAGCAGTAAGCTTGATAATTGACATGAAATGATAAACATTGAGCTGGTGAGATGTCAACTGTCAAAGCTATCATGCTTTACTCTGGTGAATCATAGCTGTCGCTGGTATTACATTCCATCTTATTTCTACACTTTTATGCCAACTCAAACAAATCATGCACCATGTACTTTCCATGCTGTCAACATACTCAGGGTAAATCTGTGGAACCCAAGTATTTGGGATTGTGCCAGAGAGTGGCAATGACATTGGCCATAGTTTGGTTTATTTTGATTTTTTTTGGTGAATAGTGTATCATTCATTATTGGGTCTGTTTTGCTTCAGATGTCATATCTTAACAAATTTAAATTAATAAATAAATTTCCAAAAAATATTGTCAACAAAATATTTATCAGGGCAATGAACCAATGTCCATCTTCAGATTGATTGGAAAGGAATTTAGAAATGTCATAAATTTATTTTATTTTGAGATGTGCTTTTATGCATGGTAACATGGAAACTGCACAACACATACATATATCAACAGGTTATGTTACAACTTTTACGGAATGAGTTTTAACTACTAATTTATTAACTTGATTTTATTAAATTCAAAGATGATAAAAAATGACAAAAAATGTCAAGTTGTCGAGAGGGTAATCAGGTTCCCATAATAGCTCTATTACTTTAAAAACAAAGCTTGTTGAATATATAATAACCTCAGATTGGTTAGAAATGGGATTTATCCATATTTATATTTTAAAAAAACAGTATTTAATGTTTAGTGTAAATGAATGAAATCACACCTTGAAGCACAGTATTCTTGCACGTTTATCTAAAATCTGAAATTGTTGTGTAAGATGACCATATGAGGCACAGCTTAATGAATGGTAACTTGATGGCCTGGCAAAATCTCAGGTTTTGATTGAATAACCAGATAGACATTTGGCTATCATTGTTGATGGATTCGGAGATACACCTGTAGAAGGTTAGGTAATAGTATTATTTGACAGCCACTTCATTATCACCTTGCATAATTCATTAGGAATAGGAAGAACTAATTTGTGAAGCTTATTTACCAGTTAGTGTTAAACCTTTCTGTGGTACTGCATAAGCTTCAACCAATTAACAAATTTTCCAGGTTATCACAGGAGTTCTCCTGACTCTATATGGTCATGTAGATGTATGTGACCAAAGGTTATCATATAATGACCATGTGTGACCTTATTTTGTCATTATTGTGCATGACTAAATAAATGTTTGGCCCCAGCTGCTCTTGATTGGCCAAATGGGTGTTGGCCAAAATGCCTCTTGCCTTTTCCACCCTAATTATTCTGCCATTCATTGGTAACAGCGATTATGAAACGTGTGAGCTCAATTAAAATTATTTAAACTCATCAATGTTTGTCATAATACTCCTATGAAATTATTATGATGCTGACCCAGGAAGAATGAGAAAAGCTAATATCACAAAAACAGAATAAATATCAGCTTGCAAAATATACGCTAATATTAAAAACAGTAGAGCCAAACATCTATTTGGTCACACACAGATATGTCTAAATAAGGTCATGCATGGCACAACTTTTGATTGACATAATTTGGTCACTCATACCTTTTGCATTACACAATATTATCATGCAATGGCCCAGTGTGACATCCTTTGGCCATGTTTATATGTGACTAAATAGATGGTCGGTGGCAATGGATGAGGAAAGAGCAAATCTCACCCGGCAATATTTAACATTCACAACAATATTTGTGTGTGTGTGTGTGTATGTATGAATTGGTTGTATAAATTAAGGAACGCTTTGCCTCCTGATGCCTTTAAATGTCATGCATGACTCACTTTGAGCTTGACCATGTCATTTCAAGCATGACCCTATTTAGTTTATATATTTTGGTGAGCAGATTGTAACAAGACTTCAGCTGATGACTTGATGCCTCAAGTTCGGATTATCTTTATCACATTTACTGATACTGCATCTTCTCAAGGCTTATGAGCACATTAATGGCAGACATTTTGTAGTCTTAGGTCCCAGGCATCAGGCTAGCTTTATGCAATAATGCTGGCTGATTTTGTTATCAGTGGAGCTTGGGCAATACATTTTGATAAAATATTAACTAATAGAGATAAATTCTTTGCAAAATCATGTCCTGATAAGTGAATCTGCATTAATTATTAGCACAAGTAAAACCTTATTTATCTTCATTGCAGCCACAATATATTCTAAATGTTTGTTTTCTGCTGGTCAAAGTGGTCACTGTTGTGGAAAGTGATTATCTCAAAAATTATTTACAGTTTTAATTTGTATTTGAATGTCCTTAAAGGGAGGGTGCTGAGCAAATCATGATTACATTATGCAGTAAAAGTAAAAGGCAAGACAAATAACATAATCAAATAATGTACAGGAGGGTATTCTTGAAGTGTATTTTTGAGTTAGTGTAAATTAATGCAGGCCTGCAGAAAGTCATTAATTCAGTTCTTTCCAGGCCTTGACATTAAGGATTTTGGACACTGGCCTGAAGAGGTAGAAGTCCTGTATTTGTAGACTG
The DNA here is from genome assembly GCA_949316495.1 of Amphiduros pacificus. NCBI lineage: Eukaryota > Metazoa > Annelida > Polychaeta > Phyllodocida > Hesionidae > Amphiduros > Amphiduros pacificus. The sequence goes on along the minus strand of OX439005.1, from coordinate 31,591,371 downwards.
TGCTTGAGTCATTTTGTTGTAAAATAGTGATATAAAACAGTGAAAAATAAGAAAATTTTACATAAATCTAGGCCAGTAGAATTTAAAAACCATATCTACACAAATGTACATATATGCATGTGCATATTTACACAAACACACATATACCCATATGCATATATGTACACACAAATATGAACATGCACTAAAACACCTTTCGTTGTGATAACGTCCCCTCTCAATATTGAAATTTTATAGTTTCCACAACAAATTATTATCTTTCATGTTAAATTGTAAACTATCTTGATGATTATGATATAATTTGTTAGACAGTAATGACAGTTGCATGCTACTGAGCACATCAAAGTGCTTTGAGAGAAATATAGATAGGAATCTTGACCTTGTAAAATAGTCTCAAGCCATTTTAACCCAGTCATGATGCAATCATGGTAATCAAAGTGCAATATATTGTAGAGGTGTAGTTGATGACAATTTGAGCGATTGAAATTTCTGTTTTTGATATTTCAATGGTATTAATGGACATTGATCCTCTCACTTCTTCTCTGCAGTATACTGTGTCAAAACAAAGGTACGAATAACTGCACAATATCAAAGCTGGCGGATAACAACCAAGAGTTCTGAGGCACTCCCATATTGTAGAGTAGGTCATGTTGAATCATTATCAAAAAGCAAGAAAGATGAAACTGCACCTATCAAAATGCTCAAGCATACAGTTTTTACATATCAATACCACATTATGTAGTTTTAATGAGATGATAACAATGTCTTTGTTGTCAAAGTATTAACTTAGTAGATATCAGTGACACTCCTACTATACATGTCAAGATGAAACTTTGCATGTCCTTCACACTTTGTCAAAACAAAACAAGAAGTTAATTACTCTGTCAAATATCTTATTATAGACTGGAAAATTAGTGGTTCATAAAGAGTATAATAAAAGCTATGCATTAGGGTTGTAGGTAATATTTTTAATGGATGGGTCATAATGACTTCACAGATGGGGAATCTTCAAGTCTGATCATGTGAAATCCTGACTTAAAGAGCAAAGATGAATAACCAAATGTATGGGTGTGAACTTCATAAATTTGAATATCATAAATTTGAAATGATCATCATTTTGGTCTGCAGTATAATAGCTGAGAATGGGAATAAGGTTTCAATATTGTAGAGGTTAAGAAAAGAAATCATAAAAAAAGTAATCATAATTCATGGTAAATCTGCAGCTGATGCTGTCTCCCAAATGTTTGCCAAATTCTTTGTTTTTCAAATATATGTTTGGCTCTACAATTTGTATGTGACCAAAATTATTTTCTCACTTGAACTGGATACAGACCAAGGTAAAATAACTAAAAGGAGTCTCATACCACACCAAAACAATGAAAACAGGAAATATTCACAAATCTTACAGAAAAGCAACGCTCAGCACAGCTCCTAGGCTTTTGGCCTTGGATTTATTAGTAAATATAAATGAAGGTAATATTAAACCAGGTATGAAATTCTATGCACTTCCCACCCTCTAGGATTTAACTTATATATATATATATATAGAGGTTTGCAGATTATTATTTGATATTTTGGTTTTTATAAGAAACAATACATGATAGTGATGATTTGATTGGTGATAAGGATATTTGGGGCTGATAAGGGTTGATAAGGTGAGCATGTAGCTCTGGGAAGCAGTACTCATAATAGTGTGGTCTATACAGATTCAATTAGCTTACAATCAAGTGTTATGTCAACACAAAGGTAAGCTACAGCAGCTGTTTGCGTGGGGTGTAAACAATAATTATTACTGGCCATATTATTATCCCTATCGCCACAATTACCACCTTTCAGCATGACAGTTGACCAAGCCCTCGATTCATGCACACAATAGCTGCCAATGCTAATTTATTCACTCAGCATTGCTCGGTCTTGATAGGTAAAGTACACTTTAGCCTTCTGTAAGCATGATAAACTATTGTACACTCAAACCACCTTTGCAATACAATACACTTGACGATACTCAGACCCCTGAGTGCTCTCCAGCCACCTGAATTTTGATTTCAATGCAGTTTATATCACCAGGAAGTCATTTTTTTCTCTCTGAAGTTGATGATGTCAGTTTGACTATGCAGAAATCAATATAGAATACTCCAGTCTATATTATTTTTTTCTGATATCTTGTGATATCCACAAGAATGTTGAAAGGCACACCAGTTTCATAGCTGCATGACCAGTTAAGATCACGCAAGTTTATAGTGTTACCTTATTGTGCTCCCCGTAAAGTATGCATGACGCAATAAAAATAAGGTGAGATTATATACTGCTGATTCCAGACAATGTCAGCTCACAGCAGTTGATAATAACTGGCTGGGACTCACACCAGGAATCCTGTGGATCTCAGAGCGAATACTCTACCAATTGAGCTATTTCAGCCAGTTTAATAGTGACACAGGTGTGAGTGACCAGATTAAGACACATAAATTTTGTCATATTTCTTTGTGATCAAACAGATGTATTGTTCGAACCAGTAAAGGAGCATAATACAGCTAATGGCAGAGCTTCATCTGTGTTTTAGGCTGTCATCTTGCTGCAAAGTATTGAAATAATTATCTTAGATAGCCTTTGAATCTGCTAACTAAAGCTCTCACTATATATATATATATTTATATATATATATATATATATATATATATATATATATATATATATATATATATATATATATATATATATATATATATATATATATATATATATATATATATATATATATATATATATATATATATATATAATTAAACATATATATATAATTAAACATGGTAAATATTTTGAGATCTTTTCCATAAGAATGTATTGATCAGTAATCATATTAACATGTATAAAGACTAATTAAAAAAGGGTTCTTCCTGAACAACTCCATTGCTTAATTCTGAAACTTCTGATAATGAAGCAATAAGGCGGTCAAAATAGACACAAACATTGCTCCCACAGTTCAGGGGGGAGGTTAGAAAAGTTTTATATGATTTATTTGAATGCCAGTTTAGTATTGAGAAGGGGCGATACAGGAACATAAGCAGGAAATAAAAGATGTTGCAACAATGTCATCAACCCATAGGGAACATGTGGCATCCCAAATGGAGAGATAAAGAAGTCACCATTAGCAGGAAAACATGCAGGCTGACTTTGATGACATGAAATATAGCAGCACTCCTACTTTGGCATGTAATCAGAGGGAATTGATTCATATGTGGCTATATTGCACAATGTTCCAGGCACACATTGTGTATGTGAGCAAATTGCTTTTCTCTTCTTATTCAATACTTCTTGCTTTGACAAAAAGCCACTGCACAGTCTGTGCCAAATACCTATTAGGTTACTAGACAGTCAAGCCAGTGAGTAGAGGTTTGCACTAGCCCAAATCAAAGTGTACGAGCCAAACCATATTGTACTTGGTGAGGGTAATTCATATTTAGTAAGATTAATCAAATGACAGAAGGACATTTTTACCAACACTTGAAAAATCATGATTAGCTGCTAATTGGGACAGTCAGGCTAGCATCAGTGAAAGGTGTACTAGCCCGACAGCACTTTTACAAGTCTTTGAATACGGGCTTGTGCTAAAACCCAGACTAAGCATATTTTGTAAGCATCATATGTTTATATAATAGATTAAATTGACCAAAATCTCAAATCTGAGTATAGTACTAAACCTATCAACATTAGCTGGCAGACCTTTGTTTCTCCATCATGGACCCCAGTGCACCTTGTTGCCAAATGTCATATCATCAAAATACATATAAGTGAATTGCTTGCATCATACACTAGGAAATATCTCAAATATATTAGTTTTATAACATTTAGGTAGGATTAAAATAAATGATTCAAAAGTCAGCACAATTGACAGACACTGTCTGGTATCAGTGCTTTATAAATTGAATTATTGTTTTTGTTGTTGTGGAAAATGTTATCGGACAGATAAAGTTGATGGCGTAGATACTGTAAATATGTTAAAATATGATGCCACACCTTAGAAATGGCTGCACTGTAGTTGAGCACAGAGCAAAGTGAGTGGGCTGGTTGTCCTCCTTGTGTCAGCAACATGCTTACTCACATTGCAGCCAAGTTTCCAGGCACCAAAGCCGTTTTATAATCTTTAAAAAAAATAAAATAAAAATGAATTAAATGAGATTGCAACAACATACTTGTCTATAAACTAAGATGAACAGCAAGTTCATTCATTTAGAACAATTTGGTATCAAAGCTGTTAAGGTGTTAGATTTCAAAGTGTCAGGTTAACATCATGATGATTCTTTCACTTATAGGCAAACATGAAAACCTCCAATCTTTTTGAGAAATTTTATTGACATTTTATTGTATGTATATTGTATGGAAAAACCTGTGGGAGAATGATGCGGAGTGAATGATAAGTTGCATATGTATATATGTATCTGTACATTCCGTGTGATTACTGAAAATGATATCACAGGTGTGGACCTCACAATAACAATTCCCAAGAGACATTATTTGTCCAGTATTATATGTACCATATTATTATTTCTTATGATATTATTCCGTTATTATTTGTAATGTAATTATTTACACCGTTATTATTTGTAGCTTTTTTTATTTGCCTACTATCCAGACAGGTATGATATGAAAGTATGCCTGAAAGAGATGTTAAACATTCTTTAGGTAGTGGTAAATCAGGGCAATTTTAATTTATCAACCTTCTCAAGACCAGTAATGGCAATAATGTAAAGAAAATGGATTATGACGAAACACCAGTGTTATGAAGTTGACTACTGATTCAGTTCTAAGAAATCTTGAGGACATTTTGATTTGGCTCTTTCTATCCTTGACACTCCTGTTACTAATACAAAGATGGAAACATTTGCATTGAAAGAATTTAAAATAGAAACTAATACAGAACATTATTTTTTTCCATTTACCAATTAAAACTGTGGCATTGTGAAGAAAAAAATCAAAAACATTATTATTACAAACCTGAAAATCATTGTAAAGCTAACCATTGTTCAATTAAAGCCAAAGTTACCACTTAATGATTAAACTTTAAAATTCATACAAAATATAGTTTGCTGCATGGCGTGATAGAGTCACATACTATCTTTGCCCATCAAAAATTAATGGTCCATCCCCCGGCTATTTTTTGTTCACTCTTATAGTATATACGCCACTGACGTCTTGACTCATTTGTTAGTTGAACGAGCCCTGACAGTCAGTTTATTAACCATGACGTCAGAACCGCTGTGTGACGGCATACTAGAGCATTGTCATCTTGGTGATTGCAGGTACATAAGGCAGTAGTTTGAAACAGTGCCTGAAGTTTTTATGTTTGCGTGTGGTATATATTTGGCACTGTGGTGCTGCACCATCTGCAGAAAGCCCAACCTCTTTGCACATTCTGACCCTTAAGACCTTTACCAGATTGTGAATTAATAATCTTTTATTTTACCCCAGGGTTCTATGTGGCGCTGTGGCACCGCTCTATGTAGTGCAAAATGGGAGTAAGCCAGTTATGTGTCAACTAGCTGTGAATATGTCCTATTTATGATTGTGACTAATTTCGAGCTTTCGTTTTCATTAATGTTTAATTAATTGGGCCATATATAAGATCATGAAAATCATGAGTTGTCATCAATCAATGCTCAGTTTGGCCTCATCTTATTGTCTCAAATATGACATCTGTCGGCGAGACTAAGATGTCACTTTCTGTCCATCTGTCTGTCCGTCTGGAGAACCATGAGCTATATTCAGTCACTGTGGCTATTATGGTTCTGGCTAGTAGACAGAGCACTATCATTATTGGTTGGATGACACATCTCAAGGAGGAGTCTTCAATGCCCAGACGAAATTCTTGCTTCAGTGAACAGTCACACTTCAGTGAGCAATTCAATATTTCGCAGACAAAATCTGGATGTGTCTTTCATCTTAGCTATTATACACCATCCAAGCGTGAAACTTTATGGGAATATGTATCATAATGTTCTCCATAGGGATTTGTTGAAAAACTCATTCTTGATTGAGCAGTCACACCCCAGTGAACAGTTAAACAGTAGTTGGTATTGGTATCATTGATGAATGCCATGCTTGGGTGAGCAGTCACTCACCAGTGAACAATGTTAGTAAAATTTTGACATGGACTAAACAGCTATGTTGAAAAGCATTTTCATTTTATTTGGCTGATATATCTTAATAGATATTATACAAATGAAAGATAATGTTGATTGAACAAAGTATTAACAGAAATTGGATTTGAAATTGTCATGCACGCTGTGACTTTCTGAAAAGTATTTTTTTTTTTTTTGATAGTTCAAACTAAAAAATATTTGTCCCCCGGTTCTGCCTCCAGAATAGACTGTTATTTCATTTTGTTGTGACTGAGAAGGCACATCTGTCAAAAATCTGTCATAAACTCGTAGATTCTGGGGCAAAGATTGTGAGATATATGACATGCCATGTGCATTTCTTTCATGGAAATTAACATTCAGGAAAGATATGATGGCTATTGCTCTATTCATATCTAATATTGCATCTGCAGAACTGGCTTAATGCAGTATACCTGAATTCTCAAAACTCGTTGCTGGCATTTCTTAAATTAATCATTTAATATTGAAATGCCAGATATCTGAAAACAATTAGCTCATATGTCACATTATTAGAGCAGTATATTATTAAACTTATTCAACAGTCATTTGTAAACAAAAATGCATATACCATGGGTTTTTATACATTCAATAGTTTAGAAAGTATCATTTCATTTGGCAAATGTATTTAGTTTTATTGTTATTTTATCAATTTTTTTCAAAAAATAGTAGCTATCTTCATACAGATTTTCTGCCTGTCATAGAGTGGTGACCATCTCCATACAGGTGTTCTCACTGCCTGTCATAGAGTGGTAACCATCTCCATACAGGTGTTCTCACTGCCTGTCATAGAGTGGTAACCATCTCCATACAGGTGTTCTCACTGCCTGTCATAGAGTGGTAACCATCTCCATACAGGTGTTCTCACTGCCTGTCATAGAGTGGTGACCATCTCCATACAGGTGTTCTCACTGCCTGTCATAGAGTGGTAACCATCTCCATACAGGTGTTCTCACTGCCTGTCATAGAGTGGTGACCATCTCCATACAGGTGTTCTCACTGCCTGTCATAGAGTGGTGACCATCTCCATACAGGTGTTCTCACTGCCTGTCATAGAGTGGTGACCATCTCCATACAGGTGTTCTCACTGCCTGTCATAGAGTGGTAACCATCTCCATACAGGTGTTCTCACTGCCTGTCATAGAGTGGTAACCATCTCCATACAGGTGTTCTCACTGCCTGTCATAGAGTGGTAACCATCTCCATACAGGTGTTCTCACTGCCTGTCATAGAGTGGTAACCATCTCCATACAGGTGTTCTCACTGCCTGTCATAGAGTGGTAACCATATCCATACAGGTGTTCTCACTGCCTGTCATAGAGTGGTAACCATCTCCATACAGGTGTTCTCACTGCCTGTCATAGAGTGGTAACCATCTCCATACAGGTGTTCTCACTGCCTGTCATAGAGTGGTAACCATCTCCATACAGGTGTTCTCACTGCCTGTCATAGAGTGGTAACCATCTCCATACAGGTGTTCTCACTGCCTGTCATAGAGTGGTAACCATCTCCATACAGGTGTTCTCACTGCCTGTCATAGAGTGGTAACCATATCCATACAGGTGTTCTCACTGCCTGTCATAGAGTGGTAACCATCTCCATACAGGTGTTCTCACTGCCTGTCATAGAGTGGTAATCATCTCCATACAGGTGTTCTCACTGCCTGTCATAGAGTGGTAACCATCTCCATACAGGTGTTCTCACTGCCTGTCATAGAGTGGTAACCCTCTCCATACAGGTGTTCTCACTGCCTGTCATAGAGTGGTAACCATCTCCATACAGGTGTTCTCACTGCCTGTCATAGAGTGGTAACCATTACCATACAGGTGTTCTCACTGCCTGTCATAGAGTGGTAATCATCTCCATACAGGTGTTCTCACTGCCTGTCATAGAGTGGTAATCATCTCCATACAGGTGTTCTCACTGCCTGTCATAGAGTGGTAACCATCTCCATACAGGTGTTCTCACTGCCTGTCATAGAGTGGTAACCCTCTCCATACAGGTGTTCTCACTGCCTGTCATAGAGTGGTAACCATCTCCATACAGGTGTTCTCACTGCCTGTCATAGAGTGGTAACCATCACCATACAGGTGTTCTCACTGCCTGTCATAGAGTGGTAATCATCTCCATACAGGTGTTCTCACTGCCTGTCATAGAGTGGTAATCATCTCCATACAGGTGTTCTCACTGCCTGTCATAGAGTGGTAACCATCTCCATACAGGTGTTCTCACTGCCTGTCATAGAGTGGTAACCATCTCCATACAGGTGTTCTCACTGCCTGTCATAGATCTGTGTGCACGCATGCATGATATATCCCTATTTCCAACACTCTGCATGGCAAGGTTGAGTCACATACTTCCATAAAGGACTATCATACTATTTAGTCTGACTATTTTGTTACACATTTCTCTAACTTTCTGACTATTTTTTGTTATTCTCATTATCTAGTCATAACAATGACACCAATCGGCCATGTCACAATGTGTGCAAAACTTATAAGTCAGTGCTTATCGGCTGCTAAAAAGAAGCTTGTTCTGAATGGTCTCCCAGGTCAGACTTCAAAAGGCATTTATGACCTTTGCTTGCAGAGCCTGGTAATTATAAACTCTTAATAAATGTGAGCCTTAAACATGGAGTTTCTTTTTCCAGGTGCTCCATTATCTGTCATTATCTGTGAATTATCTTTTGCATATTATTCATATTCTTGTCTTGATATAAGGATTAAGACTTTGTTTTCTAATTTCAACTTTGCTTTGGTTTGACAATAAGTATATATCACTGTGAGCACATGTTATTACATTCTGGACAAATGAAGTAAAAGTGTGATGTAGACAGCAACACAGAGAGATGCTAATGGTGTTGTCAAGGCGATCGTACATGTCTCATGTGGCTGCCGGAGATTGAAGATGAGGGAGATGTCCTTCAGAATTGCAGGAAAATTCTTCATCTCAGATTTAACAGATAGTACATCCAGAGTAGAAATCTACTGGATATTCCTAAGGAGATATTTTTGTAGCAGATATGACAAGGAAAGTGTTCAAACATTAGATATTGCATGATGTTTGTGTACCAGATATAACAGGGAAAGTGTTCAAACATTAGATATTGCATGATGTGTGTGTACCAGATATAACAGGGAAAGTGTTCAAACATTAGATATTGCATGATGTTTGTGTACCAGATATAACAGGGAAAGTGTTCAAACATTAGATATTGCATGATGTTTGTGTACCAGATATAACAGGGAAAGTGTTCAAACATTAGATATTGCATGATGTTTGTGTACCAGATATAACAGGGAAAGTGTTCAAACATTAGGTGTTGCAAAATGTTTGTGTATCAGATATAACAGATATAACGTTCATCCTTGAGGCATAGGGGGCTTGCTCGTATTCAAGAAAATTGATCTGTTTGGCCACACATGCTATGATCCCAAGGTCTTGAAGGTCATGGAGGTCATGGAGCAATATATTTACTCAAATTTACAAGTCATGATACAAACTGAAAAATACTTAAATATTAATTGGTGATGTGATTTATTTTCATGTATATACTATTGTGTGCTTGAATATCATGTCCGAAAAGAATATTTTTCCACACATCAGAAGATATGTATTCGGTATTTCAAATTTCTCAAAAAGGGAAGGATGTTACATCTTTAGCAGTTGGAGCCAAACTTTATAAATCGTAATTTCAAATGTAGTCAGCTCCTAGTTTAATGTTGTTTATGTCAAAATACTGAGATATTGACAGAAAACACCCATATCTGACTTTTGTCTCCTGGAGGTTATGGAGTGAGTCAGTTTCAAGTAAAATGATACAATGTTACAATGCAAACAAATAATTAAATAAAAGAAATGTTATAATGCTTTGATATATTTAATGTTTACCCCATTGTGAAGCCATGATGTCATCTTCTAAATGGGCCATCTTGAGTCACCAAGCCTAATGTCAGCAGAAAAATAAAAAAAGGGTGTGATAGATAACACAGGGATATATAAATAGAGGCATTAGGGTGTGATATCTAACACAGGGATATGTAAATAGAGGCAATAGGGTGTGATAGATAACACAGAGATATATAAATAGAGGCATTAGGGTGTGATAGATAACACAGGGATATATAGATAGAGGCATTAGGGTGTGATAGATAACACAGGGATATATAAGTAGAGGCATTAGGGTGTGATAGATAACACAGGGATATATAAATAGAGGCATTAGGGTGTGATAGATAACACAGGGATATATAAATAGAGGCATTAGGGTGTGATAGATAACACAAGGATATTTAAATAGAGGCATGAGGGTGTGATAGATAACACAGGGATATTTAAATAGAGGCATGAAGGTGTGATAGATAACACAGGGATATTTAAATAGAGGCATGAGGGTGTGATAGATAACACAGGGATATTTAAATAGAGGCATGAGGGTGTGATAGATAACACAGGGATATATAAGTAGAGGCATTAGGGTGTGATAGATAACACAGGGATATATAAATAGAGGCATTAGGGTGTGATAGATAACACAGGGATATATAAATAGAGGCATTAGGGTGTGATAGATAACACAGGGATATTTAAATAGAGACATTATGGTGTGATAGATAACACAGGGATATTTAAATAGAGGTATTAGTGTGTGAAAGATAACACAGGGATATTTAAATAGAGGTATTAGTGTGTGATAGATAACACAGGGATATTTAAATAGAGGCATTAGGGTGTGATAGATAACACAGGGATATATAAATAGAGGCATTAGGGTGTGATAGCTAACACAGGGATATTTAAATAGAGACATTAGGGTGTGATAGATAACACAGGGATATTTAAATAGAGGCATTAGGATGTGATAGCTAACACAGGGATATTTAAATAGAGACATTAGGGTGTGATAGCTAACACAGGGATATTTAAATAGAGACATTAGGTTGTGATAGATAATACAGGGATATTTAGATAGAGACATTAGGGTGTGATAGATAACACAGGGATATTTAAATAGAGGCATTAGGGTGGATAGCTAACACAGGGATATATAAATAGAGTCATTAGGGTGTGATAGCTAACAAAGGGATATATAAATAGAGGCATTAGGGTGTGATAGCTAACACAGGGATATTTAAATAGAGGCATTAGGGTGTGATAGATAACACAGACATTATGACTGGGAATTATGGAATTCCCTTCCTACTGACCAACATTATGGATTTCAACAGTTGGAGATCAAGTTTAACCAGAATAAAGCTAGTTTAACACACAGAGATTTGTATACCACGAGGAAAGTCCAACTTTCAAGTCCACTGGGTTGATGGATTAAAGATTAGAAGAGTTTACATTAAAGGTACAGATAACCTTAAGGTAAAAAAAGTTTTTTTTTTTTCAAAAAGTAAAAAATGGCTTGTCAAACAAACAATTTGGCACCAGGGAGCACAGTTCATAATTAGCTTCACATGAAACCATTGATCAAATGATAAAATAACTTGATGATGAGGCAACACAATTCAATATCTATTTCAATATATTTCAATAAAGACAACATTGTATTTTTAAAGTGAATTATATTTGAATGAATGGGACTGCATGAGAACAATGCAAAAGCTATCTCAAAAAATGTAAACAGTATGAAAAATAGAAATCATTGAATTAATATCACATGAGTCCCCCAAGGCTCTATCCTTGGTCCCCTGTTATTCACACTTCACATGAGTGAATCATTTCTAGTCTCCATTAAGCTGTTAAAAATTGTAAAGCTGTATTCTGTCTTTTATGGACTCCTGTATTGTGTATGAATCTTTCTTCAGTGGACTCCTGTATTGTGTATGAATCTTTCCTTAGTGGACTCCGGTATTGTGTATGAATCTTTCCTCAGTGGACTCCTGTATTGTATATGAATCTTTCCTCAGTGGACTCCGGTATTGTATATGAATCTTTCCTTAATGGACTCCAGTATTGTGTATGAATCTTTCCTCAGTGGACTCCTGTATTGTATATGAATCTTTCTTCAGTGGACTCCGGTATTGTATATGAATCTTTCCTTAATGGACTCCTGTATTGTATATGAATCTTTCCTCAGTGGACTCCTGTATTGTATATGAATCTTTCCTCAGTGACTCCTGTATTGTGTATGAATCTCTCCTTAATGGACTCCTGTATTTTATACCTCAGTGATGCACGTATCGACAAGATTTCCGATGAATACGAGCATGGTGAGTATTCGTAGCGTATTGATTAGGTGCGAACTATTTTCCGTCGGCCATCTTTAGACTGGTACCCCATCGAGTGTCAAGAACATCGTGTATACACATAGGGTGGCAACCAGTCTATGGCTGTACGCACTATTTTCGGGTCATGTGACGGGGTCAAATGAGATACGCTTTGTTTACAAAAGGTTTTTAATGATAAATATCTTGTTTCATGTATCATTTAAAGAAAAATACAGTAGTTGTCTGAGGTATAAAAACAAAACATGCCTCATCGGGTCAGCTGTGTTAGTGCATTCAGTTCGTTGGTGATGGCAGACGGATACCCTTCCGCCATCACCAACTCACTGAATACGCTCACCCAGCTTCCCCGACTAGGTATGTTTTGTTATAGTATATGAATCTTTTCTCAGTGACTCCTGTATTGTATATGAATCTTTCCTCAGTGGACTCCGGTATTGTATATGAATCTTTCCTTAATGGACTCCAGTATTGTGTATGAATCTTTCCTCAGTGGACTCCTGTATTGTATATGAATCTTTCTTCAGTGGACTCCGGTATTGTATATGAATCTTTCCTTAATGGACTCCTGTATTGTATATGAATCTTTCCTCAGTGGACTCCTGTATTGTATATGAATCTTTCCTCAGTGACTCCTGTATTGTGTATGAATCTCTCCTTAATGGACTCCTGTATTTTATACCTCAGTGATGCGCGTATCGACAAGATTTCCGATGAATACGAGCATGGTGAGTATTCGTAGCTTATTGATTAGGTGCGAACTATTTTCCGTCGGCCATCTTTAGACTGGTACCCCATCGAGTGTCAAGAACATCGTGTATACACATAGGGTGGCAACCAGTCTATGGCTGTACGCACTATTTTCGGGTCATGTGACGGGGTCAAATGAGATACGCTTTGTTTACAAAAGGTTTTTAATGATAAATATCTTGTTTCATGTATCATTTAAAGAAAAATACAGTAGTTGTCTGAGGTATAAAAACAAAACATGCCTCATCGGGTCAGCTGTGTTAGTGCATTCAGTTCGTTGGTGATGGCAGACGGATACCCTTCCGCCATCACCAACTCACTGAATACGCTCACCCAGCTTCCCCGACTAGGTATGTTTTGTTATAGTATATGAATCTTTTCTCAGTGACTCCTGTATTGTATATGAATCTTTCCTTAATGGACTCCTGTATTGTATATGAATCTTTCCTTAATGGACTCCTGTATTGTATATGAATCTTTCTTCAGTGGACTCCTGTATTGTATATGAATCTTTCCTTAATGGACTCCTGTATTGTATATGAATCGTTCCTTAATGGACTCCTGTATTGTATATGAATCATTCCTTAATGGACTCCTGTATTGTATATGAATCTTTCCTTAATGGACTCCTGTATTGTATATGAATCTTTCTTCGGTGGACTCCTGTATCGTATATGAATCATTCCTTAATGGACTCCTGTATTGTATATGAATCTTTCTTCGGTGGACTCCTGTATTGTATATGAATCTTTCCTCAGTGGACTCCTGTATTGACTTTCAAGGATGTTCTATATACTGCTTTGAGACTGCTTTATTGCAATATTGTGCAACAAAATATTTAGAAGGACCTAAAATATACATGAGATGTATCAACAATAAAACTGCCAGACAGAAAATTAATCATTTTATGTTCAACAAGGAAGTAGTAAAAACTGACAAACTATTCTGCCATATTGTTACAAGTAAATTTGGTGAGTGCTACTACCATATTGTCCCAAGTACTGAGTGTTATATATATACCATATTGTCACCAATAATTTGCCAGTTTAACATGGGAAGGTGCCAAATAAATTATGTTTACTCCCTGGCTTTTAAACTGAAACTCATGATCAACATTAATATTATCACTGAGGAGCTGCTATTTAGATATCACAAATTTTCAGGATTTATGTCAAGCCTACAGAAATACTGGTTTGACTTGTGTAGTTATTGGTCATTGACTTTTGTTCAGATTGTAGCCTTGGAACCAGATTATTCAATTTATTTTTGTAGAACTCTAATTTATTCATTGTACACATTTTCTGTTTAATGTATTAAATCACAAAAACATTTCATTTGAAATCAGAAAACTGCCTGTTAATTTTTTCACTTTCATTTCTCAGCCACTATATTAAGTTGATAACTCCTTTGCTAATTTTCCCAGAATCAAATAAATTACCAATATTCTGTAGAAAAACCACTGTTTAATGAATTAATTTAATTATTTTATTGTTTATTTAGTAGTTGCTTATGTGCAATTGAATATTTCTAGATATTGGGATTGTCGGCAGAAGAGCATGCACTTCTCAGGAAGACACCATTGGTTAGTAACTGAAATATATGTCCTTATGGTATAGGCTGCATTAACATATTATAGACTATTTAACTCCTTATATGTGTATAACCATTTAACACAGACAATATCATATCTTCTGTATATATACACACAGACATGCTTGGGTTTACACTAAGAATCACACTGAACAATTATTGGTGGAGGTTTGTGTTTTATTTATAACCAGTTTGGGGTAAACATCTATTTTATCATGCACGAACTTGACTATATAAGGTCACACCATTTTTTTTGCATGACAATTTTGTGCCACAAATAGGGGTATGCATGACCAAATAGTGTCAAGCAATTGCTGTGCATGACCAAATGTCATGTGACGGCCATGCTTGACCTCATTTGGATATGTTTGTGCATGAACATATAGATGTTTGGCTCCAACTAATAACATATTATCACTTGGCCATGACCACCCATCCTTATTTTGTATTGGTTATATATATTGCATATATTTCTTATATCAGTTATATTGGTTATGTCTTTCTTTATGCTTGAATACCCAAAAGATGAAAGACAAAGCACCCATGTGGAGAAAACCTCAGAATCACTCACTTGAATAAGATTATTCAGAGCGTACACCAGGAAGTGATAACATATTTGACCCAGGGAAGAATTTTTATCTCAAAATTATATCCATCAAAAAATAATGCATAAATTTATAGACCTTTGTTTCTTCTCCAGAAATAATTAATTTAGAATTTAGCAAAACAAATATTTAACTCCAAGGAAATTTGTCAATGCATTTAAATAAAGAACTATGATGGGTTTAGCAGGGGTTCTTCTACAATTTACTACAAACAATTCTGGGGTCTAATATGACCACCGTGACATGTTATATCAAAGACAACTGGGAAATGTGCCAACTTTTAAGATGTACTGTGTAACCATTGCTTATATTTGCCTGTTCTTGACTAATTTGACCAGAGTCACAAGAAGGTAGAAATTGTCAGGACAGGAGGCAACTGGCATTGTTACCACATTGGATGATATTCCTTCTGTACTCCCACAACCACTTTTGCCTTTCATGTTTGGTATACAGATAATTCACAGGGATGCATGTGAGTCTTGGGGGTCCCCCAATTTAAACAAATACCATAATTTGTTATGCACTCCCAGCATTTTGATAATGTTCTAACCAATATGATTGATGAGATTTATAATTAATAGTGCAATAATCATCTGTTTCAATGATTTTAACATTCTAATCCTCTGGAAGACTTTGAAAGTGTCAGAAATTTGATCAGTCTTCTCTGTAATAAATAGCTATACTTTGAATCAATGATATTTGCTCAACATGCCAGAAAAAAAAACAACTGTCAGCAAATATCATAAAGGCCTTTCGCTAGTAACACTGTTGTTCTTTGATCATCTAAATTTTCTGTCAAATCCACTTGCCCATAAGATTAATCAGTGAAATGCATAGCTTTGGTGCTCTTTGATCATCTAGACAAACTTTCCCATAACATTAAACAGTGAAAATACAACAAACATTCACTTGAATCTGGGCAGGTAAATTTTGCAAGCCTTAAAGAAAGAAACCAAAGGGAAATAACAAAATTGCTCAAAAACACTTACAGTAGTTTTTGAAAATTTGGGCTGTTCCAGGTGGTTTAAATGACTGCAGATTAGGGATAGTACTAATATGAGCAACAGAAAAGACTTTTATTGTAGATTAGAGAAGGGTGTAACAAAGATTAAGAACTACTTGATAACAAGGATATAGATCAGGATAAAAAGGAAAAAAAGATTACATGAGAGGTCATGAGATAAGTATTATAAGATTAGTAATCAGGTACACATCAGCACTTTTCAAGAGTATATTTTTGTGGTATATTTTTATGCTCAACTGCATCCAATTCAAGATTGTTTTTTAACTCTTCAAAAACAATTTTTTAGTGATTCAAGTTTTATGGTTACTATCAGTGTGTTCAGTAACCAGAAAAAAAGTATGAAATACCAAAATATGAACAATAAAACTTTCAAAATTGTTCTCAAAGCATTGGTAGGAAACAAAGTTATCACCCTGTGAATCCATTGGTCTATTTGTTTTCCAGTTCTTCACACATTTCATATCATAGGCTAACATATATATGCTTGTGATTGATTATGATTGCTAATTTTGTTACAACATTTGAGTTGTATTGGACCAAATGCAATTATGCAATGTCCATTTCTGAACAAAATAGAGACATTTGATAATTTGTATTGACATCATATGATTCAAATTATTTATGTACCTGTGTTTCTCAAATCTTATATTACAGTATTACCCAGGGGCAGGGTGTCATGAGGATGTTTGGGACAAAATATGATTTTATGTGTTATGAATGTTAAGAATGTTAAGAAACAGCAAAGGGATCAATTTTGGATACATAATTAGTTTATTATGACATAATTTGCAGTGTTCTTTTGTGGGAATCAGATAAGGCAAGTTTTAGAAAAAAAGGTTTTCACAATGTTCCATATTAAATAAATGTTTCATCTACATGTTGCATTTACTGCTTCTTTCATGAAATCTACAGGGTTTTGAAATGTTTAAGAGACAAACAAACATCAATTAGGAAATGCAAAACAGCATCACCAGATTTTGAATATTGAGTAAGATTTTGTGTAAGATTCTTGAATATTCTAGAATTGTAAGTTTTCGTAAGAATGTTAGTAAGATTTTGGACTATTCTAGAATTGGAAGTTTTCACACAGACAGTGCAGTTGCAGGATTATTGTTTTGTTATTTTTTATATCAGTGTATCAGGTTCAGAAGCTGCTTTTGTATAGGAACACAGGTAGCATAAGCCCTGCATTCTCTCTCAACTGTTGTCCCATCATGACACCTACAACAGGTAATGAAATGGTTGTCATGGTAACTTATTTAAACTATTAGCAGCTGTCTGAGCTATGTGGGC
The DNA here is from genome assembly GCA_949316495.1 of Amphiduros pacificus. NCBI lineage: Eukaryota > Metazoa > Annelida > Polychaeta > Phyllodocida > Hesionidae > Amphiduros > Amphiduros pacificus. Next base: position 31,573,724 of record OX439005.1, on the reverse strand, counting down.
CTCATGCTATAGTCAGCAGGTATATTGCAACTTTCATCAACTATTGACATCATTAACTATTGACATACTGCATGGGATATTACCCATACAGGGGGGACCCTGGAAAAATACCCGTCCAAGGGGGACCATGGGAAAATACCCATCCATGGCTGACCGTGAGAAAAAAACCCATCCAAGGGGGACCATGGGAAAATACCCATCCATGGCAGACCATGGTAAAATACCCATCCAAGAGGGACTGTGGTATAGGGATGGGCCCCGTTAATAATTTAGCGGGACGATACCAATACCAATACTTTATAAGCGATACCAAGACTTGCACAATACCGATACCTGACAATATGGCTGCCATACTGCCCCATTAAAAACTACACACTGGAATTTCACAACCAAAATTGAAAATGCACAAAAAACTCTTTAAAATCCAATCATTAAAAAAGATGAAAACCTGTAGTCGCACAATGAGAATCAGTCTCTTCAATGACTGAGCGTCTTCTTCCTGCAGTTTTTGAGTAGCCGGAAACTGAATATGTGCATGCACAGATTGACCTTCCGCTTTCAAATATGGAAAACAGGCGAGTCTTTGTATAGTTTGTCACTGTTTGTGGCCATTTTCTCAGATATATTGAGATAACATGGTAAAATACCCATCCAGGTGATGGGGGAAAATGGGATATTGCCCATCCAGGGAGGACCTGGGGATAGTGTCCTTCAAGAGAGGACCAATGGATAGTACCAATTAGGTATTGATAATACCCATCCAAAGGAAACCGTGGGATGATACCCATCCTTGACCATGGGATTATAACAACTCATTAGTTGGAACAGACTTTGGATAAAATTCCTCTGGTGGTGATAGACTATGGGAAAAGTGGTTGGGACAGACTCAATAAGGGTGGTTGACAAGTTTGACATTACATGCAAAGACTTCAGTCGACCAGTCAAATAAATCAGACTTGCATGGCAAATCGACCTTTCTGACCGTTGCTAACACCACTTATGGTGTCACTCTCCATAGAGAATATACTTAAGCCTCTGTGATAAAAGACATATTACTCCTCACCATCTGTACTTTCCCAGCATAGTTGAGTGACCGCTCTGGACATGGTGCAAGTGAAGTCTGTGTGGGAGGACCAGGCAGGTTCGTACAGGTACAGAATCCTGCAGTAGTATGAGAAGAAAAGATTAAGTTCACCACGAAGAAGAAGACTGGCGAGAAGAAACAGCTTTGACCAAGTTGAATCCGTTGTCAGAAAAGATTGGAAAAGTTAAATAAGTAATCAAATCTGTTGTGTATTTTGTCATGCGTGAACATATGTTTCACTGCCTGCGGGATGGCAAGATTAACTAGGAAAATATGTGTCACTCTGCCTGCAGGATGGCAAGATTTTCCAGGCAAATATGTGTCACTGCCTGCAGGATGACTAGACTAACCTGACTAATCTGGCATATATGTGTCACTGCCTGCAGGGTGGCAAGACTAATCTGGCATATATGTGTCACTCTGCCTGCAGAATGGCAAGACTAACCAGGCTAATATGTGTCACTGCCTACAAGATGACAAGGCTAATCTGGCATATATGTGTCACTGCCTGCAGAATGGCAAGACTAATCTGGCAAATATATGTCCCTGCCTGCAGGATGGCAAGGCTAATCTGGCAAATATGTGTCACTGCCTGCAGGAAGGTAAGACTAACCAGGTAAATATGTGTCACTGCCTGCAGGAAGGAAAGACTAACCAGGCAAATATGTGTCACTGCCTGCAGAATGGCAAGACTAATCTGGTAAATATATGTCACTGCCTGCAGGATGGCAAGACTAATCTGGTAAATATATGTCACTGTCTGTAGGGTGGCAATGCTAATCTGGCATATATGTGTCACTGCCTGTAGGGTGGCAAGACTAATCTGGCATATATGTGTCACTGCCTGCAGAATGGCAAGACTAACCTGGCAAATATGTGTCACTGCCTGCAGAAAGGCAAGACTAACCAGGCAAATATGTGTCACTGCCTGCAGGATGGCAAGACTAACCAGGCAAATATGTGTCACTGCCTACAGGAAGGCAAGACTAACCAGGCAAATATGTGTCACTGCCTACAGGATGGCAAGACTCACCTGGTGTAAGTCGCTTGGCTACTACATAGTGGCCTGGCAAACCTTGTCTGGGTTCATGGTGGCAGGAGGAATCTTTTACATTCATTTACATTTCCTCACACATAAATTGTGACAGATGAAGTCATGCATAATCATTACGTGACATTATTTGGTCCTGCACAGCTATCGCATGGCATGGATTTGTCATATATACCTTATGCGTGTCAATGACCCTATGTGACCTAATTTAGTCATGTTCACATGTGCCCAAATAGAGGTGTGGCCCAAACTGATTATTAAATTGCCTAAAGGTCAGGGTCAGCAAGGCCAACCTAGCACACCAAGGAAAGATTAATGTGATAGGTTGGTTGATTCAGGAAAACTAGCAAATATGGCAGGTGACATCAACATTACATATAACTTCCCTCCCTCTCAACACTGCTAATGATATTCTCAATCTGTGATGGTGATAAAGCCGGCAAGCAGTTTCAATAATGCACGGCTAATGGGTGAGCAGACAGAGCTGAGTGAGGAGAGACTGCCTGCAATAATCACAGCCTAATGGCACACATCACACAGCCATGTTACCAGCCCCACACAACACACTGTAGATCTAGCTTGAGATAACTCCCGAAGAGATAACTACTACCGAGATAGCTCCCGCCGCTGAAGTACTTCGTTTTCAGGGCCCCCAGTGCACAAATTTGGAAAGAGTGCAAAATTTATATAGGGCATTAATCAGTGACCTGTCTAAAATTTGTGTCATTTCTGTGGGCTAGCTTTAATCTGTGACCTCCATCCCGGATCTATGTCCTCTCCATCCCAAATCTGTGACCGTCATCTCTAATCTGTGTCCTTACTGTGTCCTGTCCCTACTCCGTGAACTATTTCTTTGATGCAGCATTAATATCTGAGTCCTTGAAGTTAAAACAAGCATTAAGCTATTGTCATATTAAACCTGGGTCCATAATGAATATATATTTGATTTCACATAAGTTTGTGAAAGTATTGCATTTCATTCGTATATATATAATGTATATATATGGATGAAATGCAATACATATATTTATAACTTGTACTTACAAAGGAGACACAGTTTTTAACAAGAGATCATAGATTTGGGCACATGACACAGATTAGGGACAGGACACAGATTAGGGACAGGATACAGATTAATCTCCAGCCTATATATTATCAAAACATTTGTTAATGAAATTTCTTCATTTAAGATTAAACTGTTTAAAAGTGCCCCACTTATCACAGAAAATTATCTGTTTGTCCCAGCCTCATTTTGAAATCATTGTTCTTCCTCAAATTCCTTATTATCTTTCCTCAGCCATTTCTCTTAATGCCTATCACTTTGTACCATCATCTCACCCAAATATGTAATATTTTTCTGTGCATCTCATCTAAATCTCTAATAATTCTCAGCAGGTCTCACCCACAAGTATCCAATATTCTCATCTAAATAATTTTTTTTTTTTTTTAGATTAGGGGTGCCGACCAATGTGATATTAATTTTTTCCAAATTTGTTTGATCATCTGTCACATATCAACAAAATCTATCATTTTGTCCTACCCCCCCCCCCCCCACTTAAATCTATCATTTTGCCCACATCTCACTTAAATCTTTAATTTTTTCCCACCTCACACATAAATCATCTGATTTTCCAACTTCTTTATTACCTGTCACACAAATCTATCATTTTATTTAAATCAAGTACCATTTTGTTCAACCTCTCATGAAAATATATCATATTTAGGCCTTTCTTCAAATTTTCCCCCCACCAGTATTTACCCATCACTTTTCTCACAACATTAGTAGATCACACACGCACACACACACACACACACACACACACACACACACACACACACACACACACACACACACACACACACACCTATACACACACCCACACCCACATCCCCCAAATTTCCTCAAAAACAGGTAGTGAAATTCAAAAGATACATGGTTTTGCCATTACTTGAGAGCATATTACTAGGAGGTGGAAGCATCAAGGTTTAATGTGCGAGATCTCTCTGAGTTAATGGTATGATTGTGTCATACCTTATTTACTCGAATATAAGACAACTCATGTATAAGACGACCCCCCTCCAAAATTGACAACTTGAACATTAAATGAATGCAAAAACTAAATGAGTTTTACCGTATTTACTCGAAAATAGGAAGACCCTTTGTATAAGACAACCCCCCCCCCCCTCCAAAAATTGATGTTATTTTGCTTGAAAAGGCCAATTTCCGATTATAGGATGAGTCAGTTTTTCTTGAGACATTGGCACTGCTACCATTCAAGTTTGGCAGCCATTTTAAAAGTAAAACGTAAATACGATGTCCATGACGTCCTTGACTTTAGCGTCGAAACAAAGTGTTATCATTACATACTTTCATATTTTCGAAATAACGGATATCGGACATAGCGGATCGATTTTAATTGCGTTTTAAATGATAAATAAAGGTTTTTACCCAATATTATCACTTCTGCTTTTCAAAGTGGCAACCTTGTGTTGCGTATGCATGTTAAAGCATTGTTAAACTCGCATTTTCCCCAACTTGTGGATAATTTTCACTTATTAAATGAAGGCGGACTACTGTTTACATGTGGTAAAATATTTCTATATCTATTCAAAGACACAGATTTTAATTATCGCCGTTGGGGGAGTTTGTATCTGGACATTATGAGCGAAGTCTATTACGCCCAGAGGTGAGGTAAATCAATATCCACTGGTTTCCCTCGTGTATAAGACGACCCCCCCCCCACCCGAAACATTGACTTCAGGTTTGGGTCAAAAACCTTGTCTTATATTGGAGTAAATACAGTAGTTGTATAGATTCTGCTGACTGTCACAAGTTATTTTATGATAATTAGGAGGTAACTCTGACATCCGCAATTATCAAATTGTCCCAATCTGGAATTAAAGCAGCAATACAAACTGTAGGAAAAGCCAGAATTTAGGATGCTGAGTACTACAAACTAAATAAAACCAGAATTTAGGAAGCTGAGTTATACAAACTAGATAAAGCCAGAATTTAGGATGCTGAACCATGCAAACTAGATAAAGCCAGAATTTAGGATGCTGAGCAATACAAACTATAGATAAAGCCAGAATTTTGGATGCTGAGCCATGCAAACTAGATAAAGCCAGAATTTAGGATGCTGAGCAATACAAACTATAGATAAAGCCAGAATTTAGGATGTTGAGCAATGCAAACTAGATAAAGCCACATTTTAGGACATTGAGCAATATAAACTAGATAAAGCCAGAATTTAGGATGCTGAGCAATACAAACTGTAGAAAAAGCCACAATTTTGGATGCAGAGATAGGGAAAAAGAAGCACCAGCACACAATTTGCAGAGATATCAGGTTACATTCCAAAGGTCTAGGAAGTCGAGACAAATTCTCTTTTATCATTGGCATTCCTCAATGTGTTATTGATCTGAAAATTGTTTGAATAGAGGGAAATAAATTCAGCTATTAGCAGCCCATGGATGGTAGCAGGCCATGGACGGCCTTGAATTAGTGGGCATTTGCTGCCCACAGGAAATACAGAAATAGAGACAATTACTCGGCAACTTGGGCCTCAAATCACAGACCAGCACACACCCTGAGGTGCTATAGGGGACACATGGACAATATTCAAGTGCGAAACAGACCGGACACGTACCCCACTCGACACTGGCCAATCAAACGGGAGCCTTGGGTCTTTGTCAAATCTTCTCAAACATGTCTTGCAGAACGCCGTCTGCAAGTTAGAGAATTGCCTTCAGCCAATAGAAAAGATGGACATGGGTGAGAATAGGAGGGCAGCACCTGTGTATTGTGAAGGGGTTCCTTGACAACCGGAGTGGTGATGGAGAGAGGCCCAGTGACTCCCATCACCTCATCAGTAGCCACCATAGTTAGATGTAGGTCAAGGTCATGTGTGCTTGATAAATACATCCACAAATCAATGGCTAGCATAGTTAACTATAGGTCAAAGTCAGAATTCTCATGGCATAAATAACCCAATAATCAGCTGCCACAGCTGTTACAAGTTCTATGGTTTATCCCAGGTTCTTAAATTCTTAGTTCTTGATTAGCTTAATAATCATATTAATAGGTAATGGTAATGATAATGATAGGTAACACAAATACTGGGTTGTGAATCACCAACATTGCAATTCTCACTGCTTGAGTTTTGATATTTTTGATCCACCAGGTGTCTCTTATGGCATGTACAATGTATGATGGGATAGAGTTGCAGACATGCTGATACGATGGCTACCATTCTGTTTGCTTTGATTTACATTAATATTTTGACAACAAATGCAATCATGGATGTAATAAACTGATTGAAATATAGTGATACGCCATTCACACATTTGTTAAAACTATAAACTTGGCTAAGATGTGTGCAAAGTTTTCTCATTAATGAGATTTTAGCACACCAAGTGGTGGCATGGCCCACTTGAGCAGCAAGAATTGATGAGACATTCCGTGGTTTATTTGTCTGTAATATATTACTCCGTAGAGTGAAATTAATATATATGTCAATGTTGACCTTTGAGCTTAAGCAGGCCTTCAAATAATACACAATTTGTGATATTAAATATAAAATATGATTTTGCAGTTCACCAAACAATATATTGAGTCAAACACTAATACATCAATGGCCTCTACTCATTAAATAAAATAAGCAAATATATTGTTGCGGTTTATTTCACACATGTGTGGTCAAGGATTAAGTTTTAGACAAATTTGCTGTAAACATGCACCCCTTGAGGATTTAGCTCAAATAGCTATTCTCAGAACTTTGGTGCTACAATTGTTTTTATTCCGCAAAAAGGAAGTTTATCAATTGATAACAGCAGCTAATTATATACCAGCTTGACATTAAGAATTTTTGTCATTTGACTGAATGTGTCAAGTCATCTGTCAGGTTTACTCAGTATGTTTGTGACAAAAAAAAAACTAAACTATTTTTTTAAACTATTTTTTTAAAGATTTCTTTTAAAACATTTTAAGAATATTGGAAAATAATGTAGAAGAAAGAAATCTTGCAGGTTAGAAGGTCTTAATTTTAAACCCAGACAGTGAGTGTCAGGGCCTGATGAATAGACAGGATGTGGATGAGGCAGAGAGATACATTCATGTGCATCCTAGTGTCATTAATGTCAGTCATCACATTTATGCCAGGGTTTGTATCTCTATAACAACATCTATTACTTAATATCTGAAACCATTTTCCATTGGAATCTGAATTGCAAAACCGTTATCCATCCAATGTTACAGAGATAATGATGTTAAACAGAATATCAAAAAATCGCTAAGTATATCGCTGGAGATTTGATCACTGTCTGCAGTGCTATGATTACACCTTGTGAGGCGTGAAATTGGAGTAGATATTTGTCATCAAAGGATTGCTTAGGCATTAATTACATTGTCATTGTGTTTGTGAGAAGAAATCAGATCTGTGCAGTAGATATGGGGCAACAATTATGTGCAGATACTTAACCTGACCACAGAGACAAGATTGTGTTGTGAGTTAACATGATCAAGACATGTATTAAGAGTGAGATGTGAGAGCAGAGGCTGGTCTCTATCAAGTAAGACGAAGCTCTTGGATTTCACCTTGGTGAAGCCCCTACAGCAGAGCACACTCATAATTATATTAACCAGCTCAGTGTGGTTGAATCATGTCTGCAAATATGATAGTACTCTGTAATTTCCGCTGCTGGAAGATGAACGCTGGTTATGCTGACCAGCGAAAGCACAGGAACCATATCGCTCATGGTCAAAGAGAAATAACTTCATTTTATGCACCATTAATAAGGAAGTTGAGTTAGTTGGAGGACAGAGCTGACCTGCAGCAAAGCACCACCAGAGGCCTACCCATAATGCTACATGCCAGCTTTATAATAGTGAAATGTCTGGGCCATGTGACAATGTTATGTAAAAAACCATAGCCCCATAGCAATGCAATGTTATTAGCCTGGTAAACATGTCAGTGCATAGTTAGAACTCAATTATGTTATTCGTAACCACTTTGTAACTGCTCGTAATTCCATGTGGCACTGTGTATCTGGTTTAACCACCATGCAAGTCTGCATGCATTCATTTTGTGCTAAAAAAAGCCTTTCACCTCAAGTAATTGACCTTTTTTGGTTCAGACCTTTTTGAATGTCACCTGATTGAGATCTATTTCTAAGGCATTTTGGGAGTGACATTTAGTTTGAACTTTTGAGAGTAATCTTTTAGTCATGACTTTTTGGAATGACACTTTGTTGAAACCTTTTGGAGTGGCAGTGAGTGGAAACCTTTTAGAATGGCAAAATGGTTGTGTGTTAACATTTGATATTATCAGACATTTATTCATTACAACAAGAGTTTTGCTGTGAATAGTATTGTACTATTGTGACCATCAGATGATATTTGTCACAGGTGCAAACTTTTGATATTCTAGTTGTTTTTAAATCTAGTTGTTTTTTAATAACTGCTCACTAATGTGATTTCATTTTCCTCATTGCAGGTAGGTACCCTTGAGATTCCCACTCTTGGTAAACTGAACAGGGGAAGTACCATGTGACTTACACAGGAAAAAAATTTAAAAAAATGTAGGTGTCGGAGGTTAAAAAATTAACAGCCCATTGGTAAAGAAACCTAGTGTTGTTTTGCAATATTTAGAGTAAGCAGTTAACAGATGCATAAAAGGTAAGAGATTTAAATGGATTAAATTCTCTCAACACTACGCAACATTCCAATCCAGCAGTCTCCACTTTCTTAATCATGCTTTAGCAGTTTGGCAAGCAAGCTGAGTGTATTTCAAACCAGCACATGTCATCTGATCCTACTCTGTCAATATGGCTAGCTTGCTAACTTCAGAGTATTTCAAACTAGCACATGTCATCAGATCCTACTCTGTCAATGTGGCTAGCTTGCTGACTGCAGAGTATTTCAAACTAGCACATGTCATCTGATCCTACTCTGTCAATATGGCTAGCTTGCTGACTTCAGAGTATTTCAAACTAGCACATGTCATCAGATCCTACTCGGTCAATGTGGCTAGCTTGCTGACTTCAGAGTATTTCAAACTAGCACATGTCATCAGATCCTACTCTGTCAATGTGGCTAGCTTGCTGACTTCAGAGTATTTCAAACTAGCACATGTCAGCAGATCCTACTCGGTCAATATGGCTAGCTTGTTAACTTCAGTGTATTTCAAACCAGCACATGTCATCAGATCCTACTCGGTCAATGTGGCTAGCTTGCTGACTTCAGAGTATTTCAAACCAGCACATGTCATCTGATCCTACTCTGTCAATATGGCTAGCTTGCTGACTTCAGAGTATTTCAAACTAGCACATGTCATCAGATCCTACTCGGTCAATATGGCTAGCTTGCTGACTTCTGAGTATTTCAAACCAGCACATGTCATCAGATCCTACTCTGTCAATATGGCTAGCTTGCTGACTTCAGAGTATTTCAAACTAGCACATGTCATCAGATCCTACTCTGTCAATGTGGCTAGCTTGCTGACTTCAGAGTATTTCAAACTAGCACATGTCAGCAGATCCTACTCGGTCAATATGGCTAGCTTGTTAACTTCAGTGTATTTCAAACCAGCACATGTCATCAGATCCTACTCGGTCAATGTGGCTAGCTTGCTGACTTCAGAGTATTTCAAACCAGCACATGTCATCTGATCCTACTCTGTCAATATGGCTAGCTTGCTGACTGCAGAGTATTTCAAACTAGCACATGTCATCAGATCCTACTCGGTCAATATGGCTAGCTTGCTGACTTCAGAGTATTTCAAACTAGCACATGTCGTCAGATCCTACTCTGTCAATGTGGCTAGCTTGCTGACTTCAGAGTATTTCAAACCAGCACATGTCATCAGATCCTACTCGGTCAATGTGGCTAGCTTGTTAACTTCAGAGTATTTCAAACTAGCACATGTCATCAGATCCTACTCTGTCAATATGGCTAGCTTGCTAACTTCAGAGTATTTCAAACCAGCACATGTCATCAGATCCTACTCTGTCAATATGGCTAGCTTGCTAACTTCAGAGTATTTCAAACCAGCACATGTCATCAGATCCTACTCTGTCAATATGGCTAGCTTGCTAACTTCAGAGTATTTCAAACTAGCACATGTCATCAGATCCTACTCTGTCAATATGGCTAGCTTGCTAACTTCAGAGTATTTCAAACTAGCACATGTCATCAGATCCTACTCGGTCAATGTGGCTAGCTTGCTGACTGCAGAGTATTTCAAACTAGCACATGTCATCTGATCCTACTCTGTCAATATGGCTAGCTTGCTAACTTCAGAGTATTTCAAACTAGCACATGTCATTTGACCCTACTTGGCAGATGTGGCTAGCTAGCCAACTGCTAAATATTCCAAACCAACAAAAGAAATAAGTGATGCTATGTTATGAAAGGAGCAGGGGCCTGGCTCCCACGATGTTGGTTCCTGATATTTCCTCATACTTCCCGGGGGAGATCGAGCATGATTAGCAGCGCACGAGGAGATTGTGAGTTATGGCAGGAGAGGTTAGTGGGTGGGGGCAGTAGTCCAGCTTCAAGCCTCATTCACTGATAATTAGTTGACACTCCACACGGAATCTTCTTCATAATTACTCTCATTAGGAACACTTACCTGACTCACTGTGTTAAGAAGGCAGGTTAGATCTACATTTTCTTATAAACTGGCCTGGGATATTTCAGTTTGAAATAAACTTTTTTTCTGTTGTGCTACAGAAAAAATGAATAAAAGAAAAATTCACCCTGGTTACATCCTGGTACTTGTGTTTCACACCCATAACGATCTGTGTTTGCTTGTCGTTTCTCTTTGTGTACATATCTTGATTTGGCAATTACATGCCTAGAATTGGTATGATTTTATGTGACTCTGAAATCTGACAAAAATTTATATCTTTTAAAGACAAGAGAAACATTGATAAATTGCTTAAGAATTAATAAATTGCCTCTCTCATCTGGAAAAATATTAATTTTGGAATCAACATTAAGGATTTGACAGTGAGTCAGATTTGATGAGCTCTGAATATTTAATTAAAAGAGCAGTGAGAGCCAAAATGTCTCATACAATAAAGAAAGATTGTACTCAAATGATATTAGTCATCGTCAGGGAAAAAAAGAGATTAATCTGCAGTATAACATTGGCTGAATTTACTCCACGTGTCTCATAGCTTGCAAGGGACTGCGGTGCAAATTGAGTCTCTGGTCAGAGTGTATATATTGGCCTAGCCAGGTCAGGATGTGACTTGGCAGCGTCTGCTTGCAGATATTGGCATCTGCAGGAGGTAGGAACTGCAGCCAGGAAGGTCAAGGTCATTACAGCTTGATGACAATAAGTGTGGAATCAAGCATTAAAGCATAAATTAATGTGACAAACCAATATCAAGATTCTCAGGTTTCAAATATCCTGATAATTGTTGGCATTCTGTCTTGAGGTCAAGGTTTTGAAAGGTCATATTGTCAAAGAACATCTTGTGTGTGAAAACATCTCATGTAGCATTAAAGCATTAAGTGCAATAAGGTATACAGTGTGATAAGGCATCAACTGGGATTTTGTTTCATTTTTCCTAATCATAGCACTTTTAGCAAAAAAATGGCATTTAACTTTTTTGAACATTTCTAGCTGTGCTGACTGTCCTACTCAGGTGGGGAATTCTTTCTGTCCTTCAAACTCTTCTCTGAAATATATAGGTATATCTTAGAAATTGATGAACAAGATCCAGTATTGTCAGGAGATAAATTCTATCATGAGGTTACAATTTGTTTTTTGGAATGATTCATAATTATTTTAATGGCAGGCAGTGATTTTTGGCAAATTGGTTGTTTTTGCTTTGCAAAGCCGGAAAAATACTCAAAATTAGGCTTTTGGGCTTTCAGCCTGTTTCATATTTCTTGTATTCAAATATCACTTACAATGGTAATTCTCTGGTTTTGTAAGGCATGTTGATATGATTATAATAGAGCTTGTATTAAATGTGTCAGTTGCACCTTCACACAAGGCTGAATCATATTGGTGTATTCCTGGAATTGCTGACAGAAATCCTGAGGTTAAAATGCAAAAAAGAAATATCTTTGAATTAAAAAAAAAACTAGTGTGGAGTTCGATTGGCTTGCCTTAAAATTGAATCTTGACTGGTGGTGATTTACATAACTTCATCTTAGCTTTAAAAGATCAAAGCATAATTTAATTAAGGATGATTTCCAATGTAAAAGAGTCATTGGATTAATGCATTACATTAAATGCAGGCAAGTAGGATTTATGTTAAGTCCCCTATTTCCATAGGACTGGGATTGCCTGTAGACGTGTGATGATCACAGCATATGCCTTCAGGATTCAGCAGCTTCTACCTGCCTCACTTTGATCAAATGTTAAGATGAGAGTGATTATATTGCCTGAAGATTTCACCTCTCAAGTGCCCTGTCATGTTGAATTGTTCCAGTATGGAGGCACTCTAAATAATATAATGTGGGCTGCTTGTGGGTAAGTATGCTCAGTGCCTGGTATAATGTGAGCTAGGTGTGCTCTATGCCTGGTATAATGTGAGCTAGGTGTGCTCTATGCCTGGTATAATGTGAGCTAGGTATGCTCTGTGCCTGGTATAAAGTGAGCTAGGTATGCTCCATGCCTGGTATAATGTGAGCTAGGTATGCTCCGTGCCTGGTATAATGTGAGCTAGGTATGCTCGGTGCCTGGTATAATTTGAGCTAGGTATGCTCTGTGCCTGGTATAATGTGAGCTAGGTATGCTCGGTGCCTGGTATAATGTGAGCTAGGTATGCTCAGTGCCTGGTATAATGTGAGCTAGGTGTGCTCGGTGCCTGGTATAATTTGAGCTAGGTATGCTCTGTGCCTGGTATAATGTGAGCTAGGTATGCTCGGTGCCTGGTATAATGTGAGCTAGGTATGCTCAGTGCCTGGTATAATGTGAGCTAGGTATGCTCCGTGCCTGGTATAATGTGAGCTAGGTATGCTCCGTGCCTGGTATAATGTGAGCTAGGTATGCTCTGTGCCTGGTATAATGTGAGCTAGGTATGCTCAGTGCCTAGTATAATGTGAGCTAGGTATGCTCCGTGCCTGGTATAATGTGAGCTAGGTATGCTCAGTGCCTGGTATAATGTGAGCTAGGTATGCTCTGTGCCTGGTATAATGTGAGCTAGGTATGCTCTGTGCCTGGTATAATGTGAGCTAGGTATGCTCTATGCCTGGCATAATGTGAGCTAGGTATGCTCTGTGCCTGGTATAATGTGAGCTAGGTATGCTCTGTGCCTGGTATAATGTGAGCTAGGTATGCTCAGTGCCTAGTATAATGTGAGCTAGGTATGCTCCGTGCCTGGTATAATGTGAGCTAGGTATGCTCCGTGCCTGGTATAATGTGAGCTAGGAATGCTCAGTGCCTGGTATAATGTGAGCTAGGTATGCTCAGTGCCTGGTATAATGTGAGCTAGGTATGCTCGGTGCCTGGCATAATGTGAGCTAGGTATGCTCTGTGCCTGGTATAATGTGAGCTAGGTATGCTCAGTGCCTGGTACAATGTGAGCTAGGTATGCTCAGTGCCTAGTATAATGTGAGCTAGGTATGCTCCGTGCCTGGTATAATGTGAGCTAGGTATGCTCAGTGCCTGGTATAATGTGAGCTAGGTATGCTCGGTGCCTGGCATAATGTGAGCTAGGTATGCTCAGTGCCTGGTATAATGTGAGCTAGGTATGCTCAGTGCCTGGTATAATGTGAGCTAGGTTTGCTCAGTGCCTGGAATAATGTGAGCTAGGTTTGCTCAGTGCCTGGTATAATGTGAGCTAGGTATGCTTGGTACCTGGTATAATGTGAGCTAGGTATGCTCTATGCCTGGTATAATGTGAGCTAGGTATGCTCTATGCCTGGTATAATGTGAGTTATTTTGAGCTAGGTAAGAACAATTGGCACAGTCTATTGATATATCCAAAATAATTTTTAAATTGCTGTTTAAGGAGTAGACCTCCTCACTGAGAAGTGAAGTACATGGCCCAGTCAAGAATGATATGTGGCCTGAAGAGAAACATTATATGTCATATTAACCCCTCAATGCAGTGCTATTAACTGATCAACTAATACTACATAGCGATGTGTAGCAGAAATTTGTTTATATATGACCATAGACCACATAATAAGCCTGAAAGGATCTAAATGAAAAATTACCCATAGTATTAGGAACAATAATGAATGCCACCCATCACTCCATATCCTAACAGGCAATCCATTATCAATCCATCCTCCATCCATTGTAGCTTAACATGCAATCTATAACTGTACATGTGATTTATTTGCAGTATAGCTCACTGTGCAATATATTTGCAATATAATAGCATGTAATCTACCAGTACTATAACTGTACATGTGATCTACTTGCAATATGACTGGACGTGTATACAGTCTTCTGGCAGCATAAATCACCATGCAGTATAATAGCAGTGTAATTCCCTATGCAATCTACTGGCAGTATAAATCATGCAATCTTCTAGCAGTATAACTCACTATGCAATCTACTGGCAGTACAGATCATCATGCCATCTACTAGCAGTACAAATCACCATGTAATCTACTAGCAGTACAAATCACCATGTAATCTACTGGCAGTATGAATCACCATGTAATCTATTGGCAGTATAAATCACCATGCAATCTACTAGCAGTATAAATCACCATGCAATCTTCTGGCAGTACAAAACACCATGTAATCTACTGGTAGTACAAATCACCATGTAATCTACTGGCAGTATAAATCACCATGCAATCTACTAGCAGTATAAATCACCGTACAATCGACTAGCAGTATAAATCACAGAGCAGTCTACTAGCAGTACAGATCACAGTGCAGTCTACAAGCAATATAGATCACAGAGCGGTCTACAAGCAACATAGATCACAGTGCAGTCTACTAGCAGTAAAGATCACCATGCAGTCTACAAGCAATATAGATCACCATACAATCGACTAGCAGTATAAATTACTGTGCAGTCTACTAGCAGTATAGATCACCATGCAGTCTACAAGCAATATAGATCACCATGCAATCGACTAGCAGTATAAATCACAGAGCAGTCTACTAGCAGTAAAGATCACCATGCAGTCTACAAGCAATATAGATCACCATACAATCGACTAGCAGTATAAATTACTGTGCAGTCTACTAGCAGTATAGATCACCATGCAGTCTACAAGCAATATAGATCACCATGCAATCTACTAGCAGTATAACTCACTATGCAATCCACCAAAATTATAAATTGACATGTAATCCACAAGTGAAACTTAGTATGTAATCTCCTTGAAATATTACTGACTATTTAATCTTATTGCAACATTACTCATTGTGTAATCTACTCTCAACATTAATCTGCATGCAGTCCACTAAAAATCCACTTATATAATTTCCACTCGAAGAATAACTGATCATGCAATCTACTGGTTGCATAACTCACAATGCTTTCTACTGGCAGTATTATTCAAATGCAGTCTACTAGGCAATACAAGTCAGCATACATGTGCAATCTACTAGGCAATACAAGTCACCATGTGCAATCTACTAGGCAATACAAGTTGCCATGTGCAATCTACTAGGCAATACAAGTCACCATGTGCAATCCGTCAGCAGTATAACTTGAAATGCAATCTACCAGTATTATAACTCAGCAGATTAACCTGCAATATTACTCACTATGGCAATGTAACCCACCTTGCAATCTACTCACAATCTGTATATGCCGTGAAATTAGTCAGTGGTGTATTATAATCAAGCAGTTCTGACTTGCTCTGTCCACTTTTATCCACCAGATGTCAGGCCCACTGCCAACTACAGATGACACTCCTAGTTAGTGCAAACCTTGGCAGTCATCGTTTGCAGGTTGGCGCCAATCACCTCATTAATATCAGTGGTAATATTGTCTTACTGCAAATAATCTTGACCTTGTTGAAAGTTAATAAAAGAATAAACATTGCTTCTCCATGTACACAATTAAAATGTCGTGCATATCACCTTTTAGTAATGTTTTTCCATGTTTTATTAGGTTGAAAATATTACCTATGACATGGTTCTGGGTATCACCACCAGGTGACAGATATATCATCTCAGATGGCAAATAGTGCTGCCACCTGTTTCAGAATGATGCACCTGCTTTGTCCACTAAACATTGGGGGGTCTTTATAATAATGAACATAATCGGGATTGTATTACCCTTAAGCCATGACAATCATATCACACAAGAAGAAAATAAGCAGACAAGTGTGACAATGTTTGTCTTTACATCCACTTTCAGGATGAGATGGGCATTATATATTGAGTGCATTTAGAGATTTAGAGTGTACATAGAATGCACATATAATACAGAGATGAGATCTGCCTAGAGTACACCTAGATTACAGAGATGAGAATTGAGTGCACCTAGATTACATAGACGAGACCTGCCTGGTATATAAAGTACACCTAGATTACATAAATTAGACCTGTCCGGTATATAGAGTACACCTAGATTACATAGATGAGACCTGTCCGGTATATAGAGTACACCTAGATTACAGAGATGAGACCTGCCAGTTATATAGAGTGCACCTAGATTACATAGATGAGACTTGAATGGTATATAAAGTACACCTAGATTACATAGATGAGATCTGCCTGATATATAGAGGACATCTATATAACATAGATGAGACCTGCCTGGTATAGAGAGTGCACCTAGATTACATAGATGAGACTTGAATGGTTTGGAGAGTGAACCTAGATTACATAGATAAGACTTGAATGGTATAGAGAGTGCATCTAGATTACATAGATGAGACTTGAAAGGTATAGAGAGTGCACCTAGATTACATAGATGAGACTTGAATGGTATAGAGAGTGCACCTAGATTACATAGATGAGACTTGAATGGTATAGAGATTGCACCTAGATTACATAGATGAGACTTGAATGATATAGAGAGTGCACCTAGATTACATAGATGAGACTTGAATGGTATAGAGAGTGCACCTAGATTACAGAGATGAGACCTGTCCGGTATATAGAGTGCACCTAGATTACATTAATGAGACTTGAATGGTATATAGAGTACACCTAGATAACATAAATGAGACCTGTCCAGTATATAGAGTGCACCTAGATAACAGATGAGACCAGCGTGGTATATAGAGTACACCTAGATAACATAAATGAGACCTGTCCGGTATATAGAGTGCACCTAGATTACATAAATGAGACCTGCCCGGTATATAGAGTGCAACTAGATAACATAGATGAGACCTGTCCGGTATATAGAGTACACCTAGATTACAGAGATGAGACCTGCCAGTTATATAGAGTGCACCTAGATTACATAGATGAGACTTGAATGGTATATAAAGTACACCTAGATTACATAGATGAGATCTGCCTGATATATAGAGGACATCTATATAACATAGATGAGACCTGCCTGGTATAGAGAGTGCACCTAGATTACATAGATGAGACTTGAATGGTTTGGAGAGTGAACCTAGATTACATAGATAAGACTTGAATGGTATAGAGAGTGCATCTAGATTACATAGATGAGACTTGAAAGGTATAGAGAGTGCACCTAGATTACATAGATGAGACTTGAATGGTATAGAGAGTGCACCTAGATTACATAGATGAGACTTGAATGGTATAGAGAGTGCACCTAGATTACATAGATGAGACTTGAATGATATAGAGAGTGCACCTAGATTACATAGATGAGACTTGAATGGTATAGAGAGTGCACCTAGATTACAGAGATGAGACCTGTCCGGTATATAGAGTGCACCTAGATTACATTAATGAGACTTGAATGGTATATAGAGTACACCTAGATAACATAAATGAGACCTGTCCAGTATATAGAGTGCACCTAGATAACAGATGAGACCAGTGTGGTATATAGAGTACACCTAGATAACATAAATGAGACCTGTCCGGTATATAGAGTGCACCTAGATTACATAAATGAGACCTGCCCGGTATATAGAGTGCAACTAGATAACATAGATGAGACCTGTCTGGTATATAGAGTGCACCTAGATAACATTGATGAGGCCAGCCTGGTATTTAGAGTACACCTAGATTACATAAATTAGTTTAAAGATACTTTGGGGCACTAAAAGACAAAAAATGGGGTTGCCCAACTGGGCCACTACAACAGAGCATTCACTAGCCCAAACAGAGGATCTGGTGGCCCCGGGCCTGGCACCTTTATGACAAAGATGAGACCAGCATGGTATATAGAGTACACCTAGATAACATAAATGAGACCTGTCCGGTATATAGAGTACACCTAGATTACATAAATGAGACTTGTCCGGTATATAGAGTACACCTAGATTACATAAATGAGACCTGTCCGGTATATAGAGTACACCTAGATTACAGAAATTAGACCTGTCCGGTATATAGAGTGCACCTAGATAACATAGATGAGACCTGTCCGGTATATAGAGTGCACCTAGATAACATAAATGAGACCTGTCCGGTATAAATAGTGCACCTAGATTACATAAATGAGACCTGTCCGTTATATATAGTGCACCTAGATTACATAAATGAGACCAGCCTGGTATATAGAGTGCACCTAGATTACATAAATGAGACCTGTCCGGTATATAGAGTGCACCTAGATTACATAAATGAGACCAGCCTGGTATATAGAGTGCACCTAGATTACATAGATGAGACCTGTCCGGTATATAGAGTACACCTAGATTACATAAATGAGACCAGCCTGGTATATAGAGTGCACGTAGATTACATAAATGAGACCTGTCCGGAATATAGAGTACACCTAGATTACATAAATGAGACCTGTCCGGTATATAGAGTGCACCTAGATAACATAGATGAGACCTGCCCAGTATGTAGAGTGATACTGAAGTGTACATAGACAAGTCTGTCTGTCCAAATGTGTTCTGTTCATAAGGCACAGACAAAATCAATACATCCAGGCTGATATATGGCAGTCCCAGGTACCACACTCTCCCGGGCCAGGTCAAGTTTGCCCACTCTTCTCTCATCCTAAAACTGCTTCCTGCTTGAGGCTCTCCTATGAAATGACCAGGGCGTGTATGATATTAAAGAAATTTATGTTGGTCTTCACAACATTGTCTCGGATTTAGTTTATTAGCATTTTGAGGTCTTATCTGACACAATTAATCACAATGTTCCAATGACCAATAAAGAAATTAAACAAAACATTCTAAATGATATTTACATTATAAAGGTTTTATGTATGCATGAAAAGCAAATTTATAAGGGATCATTTAATGTTCAGAGATTCTTTTGGCACTGTAACAGTATGTGCTTGGAGAATAAGAGTTGATTTAGTTGTTTTTGAGGTTTTCTTTAATATTTATTTTACTAATAATTGAAGAATATATAGAATATTTCCGATTATAGGAGGAGTTGTTTTTTTCTCGAGACATCAGCACTGCTATCATTCAAGTTTGGTGGCCATTTTAAAAGTAAAACATAAATATGCTTATGCAACACCTCCATTTAATAAGTGTACATCATGAACAAGTTATAGAAAATGTTAGTTTAACACTGCTTAAATATGCATACACAATACAAGGTCACAATTTAGAAAAGCGGAAGTGACGGGGAGAAGGTCTTATATTTGGAGTGAAAACCACAGTGTATTAACTCGCATTGAAATATTGATATATTGCACAATGATGGAACCTGCGACATGACAATTCAGTGAGGCAGTACTATATCTGCTACAAGTAGGTCTCATCACGAAATGACTGAAATAATGTTGAAAGTGATGTAAAACCCCTAACAAAACCAAAAAAAAACACAATGATGGATCCCTGATTTACGTATGCGAGTTAATACACTGTGGTGGTGCTCCGATCCTTTTCGCAGCAAAAATAAGAGCTCCCCATCACTTCCATTTTTGAAAATGGCAACATCATGTTGCGTAAGCATATTTAAGCATTGTTAAATAAGACAACCCCCCAAACATTGACTAAAGTTTGGGTCCTAATTTCTCATCCTATATTTGAATAAATACGGTACATTTTCATTAAAGTGAGATTGGTCACCCTGGAGATGTCCAGGTGTGAAAGCCATCCCTGGGAGTCTGCTGTTTATGTAATGAAGTTGGTTGTTTAGATTAACAAAATCATACAACACAACAGTAGAGCAACAATTCTATATTTTTCTATTGTTCCATTTCAATGTCAGAGAAAATCTAAACCATTTCTAAAACCCGTTTCATGGCAGAATTTATCACAAGAGTTCAATAAGCTATAATGCAGGGAAATGATTTAAATTTGACTTGAATATGATATATTTACATTAAAAACAATTATTGTCTAGACACAGTAGACACACAAGAAAATAAAGAGTTTTGCATCATTATTACGTGATATTTTTTTTGCTGTAGAATAGACCTAGATGGGGCTTTACTTGATGAAGCTGGAGATGGCTGTAATTGTAGTGTTTATGTATCAAAGAAGTGGCCATACACAAAGCTGCAAAGACTCTGGCCTTCAAAAGCAACCTCTGCTATTGACATGCAAGAGGAAATGTGATTGCATGCCTCGGGGAATTGTCCGTGTGAGGCTGCTCACAAAGAAATAGGTTTCGTTGGGATTGATGGCTGATAGTGAAATGTACAAGAGGGAAATTAACCCAGAGACAAGGTGTTGATTTGTCTTTTTCACATGGTCTTTGTAATGTTTATCACTGATTAAATGAGTTTATTTTATTTAGTTCCTCAAGGCTTGATATAAATTTGCAATTCAACTATAAGTGGTCTTTGTTTTGGCTCACATTTTCTGTAAGTGTTTCCCCTACTAAATTTGACCCTATGAGATTTGCTTGTGGTCAGACATTTTTCAGATGTTAGGTAACCGGTCTTTTTATTAAGATGTTTGACACCACTTAATTATAATGTTTATATAATGACTTTTTACATGACATATTATTGCTGTAGGCAATTGCTAAGTGATGAAAAGGTGAAAGACAATGCTGAATCAATGTTATGATATTGACTGACAATCTGGGTATAAAAGGTCAAGTCCGTCAGGGCAAGCCGCATGTGAGCATTGCTCTTCAAACAACACTTTGGCTTATGGGCTGAATGTAGACAGCCCCTTGATATAGACAGGGACAGGGTTCGGAAACAGCTACCTGAAGAGGGAGCTCTGAGCATCTATCTTTGGATGATCACCCAACTGCGGCAGTATAGCTTGTGGCGTTTATTGGTTGCTGTGATTGGTACAATACTGCCCTATATGCGGATAACACTACCTTATAAGGAAAGCGCATCTGACATTTGTCAGGAGGTAGGAAGGGGTAGTCAAATCTGCACCACTCTGTCTGGAGAGCGAGGAGATATGCCAACCAGAAGGATAGCATTTAAGCCAATCTCTTGATGTCTATTGCATCTGGAAACATGTATGTATTT
This sequence comes from Amphiduros pacificus, assembly GCA_949316495.1. NCBI lineage: Eukaryota > Metazoa > Annelida > Polychaeta > Phyllodocida > Hesionidae > Amphiduros > Amphiduros pacificus. The sequence goes on along the minus strand of OX439005.1, from coordinate 31,552,140 downwards.
ATTGTATCTCTCATATCCAGTTCAATGGGGGGGGGGAGTGTCCAGCCCAGTCTTTGATAGTGTGGACATATTATTCCAGGTGCCACACAGCATGGGACACCCACCGAGTTGCTGGTATTTCTTGATAATTTAATTAAACACAGCACTCGCCTTTTGCAGCCTGTCAACTCCAGCCAGTTTTGATGTGAAGCGAATGACAAAGAATACATATATTCATTGATCAGCTTCATGTATGGGGCATACAGGAAAAGTTAATCACACACAAGGGGTATTTTTTTTTGCCTCGCTACTTGGTAAGATTGCCCAGTAGCCTTCTTTGGGCTGCTCAGCATGTATGATACTGTCTGAGCACTGATTTATTGCCATTTGCTACGCATGGAAAATTTCAACAAAGCAGTCAAGATGTGCGAGGAGGAAGCGTTCAATACTATACTTCTATAACATACAATTATTGAGAGAAAAATTCCAGAACGTATCGATATTCTTCCAGCTTGTGCATCAGATGGGACTTAAATATGTTTTATAACATGTGCATAGCAGAGGGAATTAAGATAGGTATGCTGTCTGGAAATAAGAGGAAATAATTGATAACTAGCAGATGAGGCTCCTAACAAATGAAATTCTTGGTGAGTGGCATTGAGTATGTACATATATTGTGGAACTGTATTATCAGTATTGAAAGGAATAAACGTCCCAGCACCTCCTTACTGACTGTTTCTTTATGCTTAATATTAATGTCAAAGCAACTAATAAGCTTGAAGGAAAACGCAGCTGATGATATAGTTGTTTGTTGGTTGGGGAAATCTGGTTGTTTGACATTTATGATCGCCAGACTAAATATCTCAGTGCTTCTTTTATATTACGAAAACAGTGTCTTCCAAATGTTGTTCCCCAGCTAAAAATATTTTGTTTTTCATATTTGAAACAAAGGATTCATATGTGTTCCTTCATTATAATTTCTGAAAATCTTTATAATATATATCCAAAAATTAAAACTTTAAATTGTTTTAATTAAGAAAATAGATTCAATTATGTTGTAAGAAATTTATCATAAATTTCGACTTCGCTTTGAAGAAAGTTGAATATTTCAAAATCTCCATCACTCATCAAAATTCCCTCTGATTGAACTAAATAGAATGACATTTGTTCCTCCTGATGTTAATTCTCCTTTAACATACACAATACTGGTCTCAGAAAAACAAGTCATTTTCATGGTTTTGTGGTGATTTTCTTGACGTTTATGTTCCAGTTAGTGTGGAATAATGCCAGGCAGAAAACCATAAATTCAGAAAGTTGAAACTTTATTAGTGGCGCCCTCTGTAAACAAATCAAATACATCAGTACAAACACATGCAAATCACTAATCTGTCGCCTTGTCAAGTTTTGTCGATCAAATTAATATTGCTCCTATTTCAAAACCCCATCACCTTAACACTTTTGTTTTCATTTTGATGGAAGGTGAAGGTCATTGGTAGAGATAAAATATGAATTCCACCACACTAAAAACAAAAAAAATAAAAAATAAAACATATTTTCTACATTTGCAAAAAAATATAAAAAAATAACTTTTGTGCTTATTTATATGTGACATTGATCTTGTATCAACAATTATCTTGTCCAAACTACCAAATATAGGAATTTAAAAAGTTTTTAAACTAATGAACCAGGTATTTTTCTCATGTGATGTGCAGCATAATTGGAGAGGCCAATATCAATACATAATATTCTGTGTACCTTGGTCTCTTTACCTTTCATGATTTTCCCAAGAAAGGGCTCTTAGAATGATTGTCAACAAGTACCATCTTTAAGAGCAGATCCAGTACTCAAACACACATAAAGTTAGCTCAGTTATGGCATATTTGTCTAGCATTGCCACAAAACAGGTGATCTGATAACTTTGAACAACAGCTTTTAACTTTTTAATTATATTGTACTGCCCTATATTCCTCCAGGATATATTACCCAGCTGAATCCAGGTTCTCTTGACCTTTTTTTGGCTGTCAATCAACTGGTCAAATATGATCTGTGTTTGATTAGCACCAGGTGTCAGCACTGAAGCACAGCTGTCGCCAGCCACCCACTTCTCAAGCGACTGGTGGGAACAGGTGTGTGTGCTCGGAATTGCGGACTTCTGGATGTCACATTTCATTTTCATGTTGCAAAAATGTCCAATTCGTAATGTTGTGTTGCATAACATCATCTTCCAGGGTTCAGGATTGGTCAAAGGTAATTTTTTTCTGTAATGAATCATCTTCAATTTATTAGTGAAATAAAAAATAAAAAATCATTAGCTACAAGTTATCCAAGATATAAAAGATATAAGGAAGGATGCTTTACACAAACTTGATATTGTTTAATTTACATAAAAGAAAAAGTTTGAGTTTGGTAATGCTGCAATCCTGCATATGACAGCAGTGAGTTTTGTTCTGGAAAATTTAAATTGAGGCACAAATGAGGCAAACCAAATGACAGCCTCCAGTCATGCACCTCACATTGTAAGCTGCTGAGTTCAGAGATGATCTGCTCACTTCCAGAGCAGTATTACAGTGAATATATGTACAGTTTGAGCTGTCAAGAAATAACCTTGCAAACATTTGTCTAGAAAAACATTGAACTGTGCTAAACAATTTTGGCATTTTGGTATTGCAAGTTTGTTTGGTCTCCGTTTTAACAGAAACTTTTGGAAACTACCAATGTGCAGGGTAGTTCTGTAATTCCAAGTAAATATATTTTAACTAAGACCTACCTTGAGCCTCTATAAAAAAAACGTGTCAACATTTGGCCTCATACCACAGCAGCTGCATCAGTAGGAATGCCATGAGAGAACATTTGACTTCTCTAGTTCTCACTATCTCCTGCCCCTTTTTACCCCACTGAACGTATTATTGTTGTCGGCTGCATTTGGCTGGCTGTAGTTGCATAGTTGTTCAGCAACCATAGATAAGTAACCGTGATCGAGATCAAACATCATTCCTGTGTTTTGTGTATGGGATTAAGTCTACTGAAATACTGAAAATACATATTCTTTGCTTCCAAGAAAAGCATTTTCACAGACTTTATTACATTATGTACTCCAGGGCTGTATTGTATCAACAGGTTCACAATTGCACCAATATTGGGTTCAAAATCGGGTTCAAATGAACCAAATAATTGGTTCAAAATATCTTTGAGCCAAAAGTATTGTATCAAGCAGTTCCTGGTCCATGAACCCGATTTCAGGTTCTGGTTCATTTGAACCCAAAATCAGGTTCATTTTGAACCGAAAGTCTCCTGCACTTCTGTTTTATGTTGTTGATTTATACAATTTTTACATCATTTAACATTCAATTTTAAATTCCAATGTAACTTTTTCAGAAGATGTACAATATTTGGGAAGTTATGTTTTCATTTTTGCCTCCAATCACTGAATTACAAGTTTGTTTACATTACTCCGATATTTGACCCTTTTGAACTCATTGCAGTGGGGCTCTGACGGGATTTACTTTGTAACGTCATGAGGCCACAAGGAGCACTTAGTAACCTTTTATCAGTTTTCTTGGCACTCATGTGACGTCACATATTTTCACATTGTGATGCATTTGACAGACAATAAAGCATTTTTGCAGCCGTTGTTATAAAAATATCCAATGCAAAATTTAAGCAAGAAAAAAATTGCATCCAAACAAGCTACAGACCTTGCTTGGGATCTAAGCACAAGCTTGTGATGTAAGTAAAATATTTTTTTATTGAAATTGTTCCTGAAAAACGGATTTGGGCATGATTTGACTCTTGAAATATAAGCACACACTTGAAATCTAAGAAAAAGCCCTGGTTTGAACCCAATATTGGTGTTGAACACCGATTTTGACCCCGAAATATTGGTGTTGCATAATGGGCTCAAAAACATGAACCCAAAATTGGTGTTTGAAACCGATAATGGTGTGGAACTTGTTCATACAATACTTTTGGTTCAAATTTGGTGTTGAACACCGATTTTGAACCCAAAATATTGGGTTCATAATTTTGAACCTGTTGATACAATACAGCCCAGAAGTTTGTCCAGTATCTGACGGTTGAAACTAAACTTGATACAGGCTTTACTATATCAATGGGTCAGTGTCCCAAAATGATTTTCAGGATATTTTCAAGCCTTTTGGCCAATACAACGCGTATATAATGTTATTATGAACATAAACTCTGTAAATCCAGTATTTCACTCCTAAAATTATTACTCAATCAGCGGGGTAATTAGGGTGTGGGTGTGTCCTTATCTTGGCAAGGAACATAAGATGTCATGGAATATACATCCTTTGATATTCGGTTTGTTAATTTGCAATGTTATCATTACATTTGACATATGTTTGTGAGTGAGGTACCAGGTGCACTTGTTCTAGCTGGCTTGATTACACTGATTGAATAGTAATCAAATGGAAAATGTGCGCTATTTTTGACTTTCTGGAATGACGTAGGAAGCAATGGGAGATTGTGCAGGTTAATGCATCATACCATATGCGGGCAGTAGTCTGTGCCATACATCTATGCAGTCAAGCAAGAACATGTGACTGTACCAGCTCTCAAAGGGGCTATGGTTGGGAGTACTCCAAACTGCCTCTGAATTATCTCATGGCCAATAATGGGCATGTTTTGTTTGGCCAATAATGGGCATGTTTTGTTTGATTAGATCGATTGGTCCAGTAGTCCTTCATGCATAATCTTTGCCACACATGTTTATACATGACCACGTCAGTGTTTGTCATGGACTGGTAAAGAGACTGGGCACAAAGGCTGCATCCAAGCACACACATTCACAATAATACTGCTACAATCAGCATAAGCACAAAAACTCCTGGTAGACAGGGAAGGAATGACAACAAAGGTTAACTCCTTTCAATCTGGGCAGGACACATTTTGCAATGCCTTCCAACCAGATTAGCTTTATTCTTGAACATTAGATATCATTTCAGGTTCTGGTTTTTGAAGCGTAAGCATTCTGGTTTGCAACCTTGAGTTTTTCCTTTATCGACTAGCAATCTGAAATCAGATAGTGTGCAAAATAGCTTCTTAGAAATTATCAAATGTTATGTGCTGTTAATGTCATAGAGTTTGGTGGAGGCTTGAGATATGTCAGGTAAAATACCAAGTATGTCCTAGGGTTGCACTGGTGTCAGGCGCAATGTGAGTCAGGTCCTGCAGTTGCACTGGTGTCAGGTGCAATGTGAGTCAGGTCCTGGGGTTGCACTGGTGTCAGGTGCAATGTGAGTCAGGTCCTGGGGTTGCACTGGTGTCAGGTGCAATGTGAGTCAGGTCCTGGGGTTGCACTGGTGTCAGGTGCAATGTCAATCAGGTCCTGGGGTTGCACTGGTGTCAGGTGCAATGTGAGTCAGGTCCTGGGGCTGCACTGGTGTCAGGTGCGATGTGAGTCAGGTCCTGGGATTGCACTGGTGTCAGGTGCAATGTCAATCAGGTCCTGGGTTAGCACTTATGTCAGGTGCAATGTGAGTCAGGTCCTGGGTTGGCACTTATGTTAGGTGCAATGTCAATCAGGTCCTGGGTTAGCACTTATGTCAGGTGCAGTGTGAGTCAGGTTCTGGGTTAGCACTTATGTCAGGTGCAATGTGAGTCAGGTCCTGGGTTGGCACTTATGTTAGGTGCAATGTGAGTTAGGTCCAGGGTTAGCACTTATGTCAGGTACAATGTGAATTCTGTCTCCCAAGCTATATAATCTGAATCTGTTAGTGCAAGCTGTTATAATCTAATTCTGTTTTTGCGCAACAGCTGGATATGACAAGATAAATTCAGACCATATTCTCTGACCATATATATATATATATGATTAAATAAATGTTAAACCAAAAACCATTATATATTCTGCAGGATATTTATATTTTAAGCTATAAATTCCAGCCATCAGACTTCAGATATACATATGTACGTTGATTGTCATGTTAAAATGATTATCAAAGGAATAGTAGTTGTGATGTATTTGTCATTCAGAGACAGGACAGTTAGTATGAAGGGATGAGGCCATGTGTACATTCCGCCCGCACCTTGGCAGACAGCTAGAGTGACACAGGGGATGTTTGCTGCCATTAAGATACATGCAGCATCCACATGATGACACTTAAGAGATCTGCTGAGGATGAGGCTGAGAGTCTGTCCATCACTGTGGATATCTACTTCTGCTGCTGCTGCTGCTGCTACTGCTGCAGGTATTACATAGCAACTGTCTGATATCCACCTGTTGGTTTTCCTAGGCATCACCAACCATTAAAGTGACATGTCTGTGTCACTCTTTCAGCCTTTGTTTTTGTGTCAGATTTAGTCATTCAAGCCCTTGAATAGGTCATGTAGCTGACAACTGGTCCAATTTGGGTGACAAGTGTTGCATAATGTGGAACAGACTTTGTAATGTGGCACTTGGAATCAATACTATATTTGTGTTGAATATTGCAGCCACCCACATGAAACAAAAAGAAATTATTTGCTGATGTAGCATTAGCTGCGATTCATGTGCAGTGTTTGCCATATAAGACCATGATCTGAAGAAAGGCACCATACCCTACTACAATATGAGGCCACCAAGGTTTATTTATAGTCAGAGACTGGGCTATCTGATATTTGTAGCCAGAGACTGGGCTATCTGAGAGTCATCTTGATGTACAGGAACAGCTCACCAGTTGTTGATCACACCTGCATTTCTGCTCTGGTCCCATCCTACAGTTTCCACACTCCCAGTATGTGACTTGGTCAAGTCAAGATAAGAAATAATTTAACAAATGAGTTATAAAAAAATATGCAAAGTTGGACTTATAATGGCATGATAAGATTGAACACAAATGTAATAATGATAGATTCTGACAGATACAAAGGTTGAGAGGGGATGTAGAGGGATACAATGTAAAACAGCTTGGGGCATGTCTGGCGTGTATGTCCTCCTCAACAAAGCCATATCCAAATTATATTCCTGCTGGATGTGAGGTTTGAAGATGATTTGGATTCAGAATGTCAGAGACAACCATTATTGTTGGGATATTAGATGACTGCATGAGTCATCATGAGCGGAATGTAAATGTATGAGTAGGAAGTGAGCAAATTAGCCGTATCCTCAGCTGTGAAAATAGAAACGCATACTTTTTCTCTAACGACTGTATAATCCACACCCGTGTTAATAGTTTGAGCCAAATGTCTTTTTCATGCGTAATTGTGACCCAATGAGGCCAAGCATAGTAATCAAATCACATTATCTGATCATGCACAGCTGTGGTGTGGCACTATTTGATCCCACACAGCCGTTTTGTGTCACTATTTGATCACACACAGCTGTTGCGTTGCACTATTTGATCATGCAAAGCTGTGGTGTTGCACAATTTGATCATGCAAAGCTGTGGTGTGGCACTATTTGATCATGCAAAGCTGTGGTGTTGCACTATTTGGTCACACACTTTCTTAATTCTTTTCTTAAACTGTTCCATCTTCAACTACCTTTTCAGTATTCAGCATATAAGTCTATACTCCACCCACTGGGGGATATCTAGAAGTCTATACTCCAACCACTGAGGGATATCTAGAAGTCTATACTCCACCCACTGAGGGATATCTAGAAGTCTATACTCTACCCACTGAGGGATATCTAGAAGTCTATACTCCACCCACTGTGGGATATCTAGAAGTCTATACTCCACCCACTGTGGGATATCTAGTAGTTGATCCTTTACCCAATGAGGGATATCTAGAAGTCTATACTCCACCCACTGTGGGATATCTAGAAGTCTATACTCCACCCACTGGGGGATATCTAGAAGTTGATCCTTTACCCACTGAGGGATATCTAGAAGTCTATACTCCACCCACTGAGGGATATCTAGAAGTCTATACTCTACCCATAGTGGGATATCTAGAAGTCTATACTCCGCCCACTGTGGGATATCTAGAAGTTGATACTCTACCCAATGAGGGATATCTAGAAGTCTATACTCCACCCACTGTGGGATATCTAGAAGTTGATCCTTTACCCAATGAGGGATATCTAGAAGTCTATACTCTACCCACTGTGGGATATCTAGAAGTCTATACTCCACCCACTGAGGGATATCTAGAAGTCTATACTCTACCCATAGTGGGATATCTAGAAGTCTATACTCCACCCACTGGGGGATATCTAGAAGTCTATACTCCAACCACTGGGGGATATCTAGAAGTCTATACTCCACCCACTGAGGGATATCTAGAAGTTGATACTCTCCCCACTGTGGGATATCTAGAAGTCTATACTCTTCCCACTGAGGGATATCTAGAAGTCTATACTGCATCCACTGTGGGATATCTAGAAGTTGATCCTTTACCCAATGAGGGATATCTAGAAGTCTAGACTCTACCCACTGAGGGATATCTAGAAGTCTATACTCCACCCACTGTGGGATATCTGGAAGTCTATACTCCACCCACTGGGGGATATCTAGAAGTCTATACTCCACCCACTGGGGGATATCTAGAAGTCTATACTCTACCCACTGAGGGATATCTAGAAGTCTATACTCTACCCATAGTGGGATATCTAGAAGTCTATACTCCACCCACTGGGGGATATCTAGAAGTCTATACTCCACCCACTGGGGGATATCTAGAAGTCTATACTCCAACCACTGGGGGATATCTAGAAGTCTATACTCCACCCACTGAGGGATATCTAGAAGTTGATACTCTCCCCACTGTGGGATATCTAGAAGTCTATACTCTACCCACTGAGGGATATCTAGAAGTCTATACTGCATCCACTGTGGGATATCTAGAAGTTGATACTCTACCCAATGAGGGATATCTAGAAGTCTAGACTCTACCCACTGAGGGATATCTAGAAGTCTATACTCCACCCACTGTGGGATATCTAGAAGTTGATACTCTTCCCACTGTGGGATATCTAGAAGTCTATACTCCACCCACTGGGGGATATCTAGAGGTCTATACTCCACCCACTGAGGGATATCTAGAAGTTGATCCTTTACCCAATGAGGGATATCTAGAAGTCTATACTCTACCCACTGTGGGATATCTAGAAGTCTGTACTCTACCCACTGAGGGATATCTAGAAGTCTATACTCTACCCACTGAGGGATATCTAGAAGTCTATACTCTACCCACTGAGGGATATCTAGAAGTTGATACTCTTCCCACTGTGGGATATCTAGAAGTCTATACTCCACCCACTGAGCGATATCTAGAAGTCTATACTCCACCCACTGGGGTATATCTAGAAGTTGATCCTTTACCCAATGAGGGATATCTAGAAGTCTATACTCCACCCACTGAGGGATATCTAGAAGTTGATACTCTACCCACTGAGGGATATCTAGAAGTCTATACTCCACCAACTGAGGGATATCTAGAAGTCTATACTCCACCCACTGAGGGATATCTAGAAGTCTATACTCCACCCACTGAGGGATATCTAGAAGTTGATACTCTTCCCACTGTGGGATATCTAGAAGTCTACACTCTACCCACTGAGGGATATCTAGAAGTCTATACTCCACCCACTGAGGGATATCTAGAAGTCTATACTCCACCCACTGAGCGATATCTAGAAGTCTATACTCCACCCACTGGGGGATATCTAGAAGTTGATCCTTTACCCACTGAGGGATGTCTAGAAGTCTATACTCTACCCACTGAGAGATATCTAGAAGTCTATACTCTTCCCACTGAGTGATATCTAGAAGTCTATACTCTACCCACTGTGGGATATCTAGAAGTCTATACTCTACCCACTGAGAGATATCTAGAAGTCTATACTCTTCCCACTGAGTGATATCTAGAAGTCTATACTCTACCCACTGTGGGATATCTAGAAGTCTATACTCCACCCACTGAGGGATATCTAGAAGTCTACACTCTACCCACTGAGGGATATTTAGAAGTCTATACTACACCAACTGAGAGATATCTAGAAGTTGATACTCTTCCCACTGTGGGATATCTAGAAGTCTATACTCCATCCACTGAGGGATATCTAGAAGTCTATACTCCACCCACTGAGCGATATCTAGAAGTTGATACTCTACCCACTGAGGGATATTTAGAAGTCTATACCCTTTCTCATTAGAAGACACAGAGCTGTCTGTTCTCTAATCATCTCCTTCACTATGATGTGTTTGCTCCACTCTTAACATCCCCATCCCTACAGCAGACCAAAAAGTGCAAGAATAAAAGGTCCCAAATGCCCACTGTGCTCCAAAGCCAATTGCCCAAAATGTTCTCAGCCTTGAAGAGAGAATCCCTCCTCTGGGTGATAGTGTCTGGGAAGCATTACTTGCAAATTAACTTTAATACAAAGTATTTCAACATAATAGAATATATTTGTCATGGATGGGCAGTATGAACTGCATTTTATTAATTTCCAGACCAAAATACTCATTTGCCTGTTAGTATGTAGCCAGATTTTATGGTATCATATAAATTGCCGCTTTGAAAAAGAAGCTTTGCCTGTCAGATATGAGATCTTTTATGTGTATGTATTAGTATAAAACTTGTTTGCTTGGTATCAGAAGTTGTGTTCAACAATTTTTTTTTATATTTCAGTTTCCAGAGCATGGCTTCTATGGATTGCAAGATCGCATCTTGCTTTTCAAGCACGACCCGACGGAGGCCAACATTCTCAAGCTGATAGCTGCCGCCAGCGAGGTTGTGGAGGGCACACTCGTCGAGGTCGTCCTGTCAGGTTGTGTATTGTCTTTATGTTATAGTGATCACATTGGTGGGTGATGATTTATCATAAGGGAGAAGAGTTAGAGTGAGAAATCTGGAAGGGAAATGGCAGCAAGAAAGGGAGATAGTATTTTCACTAAAAAAAAGGCTGTTCAGAACTTTATGCATGAATCTTTTGGAATACGATCATCATAAACAATCCTCAATATTTGCACAAAAAACTCCAATACTACCAGTAATATATGTTTCAAATTTTATACAGAGGTAGATAGAGATTTTGTTCCGTAGTTTTGAGAACTTCAGAAATGTTGCTGTAAATTGAGTGGTCAGATTTCTAAAATGATTTTAATGTTTGTCAGACAATTCTCACTGCTTGAGTTTCTACAAGTGAAATTATGATTAGTATTATTATTCCGCTGATGTCTCTTGTGTCATGTACAATGCATTCTGGGATGGGATAGGTTTACAGACATGACATTTTGTTTATTGTGAAGGGAATACATTCATATTTTACCAACAAATCCATGAACAGAATAAAAACCATCAGTTTGGGAATCTTGATAAGAATAGAAAATAATAAACTTGGTGGTTTTGTGAGTGAAGATGAATTAACCAATCAGTCTAAGGCATAAAGGTGTGAAAATAACTGACCAATCAGAGCATCAGCCTTGATTGAGGCAGATGTAGGCCGTGTCCAGTAGTCAGTACTGATCTCTACTCCTACTCAGAGGATTGAGATAGAGTCCAACTTGGAGCCAAACTTTCATGTCTACAACTTCACCCATGCATGACAGATATAACACACCAGGTGGCAGCCTAGCCCACTAGAGCAATAAGAATTAGAGCCATTCCACTTTGTAAGTCTTTCAAATGTTTTCAAATGCCACTTTACTGTTAGGCTATGGACCGTGGTGCATTGGTAAGAGTGTAATCTTATAAACACCTGTTCCTCTATCATTGTCTGAAGGTTGTGGGTTCAATTCACAGCCCTATAAGCATTAAATTCATGACACAATTTCTCATATGAGCTGAGGCCCATGCCTGAAGAGTTAAGTCATTGTCCTTGCAAATCAGTGACAAGGTGGATTGTCATGTCAAGGTCCTGTGACATGACAATTCACTGAGGCACCACAATATCTATTACAAGTGGGTCTCGTTATGAAATAATTGAAATAATGTATAAAATTAAGTAAAACCCTGAATAAACAACCTATAACAATGTCTCACTCTTATTGTCATTAAGTCGACTGGTCCATATTTGGGCCAAGTGAGATGGGATTTGAGGTAAGAAATATTATTTCCACCATGTCTAACATTGTTGTACTGGCAGAATACTTGCATCCCTTCTACCACATACACACACTCCTTTTGAGAGGAAGGGCTTTGTACCTAACCTGAATTGAGGAGCAGCACGACTATTATTGTCCTGCATCTTAATTGAAGTGCCTCATCTCCTGACCTGTCAAGCAGTTCTTATATAACTACTAGTTTGACCATTCAGAAGGAATCTGAGTGCACATTCTCGGGTCTTCCCCATTTTCTCCGTTCTTCTACTTTTTTCGGACGTTTCTCTGATTAAACTCTACACTTAGTGATTCATTTTTAGTCTGAATATTTATAGGATATTTGTCAGGTTGATAGCATCTGGCTTACACTAATTGTTGATGTTAATTACACAATTGACGCAATATTCCAGTGTCATTAAACACCAGTGATAATTATGAACAGGGAGTTAATGGTCATGATTCTCATATTACGATTTATAAATAAATATATTAGTTTAATTCACTACTTATCATCATTTTGCATCTTATATTTGTGATCTCTGCAAGCCGAGATTTAGGTAGAAGTTTGTTATATTTTCATTGCTTTAAGCTGTGTTTCCATATATGCCGTGCATAATTCAGAAAGTCTTATAGTGTTCACTTGTATGTGTCACTTTTGTGATGTTGGACTGCAAAAACGTCAACTTGCAAACCCATCAGTTGCTATATGCATCAAATTATCAGTTGCTAACCTATGCTTAAGTTGTATATCCTTACGGATATCACATAGGACAGCAAAACGTGAGAACTTCGTGAGAATTTCCGGGTCCTCTCAGACCAGTATAAAAAATTCTTCGTATCAAGGCCTGAGTGAGGCAACCAAAATTGAACAAACAAGAAAACAATGTGGAAAAATTGTTAATGAGATGAAAACAAATATCTGCTATATTTATTTTAGCTCTCCTCAATATGGGAGATAATTTTGTCTTAAACATGTTTGGACCAATGCATCATTTGTGAATGCATCAAAAAGGAATCAAAGATATTGCTGAAACGATTACATTTATATTGCTTACAAAATGTCAAAATTGTTTTGGCAGAAAATTCAAATTTTGTGGTTTAGAATTAGCCTACCACACAAACTGATGACTTAATCCATGTAGAGCATGCATCAGGTCCAGCATCCAGCTGTGTCATGCATTTCTTAATATTTTAAAAGTTATTCTATGAAATCAAGATGGCAGAGTGGAGAAAAATGAACAACAGAGTACACACAATATTGTATGTTTAGGCAGAATGAGAAGACCTGTTTGTGGCTTGGAATAATATTTAAGATTTCATGACCCCAGGATGTCATTATTTGACCTTGTATATAAACAGATTCACCTCCAGACAGGCAGGTTATGGATGATTTGGGAAAGCCTATTTTGTAACAGTCTGAATGAAATTACACGAAATCGTCGTGTCTTGTGAGTAATGTATTACGTGCCACTGGTATTATTAAAATTAACAACCAACGCAGTCAGCTGAACAGAATATTAAAACTGGGTGGTTATGGGTTGTTAGCTTTGAATGTATCATGTTTTGAATAAAAATGATCAATGTTGAGTCATGGGAAAATATCATTTTCAAAATCCTGAAAAACGGTAGATATGCTACAAAAAAGATCAGATTTAAAATCTCTATCATCATCGTCAGATTTACTTCTACGCCATGAAGCATTTTTGAGCATCACTCCATAATGTGGAAGTCATTACCACACATAAAGCAAAATAAGACAATAAACTTTTTTAAAGGACTTGAAAGGAGAGTTAGTCACTTCATGTTTTAACAAACACAAAATCTAATTTATACTTATACATTATGCATATGAGATCAATACTTATTTTGTTTTGCAGTTAAGAATCAAATCATAATTTGAACATCTTAGATGCAGGATGTCCCACCTTTGACTTGTTACTATTGACACTTCTCGTTTACAACCAATTCTTAGCTGGTCTCTGATTGGTAAAAAAATGCTTTCCATCCCTCTCAGCTCCTAGGTTTGGTCAGCTACCGAGAAGTGTATATGACAGTCATATTATTATGATTAGGATACTGACTTTGAGCTTTATATTATTGTGCAGGCCATATCTCATTAATGATGAACTGGATATACTAAATATTGGGCATGCATGACAACCACCAGGTGTTGCCAGTGTTCACCAAAGGTTTTTGACCCACATCAGACAATATGTCTGACATTCAGCCAGCCAAAGTCAGAAATTTATCTTCAGCATCAGACATTTCAACGTGTATGCCCTTGAGCCAATTGTCACAAGCTATGATTGAACTGGAACCCTATCATAGTAGTGATTTTGTAAAAGGGTAAGGTAGGAAACCAGAGAAATGAAAGTCTGAAGCACCCATTGTTTTGTAGGAGGTGCCAGATTACTGTGCATATCTTATAAATGGGTGAAAAGCAACTTGCTTGGCCTGCAGAGCCCACAGAAATTTTGTTATTTACATAGTTCATGTGTTTTCATTTAATTCAGCAGAGTTATCAACCCAGGGGTTTATGTTTAAAGAATTGGATTCAAATGCAAAGCTGATAATTATAAAATTGGCGATATTGCAATATGCAGCACATCTGTGTTTGTACTCGATCAATATATTTACATAAAAACAATTGAATGTTAAGATGCCCGGCTGATGGGTATTTTTTACAAAATCAGCTGGCAGTTCAGATTGCCGTGAGAGCACTGGGAGATCATCGGCCACAATTTGGCAGTTTAAGTCGTCGTACGAGTCATCAGGAACTTTTATCTCCTTTAGACGTCTTTCAAATGATATAGACATTTTTAGGATATCCAACAGACGTCTGTCTCATTAGGATATCCTTCAGATGTCTGTGAAATGAGACAGATGTCTTTAGGATATCCTACAGAGGTCTGTCTCATTAGGATATCCTACAGATGTCTGTGAAATGAGACAGATGTCTTTAGGATATCCTACAGAGGTCTGTCTCATTAGGATATCCTACAGATGTCTGTGAAATGAGACAGATGTCTTTAGGATATCCTACAGATGTCTGTGGCATCTAATCTGCCACATGCCGTGTGGCACCCTTGTATAATGTGACCACAGCTACTGCATTCCCACTCATGATCTCCCCAGTGCCCTTACTTCCCGGCCAGGGCCAAGCACAAATGTGACTGAGGCATTAAAGATGGAACATTTGAATAACTATATTTAATTTTTCATTTTAATATATTTTTTATAAATGCTGTATCAAATGTTATCAAATAATTTCTCATTTCAGTAAAAAATTTCAAATATATATTGAAAATGTATTTTGTTAGATTTTTATTAAACGACGGTGGGTTTTCACAAAATATTTATTGCTTTGTTGAGGAGTTCAGGTAAATATCAAGTTCATTTCTTTGTCAGAAGAGCATAGAGTAAAAATGAAGACATTGACAGATTATACATATTTATTTCAAATAACAGATGTCAGTTGAATTGAGATTGAGGGATGAGATGATGGACATTAACATATACAACTCCATGCCCTATTAAAATTCAGTCTCTCTGAGCAGATGTCACTCACTCAAAATGACATTTAAACTGTTTTGATTCCTGGAACAGAAATGAAATATAATACAGGACCAGTCAAATATTAACTGTTTACAATAACAACCGAGCATTTGCGCTGCCATTGTCTCTTGTTTTGAGCAGTTATTTAATTATTATTTTTTTGAAAGCATATTTTAGAATTTGCCTCAAGAAATTTAGCATGATATTTTTAAAGAAAAAACTGATTTGGGGGAGTGAAATTTTAGTCATATAACAGTGGGTGGGAGGAAGCAAGGCAAATAATTTTGCCTCTGATAGATGCCAAAGCATTCTCTGTTTAAGTCTGACCTTTGAAAGCTTATACTGGACAACCATCTTCCTACAAATATAGATATGACAGCGCAGTGGTATTTGCCTGTATTTGGTAGGGTGTTTTCAAGTGACAATGTTCAGTCATTTTGTCACCTGTTCAGAGATTATTGTGGATGTGCTTTGTAAGAGAGCAAGTTATATTTAGCATCAAGGAACTCCTCCTCATTTCGGCCAGATTATTGACAAAGATCATTTTAGCACATGGGTCTATGTAAAGCATATCCGCTTCACACCCCAAAATGCGTGGTTGCCGAGACGTTTTTTTGAATCTATAAATAAATGTGTGATAAGCAATTAATGGAATTTATTGAGAGGCAATGAGATGGATATAATTCTGTGGGAGTGTGTGTATCGACATGACAATGAGAGAGGGCCATGTATGCTTGCTGTCGCGGCTGCCTGCCGCCTGCCAGCCCGCCTGCCCGCCTGCAATCCTGCCCGCCTGCTGCAATCCTCCCCACACAACACATAATGATAACATGTTCATCAAACTGACAATGTCCTCACTGCCTGTGTTGCAAATCATCCAGTTGCTACGGATTGGATGGCCTCAAATGTGTGCGTCTCTCGGCGGGGGAAAAAAAAAATAGTGGATTCATAACAGCCTTAAGTGGATGTAGCAGGTGTAGGCATCATTATCACATCAGGGGTATTTCTGATTATTTCTACTCCATAACTGCTTTCAAGGGAGAATGTCTGTACCTCTGATAAATCTGTGGATGACACAAAGAAGAATGGCAGGTTGCAGATATGTCCAGACACACCCAGTACAGATCTCTGCCATTGCTCACCCTCACTTCTGTATGAGCCACTCACAGGCTGCACTCCTGTAGATGTCACCAGTGTGAGTTATTGAACACAAGGATTTTTAGTGGTTGCGATTTAAACCATGGCATCAAATCGGTCATCGCGGGAGGCAGAGGACTCTCCCAGCCGGCCCTCAACTCTGCAACACCTTGCCCCCATCATACAGCAGCACCGTTACTCCATGCCTAACCTGGAGGACCTAGAGTCACACTCTGACAGCCTCATGGCAAAGTTCCTCGGCCTGTCTGACGATGAGGCCGAAAGACTCAACCCAGGTAATCTGTCATGCTTAAAGACTCACTGAAAAGAGTGCCATAGAAATTTAATTGTTTTTGCATTTTCTGCAGTTGTCTTGACCTTATTATCATTGTTATCTTCTTGCCTTGAGAACTTTGAAGTTTTCTTGTCCTGAGAAATTTGAGGTAATCATATTTTATTGTGTATATCAAATCATATCATCATCATGGTTATAGACGACTATAACTTACCATTATATTTGAATTTGAGACAGCCAATATGAGATCATGGAGATATGTTATTTTTAATGAAAGTCACATGGAATGGAAACAATACCTTTAGGTTTGAACAATGTATGAATATATATTTTTTTAATATTACAAAGCAGGACCTGATGGTATTTATATTGGAGTTATATTATGATTTGTGATGGTGGTGTTTTTGTGGGAGTGGCAGACAAGACGTTCAGGTCAGATTGAGAATTATCTTGCTAACTCAATTGACAACTTGCTTATGAAAATATTGGATTATTATAGTTAAGTTTAGATTGACCATAATTTGATGAAATAACAGCCTAGATTTTAAAATTCAATATCATAAGCAAGGCTGCTTTGGAAATACCAAAGTAATAATTGTATCGTGCACATTTCTTGATTTTAGCTTGAATCCAAAGAATAATGATAAAAATGTTTAATTCAGGTGATAACAAGAAAATTAATACAGAAAGTCGTACCACAATAAAGTTGTCAAACTCGAGAAAAACAAGGTTGAGGTGTCACATTCAAAATGGATTGTTACTAGAATGTGAGAGCTTGGTAATGACATCATGTGGTGAGATATAGGTCGTCTTGAGGCATAAACCTCCAGAGCTCATGACATCATGTTGTAACATAGAGGTCGTCTTGAGGCATAAACCTCCAGAGCTCATGACATCATGTCGTGACATAGAGGTTGTCTTGAGGCATGAAACTCCAGAGCTCATAGAGGTGGTCTTGAGGAACAAGTCCCTGGAGATCATGACATCATGTAGTGACCTAGAGGTCCTTTTGAGGCACAAGCCTCCGGAGTTCATGACATTGTGCAATGACAGAGTTAGTCTCCGAATCTCAGGACATTAGTTGGTATATGGGCAGTCCATTTCAAAAGGTAATATTATGTTGTCTGATATTTGTATGGGTGGACAGGGAATGTAGAGAACTCTGGAACAACTCAGAATCTATGATAAAACCACCATGCAATGATGATATTACATAAAAGGCATGGCAAATCTCTTTAGAAAGAAAAATGATCTGATTGATCAGATTGGTATCATTGATTATTGATATCATGATCTAGATATTAGAATGTACTGACATCATAATAAGCAATGATGGCATTATTTCAAATCCAAATACTAAACGATTAAATCCCTTAATCTGGTAGCATTATGGAGTAATGGATCATGACACTCTCAAAAATGGAGATATTTCTGCCAAGTGGGTAACAAATGTTTGTTTATTTATTTACAGCATCGACCACTATGGAGGAGCTACAAATACGACCTCACGTGCTGTATGTGCACTCTTACAAGTCGCCACACTTCTGTGATTTCTGCGGGGAGATGCTGTTTGGCCTCGTCCGCCAGGGACTCAAGTGTGAGGGTGAGTGTCACCAAGGTTTTATACATATATTTACAGACTTGAAATGTGGAGGAGCAGCAACATGATAAAGGTCTTGGCTTTTAAGGGCTGTTCGTTTACTAACTTTACATTTGATTTGATAATCACCAATAAATTGCATTAAACCTTTATTTGTGAAATACCTTTACATTTGAGAATTTCCAATAATTGCATTAAAAACAAATATTTTACTGTCACAATTTTGATTAAGGGATTGTAATTTTAAAATAGATCTGTGCACTGCATTTGTGTTATATTTTTGAAAAGGGAGTTTGACAGTTATATGCATGATCATGTCTCAGACTCCAATGTCAATGTGAAATATGCCAAAAGAGGCTCTTATTTTATGGATTTTGCGTGATTGTTAAATTTACTGATGATTGCCCTATTTCAAATTAAGTAACTAGAAATTTCTCATATTTAGGTTTTAATGGATAATGACAAAAAGTTAAGTTCTTAGTCTGATATGACATTAGTATCAATGTTTTGTTAACATATAATCCTAAAGTCTTTCCCACTCTGCTCCTGAGACATCTACAGAAAATATCATATCTGTGCAATATTTAGTTAATATGTCTTGCAAAACCGGATCTTACGAGAAATCAAAGTCAGTGATCATACAAATCAGAGAATGTATGTTAACTGAGCTGTTTTCCCAAAAAAAGCCTTCATTTATTTTGATAATGATCTCTTAACAATTGGGTGAGTCTTCATTCAGCAGCTGTAGCTTATGACAATATGTTGATTATAGGCGGCAATGGGAGACTGTCTGTGTGCTTTGCGGAGAAGCAGCCCGGCAGCAGTTTCTTGATGTGTAGGAAGCTCTCAACTATTGTATTACCAGATCAAATGCAGTCAGACGCACCTCGCGCTATGTTCAGCAACATTCTCATGTATTAGGAGCATCTCGCCATGTGCTCAATGACATTCTTATGTATTATATGCACTTTGCCATGTTCTTGGCAACATTCTCATGTATTACATGCACTGTGCCATGTGCTCAGTGACATTCTCATATATTACATGCATCTCGCCATGTGCTGAATAACATTCTTATGTATTACATGCACCTTGTCATGTTCTCAGTGACATTCTCATATATTACGTGCATCTCGCCATGTGGTGAATAACATTCTTATGTATTACATGCACCTTGCCATGTGCTCAGTGACATTCTTATGTAATACATGCACCTTTGCATGTGCTGAGTGACATTCTCACGTATTACGTGCATCTCGCCATGTGCTGAATAACATTCTTATGTATTACATGCACCTTGTCATGTTCTCAGCAACATTCTCATATATTACGTGCATCTCGCCATGTGGTGAATAACATTCTTATGTATTACATGCACCTTGCCATGTGCTCAGTGACATTCTTATGTAATACATGCACCTTTGCATGTGCTGAGTGACATTCTCATGTATTACATGCACATCTACTCATGTGCTGAATAGCATTCTGATGTTATGACTGATTGCATTCAGGAGACTTTTCGTTCTATCACCTCAATCTCCTCCCTAACAATAGTGACTTATTAAAACTGTTATTGTTTACTTCTGGATTCAGTCCCTCCATAGGGTGTGTACCAACTTTAAGGGCTGCACCTCTGGTCTCAGGAGAAGTCTGGACTGACAGTGTATCTCTTACCCACTGTGGATGTTTCTGATTCATTTCTGGTTTTATGAGGTGTCTGAGGTTATTCACCATGTCTGTATCAACGGTTATGTCTGATCCATGTCTGATATCAAAGGATATGTCTGATATCACAAGACATGTCTGATCCATGTCTGATATCAAAGGATATGTCTGATATCACAAGACATGTCTGATCCCTGTCTGATATCAAAGGATATGTCTGATATCACAAGACATGTCTGATATCAAAGGATATGTCTGATATCACAAGACATGTCTGATCCCTGTCTGATATCAAAGGATATGTCTAATATCACAAGACATGTCTGATCCATGTCTGATATCAAAGGATATGTCTGATATCACAAGACATGTCTGATATCAAAGGATATGTCTGATATCACAAGACATGTCTGATATCAAAGGATATGTCTGATATCACAAGACATGTCTGATATCAAAGGATATGTCTGATATCACAAGACATGTCTGAACCATGTCTGATATCAAAGGTTATGTATGATATCACAAGACATGTCTGAACCATGTCTGATATCAAAAGATATGTCTGATATCACAAGACATGTCTGATATCAAAGGATATGTCTGATATCACAAGACATGTCTGATCCCTGTGTGATATCAAAGGATATGTCTGATCCATGTCTGATATCAAAGGTTATGTCTGATACATAAGAATATAATTATCATTTATGACCTCAAATATTTCATTAGGATCTTATACTGGGATTTATACTGAATAGAAAATAAACTCCAAAAGCTTGACAGACTAACAAACTATGGTGATAAACATGTCTGAACCATGTCTGATATCAAAGGTTATGTATGATATCACAAGACATGTCTGATCCCTGTCTGATATCAAAGGATATGTCTGATATCACAAGACATGTCTGATCCCTGTGTGATATCAAAGGATATGTCTGATCCATGTCTGATATCAAAGGTTATGTCTGATACATAAGAATATAATTATCATTTATGACCTCAAATATTTCATTAGGATCTTATACTGGGATTTATACTGAATAGAAAATAAACTCCAAAAGCTACATGACAGACTAACAAACTATGGTGATAAAGAGCCACATGAACTGATTACATTGCTCCATAAATTGATAAATCTTTGTTATTGACTTTATTAATTTTGGCATGAAAATTTACATTCTTAATTTCAACAGCTGCAAAATATAATTTTTGATAAAAATGAGCAGTACATGTACAGTATAAATGGGGTAATAATCTAATTATTTTGAGGATGTTTTTTAAGGAGATATTGTGTCACCCACCAAATAATTGCCAACTAATAACTCTTTTTCAGGGTGTGGATTAAACTTTCACAAGCGTTGTGCCTATAAGATTCCCAATAACTGCACGCATGCCCGCCGTCGGCGATCTTCAACCACCAACCCCAATCCGCCGATGAGTCCTCTACCCTTGCCTGTACCGATACCTGTGCCTTTCACAGCCCCAGCCCCATTCCCATCTCCAACCCCAGCCACAGACACACAGGTGAGTAATATCATAGGGTCAAGCAATGCACCATGATGCATCAGGGGATAGGGGTCACTTTGTTGATGCATCAGAGGACAGGGGTCGCATTGTTGATCTCTCAAGGTCACATTGTTGATGTATCAAATGACAGGGGTCGCATTGTTGATGCATCAGGGGATAGGGGTCACTTTGTTGATGCATCAGAGGACAGGGGTCACATTGTTGATCTCTCAAGGTCACATTGTTGATGCATCAGAGGACAGGGGTCACATTGTTGATCTCTCAAGGTCACATTGTTGATGTGTCAAGGGATAAGGGTCACATTGTTGATGTATCAGGGGACAGGGGTCACATTGTTGATGTGTCAAGGGATAAGGGTCACATTGTTGATGCATCAGGGGACAGGGGTCACATTGTTGATGTGTCAAGGGATAGGGGTCATATTATTGATGTATCAAGGGATGGGGTCACATTATTGATGTGTCAAGGGATCGAGGTCACATTGTTGATGCATCAGAGGACAGGGGTCACATTGTTGATGCATCAAGGGATGGGGGTCAATATTCTGATGCAAAAATAAACTGGAGCACAGTATTCAGAGGATTATTTCCAAAATATTAAAATTCACAATTATTCCCAATATTGAGATATTAAACCCAAAATAGATGAAATAATAATAAGTAATAATACTAAAATGAAACTTTTAGGTGAGATAATTATGTGTTAGTAAGGAATACATGACAGTGTGTAAACTTTGCTATTATTTCATTTAAATGTTAAATTACATTATGAGTATAATTTGTTAATTTAAGACTGCATGCTCTACAGGACTATCCAAGCTTGTCACATTATTTTCATACAAACAACAATTTTGCATCCATTTCCTGATCAAAATATATTCATACACAGCCTGTTTATTTTCAGCTGAATTTCATGTTGAATAATTTGACCAAAAATTGATGATGCTTATTTGGGATTAAACATAGAATGTCTGCATGATTCCAATAATATCAACTAAATGTAACAGATTGCATGCACAAATGAATTATTGGCCTCAAGTGATAAAACTGACTTGAATTCTTGACATTACCAATTTTATCCATCAACTTGGAGGGTCCTGTATGACCTGTTATTGTCCTGTTTTATTGTTGTGTTCTTGTTTTTTTTGTTTTTGTTGTAAAATGTGTTTTATTTATTTATTTTTTTTGTGTGGCATGCTTCGTTACAGAATTTAGTAGGACTTTCCTCGACATATAGACACATGTCCGTAGGTGTATCTGCAACATACTCAGGGACTCGAGTACATACCAACTCCGAGGTACATCTCACACAACCTCTAACACTCACTCACATTATATATATATATATTATTTATAATCATACATATATTGTATGCATCCATTGACATTCACAAAGCATCTATATATATATATATATATATATATATATATATATATATATATATATATATATATATATCATTAATCTTAACATTTGATATGGTCACTGTCTAAATAATTAATCACCACTGCTACCGTATAGTCTTGATGATTTTTTGTGGATAAAAAAAATATATTTGTCTAAAATCTGAGCAATATAAGACAAAAAAGTATCCTTCCACCTCAGAAGATCTAAATGGAAGAATGTTTGCAAATGCCAGCTTTGAGAAGAGAAGCATTGCCCTCACAAATACTAGGCCTCACAAAACTATGAATAGTATAGTATTTTTTAATAGTCCTTATGAACGCTAGTGCCTGGATGCAATGACATGTGGTGGAAGAATTGCTCTTTTCCTACCCATTGCACAACAATATATTTTGGCAAGATTGAAATGAAACTGTGGTCATTTGAGCAGAGAATTTTGTAAGTTTGAACACTTTTTTTTCCTTTTAAGCTCACTGAATTATCCCTTTATTTGATTTGGCATGTCAAATGATGCCATTGAAAGCAAAATGAGAAATGATATGGATAAGCTAGGAAGATATCAAGTTTCAACTGAATGCAAGGTATATGTTGTCACTCAAGGCTAATTGAGGTCTGCACATTCAAGCTGTGATATCATTGGTGCAGATAGTTCAGAAATTGATAATCTTTATTTATCTGGCTTCAATATTAAGGCACTGGAAGCAGTTCTCTTAAAATCAGTATGTCCATCAGTCCTTC
Organism: Amphiduros pacificus; assembly: GCA_949316495.1. Lineage (NCBI taxonomy): Eukaryota > Metazoa > Annelida > Polychaeta > Phyllodocida > Hesionidae > Amphiduros > Amphiduros pacificus. The sequence goes on along the minus strand of OX439005.1, from coordinate 31,528,247 downwards.
TGGATCACAATTTAAAGTGAATATTTAATTGACTTTGACCCATTTTGATTGACCCTGACCCTATACCAATCCACAAATGTCCATGTACTTCCTGGTCACAACTGAGGTGGAAATTTCCTTTAATGTTTACGTTGCTATGGTAACAAAATCCGAGAAAATAACTTTGGCCCATAGATTCTGTTCAATCATGTGATATCAGACAACACAAATTCATGAAATTTATTCTCTGAGCACCCTTGTCTGCAAAATTGTTAATGATTGATTAATGTCAGATAATTTTGTTGTTATTGTTGTTAAGTTTCCGTACCTGCAAACAGTTTCCACAAGCAGGTGATAATAATACCATATCAGATTTTTCACCTGGCATACAGCTAAATGACAAATTATTCCACTCTCGTGATCTCCAATGCTATATTTATATATCCAGGGCCATCTCACTTTTCAACTTACACAAATACAGTTCAACCCATCTAATTGAGAATTTAATATGATGATAATAACATGATTGCTTTTCTTGCACTTCAAATGTAGCTAGTATGAAAAGATGATTTGATTATTTTTGTAGAAATACATCGATATAACAACAATGTATGTTTATATGTATATACATACACATACAATAGTGTGCATAAAATATAAAATATAATAATGTAGTGTGGGAACATTTGACACCATTGTGAGATTCTGGTATTCATATTGAAAATACAACTAATTGTTCCTGTAGGTTTCAGGCAACTCTTGACTCTAGATATGACATATTGCATGTATCTGAGATTGAGAGGATGAAGAAAATATCAAATATATAAGCCTGGTTCTCCAATATCAAAGTCTACTCAATGGTGTTCACATAATATTTTCTTCTTTATGGAAATATATTACTTTCGGGACTTCTATATTCCTAAAAGCCCCTATTCCCACGGCATTTATATATTATTGGTATATACTGCAATATCATTTTATTTTGTGATCACCAAGAAATACTGTTCCCATATTCAGTGCCAAAATAGACTTGAAATCCACTGTTTACATAAATATATTGTCACGACTCAGGTAGAACTTGATTCCCAGCAACAGGTTTTCACGAAGTCATGTACTTCTCTTTTCAACATCAAATGCATAGCTTGTCAGAAAAAAATTCTTTGTTTTTTCTGCATCATTTTCCCATTGTTTATGGGTTTGCACAGGTGAAAGTGGGTCAGTCTAATTATAGTAGTGACAACAACAATCTGAGGCTCCAAAACCCAGTGATGCTTCTGACGTCATATGACATTTCTCCCTGTTTGTAGCCATGACGTCATGACTTGGGAGTCTTCTAAATGCCATTTCCTGTTGTCAAGTGTAATGTTGGGTAATAATCTGAGGAATAAGAACTGCAGATAATACGCGGGTCTGTATTTAGAGACATTTTGACTGGGAAAGATGGTGACACAGTAAGTAAATATAACAGTTAATTCACCGGAGGTCAAGTTCATTTAGTGTGGAAACTTTGATATGTACGCGGTGTTTCTGGAAACAGTGGATTTCAAGTCTATTTTGATTATGTATATAGGAGTAGTTTTGTTTTTTTACCTTATGATGTCACAAATAATAATCGTCCTATTTATTACCTTGTGATGTCACAAAGAATATGTGTTCAGTATTTTCATCTGGTGTGGTCACAAATGGTACTACTCTTGTATTATCTTATGATGTCACCAAAGATACTAATCTGGTGTCAATATCTTGTGATATCATAAAGAGTATTAGTCTTGTATGTTTGAGATTTCTGAATAATATTTGTCTAATTCTTGTAGTGTTTAGATTTCCTCAATTTATGTTTCTTCTCAGAGTATGAGAATAGTAATTCTGGCAAAGATTGCTGAAAGTTGTTTCCAAATTGCTGATTGCAGAGCTTGACCGTTCCTTCTCTGCCAATAGAGGGTCAAGGTCGAAACAGCCGCTCCAAGTCGTGGAGCGGGCGCCCTCTGTGGATGGAGAAAGAATACGCTGGCAGGATCAAGGTTCCACACACCTTCGTGGTTCACAACTACACTCGCCCCACGATCTGCCAGTTCTGCAAGAAACTGCTGCGAGGATTGTTCCGCCAGGGGCAACAATGCAAAGGTGCGATATTTACTCTCACCATGCTGCTTTATTAATAAATGACAGGATACGTTTGCTTCTATGCCTGCAAAGAGGACCAAATTTTCCAAATTTATTGTTCATAGAATAGTTTTATGCATTTTTTATCAAATTTAGATCAAATCTTAATATTATTTACCAGGTTTTTGATGAGTTTTGTCATGAGATGAGTTTTATTTCAAATCAATGAAATTTGTGCAGTAGCTTGAAGCTAATAATTGATTTTGATACAAAAAGAAATTAAACATACATAACAATAGGAGCTTTCCTTTAATTAGAAATTCTTTGGGATCGAAATGTTACTATTAATTTATTTATCTAGTGATTCTATATATATATTATTTTTTTTCATATTTTATCAATGCTAGATAATATACCTTTTGATAAATACAAATGACAACCATGTTTTATAATATTTTTTGTGACAGCAAAAAATATAAGGTATTTCTCTTGATATTTTTTCAGATTGCAAGTTTAATTGTCACAAGAAATGTGCGCCACAAGTGCCCAAGGACTGCCAGGGAGAGGTTAGATGGGTGCCAGGAGGTAGGTCAACATCCAGTGGTACTTCTTTCACCAACAGATGGCACTGTGGTCAATATGTCCACCTGTCTAATATAATGATGCTGAAATGTGATCCATATGTAGATTGCATTGTATCATACAACCAATCAATTTTTTTGTAATGGATTTATGGGATTTCCTTTTATTCGCAACTAATAAAATTGTGTTCTTTTAATCAGTTGTGTACTTTGAGTCTGTGGACAGCTCAGAGGCTGAGAGTACCAATGAAACTGACATCTCCTCCATATCAGAACCTATTGACTTTGATGATAAAGATCTGGAAGAAGAGGATGATGCAGAACAACAGAAACCTCCTCTCAGGTAGGTCACAAGAGATCACGCAACCGTAGAATCTGTCTTCAGGTCTCAGGTAGGTCACAAGAGATCATGCAACCGTAGAATCTGTCTTCAGGTCTCAGGTAGGTCACAAGAGATCATGCAACCGTAGAATCTGTCTTCAGGTCTCAGGTAGGTCACAAGAGATCATGCAACCGTAGAATCTGTCTTCAGGTCTCAGGTAGGTCACAAGAGATCATGCAACCGTAGAATCTGTCTTCAGGTCTCAGGTAGGTCACAAGAGATCATGCAACCGTAGAATCTGTCTTCAGGTCTCAGGTAGGTCACAAGAGATCATGCAACCGTAGAATCTGTCTTCAGGTCTCAGGTAGGTTACAAGAGATCATGCAACCGTAGAATCTGTCTTCAGGTCTCAGGTAGGTCACAAGAGATCATGCAACCGTAGCATCTGTCTTCAGGCCAGTCAAAGAGAAATCTGAAACTGTATAATCTTCTAGGGTGGGTCACAAAAACAAACATGGAATTTTAGAATCTCTCCTCATGAAGCTCATAAGAAATCAAGGAACTAGAATCTCTCCTTCTGTAGCTCATAAGAAATCAAAGAACTGTAGAATCTCTCCTCAGGTAGCTCACAAGAGATCAAGGAACTGTAGAATCTCTCCTCAGGTAGCTCACAAGAGATCAAGGAACTGTAGAATCTCTCCTCAGGTAGCTTTTAAGACATCAAAGAACTGTAGAATCTCTCCTCGGGTAGCTCACAAGAGATCAAGGAACTGTAGAATCTCTCCTCAGGTAGCTCACAAGAGATCAAGGAACTGTAGAATCTATCTCTCCTCAGGTAGCTCACAAGAGATCAAGGAACTGTAGAATCTCTCCTCAGGTAGCTCACAAGAGATCAAGGAACTGTAGAATCTCTCCTCAGGTAGCTCATAAGAGATCAAGGAATGGTAGAATCTCTCCTTCTGCAGCTCATAAGAGATCAAGGAACTGTAGAATCTCTCCTCAGGTAGCTCACAAGAGATCAAGGAACAGTAGAATCTCTCCTCAGGTAGCTTATAAGAGATCAAGGAACGGTAGAATCTCTCCTTCTGCAGCTCATAAGAGATCAAGGAACGGTAGAATCTCTCCTTAGGCCAGTCAAAGAGATAATGGAATTGTAGAATCTCTCATTAAGTCGGTCACAAAGAGAATCATGGAACTGTAGAAAATGATCTTGGATGGGTCACAAAGAGATACATGGATATGTACATGTAGAAGCTCTCCTCAGGCCAGTCACAAAGAGAAACATGGATATGTAGAACACATTTATAGACAGATTCATCATAATTCTTCCATAGCCATTCAGTCTGATGATTTCCAGTGATACTTTTCATGGTTACTGCTAGATGTGGTGTGATTATGATGTGTCTTTATTGACAGCCCGACTACGAGCTCCAACATTCCCCTGATGAGAGTGGTACAGTCCGTGAAGCACACCAAGCGGGCCGGGTCCAAGATTATCCGTGAGGGGTGGATGGTCCACTTCACAGACCGTGACCAACTGGTAGGTCCCAGACTCATTTTCACCCAGCTCTACTCCACAAACCATTTAGACTGAAATACTCTTTGTTATTTAAGAATTGGATAAAATGGTTTCATCTACTTTGTGGTCATGACAAAAATCATTTTTTAAAAAAAGGTTCAAATAGATTGTTTCTGAGTTCTGAGCTCTTGCATAAAAATTACAGAAATGCTCAATTCATTGCCTGATATTTGCAGCCAAGTATTCAGTTCAATATCTTATATTTGCAGCGAAAGCGTCATTACTGGAAATTGGACACGCGATCCATCACAATGTTCCAGAATGAGTCGTCCTCCAGATACTTCAAGGTATGTACATAGATAAGAATTCTGACAACTTCAAAGTATGTGTATAGACTAGAATTCTTCAAGGTATGTAGAATTCTAACAACTTTAGATTATCTGTATAAACTAGAATTCTGATAACTTCAAGGTGTTTGCAACAAGGAGAATTCTGACAATAATTCCTTACATTATAGAAAATCCAAACATTTTAAAAGTTTAATAAGGTCCTGGTGGATAACAATGAGTGATAAAACAAGTCAGGTCCTATTAAATGTGTCATAATTTGAACCAACTCGTCATCTGTTATTGTTCCTTGTCAAAATCTAATGACAGTACAAACTAATTTTGCACTTAAAACTTGTTTAAAAATAGTAAAAATTTTATGTTATTCAAGGTGCCCAGAATTACTGATTAAGCACAGCATTGAACTAATGTTGGAAACTTTAACAAATAAAAAATGCAAGTCATATAATTGCCATAAATGGTTTAAGATATAATTTATTGAGTGAATATGACAGAAATTTGTGATTTTGTTTTCAGGAGATCTTGTTGAGTGACATCCTTGGCATAAAGCTATCCGAGAACCCGCAGGCTGTCGACGCCACCCGCAATCCCCACGTCTTTGAGATCCGCAGCGGCACACTCGTCTTCTACGTAGGCGAGGACCCCACGTGCGGTGGCAAGGAGGATGCCATCGTCAACTCTGCTGAGAGTGGCATCGGCCTGGAGCAAGGCATGTGCTGGGAGAGTGCCATCAGGCAGGCACTCATGCCCGTCACCCCCCAGACAAGCCAGGAACCCGGAGACAATGGTGAGTTCTGTATGTATCCCTACATTTCTAGTTACTTTATTTTATTTATTTATTTATTTATTATCATTTTTTTTCTGTTTTTTTTTTACTTTTTTGTTAATTATTTATTACAAGTTTATTTTGTTTATTTAAATTATTTTTAACCATTAACAATTTTAACAATTTTATTTAATTATAGTTAGTTTTTACATTTGTTTACATTGTTCCTGATTAGATATTGGCAATTAACAAAATACATTCTGTTATAAAATTAGATCAGCTTTTCATTTAAGGACAGTTCTACTTCATGTACATTTTGAATGCAGATCCAGCTTGCCATAATAAACAAATAAACATAAATTGGGTTTAAATCTTGAATCTTTTTGATGGCAGAACAGATGCAAGATTCCTATATTATTATAATCATATTGAAAATATGGACAAAGTATAAAGCTGTTGTAAGCCATGATCAGGAGATCTTTTAATATTAGCCTTCTCCAATCTGTTAAAAAAATCCATGCCCATGATTTTCATAATTAAGAATCTTAATTCTGATAATCTGGCCAAGATGAAACTAAAAGCTGAATCCTTCAAAAGTCAGATTTTTCAAAAGTCAGATTTTTCAGATTTTTTAAATAAATGGTCAATATTACACTCATATTGAAAATCTTAATTTGCATTCCAGATGAATTTGAGGAAGTTGAAGAAACTGTCTCTTGATTATGTTTGCTTGTAGTTTTCTGCTTATAGTTTAGATATATAGTAAAAGGCCAAAGGATAGCGTTGGTGCTAATTGACATAGATTGTAACATCCTTATTTTACTTGTTGTTTCAGACACAAGGTCCGGAAACAGGGACGACTCAGCAGAAGATTCTGCCGTAAGTATTTTATCAAAGATTGCCTTTATAACTTGATGGAAATCACATTCCATACATGTCTCTTATTGTTACTATACAATGTCAATCTATTGTAAATTCTTGTAATCTATACATTTTTTATCCGGAAAAGAAATTGAAATAGAACAGTGTAAAATTATTGACATAGAAATAAACATACGTCACTAATTCAGAAAAGTGCCAAACAAAAATTATATCTAAAATAAAAAGAACTTTGGGAATAATTTAGATTTTGTGGTTTAGAGAACTCTAAAAATTTTATATAAATTGAGTGCTCAGATTATATAATGAATTTTAATATTTTTAAGTGAATTCTCACTGCTTGAGTTTTAACAAACATTTTGTAGTCCACCAGGTGTCTCTTGTATAATGTGCAATGCATGCTGGGATATATTTGTAGACATATGACAGCTGGTATGACTACCATTCTGTGTGCTGTTAAGAGAATACATTAGTATTTTGGCTACAAATGCATGTGAAGAAAAAACCTAATCAGTGCGGGAATCTTGGAAAAAGAATAAAATGACTGTTTTAGGTGTAATAAAATGATTGAAATTAAACAACATGTTAATCAACATTTCTACTAGTATGAGTCAAGCTTGCATGTCTACAAAATTGACCCATGTGTGACAGATTTTAACACACCAGGTGGCAGCATTGCCCACTCGAGCAGGGAGAATTATTTTTTGAGATTAGATTAGATAGAACATTACGGTTTATTTCTGTTGTCTAAATTTCTATTATTAAGAAAAAAAGTATTTGTTGATGTTTGCATGATTTGAGATTTCTTGGAAGAAAAAATCAATTAATGCTTTTAAGAGGTGCATGATGCTTTACTAATTCATGTCAGCTTTTTATCTACTAATTGATATTCACTCTTCTAAACTACCGGTATGTCTTTCGTCAGGTCCACTGACAATTTCAGGGACATTTATTCACAAACTTCAATTTATGCCAAACTTTTGTAATATTATTCAATGGTTTCAAGTCACAGTCAGTCTTGACCAGAAATCTTCATGAACATGATTTGAATTTACAGAAGAGTCATGCTAATTGCTTGATTCATACTTTGAACTACAATTGAAGTCCTACCTAATTTGCATAAAAATTTGCTTAGCTTTGAACCATTTTTTTTCCTTATTTCAATTTTCCGTCAAGAATTTTCCATCTCATTTTTTTTATAATATTGATGTTTGTTTATTTTTAAAATTTTTGTATTTATTTGTATTTGTGTGCTTTTGCCAATAACACTTTTCTATGAACAATAAAGTATAAACAAACCACTTTGAAAAAAATGAACATTTTATTGTTTGGATTATTTTAGGAAGCCTTAAATGATTTTTTTCTAGAATATATTTAAGTATATATTTATATATTAGTAATGTAGAAATCTAAAATCCATTTGTACTGTTTATGTTTGTACATTTCTCATAGTCTTCTTGGTCAACCATAGAGCCCTAGAAAATTTGGCAATTTAACCCACATGAGAAAATACATTCTCAACATTGCTGATGATTTATCAGATATGTTTAAGAATATGCAATTGGTTTGATACCTTGTTATCAATGAATGCAAACAAATTTGAAAAAAGTTGTAAGTTATAAAATGGCTATCAAGAAGACTATTGTACATGTTGAGTCTTTTTTCATGATTATCCAATGATATTATTACCCATTCTTCTAGCTTTCAATTCACAGACTTTCAACTTTATTCACCTAAATAATTTCCAACAGATAAAATTGAAGTGTGAATATTATTTGGGTGAATATGGTAGACAGTATGGAGAAGCTGTCTAGTTTGCTCTTAGTGCAGTAACTATGGTAATCCTCTGTGTTGACCTATTTGTGCAAATCAAAGTAGGTCAAATACCGACCAACCCTGCTCGTTGTACAACTAATGGCCGTAGTAGACATCGTTTCACAAACCGTAACCATGGTAGCACAGGAAACAATGGGATGTTGGGTCATGCCACTTTCTTAGCAACAGTGGAGGTTGGTGGGAACTTTGGTCTACTTTAGTTTGTACATCTCTGGTGATCCAGATGTACTTCTATTTAATTCATATTTTTTATATAAATCTATTTAAGGAAATTTTTATTTATCATGGTTAGCCTCAAGCTAATTAATGGGAAAAGGGACTAAATATGCAGCATGCTTAATTGTAGAAAATTTATTTTTTGATTCTTCTGTATAAAGTATCCACGCATGTTTATTTGATAAAATATTTAAGGAGTAATGAATATGTTTATTTTATAATCGAGAAAGCATGACATATTATTATGTAGAATAAAATCGTAGCAGTGATGTTACATTGCTAAGTGGTGATGAATGATGCTTGTATATTGTGCAGGATATCAGCAAGATGTACCAGATATTCCCAGATGATATACTGGGCTCGGGACAGTTTGGAACAGTATATGGAGGTAAGGATTGCTCACTTTCTCTCTCATAATATATATATATATACATGTATATATATATATATATTATATATTATATATATATTATATTATATGTATATATATATATACCCTTTAAAAATGTTGGTGACCTTATTCATAATTTTTTATTGGTCCATAAAACACACAGAAGAGTTAAACCTGTTACCTTTTATCGAAAACAGGGATAATTTCATTAATACATTATGTGTATGATGGTGGGAAGAAAAACTTGGTCCACACAGATGAGAATTAAGTCCCTATGTACATTTATTAGCATGTGTGCTACCTGAGTACATTGTGTGTTTGTTTCCTTTCATAACAGGAGTACCCAAGATGCAAGGTAAACGCCACTCATGTCTTTGACTCTTCGCTCATGTACAGGGTGTTTCAAAAGGTCTTCTTTTTAAACTGCCAAAAAGTGTTTTATTTTTGTATTTTTTTATAAATGGACATTGAGACAACTTAACAAAAATGACTGAAAAAAGATTTTTACTTGAAAATTTAGTTACTTAGTCATTAATCTCTTTATTGATTGCAAGATTTTGAAACACCCTATGTGGCAGCGCTTGTTTGACCATGACACATCAGTTTGTCTGCCATTTTATTTTGTTCTTAGGTACCCAGAGAGACTTTGTTGATGCTGCTTTTGTGTGATGTGCACCATAGAAATTTTGAATTTTTGTTCCAACTAGCGCAAATTTTTGCTGTAGACATTTTGATCCACCATTTATATTAGAAGTGATAACCTAGAACATAGAGGAATGATTATTTTCTCTGTTTTTGATGAATGGGTAATTTTGCTTGTGGGATTTTTGTAAAGCATCCCAGACATATCAGGAATAATTCAGTGTCAAAGGTGTCCCTCTTATGACCCCCTTCCTATTCTATTTTGTTAAAGTACATGCTTACATTATACGATAGCATATCCATGTGTTTAGATACAATTATTCCTGACCTGTGTTTTGCCATTTTCTTGTCTGTAATTTGTTTCCAGGATTCTAGGTAAAACTTTTTAAAACAGCAATGTTGTTGCAAGACAAAGATCCAACAATCATAGTTTTTTTATGCATTATTCACTTTTAAAAAGATCATTTCTTTTTTAGAGATTCAAAATTATTGTTTCTCCTTGATGATACAGAATTTTAGCATACCAGAAGTCCTGTCCTTACACTAAGAACATTCAGCACATTCACCAGTTGCTTACGCATTTCTTGTCATTATAGAAATTTCACAAGTTCAAAATAGAATTTTCATCACATCAATGCATGTATAGATACTATCTGATTCAGATGAATAATTATATTTGGCCATTTTTTTCTGTATCAACTGCCTATTATATTCAGAATACAAAAAGGATATGAGTACTTAGCATTTTTTCCAGGGCAGCTTGTTATCCATTGCTCGACACTGAAAAAATATTCTGTTGTTAAGCAAATGTTGATGCTTGTTTCCAGGGAAACATAAACGCACTGGACGAGAGGTGGCCATTAAGGTGATAGACAAACTCCGCTTCCCGACCAAACAGGAGGAGCAGCTCAAGAACGAAGTGTCCATTCTCCAGGTCAGCCAATGACAACCCTCTGTCCTCATTAATGTCCATACTCACAGCTGAATGATGTCAGACAGCAAACATTAATGCTAAATCAATCTAGGGTTGCTTATTACGTAATTACTCACAGCTGAATGATGCTAAACAGCAAACTTTAATGCTAAATGAATCACGGGTTCCTCGTTGATTTACATACTCACAGCTAAATGATGTGAGACAGCAAATAGGCTTACTGAATCTAGGGTGAAAGATAGAAAAGTTTTAATGTTTCCTATGTGATAATCCAAAATTATTAAACTGAGAAGTTCTAAAATTTAAAAAATGCATATCTTGCAGAACATTCACCATCCTGGAGTGGTTAATCTGGAGAAGATGTTTGAAACTCCGGAGAAGGTATGTATTTATCAGTAAAACCATTATTAAGTTATGGAGTTCATAAATATTACAAAACTATTTTCATTTTCTCATCACAATGATAGAAATGAAGAAACAATTATTACCAGGCAAAAATGTTTCGCTGGTGCAAAGTGGGATTAGAATTTTTATGATGTTTATAAATCCAGATTTACGTGGTGATGGAGAAATTGAAAGGTGACATGTTGGAGATGATTTTGTCGTCACCCAGGGGGCGCCTCACGGAGCGGGTCACAAAGTTCCTCATATCTCAGGTCAGTGCAGACTTTGTTACTTGATGCAGCTTTCCTCTTGTCTCAGAACTCCATCCTCCAGCATGGCCTTAGAGAGGAGTAAAGGTCCATGAGGGATGGATACAATGTGTTTTTTGAAGGCCTCATTTGTCTCTCAAATTTGTTTACTTTATTTTAAGCTATTGTGATTTTGATTTAGTGAAATGTGGCAACACATGAAGTTGGTGCAAACAAAATTCATGACACTTGATTATACATGTATATATTAGATATTGAGTCGACCCATGTGTATCTGTAGATTTGTGAAACATAAAGGTATGCGAAAAACTCTAAATCAGGCTTAAATCATTGAAGGAAAAAGACTGGTCAAATGCACACTGCAATTTTATTATTGAACAGGAATATTTGGAGTCTAATATAAACCTTCACGCCAAGATCAATGTGTTCAGGCTCATATTAATAGGGAATACATTTGAGATTATAAACAAAAGTTGTTTATTCATTAAGCGGAATTTTGATGATGATGCATAGTCATGAAAGGAAAGTCATGGAATTGCCAAGTGATACTTAATCTATATGAATTTTAATTCTTTTTTTTAAAGCTATATAGGAGTCATCACTAAACAAAGCTCTGGAGATCTAGTGGTGACTAATGATCTTTGATTTTAAAGCTATGAGTCAATAATATCCATTATAAAACAACGACCAGTTGACATATATTTTGAGACGAAGACATCAGGATATTTCCATGTATCTGCCCCCATCGGTCAGAAATATTTTTTTATCGACAGTAATTTCCATGTAGAAGTGAGGGACCTGGAGACAGCCAGCGCTCCGATGACAGCTGTCACGGCAACACGTCCACATATTGTCTCGCATAGCACGGTAATGAATCCTGCAGTGTGGAGACTTGAGTGGGAAATACTCTTGCCGGCAGAAAATGCAAAACTGCCGACCAGTTCTATTAGCATTCTTCTGGGCGAGCTGCGCCAGGCCAAGCTGCGACCCGGGACGACCGATCGCAGGCAGCTTCATTTGGACGGAGAGCCGTATGTCGTCGCCATATTGGGACATGATGTTCTCGGCAGCTTGTATCGTGTGAGAGGCTTGCTTCATCCTCTTCATCTTCTTCATCGTCAGCTCTTGCTGTCTCATGTGAAAAGAAATCTTCTCCTTGTCTCGGTTGAGGGTGCCAATTTTTTCCTCCAAGTTGTCCTTGGCTGTCTGAGTCTTTTCAAGTTCGCGTTTTATCTTGTCAATCTCGTGTTTTTGCATGGATCCCTCGTCAAGCAGTCTCTGAATCTGCTCCTCCACTTGCTGCTCATTGGCTTCCAGTGATAACCCCAGCATTTCTTTATATTTCTTTTGTCTTTTGACCAGTTTATCACACTCTGCTTGCTTCCCTTTAAGCTCATCACACACATCACCAAATTCTGTCTTAAGCCCTTCAAGTTTAGACTGAGACTCGTCCAGCTGATGTTCAAGATCAGCAATCTCTCTCTCCTTCTCTCTGATGGATGGGTTATTGGAATTAAGTTGCATTGCATTAAACTGGCTTATTATCAGCAAATATTGATTATTAATGTCCAGCACATTATCCAGATGATTTTGATTATCCTCGAGCAAGGCTCGCATCTTGTTGTACTCATCCTCCTTGTATTTGATAATTTCATCCTTTTGTTTGAGAATTCCTTGAAGTTCTTCGAGTTTTGATGGCACATCCCAAACAGGGGGCGACACTGACTTGTTGGACTGTACGTCCATCGTGGCTTGTCTTGACATAGCAGAACCTGGTCGGACCTTGCCCAGTGCCGACCCAGGTCTTGTTAGTGACTCTATAGATTCACGCAGATCAATTTGAGTACGAGCCTTTGATCTTAGCCTCTGCTGCAGAGTCGTAAGTTTCTCTTGCAAAGTGGAGACTTCATCTTGATAAATTTCTCTCAGCACCAGCCCCACTGCCATTTCATCAATCACTTTATCTCTCACATGTGTCCCCATCAAACTTTTCTCCAGGAAATGCATAGTTCGGGGATCCGGTATCAAAGCTTCTGAAAAAATAAGAAAAATCATTTTGAAAAAGTATTCTGAGACTCCTTCTTATTATTATTGATGTTTTGATATTTCGGATTTTATTAATTTAAGATTTTATTACTTTAATTGGAATCTTTATAACGTCAGTCTCACTTAAGCTCGTGGTTTTATATGGTTAAAAACAACAACGGAACTACAACGGAAAATCAAAAGTGCAAAACCTCTAAAATCAAATTATTCAATGAACATGATGGTAACCTGCAATCACACTATCATGAATCAATATTTGAATCAACAAACTTGAAAGTGAAATGGATGGCAATTTGGCTCCTAAAAAAAAGAACTATTATGACCTAAGTTTTACCTGATGGCGAGGACTTGTGCTTGAGAATGCTGAGCAAAGAATGACATTCTTCTCTCTCCAGCACTTCTAGAAATCTGCTGTAAGTCCTGTTGTCTTTTCTTTTCAACAAACAGACAAATTCCACTATCTTCCCACTGATTGTTTCATCTTTCTGTAAGCACATATAAATATGTGTATCATTAGAAATAAAATATGCCCCAAGATATTGTTGCTAATGACTGCTATGAAATTATAACTTTTTGGAAAATAGTTCTTGAAATCAGGATAAATATGACTGTATCATATTGCAATGTGTTAAACAAAATATGGACATTTTACATTTTGCTCTTATGAATGTTTGAAGGTAAATTGAGATGGGTCTATTTTGACATCTGTCTGAGATATAGCTATGTTCATCATTATATAGCAATAAGGAAACATAAGAAAATATTGAGTTTGAGCCATTTTCAATAAAACATTCCATTAAAGTACAACATTTTCATTTCATATCCACTTTTCTTATATTTTTAATATGGCTATAAACAACAAATTAACATGACTTGGCCTTAGATGAAAAAATAATATTTATGTATGGGAAATTCCCAGTCACCTGTATAGTGCTGATTTCTTCTGCTGTGAGAACACCTGCTGACTTGAGTGTCCCTAAAAGGTCAGAGGTCAAGGTCAGATGGGCTTGCATGAATCCCACACTCTGTGTGAGCATTTTTTTCTTCTGGTAATCCATGTTTCCAATTATCTGATAATCTGGAATGTCCTTGAAATGTGAAAACAAAATCAGTTTCTCATTCATAGGTCTAATTTGATAATTTCGCATGAGATTATCACAGCATTAGATATACTATATTTTACTTGATGACTAAAATTTAACACTTTCATCTTGGGGGATCAAACTGTCAATCGCAGTTTACAATAACTCAATAAGTCCCTTTAAACAACATGCATATTTTAGAGTGTGAAGACACAATCCCACACACACACACACACACACACACACCTACCCTCCCATCCCCCCCCCACAAATGCGTACATACAAACATAAATATTTCCATAGAATATGAAAATATGACTATTACATTACACACACACACACACACACACACACACACACATTTATGTATTACCTGTCCAGAGACATCCATATTGTCATGCTGACCAAATAATTCTGTTTTTGTTACATAAGTATGTAGAATAAATTCCCATATTGTTTACACATGAAGCACTATTTGGTGCTTAATAGAATGAATCTTTTAGATCATATATGAAGTAAGGTTGCACAAGTCATACAAAGACTGCTTATGAATTAGTGTAACTGACAGGTTACACAATGCAATATACCAAGCTAATTTGAGAGTGGGCCAAAATATTGCAAGTATATTATAAATATGTCACTAATCTGTAGAAAGGATCCATGACAAATAGTAATATGATATAAAGTAATGATGCATGCAAGACATCACATATTTCCTGAGCAACGTCTGCAAATCTATAGATGACCTCTCTATAGAATTTATTTAATATTATTATATACATGTACTGTCAACCTCTGGTGTTCACTGATGTGGTGAATTCTGCATCATGATCCATCCAGACAAATATAAAGTACTATGTAATGATAAAGCATAAAGTTATAATGCCTGTTAGAAATCACATATTTTCAGAGAAACGTCTCTAAATTGATTTATATCCCATTTTAAAATTTATTTGAAATTATTTTATACTGTTCACCTTTTTCAGTGATATGGTGAATTCTGCCTTGTAATCCGAAGAAAGATTTGTGTTTGTCAATCATTGTGAACTTGCATATTATACATTAAACTGTCTATAAATTCTGTTTTCACAGTATCTGCACACATTGATCCGTGGATAGATTAATTCATGGGAAAGGATTAATTAAGTCAATGTGCAGACCCTTAACTAAAGAGAACTTGGAATAATCTGCCTGGTGTGGATAGAACTTTACATGCATTGTACCCTGTGAACTTAACATGTTGACTTTTCCTGGCACTTGAAGATTAAAGATACAAGTTTGGCTTAAAGCCCAACATTAACACCATTTGAATGATAGAAAATATGAAAAGAATTATTTTGATATTTTTGTTATATATTTACACGTTCTGCACAATTCTCTGAGTAATGCATTCTGAAAGTAATAAGTTCCAGTGACCCTCTGCACTGATGCTGCTTTCTGAGCTGTTAGTTGGTCAAACATATTAAGTTATTTATGAGTAAAGCACATGAATATATATATGGAGGATGTTTCTCATACTTACCCAACAGATACTCCATATGATCAGGAAATTAAAGACATCATTTTTGGAAATCAATGGTTTTCAGTGATCCTTTGCATGAACACAACATTGTGAGTTATTAAACTTGCTATTGGATATGTCAAGTGTGTTCATACCCAGCATATTGGCTCGATCAACAAGTAGCATGTGGGGGAGAAGTTAGTGTGACTCATGCTACTGTTGCTATCGTGGTAAAAAGATTATGGTTTACTGCCTCAGGGGGGGATTTACTAATCTACAAAACTGGGTTGATTGAAATGACAAATCATTTTTTTTGTAATGAGGTTTGATTGCACTAGAAACATTCTGGAAACATATGTTCTTTTGAAAAGAAGGATTTGAAAGTGCCCCCCACTGATTAAAATGGGTTTTTTTCTTGATCCAGACTCTTTATTTGTGTAGCAAAGATTTCTTAAAGGCAGGAGCACTTGTCTGTATCAATACAGTCTTACATGAAAGTATCAACACAGTCTCACATGGAAGAAAATATTATGGTCAGAATCTTATGTGAGAAGGGGTGAACAATTGTAGGCAGGGAACTGCAGCTCTCCTGTGATTGAGACACGGAAGTATGACATTTAGCAGATTAAACTGACATTCTAAGTATTAACACTGTTCAAAAAGGAAGCAAGTTTGGACAAGTTTTGAATCTGTGTTAGTATATCAGTAGCTATATTGGGTCATGATAAAGCGTGAATGCTGGTTTATTTAATACAGCAGTGTTTAGTTGTATTTATCAGGATCTTGATATGTCTGGACTGCTTAGATCCTAAGCAAGCTGAGTGTATAGCCAACCTCACTTATAATGTACTAGTTGATTGCAAATCTTTCACACTAAAGAGACCTGTAGATTTGGTAGAAAATAGCTAATAGCAGGCTGAAAGGATAAGAAAAAGGGAATGCACTGTTATGCTTATTAGACATTTGGTCTTTGACCTTGATGCAATGACTTTGCCTCTGAATACATCATTTCTCAGTAACTGTAAAGAATATTCAGCTCCTATTTTTCATATAGCATTTTGCTGGCTGCAAGGACCTTACCTCTGTAATATATGTCCAGAATATTTCTCAGTTAAAACTTTCGTGGGATGGATTTTTACTGGAACCATTTTCACTTGATTTTATAGTATAAAACAGATAATGATCTCCAAATTTCTGACTGATATTTTTCGGTAAAACCAAACAATTTATTCTGCACATTATCAAAACCAAATTTTTTGAGTGGATATTGTTCTTAAGAATATGCCAAATGTATAATATTATTTTGAATACAAAAAATTGCAAAACTGAAATATCAGCTTTGTATTTTTCTTTAAAAATTCAGGTTCTCTAATAAAAAAAAATACACTTAGAAGTTATTTAGACCAAATTTTCTCAACTTTATAGCTCATAGAATACTTTGCTCGGTACTTTGGTATCTGAAAATCACAACTTCAGACTAAGATTTATCATATTTCTAGCTTTCAAATGACATTTAGACCTTTGAATATATTGTTCATGATCACAAATCTAAAATGCCAAGGTGTCAAGGTTTCAATGTTAGCTTTAATACTGCCAGTAGCAAACAGGTCATGTTTTCTGTATAATAAAACCTGTAATGATACTCAGTAAGAGTGATGGGTTGTTGAGCTTCATGTTTAACAGCTATTCTGTATAGTTTGAATTATTTCAATTTAAAATTGACAGAAGAAACAGAGAATTACAAACATTAAAATGCAAAGATTTTCACTGATTCAGAAGTTTGGCTAAAAAAGGTAGATTCAAGCTCTACAGGAAAATCAACAAAATTCTTTCCCAATCTTAAAATTTATTTGAAAATGAGTCTGGAATAGAATTTTCTAACTTCCATTTGACATAACATGAGAGATCAAATTGTGCTTTCAATATTGCCTTGTGAACAGGACTGAACCCTACACTGAATGATTATGTGAAATTAGAATTAAAGAGTCTGGTCAATGTAATTATTGTTTGACAATTCTGATCATATTTTGCACTTTTTTTGTATATAAAAATCATATAGTTCTGATCTTTTATATTTCATTTGGGGAATAGAATTTCAGGATTTACTTTATCCAATACCAGAGATAATTTTGATGTGTGTGTAGTTTGTGGTACCCAGGTTATTTATTATGACACCGTGAAACATCCAGCATTTATGAAATGATAACAAAAATATCCATATATGAGTTTTTGTTAAATCTTAAAAAAAACAAGGATTGAAAATTTTATTTGGAAAAAGAGAACAGAAGAAAATTGTTGCATAAATTTATATTTATTTCTGAAAACCTGCTTGATGACAAGGACTGTATAGCAGTATCTATTATATTAACACCATTGTACTTGCAAAGTACATGTACATTAAAAAACATTGCAAAAAGGATTGGTGGACATATCATTGATATGTTGATTTTTTTAAAAATAATACCAAAATTGTTACCAATGTTTAAAAAAGAACACTTTAATACTTTGAGGACAAATTATGTGAATCCTTCATGAATTTTATTCAAAACAAATTTATCTCAAAATAAACCTTTCACGTTGTGGCCATGAACATTTGCTTTTAAAGCAAACCACAAATAATATACACAGTGAACAAAAATAATGTAAAATGCACAACAAACTTGGGTTGACAACCCCTAGAATTAACCATGCTGGCAAGTGAACAAAATGGCACTTGAGATTGATAATAGCAGAGACGCACACAAGTAGCACAACAGTTGTAGTTACAAAACCACAACAGATACCATAAACCACATTGCTTCTTTGTGATAACATGGACCAACCTTGCTCTTAGAAGGACCAACCTTGCTCTTAGAAGGACCAACCTTGCTCTTAGAAGGACCAACCTTGCTCTTAGAAGGACCAACCTTGCTCTTAGAAGCACCAACCTTGCTCTTAGAAGCACCAACCTTGCTCTTAGAAGGACCAACCTTGCTCTTAGAAGGACCAACCTTGCTCTTAGAAGGACCAACCTTGCTCTTAGAAGCACCAACCTTGCTCTTAGAAGCACCAACCTTGCTCTTAGAAGGACCAACCTTGCTCTTAGAAGCACCAACCTTGCTCTTAGAAGGACCAACCTTGCTCTTAGAAGGACCAACCTTGCTCTTAGAAGGACCAACCTTGCTCTTAGAAGGACCAACCTTGCTCTTAGAAGGACCAACCTTGCTCTTAGAAAAATGCAGGCTAGTATTACTGGCTTGAAACCTCTACAAAATGATGGTGCCCATAATTGTATTTTAGATTTAAGCGATACACAGCTTGAGGTATTATTTACAATATTATATAATGGATATACATGTATATACATATATATATATATATATATATATATATATATATATATATATATATATATATATATATATATATATATATATATATATATATATATATATATGTGTTTATGTGTATATATTATACATATGTTTTTATATCACAGTAATTTTTTAAAAAGTAACAACATCATTGAACTTGTCCTTGCAGAGTGAGGAATGATCCATCATCCCATCAATAGATTAATTAATTCGTTCTGAGTTACTTCCTTGTCTTGCTTATCAGATTATCACAGACATCATAAATATATCACAGTCTCCTTATTTACCTATTCATAAATTTACCTATTGACTATTCATAAAATGCATCTTGCCATGTATTGCATTAGCATCGGTCCATTCAGGACATTTTTATCTGCTTTACTCTTTTACTGCTATTAGAAACATTGTTATTTTATATTCATAAAAACCTTTTCTTCCCAACAATATTATTCAAAAAACTTTAAACGTCCAATGCCAGACTGTGATTTCTACATCTTGATCAACAAAGATTGACATTGCACAGCTTTTTTTTTTAAAAGTTGAATAATAATCCTCAGAAGATTATGAGATTAATTTGAGGAGAATGAAATATGATGGCCTCGTTTACAGCCAGGGGCTGCTTTGCTTGTGAGGTTGCAGCACTGCCACTTGGGGGCCTCCCCAGCAGACAAACTGGTGTAGATCTTTGTGTGATACCTGCAGGATTTAACATGATTCTTTCGACTGCTGTATGTCTGCTTGCATTTATAACATCTCAGTGAACATAAATTTAAATCAAGAGTAATAGATTGTGCTGACACCTTGTGTTCATCATCAGCATTATTCATGATTTTATTGCTGACAGATAGATTGTGTTTTCGGTATAGAGGTGTGGCATAACTTGGTAGATTCGGGACTGATATAGTACACTCCTGTACAATAGGAAGAGCTGAGGCATTTGACTCACCAGATGAACCAGACAAGGACGATTCAACACTCGGCCGTCTCGCCCTCTCATTACTCAGCTTATTTGGGATATTTAACAATAGAGATTTAGAATCTCCTGACGATTCAGAAGAGTCAGACCATACGCTCGCTCTTCTCATCCTCTGATCATTAAGAAGTCCCTCGTATTTGGCTTTCTGTTCTTCTAGAAGCTCTTTGTATTTCTTAACATTGCTTTTATAATTGTCCATCTCTCCTTTCAGAGTTCCATGTTCAATGTCAGTCTGTGCCACTTTGTCCTTCAGGGAGTCTATGTTATTTTGCAATTTTTTCTTCTCCCTCTTATGATTTTCAGCCTTTCTTTTCATATTTTCCATTTTGTTTTTGAGCTTGGCATTTTCCTCGGCTAGTTTTGCTCTTTCAGAAGCAATACTAAGGTGACTTTTTGCACTTCCATTTCCAACACCTTTTGCCGACTGATCAATTTTTATGTCGCTCAGAAGCTGGTTTACTTTGTTCTCTAGACCAGCCAGTGCTTCCTCTGGACTGTGAAACTTAGTTTGTCTATTCAGAGTACACCTTGCACCAGTCTCACCATTGACTTTTGAAAAAAGTTGCTTGATTCCTGACTTGAGGATATCAAGTCTATTTTGAAATTCTTTCACTTTCACATCAACATCAGATTCATCTATAAATGTTTCATCTTTAGAAAAGGGGAGTATTTTATCTCCCATTTTCATTCCACTTTCCACTCCATCCTCCTTTTCTGAGTTCAGTGGAGTTGACCTTTCATTTACATTTGTAGATTTCATGTCTCCATCTTTAGTAGTGGTACCCTGGCCTTTGAAATTATCACCTTCTTTTGGAACTGTTGAAATTTTTTCTAGAAGTTTTTTATTTTGATCTTCAACCGTTTCACGTAGAGAAATGACATCAATACAAAGTTTGCTTTTCGTTTCCTCTGTTTTTATCAACTCCTTTTCTAAACTTATGATCTTCTCGTCCTTTTCTCTAATCTCTTTCTGAAACTGATCACACTTCCTGTTCAATTGAGATATTTTGCAGCGGAGCTCATCAATCTTGTCAAGTGCATCTAGTTTTTCATCTCTCTCTTTGACAAGATCATCTTTTAGGGCAAATTTTTCCATAATGACCGGATGATCTTGAGCATAGCTGAGATGCCTATTAAGGATAGGATGCTTCTGAAGAAAATCCTGCAGTTGCTCCTGATTGGTATATATCTGGGCTAAAAAAAACAAAACAGAATATTGTATACCTAAATATGAAAATAAAGAACATCATTTCAAAGGGAATTTTGAGTGATGTGTGCATATTCCTGTACAGTGAAAATTTGAATTATATTTGAAATTTGCATGATTTAATCGGTAATTATGGACATCAGTGGTTTCTCTTGTATTTTTTGTCGTCTTGAGCCATAGGTAATGTTATAAATGGTTGTAATCATAATATATCAAAATTATCAAAATGAGGGCACAAATCCCAGGTTTTAGAAATGAGGCTCCAATGTATTCCCAATACACAGATTTTGGGGCAAAAATATAGAAATGTGATGATAAAGCCTTACCTCTACGCCTTGTGTTAGTATCAGTCAACATTCTGCTCAGATAGCTCTGCTTCACGTTATCTAAGGCTTTGACCAACACATCAAACGCTGCCGGTCCAGACTTCATTATTACGCTTAGCAATCTATTGTTTTTCCATCCTGAGGTGTTGCCAGCCTACAGAAACAAAGCAGATTAAATATTAGGGTTAATACTACAAAGTTAAATATCCTAATTCTCAACCTTTTTTAACATTAAAAATGATTAAGATATATTACCATTATGTACTGTTTTTGTTGGTCATTGATAATTCCTTCTTGCACAAAATAAGCCAGGAATGATGGGTCTTCGTCTATCGGCATGTCCTCCTGCAAGATAACGCAATGGCTATTGATTACAGCCTTGTGGATTTGATCCATGATGAAACCTTGCGAGGATTCCTTGGGTGGCCTATATTTTTAATGATTGTAATGTAACATTATTCCAAATGTCGTTAATAATGTCCGTCTTGATTCTTAGTTTTGTCCACATGGGAAACAATGGAGCATATCAGCTCTAGCAAATAATTTTCATGATGATCAGAATAGAGAATGGAAGACACTTGTGAAATTTGAATATTCTTGAGTATTTCCTGTTGGCAAAGCTATACTTTAAGCTAAACCATATATGGGTTGACGTCATCACTTATATTGTAAGTATTATATCAGATGATTTAGTGTCAAGAAGGGCTTAGATATTTTTTCATGCATGAGATCTGGCCCGGATAACAGCATTCAACTATCGCCAATATCAAAGATTATGTTATATGCATAATATATATATATATATATATTATTGCTTAAAGTAGTGGCATGTTGAATTATGTGAAGAGTATTTTTTTAAAATTGATATCAAAAGATAGATTCTCAGCTCATTGGGTTTTATCAGTTCCTCTGTCCACAAACATAACATACCAGAGTTTTGTCTGTGCATTTTATTTGGTTATATGGTTATGTATATTCCATGCATCAAACATGTCGGTGCTTGTCAACAAGTTTATTTTACTATTCTACAAATTTCTATTTATCATGTTTACTTGCACACAGCATCATTTATGACTTTTTTATGGTTGAGTATTGTCAAGCTTGGACTGTTACCTTCCCTTATGAACCCTTTCTTTGCTGGGAGGGTCCATACTTTTTTTGGAGAGAGGGGGCAGTAACTCATGCAATGTCTAGCTTTAAAGATTGTCAATTTTGCCAGAGCCATTGACATCCAATGAAACTGATGTTTCATTGACATCCAATGAAACTCCAGTTAAAAAATAATTATTTTGACCAATGAAGAAGGGCTAGAATATGTTTAGTGTGGTGAGATGTCTGTCTGGGTGAGATGTCTGGGTGTGATTCTTGGTAAGACCAGGGTCATAATGCATAAGAAAGATCCAAGTTCCTCATTAAAAAAAATAAATCACCAAATTCTTTCTGCCCTGAAGGCTGTATCTAAGTCAGTTCTAAGTATTTGAGCTGCATTAATATTGAGGTGTGATTGCAGGTCACCATCATGTTTTTTTATGAATGGATCTTTGAGAGCTTTTTGAGAGCTTTCAATTTTTGCTGCAATTCTGGTATGTTGTTTTCAATGGGGCAAGGTGGTGGAGGTGCTAGTAGCCTGCATATAGATATTGTCCCACACTCATCTTCATCCTGACAACAGTCTGGACCAGATACTTTTTAGCCTAATAGGGCTGGTAAGTGGAGATTTGCATTAGCCATCATTTAGAATATTTAGTATGATTAATCAAATGAGAAAATGACTTTTTTACGAAAAAAAACTTGAAAAATTATGATAAGTTACTAGACAGTTGGGCTAGCATCAAGGGGAGGTTTACTAGCCCTACGGTGTTTCTACTAGTCTGGGGCTACAGGCTAGTGCTGAAATCCTAGATTGTTACAGTACTCCAAATTCATCAATAACGTCATTCTACTCTATGGAGTGTTCAGGTCTATTTTAACCTATCCCAAATTATATTTTTTTCTTCTGGAGAATGAATCTGACAAAATAAATGTTTCACAATATAAAGGATCTTTATTGGATTAGTTACAACTTTGCAAGTCTTTTGTACTCACTCTTGGCACTCTATTAGTTTATCACACAAAAATGCATGAATATATCACAGTTGTAAAATATTTTCTTTTGTTTTAAAGATACAGTATATTTGAAAATGATGCTTAGAATATCACAATAAGAAACATACTTTATATTAACAGTCTCTTTCTATATATATATCAACAAACTAAATCAATTCCCTTTTTCCCCAAACAAAAATAAATGTATTATAATATCACAGATAATGACTAAATTACTAAATACTAAATGCCAAAGTGTTAAGCGCAATGCGTAATATCAACAATTATTCTATGATCACTGTGTATTCTGTGCTGTGATTGGTCAATTCCTGGTCACATGAGCTTCTCTAAATTGTTTTATTGACCAGATGCATTATATTGCACGTCAATATACTTTCCACTGCACTGATGGGGAATTCCATGGCGGGAAATGTTGGGGAAGCCCTATAATGACGTCACCAGCTTGCTCTGAGTGACCTGCAGACTGGGAAGCAGACGACAGCAATCACAACAATATACAGACAAACTCGTCCCTTTCAGTTCTCACTTTTAGAATTAAACCAACAATGGCAGTAATTAACACAGTGATCATAGAATAAAACAAATATGTACCTGGGTGTCATGCAATATGACTTTATAAGGTCCATAAAAAGTCATATTGCACTCCACCCAGGTCCATATTTGTATAATATTCAAACTTAATATTATGCCCTATATTTTACATAACATACTTGTAATTAAAATCATCAGATGTTCTTATCAATAATTTGATGATGAGATTTGTATATATCAAAATCATATTAGTTAGTCTTGTATTTTGAAGCCTCAAACAGATTTAATCAGCATCATAAGTTTTGTACAAGTATTCTTATAAATCTGTGTTTATGTCGAGAATTTTTTTGTGATATTGATAAAATGTGGCAATAGCTCACATTTTTAAATGTGGAATAATTTTTTTCCTTCAACATTTCTCTTTCTATCTATATTTTTTCTTCTAAACTTCCCTTTGGAGATACAAGAAGTTTATACAAGTAATAGAAGAGCTTTCTTGTGCCGAATTGTATCTAACATTCCTTAGTACCTATCAATATTATTTTAGCACCTTGAGGTTTCAAATTACATGGTCTCAGATCACAAGAAAACAGGCAGAGTATGCACCCTATGCATACAATAATACAGGTTATTTGACCTGCACAATTTTGACCTCTTGATTTTAAGCCTACATGCCTGTGTATGTAGGCTTAAAAGTCCTCTGAATGCTGATGATGATTTGAGGCCATCACATGTGTTAACTCTACTTGCTGGTGATAAGTGTAGACTATCACATGTGTTAACCCTCCATGCTGGTGATGATTTGAGGCCATCACATGTGTTAACTCTACTTGCTGGTGATGAGCGGAGGCCATCACATGTGTTAACCCTCCTTGCTGATGATGAGTGTAGGCTATCGCATGTGTTAACCCTCCATGCTGGTGATGATTTGAGGCCATCACATGTGTTAACTCTACTTGCTGGTGATGAGCGGAGGCCATCACATGTGTTAACCCTCCTTGCTGATGATGAGTGTAGGCTATCGCATGTGTTAACCCTCCATGCTGGTGATGATTTGAGGCCATCACATGTGTTAACTCTACTTGCTGATGATGAGTGTAGGCCATCACATGTGTTAACCCTCCTTGCTGGTGATGAGTGGAGGCCATCACATGTGTTAACCCTCCTTGCTGGTGATGATTTGAGGCCATCACATGTGTTAACTCTACTTGCTGGTGATGAGCGGAGGCCATCACATGTGTTAACTCTCCTTGCTGATGATGAGTGTAGGCTATCGCATGTGTTAACCCTCCTTGCTGGTGATGAGTTGAGGTCATCACATGTGTTAACCCTCCTTGCTGGTGATGAGTTGAGGCCATCACATGTGTTAACCCTCCTTGCTGGTGATGAGTTGAGGCTATCACATGTGTTAACCCTCCTTGCTGGTGATGAGCTGAGGCCATCACATGTTTTAACCCCCATGCTGGTGATGAGTTGAGGCCATCACATGTGTTAACCCTCCTTGCTGGTGATCAGCTGAGGCTATCACATGTGTTAACCCTCCTTGCTGGTGATGAGTGTAGGCCATCACATGTGTTAACCCTCCTTGCTGGTGATGAGATGAGGCTATCACATGTGTTAACCCTCCTTGCTGGTGATGAGTTGAGGCCATCACATGTGTTAACCCTCCTTGCTGGTGATGAGTTGAGGCTATCACATGTGTTAACCCTCCTTGCTGGTGATGAGTTGAGGCTATCACATGTGTTAACCCTCCTTGCTGGTGATCAGCTGAGGCCATCACATGTGTTAACCCTCCTTGCTGGTGATCAGTTGAGGCCATCACATGTGTTAACCCTCCTTGCTGGTGATCAGCTGAGGCTATCACATGTGTTAACCCTCCTTGCTGGTGATGAGTGGAGGCCATCACATGTGTTAACCCTCCTTGCTGGTGATGATTTGAGGCCATCACATGTGTTAACCCTCCTTGCTGGTGATGAGTGTAGGCTATCACATGTGTTAACCCTCCTTGCTGGTGATGAGTGTAGACTATCACATGTGTTAACCCTCCTTGCTGGTGATGAGTGTAGGCCATCACATGTTTTAACCCCCCACCACCTCCCCCCACTGGTGATGAGGTGAGGCCGTCATACATATACTAAGCTCTGAGCAGGTGCTGTTTTATGGCCATCAGGTATTTGCTTACCTTTCTCAGCAGTGCTGGTTTATTGCCAGCTGACTTGTGTTAATCCTACCAGCTGGAGCTGTTTTATGGCTGTCATGCATTTCCTTTGAGGTAGTGCTGATTTTATACATTCATTTTATACTATTTTATTTTTATTTCTGTTTCCACCAATCACATTGAACATTTTTTCCATCAAATGTCAGTGACACCATGCTCTACCCATTTTTTGTGTTTTTCGTTTCTTTTTCTACCAGTCACATTTAACAGCTGTCCCATAACATTTCAGTTACGCCCTTGTTTTTCCTAATTTCTGGGGTTTTCATTTCTGTTTCCACCGATTACTTTTAGTTGTCCCATCAAATGTCAGCGACACGGTGCTGCACGTGATTTCTTGAGTTTTCATCTCGGGCTCGCTGTCCTCAGAAGACAAGTCCTGGACCTCCAGTGATTGCATGAGCCTGGCAATGCTCTCAGATCGACGGTCATGCTTTGCAGACTGAGTGAAGCAAGGGGGTTGTGTGGACAGGGTTATCTTGGTGCCTGGTAAAGCAGGAAGTGTTGTCCTGCTGGAGTCAGACGAGGAGGAGGAGATGGTGGATTCAGTGTCCATGCTTCCTCTTCTCTGATCTTTCAACCTCCTCTCAAAATAAACTTTTTGCTCTTCCAGCATCTGTTTAAAGCGCTTGGATTTACTTTTATAGTTGTCAACCTCAGCTTTAAGCTTGATGTTATTAGATTCAGCCTCCGTCAGTTTGTCATAAATCGAGTTGGCTTTTCCCTTTAGAGTTTTGTTGTCCCGCTTGTTACTGTCAATTTTCTTCTTCAGCTTCTCAATTTTGCTGCACAGCTTCAGGTTCTCTTCTTTCAGCTTACTCTCCTCTGCATGGTCAGATGTTATGCTTGATGCTTTATCTTTGTATTGGGAGATCATTTGATTGACCTTGTTCTCGAGGGAGTGTAAGATTATCTCTGGTGTTGTTAATTCTTCTTTCTTTTGAGGATTATCACTCATATTGAGAGCCACATCAATAGAAGATGATAATTTGTTCATGCTCATTTTCAAATCATCAATTCTGGTGGATGTTTCCTCTTCTTTTGCATCAAAATCAACAAGGTCTGGGGAGGGTCCCAGAGATTTTTGTATCACTTCTATCTGTTTCATCATATTTTCTGGACAGTTTAGCTTGGTTTCCTTCATAATGTCCAATTCTAATTGCATTTCCAAAATTATCTCCATTTTCTTTTCTAGTTCCTGTGTCTGAATTTGGACTTTCTCTCTGAGATCAACAACTTCAGTGCAGAGATCTTTGCAGGCCTTATCCTTTTTCTTCAGATCCTTTTCTAACTTTCTGGTGGTATTTTTGTGATCTTCTAACTCATTTTCAAGATGTTGACACTTGCGTGACAGCTTAGAAACCTTGCAGCACAGCTCATCATTTCTGTCCAAAGCTTCCAGTTTTTCTCGCTGTTCATTTAAAAGATCAGCCTTCATGGCGAATTTTCTCAAGATGAGAGGCAAATCATCTGCATAACTCAGATGTCGTTTTAAGGTCGGATGTTGTTCCAAAACCTCCCTCACTTCTAAGACATCATTCTTTTTATCAGCTAAAAACATAAAAATTAAAAGCTCTGTGTAATTGACATTGATATGCAAATAAGATTTGATTTTTAGCTATACTGACTATGTCATCTGCTCAAGTCAGCTATGGGAAATGATTAAATGATCATTTATGAATCAATTTCCAGAAAATGTTCACAACCATAAAAAGCAATGATCAGCTGATCAGCATAGCACTAAGGCCATTGGCTTATGTTTTATGATTTGTTTGAACATTTTGGAAAAAAAGACTTATTTCATTTAATCAATGAAGTGTAAATGATTACCTCTCCTGCGCATGTCGCTCTCCACGAGGAGCCGGGACAGATGCTGCTGGTTTGACATGTTTAGGGCATCAAGCAGCACAGGGAAGGCCTCAGGTCCCTTGCGAAGCAACACCGACAACAGCTGAGCATTCTGATGTCCCACAGAACTCGCACTCTGAAATCATATTAAATGAAAATAGTTTTCAAAAGAACAATCACAAGAAATAATTTATTACCCTGTATTTTTTTATTTATTTACTTTTTCGTCAATGAAATATATATTTTTAAATTTTTTGATAATAAGTTAATGGAAAATTGCTGGTGCTTTTGAGTAGGGCTGATAAATAGTGGTGTTATATACCTGGATGTGTTGCACTTGGTGGTCAGTGAGAATGCCCTCCTGCAGGAAGTAGGCAAGAAAGGTGGGATCATCCACTGGCATATCATCCTGTAGAACCACCCGGTGGCTGTTAAGGACGTCCTTGTGGATAGCATCCATCCTCTTTGATGCTGGTCTCTCTCCCTCTCTTCACAATAGTTTATATTGAAGAAGTTTTGAGACCGCCCAGTTCAAATGCACCTTTCATTCGTCCATGTTGGCCATGCGAAACATTGCGAAAGTCTAACTTGTACCTTATGTGTCATTACTGTTTGCAGTTGTGTATCCAGGATTAGTTTGTATATAAATTTTGGCACAAGTTTCTGTACATTACATAACACCACCAAGATCCTTATTATACAGTGCCTACTTTTTTATGTAGATTTTGTCAGTTGGTTTAATGTTGGTTTTATCCCGTGTTTTCTGAGTGCCACTGCTTGGGCGATAAGCATACCATGTGTCAAAGCCGTGTCAAGGCCTCTTTGTACTGGAATATTTGACTAGTCATACTTCTCTATATGGATCATTGATCTCAGATATGTTGACATTGGCATTGATATTACTGATACCCATAGAGCTACTGCATATGATTGTACACATTTACACCCCCCATTTGATTTAATTTCTTTTATTATGAAGCTGTTAACAATAAAATCAGTGCAATAATATAACTCCAATAAAAAGTCAGTTTTGTAGTACTTAAAATCTCTCATGAATGTATACAGTGAATATTTTAAAACATATTCATCAAAAGTAGATTAGTTTGAGAAAAGTTTATTTTATTTTGACCAAATCTTATTTGGGCCAGATATTCATAACTAATAAAGACTGAACAATATATAATATTATTTCAACATTATTTCTGTGTCTGCTGATGAACAAATACAGGAATGTTTATCCACATTCATTAAATATGTGTCTGTAAATATTGTATCATTAATCTCCTATGCTACTTCATAAGATCTCATAAATAATTATATACTAGTATATATACAGGTCACACACGTGACAAGGTGATTGTGTAAGGTACGGAAATAATTTCCCAGTGATCTTGACAGAACAAGAGATCAAATAGTGATAGGCTCTTAATATGAATACACGCATCCCATGTTGAACTTTTTTGTAATAATGGTGTGTTCTTAGGTGTTTATATTGACACCTGCCGGTACTTTAATAAAATAAAATGGTAAAAACATGTTGTTGTTGAATAGGAAAGGCCAAAGTAAAAAAGACTGATACCTGCAGCACATCAAACACACTTTGACAAATGTATACAATTTTAACAGCCGCAATATATTGCATTAGTCTCATGTGATTAATAAGAAGACCAGGAAGGTGATTTAACCAGATAGTCCTTATTATGATCAGCAGTGACATAGATCATAATATTTGTTTAACAAGTTACCCAAGCACTCTCAAGTGCATGTTTAACATACCTCATGTTGTCAAGTTTACTTGATACATGTTAGATACAGACATATGTAGAAATTATTGTGTGATGTTAAGTCCCCCTGGTGTCCTCCCTGTCTACTTGTTGAGATCCATCTACATACACACATGTAGAATGGTTGATCAGAACCTAGGCACACAAGTAGAATGGTTGGTCAGAACCTGTGTCAAAACTTTAAACCAATGAAAATACATCCAAGATTAAACCTTTGCCTGTTTGCAATTCTACAGAGTTGGGTCTTTATTTTCCGGGAGATAATTCATAAATAATTCAATAATAGTTTTTTTGGGGGTGGGGGGACTGTCTGCTGATTCATTGAAAATACATTTTAGGTTAAGATTTTATTTGAATAACCTATAGACATGGTAAATAGAACAATGTATGTATTTTTTATGAAATGGAACTTTTCACATGTTTATCACTTAACAATATATTGGTAAAAATAGATGATTCTGAAGTAAAGAAAACATTATAACCACATAATAATCCATAGCAATTGAACTAAAAAGGTCATGAGAAGACATTTTACAGTTTTACAGTTTCGATAGCATTTCAACCATTTGGTGGAGTTTATTGACTGGATATCCACAGCATTGTGTGTTAGTTATATGAGTGTTTTTTTGTTGTTTGTTATAGATCCTGGTTGCCCTGAAGCATCTTCACTCCAAGAGCATTGTCCATTGTGACCTGAAGCCTGAGAACGTTCTCCTGTCCTCAGAATCTCCCTTCCCACAGGTAACTGCCATGATCAACTACTTGTGTTAACTGATTATATCAGATTTAGTTTTTTACATCTAATTTATTAAAAAGCACTACACAGTAATGTAAGAGTAAAGTTAGTGTGGTTCTGTTTTTTATTTCTGTTTGAAATCTTTATTGAATGGTAAAGACAATGTCAGGTCAGACAAAAGTCTTCTGTAGTTTTCCAACAAATTTTTATGCAGTTAGTTTAATTTGAAATGTGGCTAGGAATCCTTCATTTGTATTTTCATATAGATGAGATAACAGAAATGACAGTCTTTGATAACCAGGTGTTGTGGTATGACTGATTGTAAATTGTTGAAAATTTGAAAGTGTGTTCTCCAGTAATACAAGTGCAAAAAGTAAGTATTATATATATTTTCTGTACCCATTACAGGTGAAGCTCTGTGACTTTGGATTTGCTCGCATTATTGGTGAGAAGTCATTCCGTAGGTCTGTCGTTGGCACTCCAGCCTATCTTGGTAAGCATAAATTCTCATTTATATTGATATTATATACATATATAACTAAAAACGTTTTTGTAAAGTGGGCTCTTATTGGTGCATGCACCATCCCAATACCCAAACTCCACCAGAGGGCGACATGGTGAACCTATCACCTCTGTACAAGGTGCCTTTTGGTGCTGGCTCACCACATCCACCAATTTTCATGTAACTGTCTGTCTTACTTATTTTTTTTCTTGAATTGTACTCAGATTGTTATATTATGATATATTTCACCCTTATTACAAAATTTTGTGCATATAGAAACAACTATTAAGAGAAATAAAACTTGGAACTACTTTCTCAACCGGAGGAGCCATTTCCTGGGGTAGTGATAAGGCGGAACCACAACAAAGATGGCCGCTTCGTTTACAATTTGAATTCTTTTAATCTTCTATACTTTTGGTTAATCTAACCAACAAAAAATTTTCAAATATGAACAAATGAATTTTAATACATCTCAAGGCAACTTCATATTTGATATTAAGAGATGTTAACATGTCAATCACATTTACAACACACTGACAGTTCTTGAGCACACGGCCAGTAAAAGTAGGACCGGATGAATACTAATCTTGGTTGGCCAGAGGTAATAGTTTTCGTGTGCCTCTGGTGGACAGTGTGCCCAATACCAATATCTGTTTGTAAACTTGACTCTGGTTGGTCAGTTGCATCCAAGTCAACATGCAGTATGAGTCCTGCAAACAAGTTGTAGCATTGCAATCTACTACATTACTAATAAAAGATTGTTTTTTTCAGCTCCGGAGGTTCTCAAGAGTAAAGGCTACAACCGATCATTAGATATGTGGTCTGTTGGGGTGATCATCTATGTCAGGTAAACAGCACCAAGCTGTTGTATTGTCTAGTTATGTATTATTTTATATTGAACACTATCAGTGTATTGGAAGGAGTGATCATATGATTTATGGTTATATATATATATTCTGTGTTTTAGTCTGAGTGGAACATTCCCCTTTAATGAGGATGAGGAAATCGCAGATCAGATTCAGAATGCAGCTTTCATGTATCCTCCAAATCCTTGGAAAGAAATCTCACATCATGGTATGTATGCACAATATGATAACTTGAAATAAATCAGATCCATATTCAAATTAAAGCATATTTTTCAGTCAAGATTTAAGATAAAGAACGAGTTTCTGATATTTAAGGAGTCAATATAAGGAGTCAATAAAAAACATCATACAACCAGTCCATAAAGTGCAGAGGAAGATAAATATTGTACAAATTGCCTAATTTGAGTGGTTCAATGCATTAGCATATTTCCACTAACATAATTCTGCTGAAATATTTGACGATATTAAGCCAAAAAGGCTTGCTTTGCTGTCTTATACAAAATTAATAATTTCTAAAGGTTTGTGTTATTGTGGTTTATGGTTCATTAGTTCTCAATTAATTGGGATCTTAAATTTATCTTAAATAGAAATCTTTTTAAATATATTAATGCTAGTTTGTGTCATATGTATAGAGAATGTAATGTTATTTGTAAAAATGTGCTAGCAACACTTTTAGACAGCAAGTGTGTGTCAATGTCTAGATTTAGACTTTTTTAAACATTTAGGCTTGAAAATAGATCAAAATAAATGTGTGATGTCTTGTGCTATTATGCAATGCAATTTTTGAAATGATTTTGGATTTTTAATAGAATCCGTGTGCATAATGTGTTCAATGTTCTGACGGATGATGTTTTCAGCTATTGATGTGATTCGGCGCCTGCTGAGGGTGGACATGAACCATCGTCTGAGCGTCGCCCAGGCATTCAATCACTTGTGGATCAAGGAGGTTGTGTCACCTCTGAGCATGCTCCATGACCTTGATATGATCTCTTGACTTCCTGTTCCTGACCCGTATTCTGCTGCTGTACTTGCTTCTTGTAGTCAAACAAGTCTGTGCTTTGCTTGGATATGTCAACATAGTACAGACTGATGTTAGTGTTAAGTAAGCGTTCACGTGTCTGTTATTGACAGCGAGTTTCAACAAGCTTATCAGAAAATTGCTTAGGATAGC
Source organism: Amphiduros pacificus (assembly GCA_949316495.1). Classification (NCBI taxonomy): domain Eukaryota; kingdom Metazoa; phylum Annelida; class Polychaeta; order Phyllodocida; family Hesionidae; genus Amphiduros; species Amphiduros pacificus. Next base: position 31,494,829 of record OX439005.1, on the reverse strand, counting down.
TCAAAAACATCTACCCCTGAGCTCCCCTCATGAACTTCGACATAGGCTTATTTGAAACATTTGAACAGTTTTGCTGAATTGTTTAACACTTCAAAACAAAAAACAAAAAAAAATCAAATTAAACAAGAAAAAGTGGTGATCCACATGTAACACGGATGAGAAAAAAAATATAACAAACCAAAATTCACAACAAACAGAACAAAAATTTAAATAAACAAAACAAAAATTACAACAAACAAAACAAAATTAAAATAAACAAATCAAAAATTACAACAAACAAAACAAAAATTAAAATAAACAAAAAAAAACACAAAATGAAATAAATATTGCAAACTGATGGGGCAGTTGAAATTATCTTTATTTGTCTTTTGAAAACATTAAATTTGGTATATGAACAAATTTTATTGCACAACTTTATGCAAAAATGTGCCTTTCCAGATTCGATTGCGTAAGTTGCTCTATTATCGCTCAGGCGCTAACCGCAAATCATCGATCAGACTTTTGCATGTTATTTCTGTTCTAATTGTCCGATTTACACCAAATTTGAACTAAACTTACTGAAAATTCCTTGTTCTAGCGATTGGGAAGCATTTCCAAGCAATCAAAGGGATAATTTTGTGCATCGATGGGCGATGACGATGTTGTCTTTTTGGCGGGATGCCTATTGGCTCTGCCGAGCAGGTAAACTTGTAGATGAGCATTTTGTCATCACTTACTTTGTAATCTTTGTTTATAAGTTGTAGGAACGCATATTATCGATCAGAATGTCATGCTCTATCGATTGGATAACATTTCTAAGCAATGTGAATTGATAAATTTCACATCGATGGACGATGACGATATCACGCACTTCTTTATCTTTGTTTACTTGTTATATGAATGTATTCATACGCTAGCGCATGTAGACTGGTGCCACCCCCTGTGTATCCACACGATGTTCTTGACACTCGGCAGGAGACCAGTCTATAGCGCATGCACACGATGAACACTCCACAGTGGCGTCAGTTGCTTTAACAATTATGACCACAGAAAAAACCGAATTACAACCCAAAGGAAACAACTACCCATTTCCCATGATCGTACCGATCACAGAATAACACAGATAGTCCCTTTTTGATATCCACTGCCTGTCGGCAGTGGATATCAAAAAAGGACCATCCGTGTTACAAAAAAAAAATTATGTGTATATCTTATAAGTTTGATAGTAAGACAGATGCCTTCTAAATGATATGATATCCTGCCAGAATAGTGTATTATGATTGTATTTATTATCATACCTATTATAGCACAATGTAGCTGCACACTCCACATCAGAAGTATGTGCCTCCTTCAAATGGTATCATTGTAAATTAAATAGTCAATCTTGTACCATAGTAATCCCCGCAATCATTAACTTTCAAAATTTGATTTGTTTTGTTTAATGGCATTAGAGCAAAATAGTAGTTGGAAATTTATGATATAATATTTGCATCTTGTGCATCATCCACTTACAACCATTGGTAGATAGTTTTTGTGAACTTCTCATGTGAGAGGCATCCTTGTTGTACTTGTATGAAGTCATGGTCATTATTATGTTAATATGAGCTCTGCAAGTGTTTTGGATTGCAAGTTTCTTGTGAGTCCCTTAAGTAGTTCATGTATACTTACAAAAACAATTTTCAAGGATGTGAGTAACTAAATTTCTTAAGTTTTTGTTTCCATTTTCAGTGTACAAAGAAATGTCTTCAGTGTTGCAGATGGGGAAAGCTTTTGAGAAAATGTTGCAGGGATTTATAAACACACGCGCAAAGTTTCTCTCTCCACTTTATGAGCTATGTCTGTCATTCTGATGTTTGTATTTCCAATTTCAGCACTTGATATCATCAGTAACCTATTGCAAGTGAAAATGCGAAAGCGCTACACGGTTGACAAATCTCTGTCCCATGTCTGGCTGCAGGTGATTGAAGCAATCTGATTACATACCATGTGCCACACATCATTTGCATATTTTTGGTGTTTTCCCTATAGCCTGCGTCACACATTCATGATCTTTAACTTGATTTGCCACGATCTGTCCAGTCATCTAGCATCGTTTGTGAAGGACATCTGCGGACAGTCCTGTCACAGTCAATACACTATGGTGATGCCATCTTAGAAGTACATTGTCAAAGAGATATGCGTCTATGACGTATGTACGACATGCCATACGTTCATGGTAGAATGGCCTGTGGATCAGTTTGCGTCCATCGAGCGAGTCCATCGAGCAGATGTAAATGGATAAACTGTGAGTTTATAGAACTCCTGAGGACTTGTAAACCCCTTGTTAAGATCACAGCAAGACCTGGCCATGTTGTACAGATTGTCACGTGATGGGAGAGGACATGTTGAGATGTGGTTATCTAATGGTCAAGTTAGGGTCCTAGGTGTGAGTGGCTTATATAAGCTTGTTCCCATCCAGCTCATTATAATATTTTGCCCAATTTAAAGAGATCGTAACAATCGTGCCAATCGTGTCAAAGATCTTTGATGTGTGACGTCGGCTTAACCCTTTGCAGGCACAACACTCCTTGTATTTGGTGGTTGGTTTTCCGTCCCGGTTTGCACTTTTGTTTTAACATGGGTCTTGCTCAACCTTTGATCATTTATAGATGCAACTTTTTTTCATAGTACATTTATTTGAATATACCAACACCAGATTATAACAATTAGTTAAATTATTTGAATTAGTTGATTGCATTAATTGCACGTGCATTGTAGAATTGAAAGTCCTCAAAATCTAAAAACTTTCTTTTTTACATATTTAGTATTTTCTCAATATATGCACATTTAAAATGTATTACCAGATTTTCTAATAATTTAATAAGGAATTTGAAGTTCCTTTGATTATTTTAATGTCATGTTTATGTCTTTCATCTGTATTTTTCTTTATTTTATTTAATGAATGTAGCATGAATAAAATCAAAATGCATGTTTATGGATCTTAAATTTAAAATTTGTAAAATGTATAATCTCGGAATGACAAACCTTAACAAGAACAAGGACAAGACCAGTGATCTTTCTCACTCTTAATATACAGAGCTTGATGCTGGAAAAAGTAATCTCAAATAACTTACAATAGGTTCCACATTTTTGGCATATTTTCAGCTCTCTCTGAGCTCAAACAGGTAAAAAGGATGGAAATCATATCTCATAAGAGCAGTGCGACAGATATATAACTTAAGATACATAATGTAACTTGGACTTAACACAGATTATTCTGTTACCACCTTTTTGGTGTCAGGAAAATTTAACTAGTTTTGAAAACTGATTATTTGATAAACATTTCTGACATTTTTGTTATCATAAACTACCATTTTTTTCCAAATTTTGAAACACTTTTTGACTATCAGGACCTTGTCTTGATATTTAAATTGTCTTGAACCCTGATATCATTAATATAACTTTTTTTGATTTAACAAATGATAAGAAACACATGTAAAATTTGTTATGTGAGTGGTCTTGTCCTGAAAAGAGTTCTCAACCTTTGAATAAGAAGGAATGCTTAATATTAAGATTAGTATTTATTTGATTAATCATGATGGATATTTGGCAAGTTTGTTGCAGTAGTTTTGAGGCACTCTTTTTCTTTGCACTTTAATTATTGCCATAGATATATTAATATAACCAAGCTTAATACATGTTCTGCCTCACATTATATATTATAATATCTCAGATATGTTTCCTTGCATGATGGAAGACATAAAAAATATGTGTTATTATGATTCTTGTATTATTTGTAAATAAAAACTATAAATTGCTTAAAATTTTACAGTAAACATATTAGATTTCAAAGTTCTATCTTAAACAATTATCAAGAAAAAAATTGTAAGAGAAATAAGATACAAAAAAGCAGTGAGATGAGATAGAGGATTGTAATGTTGAGGTTGTGGCTTGCAGGACTACCAGTGCTGGAGCGACATGAGGAAGCTGGAGACGGAGGTGGTCGGCAAGCGCTACCTCACCCACGATTCGGACGACGGCCGCTGGGAGCAATTCAGGATGGAGCACAAACTCCCACAATGGAAGGAACTCGGACACAAAAATGTGAGCAAAGACGATTTCTTTAACTTTGCCAAAGCCAGACAGGCCAATGCAACAAGGTAGTGGCATGCTGTGTTGTGTCGTCCAGTCCATCCCCGATATTGTCAACCTCCGTGTCATCGCCGTTTGTTGCAGACAAACACGGTTTATGCTGCTCAAAACAATACACAAAAGAGGCAACCTTTCATATCAGAATGCTCAAAACATAAAGAAGGAGCACGGTTGCCGATCTAACTTGTCAATAACAGGACTCCAGCACCATTGTAAGAGGGTGATAATTGATGATACAGAAATATTGGCTAGTGGAAGGGAAAATTATCCAGAAGATTAACAATTCCAGAAGTTCTGACTTGATATTAAGCTTTGCTGTGGAAGCCATCTGACTCAGAGATCAGGTGGGATGCTGTCCTGGAATGTGCCGGTACTCTGGCACTGTGATGCTGCTGAATTGCTGTTAAGGGCTCAGAGGGTAACTAAAATGTATTAATTCAACACACAGCATAAGCTAGCAAGGGCATTGCACATACTAATTATGGGGTGCAGTGTATAATAATTGAGAGACTATAAATTTGTATCACCACTGTATTTATAAGGCTTAATATCACTGACAATATAGTACCGATTCTGATAATATTATTTAAAAAACGATCAGGGGCATTAAATAATAATTATATTATGAGAGATAAAGATTTATATATAGCTTGCTTACTGTCCCAAATATATTGGCATACCCCCGGGGGCATACCTCCTTTTTGAAATCAATCAATTGGGCATGATTTCCATGATTTTATATGATTTGGACAAACATGGTCTTTTTAGTTTCATTGCCAAAAGGGAAAATAATGGGAATTGAATTACAAATCAATCAGAAACATTCCTGTACATTCCAATTACTTATTTTTGTTAAAAACATGAAAGATTGTTTACATCTCCTCTGGCTTGATCAGATTGTACTTGTGTGCTAAACAACAAACTATTATACTGGGCACAATGATTTATTTTAAAGAAGAAATAATCAAAATTCCTAAAAAAAGAACATGTGTTAAATTGGGAGTGAGTAGCATTATAGGTCAAGTTGTTGATTCCCAGGAGCTAAGGAGCCCGTGGAGAGTCCCTCCCCATTAAATTATTTTTTAAAAAACCATGCCCATTAGAACAGTATGTCCTTAGAAGATGGAAACATGGAGGAAACAAAATATTCAAAACAAAATATTCACATAATTTATCAAATTTGTTTCTTTGGCCTATTGTGTTTTTTTTTTATAAAATCAGAAAGAACAAGAAAGTTGTATTCATAGTTGTGAGTGAACAAATTCAATATCAATAAGAGGTAATGTTGTGAAGGTGACAAAAATGTCTTTCTGATCATAAAGTTATATATACAGTTCATCAAGGATTCAATGCAAATTGTTTACAGGCTTGGTGATGATATTACACAATCTGATTATTATGTGTGGCCTTTCTTTAATAAAAAGTGCCTCTGGAAGGGAATTCATCCATAGCCCCCATAGGACACACAAATATGTGATCATCTAAATTGTTACCTCAAAGGAGATGAAATTGCTGGCTCAAATGAAATTGTATATTCAATTATTGCGATCATGAATCCAATTACAAGCATCGTATCATTGTTAAATATTGAAAAGGTTCTATTGTATATTTGTACAGATATTGGTATATATCGTCCTCAGAACTCAGAATTGATCATATATATATACACTGTATATATATATATATATATATATATATATATATATATATATATATATATATATATATATATATATATATATATATATATATATATATATATATATATATATATATGTATATAAATATATATATATATATATATATTATATATATATATATATTATATATATATATTATATATATGTATATATACATACATACATACTCACGTAGTGTGAAATGCAACACCCCAAATATGCATGATTTATATACAAATATTTATGTGTTAGTACAAAGTGAAATGTGTTCTTTGCAACAAAGAACTGATTTATAAATATTATATACATGAAATGTAGCATATACCCAATATGAATATTATGGAATTGCATGAAAGACTGACTGTTGTACTATTGTTGACTAAAATTGGTTGACTAAGTGCTTTATAATGTGATATTTTACATGTGTTCTAGTTTGTGTATTTCATCTAATTATCTGTGAAACTGTTAGGTGAAACTTTTGTACAAATAATAGAGTTAAACTCTATTCAATGCATAAATAAAAAGGAGTGATCAAAAACACTCAGTGTTTCAAGCTTTTGAACATTTTGGTAATAAATAATTTTAAATAAGTGTTTCGAGTTTGTAAAAAAATAATATAGCCAGGACTATTCATGAGTGTGATGATTTGGAGTGTATGTGTTATCAATTAGAAAATAGTGGAAATTTGTATATAGTAATTGTGATAGAACCATATTATCACCACCCTTGTGTTATATACCTTTATATGGTAGATACCCCAGTATCAAATGTGAAGATATTGCCGTTTTTGATGGGGTTGTGGAAATCCTGTTAAAACTTCACAAGAAATTAGTGCAACTCCAAGAGAGATGGAGAAATTGGCCTGGGCAGAGTGTAAAATATCTTGTTTAATGTGTAAAATAATTCACTGTCTTTCAAAAATATTTCTTCCAGTTGAAATGTCGATAGTTAGATGAACTAAAGCCTAAATAAACCCTATGTTTTAAAACATAATATGTTAAGTTTGGAATGATATGCATGAAAGTAATATCCCATTTTGTGCCCTGAACAGGAAAATAACAGTGTAGGTCCAAGTGTGGGGAAAGCTCCACCCCGACGTGCCAACAGAAAAGTGGACCTACCCTGGACCTTGGAATAGCCATGTATCCGCAACTAAACATCAACAGTCTCTCATTAGCTGTACTGACTTGGTCAAAAGAGCTTATGCAGTAAATTCGGGGGGGGAGAAGGAATTTTCTGTCATTCTGTCTGTTTGCCAAACTCAATCTTCTCCTCAGAAACTTCTAAAGGGTTATCTTAGCTATTTGTTGGAAAGATGTAGTATTGTCAGGAGGAGATGAATCTTATTTATTTTCCATGAGGCTCAGATATATTTACTTTTTTTATTACAATGGGAAAGAGTGAATTGTTTCTGGCAGAGACCTGAAATACCCAGTGCCTCATTATGCCTGTCCAAATACACTTAGGTTGAGAGTTCTGAAGTGAGGTATTGCGTGGGTGATGGAGTCATCTTGTGTAAGGTTGTAGGTAACATTTTGCTATATAGTTAATATTTAGAATTATCATTTATAAACCAATTTGCAGGTATTTCTAAGAAATATTAAAATTTACAAAAGTGCAATGGTCACCACAGCTCTTGGGCCTTTGGTCAATGTTAGAATATAAGATATAACCATAAGATATATAAATCCAAGGACAGTTTATCATGAAATATTAAAAATGTCCAAAACATAAATAAAACAACATATGATATTTTGTTTTTTTGTATCACATATGGATGTAAAAATACAGAATAACATGAAAATGAAATATATATGTTCTAGGAGAAAATAAATTAGATTTAGAGATCATATTAATCTTCAGCAATTACAATACATAGTATAGAGATCAACTTATTTCATGAAATATCATATCTGATGAATAAGGACTGCAATATATATATATATTGTCCAAATGTAAATTTGAAAATGCTTATATATATGTATGTAAATATATGTATATATATAAGTATTTCCAAATTTAAAACACAAATTAACATTTCAGACCCATATCACAAAATGTACTCTTAAGATGTAAAAGGACCATGTCTTCTCTCAGAACAATTTTACCCAAGGGAGGTAAAAAAATTAGGTGATTTATGTCACAAAAATGCAATCAGTTCATTCTTGCCTTATCCATTTTCTTGATATACTCATGTTATTTTTTGTTTGTACCTTCTCAATACATATAATATATTGGATTATTAAAAAAAGTGGTGAATTATTGGTGACAGCATTACATATTCTCAGGTGCTTCCCCCTCCGATGTAACCTGCTCCTATAGTGAAGGATCTCTAATCATGTAAAACTCTATTAATCTCATAAACGGGAATAATTTGGATTATGACATTGATCAATTAATATTTTCACATTCAGCCACATTGCTATAAAACAGTTTGATTTTAACCTTGATAAAATAATGATGAAATGGGCTACATACAAAACAAATTGTGCCCCATTTTCACCAAACAAATCTTGCTCACATTCTCATAATTGTGCAATTTCTGGTGCAAACAAATTTACCAAGATTAAAATGTCTGCTTGTTTATAAAATGTATACTCCCAAGGAGGAAATTTTTGCCTTTGTCCCTGATTTCTATAATATGTCAGAAATTGGGAGTAATGCAATAATTATAAATGTTATCCCAGCTTGTCTGAATTGCTAAATGAATATAACAGAAAAATTAACAAATTGGTTTTTCTTTACAAATGGTATGACCTTTTTAATATTATTTCACACATATCTAACTTATATTTAAAAGAAAAAAATTAGCAGGCACGCATATGTCCAGGTTTAACATATTTCAATCTGTGTAATGTGCAGACACCTCTATTTGGAGATAATTGGTCATGTAATTAACCCATCCTGTTTTAACAGAAAGCATTATTAGAACTATATTAAAAAAATCAAAAATTCCAATTACGAAAACTGCTTTTAGAATAATTTCATGGGTTAAATATGAGCATGTATATTAGAAAAGCAATATAAGATTTGTGTGAATGTTTATTTGCAAACAGTGAAGTGCTTGTACAATCAATGTATATATTAGTAAGACAATATGTATGGCAAAGACTAGAGTTTTTCAAATTTTCTTAATTTTTTGCCACCGAAAGGCCTTTTATGCTAAATGATTTAAAAGATGATTTCAAATTTTACCACAAATGACGATCAACTTTAAATGTTATATTTTTGTTGTTATGTTGTTTCAAATGAATAGGTTTTTTTTATAATAGTACTGGATGAAGATGATATTAAGTTTCCAGGCATTGTTCATCGTCCTCCATAAGTACATTCCCAGGATATATATAATGTAGAATATTGCAGTAGCACTATGTTGGTAAGATGTATGGTTCATTTAACCCTAGTTGTGCCTTTTGTTGGATGAAATAGCCTTATAATGATGTACATATGATAAATGTACTAACTTTATCATTATACAAAATGGACGTCAACAGAGCAACCATTTCCTTCCATGTGAATGAAAAATTTAAAACTAAAATTATTGGCCTTCAAAGCACCCTGAAGCAGCATGGAAGAGAGTACATTCTTTGCCACCTTTCATAATCAGCTAATATAGGTTTCAGTTCCATCTTGTTCAAGTATCATGCAATGTGGTAGATGGCAAGGGAAGTCTGTCATAGCAAACAAATGGCAATGAACCAAATCATATTCACAAAATGAAGCAATAATATCACCTATTTATGGTATGATGAGTAAAAGTATTGGGCTTAAGTCATTGAGATATGTATAACTGGTTTTGAATGGCAATTTTACACTAAAATCTTATAAAATTAGCTCTTGATATACATTCTCTTCTGCATACAAATGATCCATGATTTCTCGTGTGAAAATCTGATGCCATTTAAAAAACTATTTGCCTTGTTTATTGTCTGACTCTAATAATTTAGTACATGTCCTCATTCCCTATTTTCCAGTCCACAACAAGCTGTCACCAGATGTTTCCACACTTACTTTTTAAGTCTAATGAGTGCAGAAAAAGTCTCAAAAGTATCTAAAGTTAGTTGAAAGGGATGGTCAGTTATGAGATAAATGTGTTCTGTAATTAACAATTATTTATTATTCAACTTTTGCTAAATATTTCCATCATCATTTTAGTTTTTAGATGCCATAGGTTATTCCACGGTAGTTATGCCTGTACCATTTGCTCATAATCAGTATGCATATTTCAAATATGATGTGAACATCTTATAATTGTTAAGAAAATTGTTGCTTATATATAAGATTGATAAGTTTGTGTCTGTCCATTCTAACATAGTGTAGAGATCTGCTAGTATTGTATGGTCATTCTACATGATGTGGAATGTGTATTTCTTAAAAGCTTCTGGAAGAGTATGGAAACAAGCCAATCATGCTTTAACCATGTCTTTGATGGACAATGTCATCAGGGGCATTCTTATATTATTGGTGGCTTTTCTCAACTTATACCCAAAGACATCGGCAAAATAGACTTGAAATCCACTGTTTCTAGAAACACCACGCACTGCCTATCATATTGAAGTTTCCCCGGTAAATAAACTCGACTTCCGGCGATTGACTGTTGCAGTTCTGATCCATGTCATCGTCTTTCCCAGTCATAATATCTATAATTGCAAATCAGTGAGCTTTCTGTAGTGTTTTTTCTTCAGTTTTTTACCCGATATCAAACATGACAACGTGAAATGGCATTTGGAAGAGTCCCAAGTGATGACGTCATGGAAACACCAAGGGAGAATCTTCACATGACGTCAGAACCATCACTGCGTTGTAGAGCTTGAGATTGTTGCAGTCATTCCTATAATTAGACTGACCCACTTTCACCTGATTGCGCAAACTCGTAAACAATGGCGAAACGATGCTGAGCTCTTCAAATAACAAAGATTTTTTTTCAAACAGGACTCGCATCTAATGTAGACTTAAAGGGGACATAATTCTTTGATTGTTAGTCGCCGGAAGTCGAGTTCTTACATAGTCGGGACTTAAATTGGATGCGCAGTGCGTGATATTTCTGGAAACAGTGGATTTCAAGTCTTTTTTGATGATGTCTTTGGGTATAGAAGATACTCTTCCTTTAGGCCATAGTCAAATAATTCACATCATTTCTGAAGGGTTGTTAGAAGTGACAATAGAAAATACTGGATAAATTTCATTAAATTTCAAACTATATGTTTAAATATAGTTTAAGTAGCTTAGTATTTTGAAGAAAAAATTCTAATGATTTACTTTATTGAGACAAAAAAAAGAATAAGTTGTTTTTATATTGGCACATTGTACTTTAGGGACAAAAGGGTCTTTAATAATTCTGTTTTAAATTGATGACTTGTTGGAAAATATTTAGCCTTAATAGCAAATTTCTATCACTAGAAAGCTTTTAATGGTATACTTGTAATGAACAAGGAGACAAATCTCTGATATTTCATCAGCTGTCTTGGATAAACCCTTAATAATAAAGGTTTTATCTGGAGAAACATTTTCTAGATACTGTTAATCATGTAAAAATGTTTTTTTTTGTTTATTTTGTAATATTGCATATTAAATTGTTTCCAAAACATGAATATTGTTGTCTTATTCTTTCCTACATGGGAGTAACCAATATATTTCAGAATTTGAATCATGGCGCAGTTGGTTAGAGTGCCAGCTTATTAGCACCAGTTCCTCTGTGGAGATCTAAAGGTTGTGGGTTCGATCCCAGGCCGTGCCATGATTGAATTCATGATACAATTTCACACATGAGCTGAGGCCCGTGCCAAAGGGTTAATCCGTTGTCCTTGTAAATCTGTGACCGGGTGGGTTGTCATGTCAAGGACTTGCGACATGACAATTCAGCGAGGCAGCACTATATCTGCTTCAAGTAGGTCTCATCACGAAATAACTGAAATAATGTTGAAAGTGATGTAAAACCCCAAGCAAACAAACCAGTCTTTTAACATACTAAAAAGACTAACTTTTTAATAAAATGGATACTATAGTTATAAAGGTGTCTTGATTTTTCGACTCTTAAAACAAATGTTTTCAATGCAAGATATTTAATCATTTGAATTTTTTTGCCTTTATCACACCTTGGCGACAAAGTTAATTATATTGTATTCACCTCTGTAGATGTCTCCATCCATCATAAGTAAGTATATGATGATACCTTTTAAACCGGCAGATGTAAACCATAGTAGCATTGGGATTATCTCCTCTTGAATTTTGAGAAAATCTGTTCTCAAAGTCACAAAGTATGAAAAAAACTGAATCTTAAAACATTGAAACTTTAAATTTCCCTGTACAATTGGGAAAGAGTATTCATCAGTTTCGTAAATATTATGGGCATTATATATTCTTGTTGGAAGTATAAATACCAAGAATAGGAAAAATATTTTATCTGTTTCTGGTAGGATGCTGGAAATATTGACTTTCTGATATTTGTATTTTCATTAATCAATGATTCCGTGAATAGCACAAATTTTATTTTCTTACTTTCTGAGGGGAAAGTTGCTAAGGATTATTTTGCTTCGTTTACTAACCAATTATGTTTTTTTCTGGTAATGAAAAAGTATGCTTTGACAATTATTTGAGACTTTCCTTTTGTGCATGGTTGGAGTGAAATTGGCATGCTCAAGAACCCACCCTGCATGCTTTGTTTATGTTAATACTTTCTGTCATGTTTAGTTGTGATTAATATTACATAAAATAGATATAGCATTATAAGTTCATGTGCAAGGTTTTCATGCTTTTTATTTGCATTGATATTTAACGATATGGAAACTAATTATGTATTTTGTTTAAAAGGAAAACATCACTCCCCATAGCTTATTATATATGCAACAAGAGCTGGTCAATACACACGATGATATATATCTTTAGTAAAATCTTACCAATTCTTGGAAAATACTGCAATGAAAAGTTAGGTCATTCCTACATTGCTTATATCCTAGCACAATTAACATTCTCGACTTCTGAACCCTGATCCATTTTTCACTATTACTTAATTCAGCGAGTTAAAATCATTTTATGCCCCAGGTTGGAAACTTTTGAAAATGGAAACAGATAAAGCAACTTCCACAAACACATACTTTAACATGTTCACGCATATATCAAAGTCAAATGATTTTTTAATTAATCGTGACACTGTTGACTTACACTTTGCAAACAATATATATATATATATAAGGAGACTGGTGTTGTCCTTTAAAACACCACCTTAACTTTATTTGTTTATTTATTTTTAAAACACCACCTTAACTTTATTTGTAGATATGCACTAATAGTTTGCTTTTTGCTTTGCAGTGTGAGTGAATAGCAAGTAGATTAGACATAATGTTTTTAGTTCACAAAGGATACAGGTGTGGGATTACAGGAAGCATCAAGCAATGTCAAATAATGCTCCCGTCGACACTATTACATCACTCACCAAACTGGAAGAGGAGTCAACACACCGGTATATGCTTCACCAAACATGTAATACTGCAACGTGTTAATAAATTATATAATTATCGTTCAGCTAGTATGGGTTCTGTTTGCATGCTTTCATATATTTTGTTAACCATGCCTATTCTGCAGTATTGGATAGTGTAGTTGAGTTGAAGATAGGTCCTTGAAAGAGTTGAAGATAGGTCCTTGAAAGAGTTGAAGATAGGTCCTTGAAAAAGTTGAAGATAGGTCCTTGAAAGAGTTGAAGATAGGTCCTTCTGCTGAGACAAAAAAAGAATAGCCTCATGGATCTCATATCAAATATAATCATCTTGTTATCTAAGGATAGAAGTGATATGCTGATAGATTTAAGTTTTATATAAGAATTAAGTGCACAAGTTTCTTTAACCATGTTCCACGTTATATAGATTAAGATTATAATCTCTTCATATGTATTTTAGTATTGTTCCAAATATAAATATTAGAATATATTCAATGTATTTTTACCTCCAAAGGTAATTTAAAGTTAATTTATTCAAAGATCACATAATCAGTAATATTTATTTAATATAGTGTCATATAAGTTTACATAAATACATATGCAATGAAATAGTAATGAAAAAGAACTAGTTGTAGCAAGAATGTTAAAGTACTGTAATGGGACAGGGGCAGAAATTATACAATATTACTTTTTTGAATGTTATTTATTGTAATAGAATTGTTGTGATTTGTTTGAAACTATACAGATATATAATGATTGTGAGTTATTTAGGAAGATATTAATATATATTTCACCATGTCTTATTTGGTATGTGGAAATGTAAACCCTGAAAGAATCTTTATGAGAAATAGATGCCGTGAGATAAAGATTTTACCTTCTTTTAACCAAATAAGGTTTGCCTACTTTGTCCAGTGACCCTGTTTTACACAACTTATAATGAGAATCCTTCATGTTATATGTATAGCACTGTTTCTTGAATTGAAGTGTAGAAATTTACATTAATATTATCATGGACTTGATTTCAAATTTGTTCTCATAGTTATTTTGTTGTGATCTTCAGCATGAAACAAATATTACTGTGTGATCTGGTAACGTAAATAATAAGCATACTGACCATGTACCGCTAATAAAATCAGGGGGTTTCAAGTTCTTACATCCCATTTAACTTATTTTTATTTTTGCAACATCATTTAAGGTAAATAAAGAGTGCTCACAGGGATGTTTCCTAACACATAAATATCATTAAAGACTCTACATCGTGTAAAACAGTGGTCATGATGTTTTAAAGCATTTCTGTTGTGAAATCGTTTTATTTAAACAAAATGCCAAGGAAATATATATGCATATATGATATGTAATCCAGCTATTAGATGCAATGTCATATTAAATCTATTGCATTGAAAAGAGTGATATTAATTGATTACCAAGGAAGCGCACTTTCCTATTGGTCTCAAAATATTTTGGTTGGCTACTTTACTGGCTACACAAGTATGAAAGCCAACCTTAGCAGTGGGAAGAGATGTATATATATATTTTATTACGTTTTGCCCTCCATATGATGTGGAACTTTGTGTCACCAGTATGTATGTTTGTGGAAATAGTAATATTTAATCAAATTTAATCAAATCTATTGTTGCACAAAGATTTGTGTTGGGTAAATTGATGGAGAGTGCCAGTGACTGCTAAGGTAACCTTAATTTCCCCAACAATTTCTCTGACAATAAAACTTCACCCCTTTGCTGCAAGAAGGGGTTGAAAATGAAATAATTCTGTAAGGATGCAAAAATAGTAAACATCAGAATTATTGTTTTAATTGCCTAGATAATCTTGGAATGACATTTATTTTTATCAATGTTACCATGTGTTGGCATCTTAATTTATTGATTCAGTAACAATCCATTGTTAATGACACCTTGGTAATATTTAATGTTGATCCACCATTTGTGAGATAATTTTGTATGTTGTACCATGATATACAAATTGATAACATTTCCAGTTTCCAGCTATTTATTCATTTTCCCCAAGTCCTTATTTATAAAAAATTCTAGTTCATTATCTTTCAAGTCAAGATCATACATCTTCATAATGATTTTCTTTTAAAGAATTTAAAATGCTATTAACTTGCTATTAACTTAGACTGTTAAGGAAATATGTAAATGTTAAGTCGAATCACAAGCTGGTAAATCTACAGCATTTGATTGGCTGGAGGTGACACAAATATAAATTATATCAATACAAAATGGTGTAAGTTTGGTCTTTTGGAAATATTGTTTGTTACTTCAGTGGACATGTGTATATGCATGAATTGAATTAATCACGTACTGTTGAAATAAAAACTTTTAAAATCAAATAACGTTTGTTTATTTTCCTTCACAATAGGGTAGGTATTTTTCTTTCACGAGTGTATTTAGCATGAACTCTAGTATCTGAATAAAATTGAGGATACAGTTTCAAAAGTATAACAAAGTCGTAATATATTATTTATTTTATTTTGATTGTGACTGTTTAAGTCCATTGACTGTATTATTTTTTTTAATCGTTCTTAAAAAGCAACATCTATTATTCCGACAGAGGTAAGATTAAATTGAATTAAATTCAGTTTGTCTAATCAAAACATTTAGTTTGTCTAATCAATTCCAGTGTTGTGAAATGATAGTGGACTGGATTAAGGTTTTAAAAAAAACTTGATCCAAGCACAATTTTTCAGCAGTCAACGTATTCCACCCTCATGAATTATCATCATGAAATGCTGCATGACTGAAAAATGTGGATATTTGTTTCCAACTCCAATTAATGTCCAGCGATTGGTTGTTTGATCATTCCTGTGTGACAATACAAAAGAAAGACTTCCGGTCAGATTTAACATTGATGCAATATTTTTACCAAAAAATATTTGGATGCTTTAACAAAGAAGTTTTTTCATTAATATTCAAGATTTCTTTTTCTAATTACATAATACGATCAGAAAATATTTGTGAACAATTGTGGATAGTTTTAAAAAATGTACTTGTTATATTGTGAAAACCTTGAACTTTTATAACTGTACACTATGTACATACAAATCTTATAGACTGTGTTCTTTTTAAACTCTTCTTTACACATCAACTTCAAGCAATTGCAGGGAAATACCTATTGATTTAAAAATATCCAAAATTACATCATTACAAAACCAAGAACCTGCCAATTATAATATGATAAATTTCTTTTTATAATCTGAGAATTTCAAAATAACTCCGTTTCTTGGCGCTAACACACGCCACTTCAAAGTGAAACTATCCCATTGTTCCGAATAATGAGTTGCTATGGCATTATACACACAAGCAGAGACTTTTAAATATCTCTGACACAAGCTACGTAACGACGTAAATATGTTTTCCCCCAAGACGCATATAAGAAACATTTATAGAGTTATGTGTTATAATTATCAAATGTCGAAATAGAAGAAATAATTAAGATTTAAAAAAAGAGAGAAAATGTGAGCATGAAGTTCTTTTGATATTGGAATTTGGATATTCAACGTTTTCAAAATGCACCAAAATGTATATTACTATGTAAACATTTAGAACAAGAATAAATACATCGATATAAACTGAGAGCAATAATAAATATATATAAAATATATTGCTCTCAGTTTATATCGATGTATTTATATAAACTCTGGGATACATCCCTTTTACCCTGACAACCCGAATAATATAAAAGGTGTGTGGCTTTCTGTTATGTGGAGTACTGTTTTAACAAGTTATGACACACTTACAGGTATATTTAGAACAGGACCTGAGCAATCATTACACTAGACAAAGCCTTGAGAAGGAGATTTGATATGAAGATATCAGACCATGACCTGTCTGCACTGTGATTCTTGTCAACAACACTTGACCAAAAACTTACTTTCCTCAAGGCTAGATTTGAAACAAAGCCTACATTATATCCCGCCCAAAAAAAACCTGGAAAATAAAATGATCACTCAATTGCTAATGAGCTGTCTACTACAAAATATAAATGGTTGGTTGTATTGTTCACGTCAGCAATTACAGTGGCGCCACCTGTTCGGGGTTTGGATTTGGTAGTAGAACTCTCTATTGTTTGGAGTACATAACAGCCGGACACTTGACGGAAACAAGCACAAACTCAACAGGTAAGTTCATATTTATTGATTAAAACGATTCTTTTGTGTTATAACCATAGTGCATGATGGTGGATAATCCATATAGACTATATGTATGTTAAATATAAACATAGCGTAAAGACATCATACATTTTCTGAAATTTAGAGGGCCGACTCTCTTGAGGCTTGACAACAGGTTGTTTACATTGACAACAGTATGATCAGAAATTTGTTCTCACTGACTTCAACTCAGGCTCAAGTTCAAGACCACAGGGTTGATGCTGCCCCCCCCCCCCCCCCAATTCTGACCACTTATGTAATGAGCATGTAGTGAAACAGTAATGAACAGTGCCTACTCCTGTCCTGTTATTAGTGTTAAGGTCTATAATCCACAATCAGTTTGAAGCATCGGGAGAGAACTTCGTGTGGTCTCGTATATTTACGTAACTGCCTTCGGCTCTGCATGCTCTGGGGGATTCCAGGATGAGAGTGAGGCTATGACGTCAGTGGGGGGTATTTCTCATACAGCACACATGGTGTCCAGCTGCAATAACTGAGTCGAACCCGTTTTAACGGTAGTTAAAACGGGTTCAATTTAAATAACAAAAGTTTAAGACTAGCTGGTTAAGTTTACTTTTTCTGTGCTAAATTAACAAATAACATGACTTTGAACACATTTAAGCCAAAAAAACATAAGTCTGTCCCAGTGTTTCATTGTGGATTATAGACCTTAACTTGATTAAGTTATTACCAAAGGCAGTGATTGCCCTGCCCCTGGCATTATGAATGATTAAATTTATACCCAAAGACATCGTCAAAAAAGACTTAAAATCCACTGTTTCCAGAAACATCACGCACTGCCAAATTTAACTCACGACTCCAGTAGAACTCGATTTCTGGCAACTAACAATCAAACAATTATGTTCCCTTTAACCCCTAAGCCTAAGGGACTAGGCTATCTAAATTTTGTTGTTTGGCTGGACTAACCAATTTTTGTCTGGACTAGTGTATCTACATACTAAATTAATAAAATTTATAACCATGGTAATTCAATATGCTTAATGAAATGCTGGGGTCAAAAGTTAATGATTTAAGGCAGTCTGACGTCATTATCATGATTACATTGTAACAAGTTGCAGCCCTTCAGAATGTTACAAATGACGTCATCCAGCCAGAACAATGGGGACGTCAACGTCCTTCCCGTCCGTTACCGGTGGTGGACGTTGCTGTCCTTCCCGTCCGTTAGGGGTTAAGTAAACATATGATGTCAGTCCTGTCAGAAAAAATTTCTTTGTTATTTCTCCATCTCGGCATCGTTTCACCATTGTTTACGAGTTTGCACAATCAGGCGAAAGTGGGTCAATTTATTCACGGGAGTGACAGCAGTGATCTGAAGCTCCACAACGCAGTGGTGCTTCTGACATCATATGAAGTTTGATATCGTGTAAAAAACTGAAGAAAAAACACTACTCTGTAGTCTACAGAATGCACACAGATTTGCATTTTTAGACATTATGACTGGGAAAGATAGTGGCATGGGTCTGAACTGCAAAAGGCAATCGCCGGAGGTCGAGTTCATTTACCAGGGAAACTTCAATATGATGGGCAATGCGCCGTGTTTCTAGAAACAGTGGATTTCATATCTATTTTGCCGATGCCTTTGGATATAGAGGAGTAGTGCATGCAGTTCTGATTCCAGTAAAGTTGTACAGTTCCAGTGTGTACTTTTCATTGGGAGAAAAAAAAACATGTAGATCGGCATTCGGCCTATATCGTGAGCATAATTAGCTAAAAAATTACAAATGACTTTTACAAAATTATTGCTGATGTCCATGTTGTTTTTTTTCCATTGTAAAGTACACATTTGACCTTTACAAATATATTGGAACCAGAACTGTACAACTCTTCTCAATTTATTCATTATAATGCTGGAGAGGTTGGGGGCTGTGGCGCTTCATATCATTTTAAAAACATAGGAATCATTTCACCCTTCCCAAAGGCAAAAATTCTACCTTTTCTTGTCAATATTGTTTTCTGGCGCTTTCTAGAGTGTATTTCCCACTTTTAAAATCAGTAATTGCTTTGTTGTTTCCATGCAAGCCGCATGTTTTGTTTCTATGTAGGCAACGTAATCAGTGTTTATCAGATTTCTGTGTGTACCTCAGCTCCCACTCATTGACCTATATACAACATGATTATTTAATGCACCGAAGGGGCACCAGAGGGAAAGTGAACAAAATGAGCACATAAAAACACACTTACCTTGTGTTTTTAGAATAGAATAGAATACAACCAATATCAAGTTATTTGTTTGATCGACCCATTATGTAGTGTTTGTTTGATTTCAGCAGCAGCACCAGTAGCAGTGGCAGCAGCAGTATGTCGGAGTGTCATATGGAACGTGTCATTCGCTCATTTGTTTTGGAAAGAATGGCAGAAGATGTAGAACTAAGTCTTAACAAGGATATTTGCATAAGGCATGTGAAGAAAAAGGGCAATATATTATTGGCCACATTTTGGGCCAATATTCTTCAGCATCCACTAAACTTCCCACCCTCGACTTATCATTACCATCAACACAAGACCCCTGATGGCAAAGGAGATTTGTTGAGATTGAAATGTCACAGCCAAGATATAGTATTCATGATAGATATGGCAACAGGCAAGCTGATTATCAAGGGCGGATTTGTGTATGAGTGGTTCAAAAATAACTTCCTCCAGCTGCTCATTAACTTTGATGGTAGCTTTGTGCCAGAGAATATACCAAACAAAGTGATGGCAAAACAGGTCCAGTCTGAGGAGCAGCGGCTACCAAAACAGACTACCACAGGTAACATCAATATAATTCTCCTTCAAATCCTATTCTGCATTATATGCTTTTTAATGAAATTTCATGTACAGATTTCAAGCACTTTTTCCCAACATAATCATGATAATATAAATGCATGTACCCTAAACATTGATATCAAATGTTAATATCCATCATATTGCCTCAATATAAAGTTATGTGCATTTGAAAATACATGAGACTTCAACCCTAATTTGATTCCTCGATTGAACACTTTGTCAACAAAATTTGCTTAGCTGACCAGTGATTTAGTGCAAACACCTATTTCGAAAATATTTGTAAACAATGGGGCACCTTCTGATTGGGAGTGGGACACCGAAGTAATTTTGGTTCACAGAGGCCTTCTTGTGTTTGTGTGTTGGTATATGCCTAATATACAGGTTCATAATATACAGGTTCACAAAAGTGGTCACCTGAGTACAAACATAGTAGGCACTTTAGCAAAACACAATCCTGGTAGCGCAGGTGTATTTTGGATGATTTATGGGAGATAGCTTTAATGTGTTACAGTTCCATGCATGACCACATATCAATTAAATAGTCAATCTGATATCTTGCAGACACAGAGGAGTACTTGCTGATGTTATCCAGGAAACATACTCTGGATATTCCGAGAAAATTGGAGCACCGAATAGAATCCCGTGCTGAGGAGCTGATTAATGGAATGGAGGATATCACTGTCTCCAATGTGGTAAGTGGCTATGACCAATACTAGGTGACAGTTAATATTAACCAATGAGAGGTGGTTATAGCGAGTGACAAGTTGCCACAACCAGACTATGACCAATACTAGGTGACAGTTAATATTAACCAATGAGAGATGGTTTTAGTGAATGACAAGTTGCCACAACCAGGTGACCAATACTAGGTGACAGTTAATATTAACCAATGAGAGATGGTTATAGCGAGTGACAAGTTGCCACAACCAGGTGACCAATACTAGGTGGCAGTTAATATTAACCAATGAGAGATGGTTATAGCGAGTGACAAG
This sequence comes from Amphiduros pacificus, assembly GCA_949316495.1. Lineage (NCBI taxonomy): Eukaryota > Metazoa > Annelida > Polychaeta > Phyllodocida > Hesionidae > Amphiduros > Amphiduros pacificus. The sequence goes on along the minus strand of OX439005.1, from coordinate 31,473,661 downwards.
TTGCCACAACCAGACTATGACCGATACTAGGTGACAGTTAATATTAACCAATGAGAGGTGGTTATAGCGAGTGACAAGTTGCCACAACCAGACTATGACCGATACTAGGTGACAGTTAATATTAACCAATGAGAGATGGTTATAGTGAGTGACAAGTTGCCACAACCAGACTATGACCAATACGAGGTGACAGTTAATATTAACCAATGAGAGATGGTTATAGCGAGTGACAAGTTGCCACAACCAGGTGACCAATACTAGGTGACAGTTAATATTAACCAATGAGAGATGGTTATAGCGAGTGACAAGTTGCCACAACCAGGTGACCAATACTAGGTGACAGTTAATATTAACCAATGAGAGATGGTTTTAGCGAGTGACAAGTTGCCACAACCAGGTGACCAATACTAGGTGACAGTTAATATTAACCAATGAGAGATGGTTATAGCGAGTGACAAGTTGCCACAACCAGACTATGACCAATACTAGGTGACAGTTAATATTAACCAATGAGAGATGGTTTTAGTGAATGACAAGTTGCCACAACCAGGTGACCAATACTAGGTGACAGTTAATATTAACCAATGAGAGATGGTTATAGCGAGTGACAAGTTGCCACAACCAGACTATGACCGATACTAGGTGACAGTTAATATTAACCAATGAGAGATGGTTATAGCGAGTGACAAGTTGCCACAACCAGACTATGACCGATACTAGGTGACAGTTAATATTAACCAATGAGAGATGGTTATAGTGAATGACAAGTTGCCACAACCAGGTGACCAATACTAGGTGACAGTTAATATTAACCAATGAGAGATGGTTATAGCGAGTGACAAGTTGCCACAACCAGGTGACCAATACTAGGTGGCAGTTAATATTAACCAATGAGAGATGGTTATAGCGAGTGACAAGTTGCCACAACCAGACTATGACCGATACTAGGTGACAGTTAATATTAACCAATGAGAGGTGGTTATAGCGAGTGACAAGTTGCCACAACCAGACTATGACCGATACTAGGTGACAGTTAATATTAACCAATGAGAGATGGTTATAGTGAGTGACAAGTTGCCACAACCAGACTATGACCAATACGAGGTGACAGTTAATATTAACCAATGAGAGATGGTAATAGCGAGTGACAAGTTGCCACAACCAGGTGACCAATACTAGGTGACAGTTAATATTAACCAATGAGAGATGGTTATAGCGAGTGACAAGTTGCCACAACCAGGCTATGACCAATACTAGGTGACAGTTAATATTAACCAATGAGAGATGGTTTTAGTGAATGACAAGTTGCCACAACCAGGTGACCAATACTAGGTGACAGTTAATATTAACCAATGAGAGATGGTTATAGCGAGTGACAAGTTGCCACAACCAGGTGACCAATACTAGGTGACAGTTAATATTAACCAATGAGAGATGGTTATAGCGAGTGACAAGTTGCCACAACCAGGTGACCAATACTAGGTGGCAGTTAATATTAACCAATGAGAGATGGTTATAGCGAGTGACAAGTTGCCACAACCAGACTATGACCGATACTAGGTGACAGTTAATATTAACCAATGAGAGGTGGTTATAGCGAGTGACAAGTTGCCACAACCAGACTATGACCAATACTAGGTGACAGTTAATATTAACCAATGAGAGATGGTTTTAGTGAATGACAAGTTGCCACAACCAGGTGACCAATACTAGGTGACAGTTAATATTAACCAATGAGAGATGGTTATAGCGAGTGACAAGTTGCCACAACCAGGTGACCAATACTAGGTGGCAGTTAATATTAACCAATGAGAGATGGTTATAGCGAGTGACAAGTTGCCACAACCAGACTATGACCGATACTAGGTGACAGTTAATATTAACCAATGAGAGGTGGTTATAGCGAGTGACAAGTTGCCACAACCAGACTATGACCGATACTAGGTGACAGTTAATATTAACCAATGAGAGATGGTTATAGTGAGTGACAAGTTGCCACAACCAGACTATGACCAATACTAGGTGACAGTTAATATTAACCAATGAGAGATGGTTATAGCGAGTGACAAGTTGCCACAACCAGGTGACCAATACTAGGTGACAGTTAATATTAACCAATGAGAGATGGTTATAGCGAGTGACAAGTTGCCACAACCAGGTGACCAATACTAGGTGGCAGTTAATATTAACCAATGAGAGATGGTTATAGCGAGTGACAAGTTGCCACAACCAGACTATGACCGATACTAGGTGACAGTTAATATTAACCAATGAGAGGTGGTTATAGCGAGTGACAAGTTGCCACAACCAGACTATGACCAATACTAGGTGACAGTTAATATTAACCAATGAGAGATGGTTTTAGTGAATGACAAGTTGCCACAACCAGGTGACCAATACTAGGTGACAGTTAATATTAACCAATGAGAGATGGTTATAGCGAGTGACAAGTTGCCACAACCAGGTGACCAATACTAGGTGGCAGTTAATATTAACCAATGAGAGATGGTTATAGCGAGTGACAAGTTGCCACAACCAGACTATGACCGATACTAGGTGACGGTTAATATTAACCAATGAGAGGTGGTTATAGCGAGTGACAAGTTGCCACAACCAGACTATGACCGATACTAGGTGACAGTTAATATTAACCAATGAGAGATGGTTATAGTGAGTGACAAGTTGCCACAACCAGACTATGACCAATACGAGGTGACAGTTAATATTAACCAATGAGAGATGGTTATAGCGAGTGACAAGTTGCCACAACCAGGTGACCAATACTAGGTGACAGTTAATATTAACCAATGAGAGATGGTTATAGCGAGTGACAAGTTGCCACAACCAGGCTATGACCAATACTAGGTGACAGTTAATATTAACCAATGAGAGATGGTTTTAGTGAATGACAAGTTGCCACAACCAGGTGACCAATACTAGGTGACAGTTAATATTAACCAATGAGAGATGGTTATAGCGAGTGACAAGTTGCCACAACCAGGTGACCAATACTAGGTGACAGTTAATATTAACCAATGAGAGATGGTTATAGCGAGTGACAAGTTGCCACAACCAGGTGACCAATACTAGGTGGCAGTTAATATTAACCAATGAGAGATGGTTATAGCGAGTGACAAGTTGCCACAACCAGACTATGACCGATACTAGGTGACAGTTAATATTAACCAATGAGAGGTGGTTATAACGAGTGACAAGTTGCCACAACCAGACTATGACCAATACTAGGTGACAGTTAATATTAACCAATGAGAGATGGTTTTAGTGAATGACAAGTTGCCACAACCAGGTGACCAATACTAGGTGACAGTTAATATTAACCAATGAGAGATGGTTATAGCGAGTGACAAGTTGCCACAACCAGGTGACCAATACTAGGTGACAGTTAATATTAACCAATGAGAGATGGTTATAGCGAGTGACAAGTTGCCACAACCAGGTGACCAATACTAGGTGGCAGTTAATATTAACCAATGAGAGATGGTTATAGCGAGTGACAAGTTGCCACAACCAGACTATGACCGATACTAGGTGACAGTTAATATTAACCAATGAGAGGTGGTTATAGCGAGTGACAAGTTGCCACAACCAGACTATGACCGATACTAGGTGACAGTTAATATTAACCAATGAGAGATGGTTATAGTGAGTGACAAGTTGCCACAACCAGACTATGACCAATACTAGGTGACAGTTAATATTAACCAATGAGAGATGGTTATAGCGAGTGACAAGTTGCCACAACCAGGTGACCAATACTAGGTGACAGTTAATATTAACCAATGAGAGATGGTTATAGCGAGTGACAAGTTGCCACAACCAGGTGACCAATACTAGGTGGCAGTTAATATTAACCAATGAGAGATGGTTATAGCGAGTGACAAGTTGCCACAACCAGACTATGACCGATACTAGGTGACAGTTAATATTAACCAATGAGAGGTGGTTATAGCGAGTGACAAGTTGCCACAACCAGACTATGACCGATACTAGGTGACAGTTAATATTAACCAATGAGAGATGGTTATAGTGAGTGACAAGTTGCCACAACCAGACTATGACCAATACTAGGTGACAGTTAATATTAACCAATGAGAGATGGTTATAGCGAGTGACAAGTTGCCACAACCAGACTATGACCGATACTAGGTGACAGTTAATATTAACCAATGAGAGATGGTTATAGGGAGTGACAAGTTGCCACAACCAGGTGACCAATACGAGGTGGCAGTTAATATTAACCAATGAGAGATGGTTATAGCGAGTGACAAGTTGCCACAACCAGGTGACCGATACTAGGTGACAGTTAATATTAACCAATGAGAGGTGGTTATAGCGAGTGACAAGTTGCCACAACCAGGTGACCAATACTAGGTGACAGTTAATATTAACCAATGAGAGATGGTTATAGCGAGTGACAAGTTGCCACAACCAGACTATGACCAATACTAGGTGACAGTTAATATTAACCAATGAGATGTGGTTATAGCGAGTGACAAGTTGCCACAACCAGACTATGACCGATACTAGGTGACAGTTAATATTAACCAATGAGAGATGGTTATAGCGAGTGACAAGTTGCCACAACCAGACTATGACCAATACTAGGTGACAGTTAATATTAACCAATGAGAGGTGGTTATAACGAGTGACAAGTTGCCACAACCAGACTATGACCGATACTAGGTGACAGTTAATATTAACCAATGAGAGGTGGTTATAGCGAGTGACAAGTTGCCACAACCAGACTATGACCGATACTAGGTGACAGTTAATATTAACCAATGAGAGATGGTTATAGCGAGTGACAAGTTGCCACAACCAGACTATGACCAATACTAGGTGACAGTTAATATTAACCAATGAGAGGTGGTTATAACGAGTGACAAGTTGCCACAACCAGACTATGACCGATACTAGGTGACAGTTAATATTAACCAATGAGAGATGGTTATAGCGAGTGACAAGTTGCCACAACCAGACTATGACCAATACTAGGTGACAGTTAATATTAACCAATGAGAGGTGGTTATAACGAGTGACAAGTTGCCACAACCAGACTATGACCGATACTAGGTGACAGTTAATATTAACCAATGAGAGGTGGTTATAGCGAGTGACAAGTTGCCACAACCAGACTATGACCGATACTAGGTGACAGTTAATATTAACCAATGAGAGATGGTTATAGCTAGTGACAAGTTGCCACAACCAGACTATGACCAATACTAGGTGACAGTATATATTAACCAATGAGAGGTGGTTATAGCGAGTGACAAGTTGCCACAACCAGACTATGACCAATACGAGGTGGCAGTTAATATTAACCAATGAGAGATGGTTATAGCGAGTGACAAGTTGCCACAACCAGACTATGACCAATACGAGGTGACAGTTAATATTAACCAATGAGAGATGGTTATAGCGAGTGACAAGTTGCCACAACCAGACTATGACCAATACTAGGTGACAGTTAATATTAACCAATGAGAGGTGGTTATAGCGAGTGACAAGTTGCCACAACCAGACTATGACCGATACTAGGTGACAGTTAATATTAACCAATGAGAGATGGTTATAGCGAGTGACAAGTTGCCACAACCAGACTATGACCAATACTAGGTGACAGTTAATATTAACCAATGAGAGGTGGTTATAGCGAGTGACAAGTTGCCACAACCAGGCTATGACCAATACTAGGTGACAGTTAATATTAACCAATGAGAGGTGGTTATAACAAGTGACAAGTTGCCACAACCAGACTATGACCAATACTAGGTGACAGTTAATATTAACCAATGAGAGATGGTTATAGCGAGTGACAAGTTGCCACAACCAGGCTATGACCAATACGAGGTGGCAGTTAATATTAACCAATGAGAGATGGTTATAGTGAGTGACAAGTTGCCACAACCAGACTATGACCAATACTAGGTGACAGTTAATATTAACCAATGAGAGATGGTTATAGCGAGTGACAAGTTGCCACAACCAGACTATGACCAATACTAGGTGACAGTTAATATTAACCAATGAGAGATGGTTATAGCGAGTGACAAGTTGCCACAACCAGACTATGACCAATACTAGGTGACAGTTAATATTAACCAATGAGAGGTGGTTATAGCGAGTGACAAGTTGCCACAACCAGGCTATGACCAATACTAGGTGACAGTTAATATTAACCAATGAGAGGTGGTTATAACGAGTGACAAGTTGCCACAACCAGACTATGACCAATACTAGGTGACAGTTAATATTAACCAATGAGAGATGGTTATAGCGAGTGACAAGTTGCCACAACCAGACTATGACCAATACTAGGTGACAGTATATATTAACCAATGAGAGGTGGTTATAGCGAGTGACAAGTTGCCACAACCAGACTATGACCAATACGAGGTGGCAGTTAATATTAACCAATGAGAGATGGTTATAGCGAGTGACAAGTTGCCACAACCAGACTATGACCAATACGAGGTGGCAGTTAATATTAACCAATGAGAGATGGTTATAGCGAGTGACAAGTTGCCACAACCAGACTATGACCAATACGAGGTGACAGTTAATATTAACCAATGAGAGATGGTTATAGCGAATGACAAGTTGCCACAACCAGACTATGACCAATACGAGGTGGCAGTTAATATTAACCAATGAGAGGTGGTTATAGCGAGTGACAAGTTGCCACAACCAGGCTATGACCAATACTAGGTGACAGTTAATATTAACCAATGAGAGATGGTTATAGCGAGTGACAAGTTGCCACAACCAGACTATGACCAATACTAGGTGACAGTTAATATTAACCAATGAGAGATGGTTATAGCGAGTGACAAGTTGCCACAACCAGGCTATGACCAATGCTCTGGGTGACAGTTAATATTAACCAATGAGAGATGGTTATAGCGAGTGACAAGTTGCCACAACCAGTCATGCATTGATATGTTTACTATAGTAAATGATTAAACCTATATAAAATGCCTGTATCTTGTATATTTGGCTAAACTTGTAGTAATTAAGTGATTATTACCATTGTCATAAATATAAATGACCAGTCACAAAAACTTTTAAACTCTGATTATGACATGTGGTGAGTGGCTATAACCATTACTTAAGAGACTTAAGCATAACCTATTAGCTATAATTGTGAAAAGTGGCTATAAAGAACACAAGTTGCTAATATCAGCAACAATGATTGATAAACATGGAATAATTAAAAAATCAAATAACATTGCTTATTATTGCCTTTAAAATCTAAGGCCAGGAGTAGCAATCTATTTGCCTGCAGTGTTGTGGGCTTGGACTAGAAAGGATTTGTGAAAAAAATATTTTGCTCTGAAGTTTAACAAATCATTCATATTCTCTCAAAACATTTAACCAAGATTGATATTTCAAAAAAAGGATTTATAATTGTTATACCCATAGCTGCTGTGATAAGGAGCAAAATACAAACGGGTTCATTTATAATTACATTTATATAATTTAGTCATTTATAATGTTTTCAGGGAATCTGGGAGGACAAGGTTCTGGAAGATGCTATCATTGGTCTAAGCATGTGCTCTGTGAGGGATGGATTCTCCTTCGTATACCGGGCCTGGAAGTCTCTGCTCAACCGATGGTTTACTGCTGACCACACACAAGTCTACATTGTCACGCCAACATTAGATGCCAAACGGCTCAAAGATATCATAGATATCTTCCTGCTATCCCGCAACAAAGCCAACATCGCTGCCTTCTATGTGAGGAGGCAGTGTGAGGACTTTGACCCCAAGGCATTTGTCACGATGAAGAGAGATGCCATCCTGGAGTACGATGCCAAATTTCACCCTGTCATAGATTACAGAATCTTTCGGCAGATATCTCACCCGTGGAAGACGTTTAACACCTCATTCATTGCCGGCGTGAAGGATGGGAAGGCAGAAGTGATGATAACTAGTGCCAGGTTCACAGGCAAACATTTCACTACAGATAACATGGAAACTGTTTGTATGCAGAACATGACCAAAGACAACTTCCTCAAACAATTTATAGAACCTATAGCAGGGGACATCATTATGGTTTCCTAATCACTTTATAGAACCTATAGCAGGGGACATCATTATGGTTTCCTATTCACTTTATAAAACCTATAGCAGGAGACATCATTATGGTTTCCTAATCACTTTATAGAACCTATAACAGGGGACATCATTATGGTTTCCTAATCACTTTATAGAACCTATAACAGGGGACATCATTATGGTTTCCTAATCACTTTATAGAACCTATAGCAGGAGACATCATTATGGTTTCCTGATCACTTTATAGAACCTATAGCAGGGGACATCATTATGGTTTCCTAATCACTTTATAGAACCTATAGCAGGGGACATCATTATGGTTTCCTAATCACTTTATAGAACCTATAGCAGGGGACATCATTATGGTTTCCTAATCACTTTATAAAAGCAACCCACATGATAGCAGGTGACATCATTTGGTCCTGTTCTGTATTTAACCAATTAATCACTTAATGTAACCCATAGTTGGTGACATCATCATGGTGTCGTAATCACTTATTGTAACCCATAGTTGATGACATCATCACCATGGTGTCGTAATCACTTAATGTAACCCATAGTTGGTGACATCATCATGGTGTCGTAATCACTTATTGTAACCCATAGTTGATGACATCATCATCATGGTGCCGTAATCACTTAATGTAACCCATAGTTGGTGACATCATCATGGTGTTGTAATCACTTAATGTAACCCATAGTTGGTGACATCTTCATGGTGTTGTAATCACTTAATGTAACCCATAGTTGATGACATTATTATGATGTCCTACTATTCACTTAATGTAACCAATAGTTGGTGGCATCATCATGGCATATTAATGACTTAAAATAGAGCCAATTGCAAGTGATATCCTGAATGTGTCGTTTGAATGACATCATCAAAGTATCCAAATGACTAAATATAATCCTTATCACATTATATTATAAATGTGTCCTCATAACTTAGGAATACAACCGATGGTGTATGATATCATCATTTTGCACTAATCACTTCAAAATATACTTCCTCTTGGGGTTAAATATTATATTTATCTGTATAACCAACAGGAGAAGACTACTGTCTCCAAACGTCTTCAGATGTTGAGGAAAAAACTTACAAAAAATACTTCCATCATGACCAAGATTAAAAAGCATCATATCAAGATACACAATATCAACTAGATCCAGGGATATTATACATTGAAAAAAAAACAATCTTGCCAAACAGGACAGATTTTTACTTTTTAAAATTTGAACTCATGAACTAACTAGCAAGTACTGACTGCTGACATGTTGTTTACTTTCCATGTATAACACCAGAGTCTTCCTGTTAGTACAAGGCAACATGACATGGAGTAAGCAGTTCCGGGTTTGGTTACCATGTTAAAGTGATACATAGCAAGGGGCTAATCTTAGTATATAATAATGAATAGACTTAGGATTATATATGCTTTAAAATAGCTAAGGATTTCCATATATACACTGCTGTTTTTTAAAGTTATTTTACATGATAAAATGTGTAATGGGCTTAACCATGTGACCTCTGTGATAGAACTAGTCGCATATTATTTATATGTGCATAGATTTACATAATTCTAGTGATTCAAAGTTAACTTATTTTGTAAGCAATATATTTGTTGCATTCCAGCTTGAGAACAATTTTTAATAACATGGTTTATAATATATACATGTATGTATTTAGTATTAACACACATACACATATATGCTAGTTCACTCATGTAAACTTGCCAAAATATTCTTTACAGTTATCAAACAAAATGTGCCATGTGCCCTGATAATTGACCAGTATATTCCCAGACAGTCCTTTCATTATTGACCATTATATATTCAGATAGTCACCCCTCATTATTGACCAGTATATTCCCAGATAGTCGTCCCCAGTATATATTCATATAGTCATCCCCTCATTATTGACCAGTATATTCCCAGACAGTCCTTTCATTATTGACCAGTATATATTCATATAGTCATCCCCTCATTATTGACCAGTATATTCCCAGACAGTCCTTTCATTATTGACCAGTATATATTCAGATAGTCGTCCCCACATTATTGACCAGTATATTCCCAGATAGTCGTCCCCTCATTATTGACCAGTATATTCCCAAATAATCATCCCCTCATTATTGACCAGTATATTCCCAGATAGTCGTCCCCTCATTATTGACCAGTATATTCCCAGATAGTCATCCCCTCATTATTGACCAGTATATTCCCAGATAGTCGTCCCCTCATTATTGACCAGTATATTCCCAGATAGTCGTCCCCTCATTATTGACCAGTATATTCCCAGATAGTCGTCCCCTCATTATTGACCAGTATATTCCCAGATATTCGTCCCCTCATTATTGACCAGTATATTCCCAGACAGTCCTTTCATTATTGACCAGTATATTCCCAGATAGTCATCCCCTCATTATTGACCAGTATATTCCCAGATAGTCGTCCCCTCATTATTGACCAGTATATTCCCAGATAGTCATCCCCTCATTATTGACCAGTATATTCCCAGATAGTCGTCCCCTCATTGTTGACCAGTATATTCCCAGATAATCGTCCCCTCATTATTGACCAGTATATTCCCAGATAGTCGTCCCCTCATTGTTGACCAGTATATTCCCAGATTGTCACCCACACAGGACCTCATAATGTTTAAATTTATTAATTCATAAATATACGCTACTTCCTTCTGTATGCATGTATTTAAGGTGAAATGTATTAACAGTTTCAGCTATTACAGCATAGATTTTCTAAATATGTGCTTATTATGATAAAGGATTTATTTTATATTTTATGAACATTTAAATCAAGTACCAAAAATTTGAGAATGGAAAACCATATTCTAAATGTTTATAACTTATTTTAAGTTCAACTTATGTCAGGATCAAATAACATTTAATGTACAAGATATCTTGGGCATTGTATAAAGGGATTAAACCTTATTTCATGTCGGAAAATGAAAAGTTTAGTCTATTTAATATTTATTCTATTGGTAAGAAAGATCAACAATTGCTGTTAGTATTTATATCATTTTTTTCAATATGTTTTTTTTTATTGAAAATGCATGAAGACAGAAATAGATGTCATTATAATGCCAACTTACAAAAAAGCCATATTGCTCTCTTTGGCCAGACATTTAAAAAAAATACAAATTGCAAAAGAGGAAGAATCAAGATGCACATACAATCAAAGTGTAAAAGACTCATTCCTGTAAATTTGTGTAAAAAAAACCCCTAAAAAATCCTCCTTTACTACCCATACCGTTGAGAAAAAAAAAAATTCTGGCCCAGAAAATATAGTTGATAACCATACTTCAATGTGAGGATGTTACAAGCAATTGTGGAAATTAGTATTTCACCCAGAATTGAACCAATTATATAGTCAATGTATATTATCAATAATATAATCAATCTGCATTAGATTGGTAGTTCATTCTCTATCTCTGGATTCTCCAACCTCTATGCTGCAGTTTTCTGGCCGCAACTTATGACATCATTACGTCTGAATTTGAATTGACAGAATCAGGCGCATTTTTCTATTCAATATAGGCATTGAAAGATGGAGAACTGACTAACTATGTTGTGCAGAATACCAATGTACCTCAAAATCACAGGATCAAACCCTTATGTAAAAATAAAATTGAATACCTAACCCAGTTTTTAATAGGAATGTTTGTATTTAAGCAGCTGTTAAGGTCTGTAGTAGAAATATGTAAAAATGTAAATTGCTCCATGTGCGAACACTTACAATATAATCATATAACAATTATAGTATTGATGGATGAATCATTCCCATGAATTGAATTTACTTTTGTAAAGCCAATTTATCAATGTATTCGACTTTTTATATCGGAATAAAGATATGATTCAAACAGTGAAAAACAAGATTATTTCTTTGCTCAATGAAAATGTGTTGCATGCAATACTTTAATACATAACAAAGTTTTACATGGTAACCTGAAAAAAAATTATGATCACAGATTTCATAGCATTCATTGTCTATAAAAACTTAGAAGTAGATTACTGAACCATATTTTGAACTAAATGTGTACGGTTAAATATGCGCATCTCTGTAATCTGTTATGACGTCACTGAATTATGGCAGAAGATTATGGCAATGTTTTTCAGGCTGGTTCTGAACATGAGAAAGTTGAAGATTTCATGACAAAGAAGATCACCAGGTGTAAGGTCTAATAACGATATTTAAAATTTCAAGGTTCAACACAATCTTGGACATACATGTAAATTAACTCTATAATGTGACATGCTGACACTGCAATGTGGTAAATTGTAGCAAAAACCATTAAAATGCTCATGGTACATACAAAAACGTTGAATTTACCATGCATTATCTTTACTCCAGCTTTAGCCAAATGACACGAATATATAAAATGCTAACCATGGCACACAAGAAAAGCAGACAAGCAAAACTCCATGAAACTCTCAATAAATTGTGTTGAAATACTCAGATCCGAGATCAAGTGCAAATGCATGTATTTATACTTCTAAAATTGGATTAATAAAAAATAATTATCAATGGAAGTTTTTTGTTTCCAAACCTATTCATGCATCAATGAATTAAGCCTTTTGCGATCTGTTACATGTAAAATTTGTATGTGAGAGGACGACCACACACATGTGCCTAATCACTGCTCTGCACTAAACCAGATGACACACATTTGTAACAATTATACTTTAAAAAAAAAAAATTCAAAACCGGAATATTCTTACTTGACCACACACACATACACACACACCTCTGAAAATTTTCATTTTTTCTCTAAACTGAAAAACATCCCTTTTTTCTTTTTACCTTTATAATATCAAATGGTCATGGAAAGTTTTATCACATTTCTTCTGGCGCTGAGCATTTCTGGCAACATCCAAAGTGACTATAATTAGTGGCACAGGTTATAATTTATAAATCTGAATAACTTGCTTTCATTAGGCACCACATGTAAGGAAAAATCTTATGTTACTGTAATAGTGTTCCCATTTCCAAGATAAAAAATATCACAGGAAAAATGTACTGTTTGGTTGTGGCTCTGTCCATGCTCTTTGAACACATACTGCCTTTCAAGATAAAATTATATTCTGATGTAAGATATGTTGATTTGTAATTATGAAATACTATAAAGTATTGAATTTGCTATTGTGCAGTGACTTAATCAAGATATAATCTATGCGTAAGGACAGATGGACAGAGCCAATTATTTTCCCAGGTAGCAGGGCGGGCCAGTTAAGCCAGGGTGATTCTTGCATCTTTTGAGTGGCGCCCCCTGGATGGTGTGTTTGTTATTTTCCAGCGTGGCAGCGGGAGCCAGTTAAGCCATGGTGATTCTTGCATCTTTTGGGTGGCGCCCCCTGGATGGTGTGTTTGTTATTTTCCAGCGTGGCAGCGGGAGCCAGTTAAGCCAGGGTGATTCTTGCATCTTTTGGGTGGCGCCCCCTGGATGGTGTGTTTGCTTTGGCAGGATTGCACTCTGTGTATGGTCCATGATGATCTTTGATTAACCAAAAGTCGTCTACCACCTTGCCTCCCTAAAAAACAAAATTGTTAACAATTTCCACTTTTCAGATTGAAGAAAACGCAAGGGTTTACTTTTTTTATTTGAATATTAAATATTTTAATTGATCAACTGACTCCTGGACCAAGTAGATGTTTGATCTAATGTATGAGATGGACCTAATGTATGAGATGGACCTAATGTATGAGATGGACCTAATGTATGAGATGGACCTAATGTATGAGATGGACCTAATCTAGGAGATGGACCTAATCTAGGAGATGGACCTAATATACATGTACATGTATGAGATGGACCTAATCTAGGAGATGGACCTAATCTTGGAGATGGACCTAATCTCGGAGATGGACCTAATGTATGAGATGGACCTAATGTATGAGATGGACCTAATGTATGAGATATATATATATATATATGAGATGGACCTAATGTATGAGATGGACCTAATCTTGGAGATGGACCTAATCTCGGAGATGGACCTACCTGATCAACTGATACCTGGTCCAGGTAGATGTGGCTATTGTTGTGGATGGTGAGGCGAGTGTATCCGTAGTCATCACTGTGGAAGGCACTCCATGGATGCTCCACCTTCAGGAAAGGGTCCTGGCCCTCTTGGTCACCCTGCAAACATAACCAATCCTCTTCTGAATATCTATAAAACGTGGAGAAAAAAGTTACCAAAGAAGATGATCATATTGATGATTTGATAATAATGCAAAATACACACCCCTGATCCGGTGACTATATGCACAGGGGCTTTGGGGTTCTTGTATGGCTCAGCCCTGCTGCCATTACATACCTACAACACAACATACAAAACAGTAATAAGTAAATATACATAATAAGTACACACACACACAAAGAACTATAACTATACAGCTTTTTTGTCTTACAAAACAGATATTCTTTTGACCTCAGAGCAATGATATGACTATTTTAGGACTTTACCGTGCGGTTGTAAACTGGCCACATCCGCTCATAGGAGTGCTCATGTGCCTGGAAGTGAAGGTCCACTCCGTACTTGTACAGCAGCTGCTCAATGCTGTATGCACCCACCAGGGGGAGTCCCACTCGGATCTGAAACAATGGTTATCATTTACTCAATGCTGTATGCACCCACCAGGGGGAGTCCCACTCGGATCTCAAACAATGGTTACCATTTACTCATTGCTGTATGCACCCACCAGGGGGAGTCCCGCTCAAATCTCAAACAATGGGTTATCATTTATGTCCTGCTGTGTCCTTTATTTCACCAGGGTAAAGTGATCAAGTTCAAGGGTAACAAACATGTCTTTAATATTGGTTGTCAATTTTTCAAACCCCAAAAAGCCATTATCCTGATCAAGACCAGGTAGTAAAAACTGTCACAAATCATCAATAAAATTATCTATACTGCAATGTTCACTACTTTAACAAGCAGGTTCTGGCTGCACTTACCAGGTTCTGGACATTGGTGCAGTGTGTTGGGTCGTTACTGTTGGAACAATACAGGGGTCTGTGACACATGGCAATAATCCACGGCCTCTCAGCTCGGTTCTCAGGTTTGTTAGCTTCCTAAAAAACAATAGTGACATCACAGATAAATTGCAACAAAAAGATTTGAGATTAAAAGAGTTTCCCAGAATCATGCTTTCTAGCAATGTAAATCTGTTCATCAATTAATATGTTTTAGGAGTTTTTGGTAGATGTATATTAATGGCCAAAAATTCTCCTTGGCACACTCTATGATAAAAATGCTCTTTTCAGAATATTTTAGAAAGCATCATATCTTTTCAATGCAATATGTAAATAGAGAATGTAGAAAACAAACTGGTGTCATGTCTTGGAATATGTGAACATCACATCTAGACAGTATTTCCTGAAAGCCATTATGATTTTGATGGGGGGCAATATTATAAAAATGTCACTATTATAAACATTTCACTATTATAATTCCTAACTCCATTAGAGAAGTGTGAAGGGAGCCAGGAGCTTGTGTGAATACCTTAAGGTCGTTTTCCAGCCACTGATACTGTTTCCATATCTGGTCAAAGCCATACTGTGTGAAGTAGTAATATTCTGACGAGAAAGCCACCACATGAGCAGGACCAACATCAAAACTGAAAACAAAACAGACAAAATGATAAATCAGAAATCTAAGAAATTCTGAGGTAAGCATTTAGTGAAATTCCAGAAATCACAGAGAAAATTGAGACCAAATTCACTCTTTTCTTTGATTGGCTGACATGTGTCTTTACCTGTAGAACATGTTATGTTCCTCTCCGCCGGGCATGGTGAATCTGGCCTTGTAGTTAGAAAAGTTGCTGTCAACAGAAAACGAAAATTGATGAGCAATTTTGAAGCATCCAAAGATATCCAGCACGCAGCCTTGCATATTGCACATTGTTGGCTTTAAACCAAATAATCTTAAATGAAACTGTCATCCTCGAATAAATAATTAACTGTTAAAATCTGAAAACCTTGTGACAACTGTTTACAAGGGAATCATTGATAATTCTGTAACTTCCTATGATGAATCACATTTTTTCAATCATCATCCATGTTACCATAATTATAAATTGTATTGCACCTGCAATGTTTGCTAAGATTTCAAGGTAGGCATCTGGCCTACTGACCTAGTTTTTGTCCTGTTGGCAGCTAAATGTTGTGAAGTAGGCTACCATTCTGCAGAGTGAGATAATTTATGCCAAAAAAGGTATAACTATTCACTTGATTAGTCCCTAATACCTGTACCTTACAATAATGAATCATCTAACCAACTAGTTATCCCCGACATTCTTCGTAAGGAAGAGAATAACACTTAATATTAATTAAATTAAAGCGGTAAAGTATGGATATCAAGACTTTAGCATGTTCATCAACATTCTATAGTGATGAAATGTCAATTTGGCACATCCATAATGCATTGCATAATTTGGTTAAACATACCTCATGCTTGGCACAATATGATCATACGATGACCTTTTGTGACTGAATATGGTTGCTTTAATGCATGACTGGATTGATGTTTAGTTTCAGCTGATCGAGCAGTACCAGTACTTACTATGCATACTCATGGTTGCCCACGCAGGTCATGTATGGGACGTAGGCAGCAACGGACTGCACCTGGTTCATGAAGGCGTCTCCTACACGCGCATTGCTCTACCAACATCAACACATTCACATTACTAAACCATTCATCAAGCTTCCCTTGCAAATCTTAAAGTTCAGCTTTGCTTCAGTTAGGCAGCTTCTACATATGCATTGCTTTACCAACATCAATGTATTCATTCACATATGTAAAACATTTATCAAGCTTTCCTTTAAAGGGATTAAGCACCGATTTTGAAAAAACGTTTAAAATTCACATATTGGTGATAAATGTATTTGTCTTTCATGTCTATAAAACATTTTGAAAAATGCATCCAATCATTGTCTGTAAAACCTATTTGGACAAGACCCTAGTAATTAAAGCACACTCCTTTCTTGGCGTCATTTTTATGAGGAGTGTCATCATAGAGGCACTGAAAGGTAAAATGACGTCATAAGAGCATGGCAATATGTTTATGACGTCATGAAATGTATTGTCTTTTGAATAGTACCAAAATGACGTCAAACAGTGCTACCCTACTTTGAGCCTCAATTGAGGTCAAATAAAGTTCACGCTACCCGTATTTACCCATCATGTGCAGCCATGGGCTGAGAAAATCTTATATAGATTGTATATATACTGTTGCAAAACCAAGAAAACAGGATTGGTGCTTAATACCTTTAAAATCGCTAAGTTCAGTTTTACATTTTTCATCTGATAGACATAGAAAAAACCACATTACTGAGTCAGTATGAGTCAGGCAAGCTCATGGAGTACAAAATGAACAAATTGGACTAACTGTTAAATAATATTACTTGGTTTAATGTAAATTATTTTAAAATATACTTACTGTGGCAAGATCATAGGCAAAATCCCCTAAAAAGAGAAACCACAAAATCTCTAAATATCAATTCACACTTTGACTTCAAACTATACCCTCTTTCACTATAACTGGAAGTATTTCTTTAATATTTAATTGTCATGATGCTACTTACCAACATGCAGAATAGCATCAAAGTGTCCAAGTTGTGTTTCATCTTGTAGCTGAGCCAGTGCTCTTGCATTGGAGTTGCCCATGTCTCCAAATATAGCAAATCTTGGGCTCCACTTGGTGCCAATAGGTCTGGTGGTGAAGAAATACAATTGACTCCAGCCACCACTACTGCCCACGTGATACACTGAAAATCAAGCATTCAATAAGAACATCATTTTGTAACAAATAAAACAAGGCACCAACACATGAATTTATCATTTATACTAATCCAAAAAATGTATAGAAACTAGTGTAAACAAATTCTCAATCATTAATATATTTTGTACAGATAAATATTTATTAGAAATTTTAAAATATGTGTCAAGGTATAATATTCTGTATTAGGTGAAATTATTTCTATCTTGTAAGGAAAAAGTGCATGAAAATATGATCTCATTTTGCCTCATGAAAGCTTTAAAGTCTAACTTTGATAACAGTGCAAATGTTTATAACAGTTTTCAAGATCAAAGTTTTGTGTGCCTGATTTCAGACTAAAAAAGTCCAAAGAATGTTTAACAGAATTCACAGATGTTTACACCCTTGACCATTCTAAATTTTATTGTCACCAAGTTTTCTTAATACCGTATTTACTCGTGTATAAGACGACTCGTGTATAAGACGACCCCCCAAAATTGAGGTTTTTTTGCTTGAAAAAAAACAATTTCCGAATATAAGACGAGTTGGTTTTTCTTGACATATCGGCTCTGCTACCATTCAAGCTTCAACTGAAGCTTGGCGGTCATTTTAAAAGTGAAACATAAATAAGCTTACGATATAAGATCTTAGCGGTCTTATACAAGAGTATATACGGTAAAACGTCTTAGCGTCTGGGTGCCCACCAGACAAAAGTGGAGCAGCCAACATGTCAAATTGAACTTTCATATTGATTTCATATCAATTTTAATTGCGTTTTAAATGATAAATAAAGGTATGTACTTAATATTATCACAATTACTTTGAGAATTTCTCCACGTCATTGATCGTAAAACGTAAATACGATGTTCTTGTTTTTGAAATAACGGATATCAGACGTAGCAGGTCGATTTTAATTGCGTTTTAAATGATAAATAAAGGTATTTACCCAATATTATCACAAATTGTTCGAGAACAGAACAAAACCATCAATCCATTTAAAACGCAATTAAAATCGATCCACGTGTGAAAGCATTTCTGTCCAAGCGGGAAGACACGACTCAAAGCAGTGGAGACAATGACGAAATGCAAAACTGTGAACGCTGATAATTGGAATCAGTGAGAACAAAGATATAGACATCGGACATAGATTTTAATTGCATTTCAAGGTATTTACCCAATATTATCACAAATTATGCTTCGCAGGTCCAGAATTTCTCCATGTTTTCGCGCCAAAAACAAGAGCCTCTCCCGCCTTTCAAAATGGCGATCTTGTGTTGCGTAAATCACGTATGCATGTCGTAATTCTATATCTTTTAAAAATAAATTTATTATTTAATTATATCGCACAATTCAATTCTGCCTTTGATGTCTTCCCTTTCAGTGGTGTGAAAATTAGTAAAATTTCACTGATACCAATTATCGGCGTTCACAGTTTTGCATTTCGTCATTGTTTCTACTGCTCTGAGTCGTGTCTTCCCGCTTGGACAGAAATTCGATGTGCGGAACACGGCAAATTCGATGTGCGGCAACACGAAGAGAAGCCAGGGATCCATCATTGCGCAATATATTAATATTTCAATGCGAGTTGATACACTCCATTTGTTTTCGCGCCAAAAATAAGAGCTTGTCCCCTTCACTCCCACTTTTTAAAATGACGACCTCGCATTGCGTAATGCATGTTAAATGGATGAATGGTTTTGTTCTGTTCTCGACCTGCAAAGCGTATTTCGTGTTAATATTGGGTATATACTTTTATTTATCATTTAAACGCAATTCTCCTGCAAATCTGCAAAGTCAATGATCACATGATTTGCGAGTCACGTGGCCAATCGATCTGCTACGTCACGGACATCGTATTTACGTTTTACTTTTACTTCTATGTCTATTTTAATTGCGTTTTAAATGGATTGATGGTTTTGTTTTGTTCTCGAACAATTTGTGATAATATTGGGTAAATACCTTTATTTATCATTTAAAACGCAATTAAAATCGATCCACGTGTGAAAGCATTTCTGTCAAAAAGGGAAGACACGACTCAAAGCAGTGGAAACAAAGACGTATTGCAAAACTGTGAACGCTGATAATTGGAATCAGTGAGAACAAAGTCAAAACAAAGCGTTTGGAAATAATAGACCAATAATATTGGGTAAATACCTTTCTTTATCATTTAAAATGCAATTAAAATCAATCTGCTGCGTCTGATATTCGTTATTTCGAAAATATGAACATCGTATTTACGTTTTACCGTAATTACTCGAGTATAAGACTGTTAAACCGACCCGCTATGTCCGATATTCGTTATTTCGAAAATAAGAATGTTCGTTATGAAAACTCATAGTGTCGTAATTTTTTGGCATAAATCCTCGTCCCCAGGTTGCTCTCGTGTATAAGACGACCCCCTAAACATTAACTAAGATTTTTTGGAAAAAAACCTCGTCTTATACACGAGTAAATACGGTATATCAAGTGATATTAATTCGTTATTTACACACCATATCGTTGCAGAGGTTTGAGTCCTGTCAACTTGACCCTGTGATTGAAGAAAGTGCGTTTCTCAGATCCGCCATCCTGGAATTTGTCTGCCTTACCAATGGCAACTGTATCAAGGTTCTGGGTGCCATACTCCACTACTGAAGTTTGATTATCCCATTTGGCAGTCTCTACTGTCACCCAAGTTACAACCATCTCTGAAGGGTCAGCTAAAAAATGCCAAATTTCTCTTTTAAAAGTTTCATCACAAATATGCTGATCATCAAAAATAAACTGAATCAAAGGCAGTAAAATTATTGATGTCTTCTGGTCAAATAATCACATTCCAATTATTTGTAAAATTTTATCTTTTAAATGAAATTTGCAAAATGTCATTTTCCCATGAATTATGCTACATATTCATTTAATGAAAGGAAATGCATTTCATTAAACAAGAAAAAGTAATGATCCACATGTAACACGGATGAGAAAAAAAATAACAAACTAACCACAGCTTTATTGTCATTGGCCATACAGAGAAACACAGAGAATCAAAAACCATAATAAGCTATAATAGTATGGATATGGGCCAGAGCTATGGGCAATATTCACATTACAATGGAATAAATAGACAATGTCTGATATATTTTTCATGGTTATATTTTATATATGAATGATATTACACCAATCCAAAGTCCGAGAGAGTGGCAGCAGTGCTAAACGTAGTTTAGAGACCAAATGAGTTTTCAGATAATCTTATAACATGATTGAAGCATAATGATTTTGGCACAAGATCATTTGAATCTTGTGACATCTCCTCAGTGACAAGATTCATGAGTTTCAACCTACCTCCCCATGACAAATGGATCTGTTCAGGTTGTGTATAAGTTTGTCCCCATGCTCCACTGACACATATAAGTGCAACTAATATGTGAAACAAATTCACCAAGCACAGTCTTGCCTCCATTACTCCGATGTGATCTTCAACAACTTTTGTGCTATACACTATCTAACAAAATGGAGATTACCCTCGCATCAACAACCTTGTTGTTGTTTGCTTTCAAGAGTACTGTCGATCATGTGACATCATCATGTGACTTAGTACTTCACACTCTTCACAGTAACAAGCTTTTTAATAACGCAAGGATCCACTGTCTGCGAGTGTCGAGCAAAATGAAAGATTGGTTCGTTTGCAAATGCTTTGCGTGTACATCTTCAATACTATCGATGATATTCCGTGTTTATGAACATTGTATTCAGGCAACAAAGGGAGTTTAGGTGAATATCAGACGAGACATCAAAGTCAAACCAGACAAAATAATGTAGCCAATATTAAGCACACAGTTTTAAACTGAGAGCAATTATTATTATTATTATTATTATTATTATTATTATTATTATTATTATTATTATTATTATTATTATTATTATTATTATTATTATTATTATTATTATTATTATTATTATTATTATTATTATTATTATTATTATTATTATTATTACTACTACTACTACTACTACTACTACTACTACTACTACTACTACTACTACTACTACTACTACTACTACTACTACTACTACTATTATTATTATTATTATTATTAATTACTTATATAGCGCATATACCAGACCAAAGTCTTTTCAAAGCACTTCTTTAAGAACATGCTTCTTAAATTGGTGTGTTTTTAACCTGGATTTAAATGTGTCAATGCTAGTACTAGTTCTGATGTTACTAGGCAAATCGTTCCATAGTTTTGGTCCAATGTGGGAGAAGGCCCTGTCGCCTAGCGTTTTTAGGCGCATGTAAGGAACGTCCAGGTAGGTTCCATCATTTTACCTTAAAGCATTCATGAAACCAGACTTTCAGACACATTTTCTTTACATAACATGAATGTTTATACACTAAAAGTGATTTTATGTAGTAGTACCCAAAATATTCCCTATTAACAACTTTCTGTGGCATTTGAAAGTTGATCAGTTGTCTACTGAAACCTACACCAGCAATTGAACACTTTGTCAACAAGCTTTGTTTAGCTGGTCTGTGATCTCATGTAAACACCTAATGAGTTACCAGTTGGGCACCTGTCCAGCTTGGAAAACAGGGTAGAGATGTTTTGTACAATTAATTACCAGGAGTGTTCAGTTTTAACAACATAAGATTATTTTAATATTATTTGAATCAATGAAATAACTGTCATGGTTGTGATAAATATTTTATGGTTGTGACAAATATCTTATGGTTGTGTAAGATATATCATTTATGGGAAAAGTATACTATTTATTGGAAAAATATCTTATGCACATGAAAACCTTTCTGTCAAAAAGTGAAGACATGACTCAAAGGCTGCATGGAATCCCCCTTAACTTGAAGGCCGAGATATGGAAAAAGTGACATTAAACCCTTTGATCACTGATTTTGCCTTAAATCAGAAGGACTTTGAATGGCAAAACTGTGAATGCTGATAATTGGTATCAGTGAAATTTATGATTTGACCCTATTTGATGAAATTTGGGTTTTTCACACCACTGAAGGGGAAGACATCAAAGGAGGCTGCATGGATTCCCCCTTGAAGGCTGGACTGTATAGAATTGTTTTTTTGTTTGTTTTTTTAAACTTTTTTTGCAAACATATATAATATAGAAAATAATGATTTTGTATAGAAACTAAAGATGAAACCTTCAATATGGGGTTCTATTTAAGCGATATACACATCAAAACATATTAAACTAAATTGGCAATTTCTGCAAAATCTTCTTGGATGTTTGTACTCATAACTTCATAAATATTCATTCATTTTTAATCATTTTATCACCAAAAGAAAGCCAAGAAAAGGTACTATCATCATGATAAGTGTTATCTTCCAATTCATTCTCAAAATAGTGAAAAAATGGCCTAAAATGTGTTGTTCCAATTTTGACAATTGGTAAACAACACCTCCTGTGACTTACAGAGCCCCCTGACAGTTCAAAGATCAAGGTCACACAGCACACTTCCTGTCCAGTACTGGCAATACTTGGTGGTCACAAAAAATCACAATTCTCAGAGCAGATGTTTTTTCGTGGATTTCAGACAGATTGCCTGTATGTATGTCAATTTTAAGATCATATATTGTTTTGAGATACCTTAAACCACTGTAAAATCGCCTGGACCCTTCTAGGTTTCATGAATGCTTTAAGTTCCGTTCACCTTGCTTCACCACTAAAAGGTCTTGCAAGTAAGAGGGTGCCTTACCATTTAATGCCTTCCATGTTGTGAGCAAAATTTTAAAATCAATTCTTGCATGTACTGGCAACCAGTGTAATTCTTTTAGTTTTTCAGAGACGTGATCAAATTTCCTAATTTTTCCCACTACTCGTGCCGCTGCATTCTGTATATATTGTAGCCTATTGATTTCTGATTTTGGAAGGCCAACAAGAAGCCCATTACCATAGTCCAGGGTGGAGGTAATAAATGAGTGTACCAAGGTAGTTGCAGTTTACTCGTCTAGACACTGTCTGATAGATGAAATGTTTCTAATATGATAGTAGCCTTTTTTGCACGTATTCTTTATATGAGATTTCATGTCCATCCTAGTGTCTAGTGTTACTCCCAGGTCGCGGACACTATCACTGGGCAATATTATGGCTTCCCCTACTTTTACTATATTAGTGTCAGTTTTGTTGCTTTTTTATTTGTACACATTAGCATTTCAGTCTTCCCATCATTAATCTTCATTTTATTTCCTCTATACATTTTTCTAGTTTGGATATTTAAAGTTTTTTCTGTTCTATTGAATCGTTTTCAAAAGGCATGTATATTTGTGTGTCGTCTGCATATATGTGGTATTTAAGTCCATATTTGCTTAGGATATCCGATAATGGTGACATATATATAGAGAAGAGAATGGGACCTAGGACCGAACCCTGAGGGACCCCATATTTTATTTGTCTATTTTCTGATCTATGATTACCTACTTTTACACATTGTTCCCTGCATTCAAGGTAAGATTTGATCCAGGCCAGGGCCTTACCCTGAACTCTACACCTTTTTTGAAGCCTATCAAGTAGAATCTGATGGTCAATAGTATTAAATGCAGCCGATAGGTCTAATAATAGGAGTATGACAGACCTCTTTTTATCGAGTTTAGTAAGTATATCATTTTGCACTTTAAGTAGCGCTGTTTCAGTGCTATGATATTCTTTTAGACCATTCCCAATTAGATGTGGTACTAGTTGATTGAATACCGCCCTTTCTGTCAATTTTGAGACGTATGTTAAATTGGAAACAGGTCTGTAATTAGATTCAACTAGTTCTAGGCCTAGTTTCTTCAGTACCGACTGGCTTATCCAAAAAGTGAAATCAATACATATTTTCTGAAGCATAAATTACATGTTAATAAACAACATATAATGTAAAATAAGATGAACAAGACAAAATAAGTTCAATATTCAATTGGCAATTCAATGGCAGTGGATTCCTAATGGTCTAACAGTATGAATGTTGATGGCTATTGTCTTTAAAAATATTATTTAACAACTATAAATAGAATACAGCGATCTGGATTGTTGTATTCCTATCTTTATTCCTATCTTTATTCTTCTCACCTAACGTATACATTGCTTGCTCAAAATATGGCCAAAATAGATCACTTTAATTGGATTTATTTTAGTTGAGCATGTTGTCCTTGTTTCATCTTTGGTGATATGAATAGACCCTCTGACCCAATCTTTGATATGGAACACTTCAGCTGTAACAAGAAAGTCTTTTTTTAAAAAAGAGAATTTGTATACAGTTTCCTTTTTGAAAATGATATTTATATTTTCTAATAATTTTGAAGTTGCCGTAAATGTAGACTACACTGACTGGCATATATTCTACATTTGCAAACAAATATTTCAATTCTATGTTTATGCAGTTGAGGTGTCCGCCAGTCTGGTCTATGACACTGACAGCCAGGTCTGTGATCTGCAGGCCTCTCAAAAGTACATATTGCTCCAAAAGTCTGTGTTATAATACCCACCACTAATTGCAATTGAGCTGAATGTTGTGTCTCATATGTCATCTTGTAATTACACTGTCTTTCAAAATGTTAAAAGTGTTTATTTGTTTTCACAACACAAGAGAAAGTCCCCAGCCACTCTCTGTCTCTGTCCTATATACTAAGTATTAACCTATATAAAAGTAATGATGTTGCTCTGGCTGCCTGTGGTGGAGGTCGAGACATGTGACCTAAGTGCCACACCTTAACCCTGGATCTGCACCCTCATCTGATATTCAACACTGCTATAAATTTGTGATGTGTACACAGAAATCGCTGAGCTGGCTGACAGTGAGAGTTATTTTCATAGAACTAAAAAAAACAGGGTATCATTTTCTTATTGCATCACCCCAAAGTCAGGGTATTATTTCAACTTTGCATTAATAATAATAATAATAATAATGATTTATATAGCGCTTTACCAGGCTAGGTCTGCTCAAAGCGCTTAAATCATTATCCCTAAATCAGGATATCAAAATGTAAGTCAGTCCTAAATCAGGGTACCAATATTTCCCTAAATCAGGTTCTGGGTTTTTCAATTCCAACCCAGCCTCCACAGGTTAAAATTATGAAAGTATCATGAAAGGAACATGGTCAAAAATGTGAAGTCCCTATCTCTGCCAATGTATGGTAAACATGCTCTAAATACCCCTCTAACAATTTTATGGGGCTGTTACACTATGATGTTTTTGACAACGTTTGGGCAACAAGTTTGCAATCTTTGCTACGTTGAGCTTGTTAAAGAAAGTTCTGACCTCGCTAGGGGAAGGTTGGTCACGTTGAGTGACGCTGAGAAACGTTCCACTGCAAAAAACATTTTGGGGATGCTTAAAAGTCACATGACAAGAAAATTGTGAAAATGTTTATATTGAGCCATAATATACTACAATACATGGACATTGCATTTCAACATGTTTTACACATTTTTATAAATGGAGTACAGAATTATAGTGGATCAAAGTGATTTGCTGGACACGCCCCTTTTTTATGTGGGTCAAATCAGGGCTGCTGAGATTTTGCATGTTCGCCCTTCATGTTCAAAACAAACCACTCCAAGCCAGTGAAAGTCTGGAGGGATTGTAATTTATAAGTAATAACAAGAGTGTTGATGACATCTTTGAACCACTGGTGGCCTAATTAGCATATGTGGATAGTAGGTCAGATCATGTTTCACAACATAGTCACTTGGATTCTGCCTGTAGTGATGGGGAAGACAGGAATACAGCCAGCCTCCCAGTTGGGTTTGGCAAACTTACATCTGCCTATTGAGATTATTCAGATCCCTCAAGGGACTGAACTATTCTTTATCATAACATTATGGTCAAAGTCATTTCCTTGTTGAGAAAGAAATGTTGAAATCTCAAAGTTTAGTATCATTTTTACAGAATTTCTATTTTCATTCAAAATTCCTTTGTCTGTTTGAATATAAATACTGATATATGATTTAGTTGGGTACCCACTGACACGCAATGACAGACATTAAAAAAATACCAAACTAAACATTTCAAATGGCCATTGAAATACAACTGCAATGCATAAATAATATATAACCAGACCTCAATATTTAGAAGTCAAAATAATTTCCAGCAATGAAACAGATCTAAAAATATGTGTCGAATGCTTTCAAAACTTTTTTTTTCAATTATGTCATGCGAAGTTTAGCTCAACATTACTGAATATGAATAATATTCAACCAATTGATATTGTTACTGGTCATAGGTTAACAAATAAATAAATAAATTTTCAGTGTAAAAAAATATGGAAATATCAACTAAAAATAATTCATAGATATTTTAAAAGTGTCATCTCAATGTTCCATTTACAGTTTGAAAACCCTTAAACTTCATTCCATGATGTTTTGGGCTAGCTAATAAGTGTCTTGAAACTGATAAAAGTAGAGCAGGCCATATTTCAGACACTATACCCAATTAAGTCATGCTTACTTATTTTCTTCAATTAAAGTAGGGATTGTGGGATGGGAAGCTGATGTAAATGCAAGTCTCTATTTTACAGCCTTAAGTTTTGCCATTAATCATATTTTCAATGGATGTTATTTGTGTAGAAGTAAGGACATCAGCTTTTAAAATTTTCCAATGTTTTGGAAAACATTGCCACCTCATTATTCTTGCATCCAGGTTGTTCCTGGCTCATTCTTAGGATATTCCATGTTGAAAATTGGATATGTTTTACTATTCCGATGGATGTTGTGACAACGGGCCAGGTCATTGGTTTTCTTGTAAAATGCAATGGTCAGTTCATTCTCTGCTCGTTCTGATCATGTTTAACACAAATTTCTACGTAACGTCTCAACTGCGTTACTCGCGTTGGCACCACATCACTCGTTCAAACAAGAAAGCATCCTTCACATTGGCATTTTTGATGGTTTTTTTTTACACAACATCTGGATTTTTATAAATCTTTCCTCGTTCCACACTTTACATGACTGTGAAACAGCACCATTACGTTTTTTCTACGTTGTGAGTGGGCATGTTGCATTTTGGAGCTGACATATGGACGCAGATATTCAAAATATTCAGCTGTGAACAAATTTGGCCATCTTCTGCCAAATCTAGTTACTCAGTTGAGTCTCTCCCTTCTGTAATTGTTACATAGGGATTTTGCCTACAGGGATATATGCGGAAATCTATGAAATACTCGCTGGCTATGTGAGCTGGGGCCTAACCTAGCTGCCTAACAAACCTATCTGCTGGGAGATAAGAATGACTGCAGACGCAGTATATACAATGCACAATAATCGTCTTTATTCTGGTGCTCGTATACACTATAGTCCGCCTAGGGAAGGCATATCAAGAGCGTGATATATAATATACCCAAATACTGATAATTGTACGAAGCTCTCGGACTTGATGGCGCACCCAAAGTCTATACAAGTGGCAGCAGTGTGGTCACGAGGCTGAGTGTCGTGGATCTTCTAGGCAAGTTGACACTGAGTGCTGAGTAGCGGTTTCTGGTCCGTTATAAAGGAACGCGCCTGGATCCTAATGAGCTTGCATCTGTTGGCCTCTCCGTGACCTCTCCGTACATCTGGGTTGGATCCCTGAGTCATCTCTCCTAGTTAGATGTCCATAGCAACACTAGCCTAGCAACGTTTCCCGACAACTTGCACCTGTTGCCCTCGTGTCTGCACTCGTTGGCTTCTCTGATCTCTGCGTGATTATATATATTGTAGGATATAGATTACCTACCTATAGACTCTTATAAACAAATATAGACAATCATAGACAATCACGATCTTTGGCAAGAAACGATATGGGTTACTGAGTGTTACGTGAGGCCAACAAGTGCAGGCCGAGGAGACACATTACTCGCCCTGAGTAGAGATGACGTGATCCTCCAAGCCACGCAGGCAGGACATGCGCAGCCCCGAGGCCGGAGAAGACACTATGCAGGCAGCCCTCACACAGATGATAGTTTCCCTTAAAAAGGCCCCAAAATCACTACTCAGGGAGCATAATCCACTTGCCTAGAAGATCCACGACACTCAGCATCGTGACAGCCACACTTGTGTAGACTTGGGTGTTTTATGCATTCTCAGGACTTTGTCAGTATCATGCATTCAGGTATTCCATATGCCTCGCTCTTTGCCATGCCGACCTAGCCAGACTAGTGTATACAGCACCGAATAAAGGAGATCCTTGTGTATTGTATACCCTGTGTCTGCAGTCCTTATTACCTCCCAGGGTAGCTGGGTTAAGGCCCCGTTCACAGCCAGCGAGTATCATATATCTGATCCTACTCCACATTACCCCAACTGCGGAGACATTCCCCATACACTAGTAGGGTTACAAACCATACGTAACAAGTGGTGGAGAATATCGGAATCGATCTATGGCATAGAGCGTTGCTGATACTGTATGGAGTTCCTGTTGGCCACCCTACTACTTGATTTTAAGTCTATGTGGCTCCGATCTTCGAAACAGCTGTAAGTGGCACACGACGCGCCAGTGACAGAACAGGGCCCAGACGATTCTACACTGCAAGGTAAGTCAAAATTTTCTAAGTTACCTGGTCGACAAAGGGATCATTCGGTTGACTCTTTGAGAGTTGTGCCCCCCTCTGTTTCCCCGTTGTTAGATCTCACTGCCACATCTGGTGCCGGTAATTCCCCTCTCACAAGTGGTGACAACGTCCCGTTGTCTCATACTTCCACGAGTGGAGATAGCGAGAATTCACCTAGGCCCCAAACTTTAAGACCACTGGCTTTCGACTTACCTGGCTCATATACAGACGTTCGTTTAGACCATGTCCCCCAAGTGGACAGTGAACAAGAATCTTTCACATTGTCTGAAATCTCTGATCTCCATATTGACCCTGATCACCCAGGCTCCGAACATGCCGTTTCCCCTGATATCAAGATGGCTGAACCTGAAAACGTACAGGATATGCTCCAGCAAGTGCTTGGTCACCTGCGCAAAATTGATTTAGGCGATACTAAAACAGATATCGTAGATATACTTCAGGCTCAGTCCCGAGAT
The DNA here is from genome assembly GCA_949316495.1 of Amphiduros pacificus. Taxonomy (NCBI): domain Eukaryota; kingdom Metazoa; phylum Annelida; class Polychaeta; order Phyllodocida; family Hesionidae; genus Amphiduros; species Amphiduros pacificus. The sequence continues at coordinate 31,443,829 of OX439005.1, read as the reverse complement.
AATAAAATTCACCAACAGAGACAAGGGTCTAAAGCACTTCTACCACCCCCATTTTTTTGCAAATCTACAGATGATCCCCTCCGTTTCATGAACAAATTTCTCACATATACCCAGCTTTCACACACGCCAGAAGAATTGAGAGTCCCAGCTTGTCGTATGTTATTACACGGCGCAGCAGATGTGTGGTACGCTTCATTACCTGCAGATGTCACTAGTTCTTACAGCGTTCCATACAGCCTTTCTCAAGTTTTTTGGTAGTGAGACGAATGCTTGGCTGTTAGAGCAATCTTTAGACAATCAAGTCCTCACTCAGGTTTTCACACGTTTCCAGAAGGCTAAGTTGAAGCTCAGAACCGATAAGTGTTTCTTTGCTAGGAAACAGGTCAAATATCTGGGACACATTATTTCCAAGAATGGCATAGAAGTTGACCCCGGAAAAACGAAGGCTGTCGTCGATTACCCCATCCCTATGTCTTGTAAAGACGTTAGAGCTTTCCTAAGTTTGTCAGTTTATTACAGTCGGTTTGTTGAAGGCTATGCAAGAATTTCGCAACCTCTCAACCAGCAAGAAGAGTACTTTTGTGTTGGATGATGCGAAGCAGTCAGCTTTCGAGGCTCTCAAAGCTAAGTTGGTTTCCGGACCGATTTTGGCTTTCCCTCGAATTGAGGATAACAACCCCTTCATTATCACCACGGATGCTAGCCTTTTTGCTATTGGCAATGTTTTGAGTCAAATGCAGGATGGTATTGAAAGGGTTATAGCATACGGAGGTCGTGCCCTAAACCCGGCAGAACAGAATTACAAGTGCACTGAACGGGAATGCCTCAGCATAATAGCTGCTTGCAAAATGCATGAACCATATCTCAAATTTGATAAATTCACTATAGTAACCGATCACTCAGCTTTGCAGTGGTTATTTCGGTCTAAACCGAAAGGACGCTTAGGAAGGTGGATGTTGACCTTACAGCAGTTTCGTCGCACGTATCCCCCTGAATCCAGTCCTACCCTGGAGCTAGAACTCAAAATAGCGGCTGTGTCTGATATGACTGATAGCGACGATACGCCTCATGACGTCCCGAACACTGACAATTCTTGTCTAAGTGATTTTAATCAGATTGTTAGAGAAAATTACACATTTGATGCTATTAGTGCAAACCAAATGACAGATCCGACTCTTCAACCCCTCATCACTTATTTCAAGAAGTCAGCCCTTCCCTCTACCCAACGCAAGACAAGGAAACTTCTTGCCCAGGTTGATGATTATTACCTGAAAGAAGGTGTTTTGTTTCATCTCTATATCAGGTATTCTCCCGCTACAAAAGTCCCTGGACGAAAGCTTAAATCACCATATAGCGGTCCATATTACCTGATTGAGCAAACTACCCCGTTGAATTTTAAAGTCTGTACTTTTGACACCCATATTGAGCAAAATTCCTCAATACATGTTAACAGATTTCATCCTTGCATTACACGTTTTGATCACCCTGTTTCTCCGCTTTAATTTGAAGACGGTGTCCTCCCGGGAAATGACCTTCCGAGCGACGCCATCCCGCCTTCAGACCTTTTGCCAGAAGTCGACCCAATAGTTTCTCAAGGTGATATTGGAGATAACATGTTCTAGACCCGCATAATTCTGACACAGACAATGATGACAACGAGTGTGGCTCTCACTATGAAGTTGAACGAATTCTGAAGCAACGGAAAGGATCCCAGGAGATGGAATACTTGATTAAATGGAAAAACTATAGTGCAAAGCATAATACGTGGGAACCTTTCTCTTTTTTGAATAAGCATGCTCAAAAAGATGTACTTTCTGACCCCCGTGAACGAAAGAAATGAAGGAGTAGTTCCCCAATGCGGCAGTGTTCACATATTCCACATTTATTATTCATGACATTTGTCTTTAGTAGAGAGATTTATATTTCGTAATCCCACAAAGAAAAACGTGCTCGGAGGTTAAGTCGTGATCCACATTCCAATTTTGTGCCAGCCCTGTGTGTCGAGTCTCACTAATACACGATGACCCACATTCCCGTTAAACTCAGTCGTTCTCAGTGCAGTTCACATAAATTAGCCTCGTACGAATTCGATGCTGATATGAACTTTTAACACACTTATTTATGTTGCATATTGTACTAGTTCTTTATTGGACCGCGCTTTTTAAAATTTGAATTGCGGTAACGACTGTTTATTGCCGTGTTTTTGACTGCTCCAGACCACTACATATTGAACAAACCATTGTTCTCTCGCAAACAATGCTTCCATAACTATGGCTAATAGACCAGAGACAATTATGTATCACAAATGCCCTTTTTGCGAAACTCGCTTTGTATGTGTTGATTGCCCATTTCCACTATGACCCGTGACAGGTATTTTACCAAATTAGGAAATGTGCGCACTGGATGCGTAGACGCGCGGTGCTTGTGTACCGGTGTGGTGTAGTTGATTTCATACGTCTCAGACCTCACTTCTCTCCTGCACTCCGCTGCGCTAAAATCTCCACTACATCCTGCGTACTTCATTCTTCATCATCACTCTTCATCATATTTCATACCTCAAGATAACAACTTGTGTGTTGCCGACTGGCCAGTGAATTGAGTTGAAACTTTATAGAGATTAACCATGAGTATTCTCGATTCTTCTATTATTTCCTCATTTTTAGGTGACATCAATATTTTCTTGTTCATATTTTGGCTCTTCTTTACTTTCTGACTTTATGACTTACGACACAATACTTTATTCGATATATACGTATATTTTATGGTCCTACAATCCTATGCTCATGATATGAGAAAGATGACTTTATTTTCCTACCATATTTCCGCGACAGTAAATAAGTTGCGATGACGGTACATTCCGAGTGGAGTAGATTTGACTGTTTTGGCATAATCCTGGAAGATTCCGACATGACGTTCGTGAAAACAGGTGACATTGTTGATGATTATATTATACATGGTTAGGACTTGATAAAATACAGATTTGATATGGGCAATGCGATATGATTTCCGTAGCAGTAAATAAGTTACGATGACGGTGCAGCCATGACGTGGTAGGCCTGACCATTCTGGTATAATCCTGACAGATTTTGGCATGACGACCGTACAAAGCAGGTGATTCTGATTATTTTAAATGATACAATATACGATGATTAAAAAAAAAAAAATTGGTAGTTGAATTTATATGACTTCACAAGACGAAGATGTCTGATTATCTTAGTGGTGTTTCACGGGATGGAACTACCTACGTACTACTTCTTGTGTGATTTTCAATGTATTTTGCGAAGATGACCATATTTTGACTACCTGTTCTATGATAATCCCGACTGATTTGGGTATTGCTTCCTGACAATACGTGATACTATGAAAGGAAGGCTGATACATATCTATATAACGACTAAGACAATGGGACGAATAATTTTACTGATAGTTATGAAAAACTCCTGATATATGTCAATATGGATGACCTTCCTAATTTTTTATCATTTACACGGATACTGGACGACATCCCACATATACCTATGAAAACAGACTACCCGTTTCTGACTCAGACTTCTCGAAATTTATATATGTATGGTTGATTATGAGATTTATCTATGCAGTAAGTGTGTGTAATTGCTTTATGACAAAAAAAAAACAAAAAAAACTTCACTTAGATTTAAGTTCCTCTGATACATTTAGTTAGTGTTCGATACCTATATGCTGGTTATGTAGTATAAATTTCATAAAATAAGTATCCTTTCACGGATTTGCCTGGTACTTTCACTAATCTAGTACTAATTACTAGGACTAATGACTCATTTTCCTACTTGATTCACGCTTCTAATCCTTCGATTCCCATAGGACTAATGTTTAATCATTCACCCTTATTATGTTCCTGTCATGAATCCTGATGACACTCCTCGCTTCTCTTCTGACGATTCACCATTTGCATTTCTCTCGGACGACGAAATAAATGCCATTTTAGACTCACTTCCGGCCGACAAGAATCTGTGGGCTAACGTTTTTGAGTCAGAAGAAGATTCTGTACCAAATCCACACACCTTCAATCACACTTCATCTTCCTCTTCTGTGACTCTTCCGCCCGTTCCTCAATTCGCTTCTGAAAACGGGCGATCTCACCTCGTTCCTCACAGCCCACAATATCACCCTACCAACCCCCCTGCTAAGACGCTGCCTACTCACCTTACCACATATCCTGTGGCTTATCTATCGGGCAATTCACCTTCTACGACTTCTGTCGTTCAACTTTACCCAAAGTGCAAAGAGTGTGTGCAAATACAGGAATTCACTTTGACCCCTGTCCGATACATAAAGAGGTTGAATAAAGGCCCTCACCGTTAAAATGTTTGTTCCATGCTTCCTCTTGCTAGGTGTTTATACAGTGGCGTCCGCTACTGTCTTGGCCCGACCAATCGTCGGTGCCCTTCTCACGAAACAAGGTTATGTGGCCAATAGTGCGGCTACGTGGCAGGTTACTTTTGCTGTTCCTCACCTCGAACTACCGGCAACCACACCCCCATTTAGTATGTGTGACGATTCAATGCCTTTAGTGGTTTCCCCCAGGCGTAGACGAGATATATCTACCGCCCAAGGATTTTGCAACACTTTCCGTTCACTCACGACTGCATACCGGAATTTGAATGATTCTTTGACAAACCATATGCACCGTTATTGGCGCTCCATTAAGAAACTTTGGCCAGTCTCCCAAGCTCCTGTCCATTACAATGGTAGGCACAAACGCTCACTTTTGCCGTTCGTAGGATCTTTTCTTGGTTCTGCGTTTGGATTAGTCACTGATAAACAACGAAACAAGCTTGTTCGTAGAGTGGACATCGTTGAGAGTAATTCGTATCGTCTTCAACTAAACCTTCACGCTTTACATGACCAAACGTATACTTTAATCAGGGTTACAAACAAGCGGCTAGATATCATTTCTGATAGTGTAGTGAATAATTCTCTGAATATTGCCAGGCTGTTACAGAATAGTGTAGAAATGTACCACAGGCTCGAAATAGTTCAGGTACAAACAGATGCACAACGACTTCTGTTGAAGTCTTTGGCTGACTTTACTTATGCTAGTGTTTCTGAAATAGGCCATATTCAGGCCCTCACACTTTTAGAATCAGAGGCGTGTGCAACTTTACTCGCTTTAGAGACTATCGCTGACAACAAGCTATCACCTATTTTGGTCCCCCCAGATGTTTTACATAAGTCCATGAGACAAGTTGCTCGCCTATTACGCGTGCAGTATCCAAATTTCAGACTGATGTATGACCAACCATGCGCTATCTACGCAATACCAGGTGCCACAGCTCTTAGCAGTGACTCTCATCTTTATGTAGATGTTAGTCTACCTCTTGTTGTGAAAGACAATGCTTTTACTATTTAAGAAATATCCTCCTTTCCAACACCGACGGGCAGTCCAAAACCAAATCAATTCACACGCATTACAGGTTTTTCTTACTTTATTGGGATATCCTGTGACGAGAGGTTCTATATCGAATTATCTGGAGCCGATCTCGCAGAATGTTTCGGCTCAGGTGTTCGTCATTGCTACCGATCTTTTCCTGAATTTCCTAATGACATTCCTTCATGTGCCCTATCTATATTTACGGGAACAGTCTGTGACATTATGTTGTACTGCCAAGTTGACTACTTGGTTATGAAATCTCCCCCTCATGTTGTCCGGGATTTACAGAACTCTTCATTCCTAGTTATTGGACACAGCGAGCCTTGGCTAGTTTCATGCCAACTTGATGTTACCCCAACTGAGGTGGAACCCTGTTCATTTTGTACACTCACATTAGGATGCGGTTTCAGTATGCGATCAAGTTCTGGTGTTTACATTCCACCAAGTCTCACTGATTGTGACAATAAACTGATGACTCCTATACCACTAATTTGCTATTTATCTCGCTCTTTCACAATGAAACTGTCACACAAGGCATGACAGCGAACACACTGTTTGACGACCCGCTGAAGTTAGATGTTCCGGATATTGATCTACACTCATTAGGTGTTGATGATTTTGTGTCCCGCCAGGGTATGTTTATAGCTGATCTTAATTGTACTGCCTCGGCGTGGAAGGACGCTCAATTACCCTATATTGACCCCTCATGGTCACTACCAGGTGGTTTTACCATATCTGACGATATGAGTTGGCTTCGCCTACTCAATACAGCAGGTACCGGTTTAGCAATAGGTTGTGCAATTTGTTTATCAATCCTCTATGGCAGATATGAACACCTCATGAAGACTATTCTGTTGTTCCAACTAAGTGAGGTCCCCACTGCTGATGCTACCCCCCCCCCCCATATTGGACTAAATAGACTCAACCTGTTTGATGTGTTCAGTGTCACGACCCTGCTCATTGTTATTCTTGTATTTCTTCTTCAGAAAGCTCATGTTTCATATCAGAATAGACATGATTTGACATCTGTTATGCGATTGTTTGACCAAGAGACTAAAAGCCCTCAAACTCGAGTCTTACTTGAGTTATTTTCGGGCACCTCTCGTGTCGTTCTTCTATTCACTGAAATTTTGACCTTCCCGGGATACATAAAGGTCATCCCTGGCAAAACTATGCCTCATCCTGAGCTTTCCACTGGATGTTTCCATACACATTTGATTATTGACTGGAACATGACTATGTTGAGGGACTTACATCGTGAACTCAAATTCCATATGCCCTCTGTTATCAGTGTCCCGTTTCATCTCAATTTTTTCACCAGAAATGCCTTAACTACTCCACATGAATCTCTTGATTGGATGCGATGGTTATTATATCCTCCACAATTTACCTTCTGATTTGCCTCTTCGTCCACGTGGACACATGTTCACCCCCCTTAGCAGATTAGCCAATTGACCCCCATGGGCTGACGAGGAATGGTATATCCAAATTTGATAGGCTAAAATTTCCCTCTCTTGATCAACTCTGGGAAGAACATTCCGACCCCAAGGTTGAGCAACTTGAGAGCATTCTCACTCTGGCCAAGTCTACTCCATGTCTGACTTTTCAGGAACCCCCTGTCAAAAAGATCAGGTGGGGAGATCATGTTCGAACCAAAAGCATGCCTAGCAATTTCCCTATTGCTTCAGAAGGACAGTCGTGAATCATTATAATATAGCTAGAGCCAACCTAAAGAACAATCTATTCACCCCCCCAGTTTCCCTTTCAGAAATAGATACGCCCAGCGTTCAACCTTTTTCAAACCATCGGGTAAGTATGTCTGTCAACACAGCTCATCCCCAGGTAAGTTCTCCTTCTCCAAGTAGTCACATTATATCCATGGATTCCCCGAAATTCAAAATTGATTTACAGGAATTGCGGCATCTGCTGCTAATGTGTGTGATGCCCCTAGCCACACTCTTCCTCTTCCCATAATCTCTCAGATTTTTCTAAAAGTTAAAACAAATACAGCCCTTACTGGTTTATTGGCTTATTATGTTCTGTGTTTAGATAACGCCATGTGTGATGTTTGTTTCCAAATCAGTAAACCTTGTTGCAATAATTGCTTGGAAAAACTAGCTGTCCGTTTTCTCAAATTGTTTCATTGGTCCCATCCAATGTCTTGGGGCTATGCCGAACGCGTTGTTCGCCGAGCTTTGACTTATTTTAAACTTGAAGGCAAAGACCATTATTCGATTAAATACCTTAGAGCCTTGACTGCCTTGGACCCATGGATGTCTTGTACTACGTTCCCTACTCCTAGAAATACGGATCACACATATTCCCGCTCTGTAGGTTAATCACTTAAGTAGACACCTTGTTGACCAATGATAAATTGCATGTGACCTTGTTTAGACAGCTAATTACGCTTTTCTTTTTCTTCACGTCCATTTGCCTAACATTTCTTTCTATTGCTCATTCTAAGACAGGATTTGTTTCATATTACCACGTTTTTTTATACAGATGCTTTTTTTTGGTTTGGCTTGCTTGCATGCTATGTGTTGTGTTCTCTAATCTGTTTCATATGGTATATCCCCAGAACCCAGCAGATTTCCTTGCCCATCACGCCACCCGGCGTGAACGGTTCTTTATCGAGGTATGTAGCATGCTTCTGTCCGATTTGCCTATGGAGGAGCGACTGACTTTCGAATCAGTCATCTCTCATCGAGAGGGTAATGTAGCTCTGGAAGGATCCGCCAGGTGGCTTCCGCGCTTTATAGATATTCCGCGGGAGTGCGCCCCTGACAGGCGAGTACTGTTTTTCCATGACTTTCGCTCGTTCAAGCATGTAGTTCTCGAAATCCACGCTTCTTGTGGTTTCGGACTATACAATGTTATCTCTGGCACTCACAAATCTTATATGACCTTACGTGAAGTAAGCCATTTCGCATACTTTCCTGGCTTTATCAGAATTGTACACGGGATATTGTCAGAGTGCTCTTGTCATAGGGTGGCCCAGTTGCCTGATCTCCTTACGGCAATCCTTCACACCCCACCTGAGTTACACTGGGATCTGCATGGACCACCTTTGAAATTTAAAGGGTGCATCTCAGAACCACTCCATCCCAGGTCCCGGAAACAATTGGTCGTTCTTTCAAATGACTTATTGGATTCATGGCCTCGGTCGAAAAAATTTTCTCCCTCCCCTCCCCTTTGACACATCTGACCTCTTACCATTGCCACCTCCCTTATCTCTGAAACCCAGACTCTGCCTCCGTAAACCGGATAGCATTCGTCCCCCCAAAACTTGGCCTTTGTGTCTTTCGCCCCTCCCTAATACTTGGCCATTTACCACTTCACATAGACCCCTGTGTTGGGATTGTGTTTCACGTCCATTATCCCCTCCAACCCCCCAAATTAAATCCTCATGGATCCCGAAATTAAAGAAATTGGTTCAATAAAAATATTTTTATTTACATCCTGCATAACACATTTTTTTTCTTTCTGTTTTCAACCATAAAATTTGTTCTGGAATTTTTTTTAACAATTTTTAAACGTCAACAATACCCGTTTTTTTGCTTCTGCTATAATTTTCCCTTCCCACTCCGGCATTTGGCCTGGCCCATTATCCCTTTACCCCTCCTTATCCTTGAACATCTTGTCACTTCTGAAAACCCCTATCACCCACGTGTTTCATTACGATACCTCACCGGTCCATAAACGGTTTATTACCCTATATCTCCCCCACATGTTCGCTAAGGTCCATACAGATAATGTCCATAAAATTCTTTGTTCCTCAAACAGTGTTTTTCACAATTGTTTGTTACAATTTAGTACTTTATGGCTTTGAACTCTCGCACCAAGTTCCATAATTATTTACCCTTATATGAGATGATGCCACGTCACGCATTGTCACAGATTCTAATGGTTTTTCCTTCCATCAATTCACATGTTGCTTTAGGCAGACACATTGTGTCTAAGGCCACGTTGGCTAGCGGTTTCACACCATTTACGGTTCACGTCGCCTCACATTTCACAAGTGCCATTTTCCAATTTACGACTGTTTCTCTTGGCATTCACTTTTGTACATGTGTAGGAACCAGCCTTCACACGCCCAATAGTTCACATTCCATGCCCTTTTTGTCACTCCGATAGTCCTTCATTACTGACCCATGGCACCTCAGGTTTTTCTTTTTGAAGAACGTCTGCCTTGTTCAGCTTTTTATGAGCATAACTTATATTGTTGGAACAGTTACGTCTCACTTCTGCTAGCATCGCCCTTTAACCTCTGCGCTTTCTCTCATTGTGGGATACGGCGAGCTCTGTTTCTGACCTGTCATCACTTTGTATGTCGTATATTCTCATGACGGTTACTCAGATTGATTCAGCTTCTCAGTCTCGTGGTGCTTGATTGCATCAGGCACTGATTAACGATGCGCAGGTTCGTTTCTTCTCTGGAGGTTCTTTGGAATGACAAATTACCTTTCTAACTAGTTCTACAGGTGCTATAAGCAACCATTCATTCATTCTGAAGTTCCTAGAATCTTGTAAAAATATGTTCCCAATTTTGACATAATTTTTTTGGTTAGAATTGCTACTTTTGGAATTTTCAATTTTGATTTTGAAATTTTGACTTCATTAAGTGTGGCGTCCCAGATGAATGGCACAGGCTTCTCATTCATTCTCATAACTACAACTATTAAGCAACAATCTTGATTACATACAAACTAATATAACACAACTACATCAACTGTCTAACTCTAACACAACAAACTACTTAACACTAACATCACTTTCTATCTTTAACGACATTATGATTAATACATTCTATTTTACATTGGCTAACTTCTGCATAACTGTACTTCTAAACATTCTCACACATTCTGGTTAACATATTATTCTCATTCAGGCACGAATCACGGTGCCACCAGCCCCACTCATTTGAGGGAATAATATGAAAAAAAAAAGGAAGAATAGAAACCCCAAACGTTCTGAAATACATGCCCTACCCCAGCCTACTCTACAACCTACCCCAACCTACTATAGCTGCAGGAGGTTCCCCTCCCCCCTTCTTCTGCCTCCTCCGCATTCTCCCCCTGCGCTGCGCGCACTGCGCATCTCCATGCCAGCCAGAGCTGAAACATAAAAGACAAATCTTACAGTTACCTCACAGTTGATCACGGCTATTCTCATTTTTACTCTTTGACCCTCGATTTCATTTTTCTTACGCAGGCTATTTCAGTTTTTTGCCTGTCTTATGAATTCTCATGATTTACCCCATATTACACACTCTCTTTACCATTTTCAATCCTGATGAATTTTTCCCAATTTTTCTGAAATTTATTATCGACTCTTTCACCCCCAGGTCCATCTTTTATTTTTTTTTCTCAAATTGTCCATTCTATTTACTCATTCACTCCTGTTAAATTTTTCCCAATTTTTTAAAAATTTATTCCTAACTCTCTCACCCCCATATACTTTTTTATTCTGCGCCTTCAATTATCCATTCTACTCTCTCATTTATTCCTGATGAATTTTTCCGATTTTTTACCCCCGCATACATTTTTTGCTCAAATTATGCATTCTATTACCATATTCATTATCAATGAATTATTCCGATTTTATCCTAAATTTCTCTGACATTCTTCTTGACTCTTTCACCCCCAAATGCGCTTTTCCTTACCCTTTTCATTTTCCATTATATTTATTCATACATTTCTGATGAATTTTCCCATTTAAAAAAAAATAAATAAATAAAAAGGTACAATTTTCGTGACTCTTTCAGCCCCATATACGTTCAATCCTTTACCCCATCCCCTTCTATTTTTTATGTGATGCCCCCTCAGGCTCATTCAGATTTTTCTTGGCTGTCTTGTACATTTTTCATGATTTATTCTATATTCCCATTTTTTTTCCTGGAATTTATTTTACAACTCTTTCATCCCCACGTACGTTTTATTTTTTTTCTTACCCCATTCCCTCGTACACTGCAACCATCCCTTCAAAATTGACCACAGTCATTCTTATGTATTACTGTTTAATATTTAATCTTCTTGTTCTTTTTCAGCTTCACGTTTCGACTTTTTCTTGATGTTTGCAAAATGTTATTTTTTTTGATGGGATGAAATTGTTCACTACGAGTCCCAGTTTTTGACCTTTTGCTTCCAGCTCATATACACATTTTTCTCAATCGCTCAATAATGTCTTTCTACTGTGATGACAATTTCCATTCATTTTAATATTAAAACATCTTCCAAACAAAACTATCGCTTCCCTTCTATTCTACCTTAATTATTCGTTATTTTTTTGGATGGGATGAAATTGTTCACTACGAGTCCCGGTTTTTGACCTTTTGCTTCCAGCTCATATACACATTTTTCTCAATCGCTCAATAATGTCTTTCTACTGTGATGACAATTTCCATTCATTTTAATATTAAAACATCTTCCAAACAAAACTATCGCTTCCCTTCTATTCTACCTTAATTATTCGTCTTTTTTTTCCGAAATCAAACACGTCCAGCGATATTCCCGCCAGACCACGTTCCTTCGCTTTCGGCGATGTCCTTGTTCGTTAATTGTTATTTGTTCACTTTCTCGGACCGGGTAATTTCTATTTGATTTCCAAAAGAGCCGAATTGACGAGTATATTACGTTTTCGCCATACGCTCACGTTCACGCTCATAACTTTCTTGTGCGACCACTGACAACTCTGTTCTATTCACACAATTATCTACGTTTTGCTCCCGCCCTCCCCACGTCTTTCATTTAGCGATTAATGCCCTTGATTTTTCAATATTTCCCTTTCAAAAGTTGTCATTTTCTTGGATGCCGACGGCCTATTCCCGCTGCCATCTTTGCCTCCCACTTCACATGTATTCCTTCAAAAATCTGAACAGTTGGTGAAATGATTACTTACGTCCACCCCTCGCATCAATGCCTCGACGAGGAGGTGGACGAGGTCGTGCCACGTCCACCTCCCGCTGCGAAATCCTCGAGGAGGCCCGCAAGAGCCTCCTCAGTGAAGTTCAACCTCAGAGCCATGCTTTTCTTTCAAAGTCCTTGCTGTGAGTGAGCTGTGCTTGAGCCCACCACACGGTGGCAATCCGTATTTTAGGTCTTGATTCAGCATTTTCCCATCAAAATAATTAATCACAAAGAACCTTTTATCACCTCATTTGTGATGACTGTTGTATATTTGTTATTTTTCTTACTTCTTTTTTTTACAACAATGGTATTCCCTTTTATTCCAGCTCACATCACACTGCCCTTTGTGATCCACTTGTTGATTGGACATTTTTTCGCCCCTGTAGTTCAAAGATCTCTGACCCCTTCACCACATCAATTAAATTTCTTTGATGGATCACCCCCAACTCGTCCCCTGTATATACTTCTCCCATGATTTTTTAAATATCTTGATTGGATAGGCAGAACGTTGTTTTTTTCCCGTCCTTTTGATCTGACTGACCAATGTTGTTTATGAAACAGTTGCAATTCTCCTTTCTCACCCCATCTGATACCTAGTTATGTAACTGTATACCCCTTTTGCTGGTCCATTCATATTGGATCCATGATTTTGAACCACTGACAATTCATTTATACTGATAGCATTTTTGTTTCTTTGACTTCACAGAGTCGGGACCCCTTGGTAGTGACACAGAGATTAATGATCCTAATGACAGATATACTTCTTTTGGTGCATATTTAACCACTGAGTGATGGGTTGGACAACCCATCTGCATTAGGTCATCTTGGTCAGTTAAAATTTATACTTCCTGTCGAGTGATATTTTCACTCTTACATTATACTATGTTGTCATAACGTTCTGGTGTTGTCCTGAGTAAACACTTATTATATTGTATGTTATCTTAATTGCTTTTAATATCTTTATATAGGTAGCCATAATTACGCTAATTCTCAGGCTTTAATGTTATCCTAGTTTGTACGACACCGCGTCCGCGTGTGTCAGCAGGTCTACACTTAATGATTTAGATTGAGTGACATAAGACGCCACCTAGACGTCAAGGGCCCACTTTCTGTCATGAAAGTCCGGGTTACACATAAATTATTTCTTTTGTTTTGGCGAATTATTGAATAAATATTGATGTATTGATGTTGTACTTGTTTGATATTGTTCTCTTGTATACCTTTATCTTTTAAATGACCAACAGCCATCCACAGTTGCACATGCTCAGATACACAGACTGCTCAGGTATTGTCGTTTATTTGTAATTTATTTATATGACAAACATTACTTTTTACATGTTGTGTTTCACATGATACTGTATTTATTATGTTTCATTTCATTCACAGCCTTCTTTCGTCATGAAATATAATTTTTTGAGGACACTCTATTCATTACAGGCATTTTTATCCTTATGTACTGTGAGTAAGCCTTATAGAGTGGGAAATTTAGGATCATTCAGTGAAATATGATACTTAGAATCTGAGTGGTGATGCAATTATTTGTTTTAATGCTTCACCCTTACTTATTTTAAACCTTCCCGTATAAATTAGATGATGATGATGTGACCCTAGCATACATACCTCTTACGTTCACCCATTGGAGAGTGCAATCACCAGTGCTTAGAGCGATCTGTTTGGCTTTTCTTCAGAATGCTTTTGCATTCACGGATTGTTTTGTGCTTTCCTGGAATCTCCTTCATGATAATCTGTATCAGATTAGATTGACTTCCTCGTGATGTCCGTCACATTGTCCGTGGGCTGTGCCTTCAGACTTTCTGTGCCAGTCGCGCGGATGGCTCTCCTTTCCTATGGCACACAGGTTGTGGTAATCAATGTTGCAGCCATGGTGAAGCAGCCCAGAATGGCTCCCGCCTGCCTGTACGTACCTCACGCCTTGTGTTTAGGACAGAGTTGAGATCAATTATCCTTTCCAGGATCAACCACTTTCAATACTCCGGACTTTTTGTTCATGAGCCAGTCGTACATTTCCTCCACCCTTGGGATGATGATTGCCCCATGTCGAATTGACACCCGTTTCTTTTCAAACAGTATGTTCCTGTTTGTTCTTACATGCTTGTTTTTCATCATCACCAAACAAAACACAGACAGACTTGACTCCCTTTATATAAAATAAATCTTGCCATCCAATTGGAGACCCTCACTTTCCACCACTATTTCTGGCGGGTGTGTTCCAGCTGTGCTTCCAGTACCTTCTGCCCCGACGGTTGCTGGGCAGTTGTTGTTGCACTTCTTGTTGGACTTGTTGTTTCCATTTTTTTTCCTCTCCTCCAGCCAACCTTGATTATTACCAAATATTGATTATTACCAAATATTGATTATTACCAAATATTGATTATTACCAAATATTGATTATTACCAAATATTGATTATTACCAAATATTGATTATTACCAAATATTGTTTATTACCATATATTGTAATTACCAAGTATTGATGTTACCATATATCGTCATTACTGCTATCTACACCCTGTGGTGATTTGATTTGTCCTTATCATTATTAGGCTTGCTATGTCCTCTTGCAGCCACATACCATGTCCATCCTGAGATACTTTGAATGCCTTGATGTGACCCACGGCATGGCTCAATCTGTGCTCAATTCATTCTTCCGCCTTTTAGTAAATGCTCTACGTCCATTTCGCATACCTTTGTCTGGTATCAGGTATATCGTTTTTTTTCTCTCTCTTCCTACCTTATTTGCTGTACATTGAATATACGCATATGTAACTACACAACCCCGAATTAGCGTATGGTGTGACATGAGTGATCAGCATGATGTATATCTTAACTATTTTTTTTTTTTTGCATGTGTCACATGGTAAACCTGTTGTTCAGATACTTATTACCGCATTACGGTACTTTCATAGATTTTACAGGTCCTCATAAATGTTGTTGCCTTGATATATTGCTGTTACTGTTTAGATTGCCAATATTTTAATGGTTTTAATTCATTCCTACCTTATGATATGATTGTACTGATGACATTTACCTTCATGTTTTGCAGTGTTGTAACTTTAATGAACGAGGTATTTTGTAATGTGCTAATCTTTGTTATACTACTCTGTTTTAGATTTGTGAATGGCTATTGGTTTGCAACGTTGATACTTCGAACACCTGGAGTTGAACCTTCCATATTTTATGTTGGGTTCTTGTGCCTCCTTTATTCCCACCTTTGATACCTCCTCTTTTGCTGTGATATGTAACATGAGTTTTACGATTCCATTTTCTTCCCCTTTAGCTCTTGTTCTTTTATATTTAATACTTAATACTTGTTTTCCCAGTATTGTTTGAAATATTGATATTGTAATTCGATCTTATTCCATTATCTGAGTGTTGTAATTCTGTTACGTTTAATCTATTACTATATCTGGTTGTTGTCAGCAAAGTTTATTACGATACACAAAATATCCTTGATTGTATACATTTCTGTTTTCTTCTAAGAATCCATTTTCATTATAATAGAGCTCCTAACTCCACCTATTTGATATTTGATATTATATAATTTCTCGTATTTTGACGACTATGAATGTAGTACTTTTTCTCGATGTACACTACGTCCTTAGTTCTTGTACTTTTTGAATTTTGAAATCTTATACAAATATACTCTGGTCTGGGTTTGGCAATTGGTGAAGTGTGTGGTTTTTTTAATTAATATACTCCCGTTTGAGCACGCGGAAGTGCTTTGTCAAAGGGGAGCCGTGTGTAGGATATAGATTACCTACCTATAGACTCTTATAAACAAATATAGACAATCATAGACAATCACGATCTTTGGCAAGAAACGATATGGGTTACTGAGTGCTACGTGAGGCCAACAAGTGCAGGCCGAGGAGACACATTACTCGCCCCGAGTAGAGATGACGTGATCCTCCAAGCCACGCAGGCAGGACATGCGCAGCCCCGAGGCCGGAGAAGACGCTACGCAGGCAGCCCTCACACAGATGCCAGTTTCCCTTAAAAAGGCCCCAAAATCGCTACTCAGGGAGCAGAATCCACTTGCCTAGAAGATCCATGACACTCAGCATCGTGACAGCCACACTTGTATAGACTTGGGTGTTTTATGTATTCTCAGGACTTTGTCAATATCATGCATTCAGGTATTCCATATGCCTCGCTCTTTGCCATGCCTACCTAGCCAGACTAGTGTATACAGCACCGAATAAAGGAGATCCTTGTGCATTGTATACCCTGTGTCTGCAGTCCTTATTACCTCCCAACTCATATAGGTAGATAGGGTTGCTGGGTAAAGGCCCCGTTCACAGCCAGCGAGTATCATATATCTGATCCTACTCCATATTACCCTAATGACTGAGACATTCCCCATACACTAGTAGGGTTACAAACCATAGGTAACAATATGTCCATACATGTCTATACATGGGCAATCCGTATCTCACATAATCTCTTCTGGCATATCAACTGGCATGTTATGCTGATTTTTTTTAATTGTTTAAAATTACATAGTATATATTACAGTTGATAATTACAATAAACTTGTATCACAACAAAAGACATAATCATCTAATTTTTTGTTTTATTTTGTTCTTTCAGTACACCACGTCTTCACTGTAGGTTTGAATTATTTATCAACTCTACCATATCCATCGTCAAAATGGACTTGAAATCCACTGTTTCCAGAAATCAGCCCTTCATATTTAACCATGACTCTCGTAGAACTCGACCTCTGGCGACTAGCAATCAAACAATTATGTCCCCTTTAAGTCAACATAAGATGTTTGTCCTGTCTGAAATTTTTGTTATTTCACAAGTGCCTTCGGCTGGGAAGAGATGCTGTCCCTCACTGTTGTAGCTATCCCTCACTTGTGCAGCTGTCTCTCAATTGTGCAGCTATCTCTCACCTATGCAGCCATCCCTCACCTATACAGCTATCTCTCACATGTGCAGCTGTCTCTCACATGTGCAACTACCACGTGTGCAGCTGTCATTCAGTTGTGCAGTTGTCTCTCATTGGTGTAACTCTCTCTCCCCATGTGTAGCTATCTCTCCCCATGTGCAGCTATCTCTCCCCATGTGCAGCTATCTCTCATCATGTGCAGCTATCTCTCCCCATGTGCAGCTATCTCTCCCCATGTGCAGCTATCTCTCATCATGTGCAGCTATCTCTCACCATGTGCAGCTATCTCTCCCCATGTGCAGCTATCTCTCATCATGTGCAGCTATCTCTCACCATGTGCAGCTATCTTTCAAACTGTGCAGCTGTCCCTCAACCTGTGTAGCTATCTCTCAACCTGTGTAGCTGTCTCTCAACCTGTGCAGCTGTCTCTCAACCTGTGCAGGTACAGGTATTTCTCACTGTGTGCAGCTGATAGTGTTGTTTGCATTTGACCCATGTTGGCCCCTTTGTACAAAACCTCACAGGGCCTCCATTGATTCAATAACTAGGTCAAGAATTAGGTCAAATTCCCGATGGTTAAAAACAAAGCTCTAATTCAGAAATAAGGGCAATTTGTGGGTAAAATTTCATATGTGACATGATTCTGACAAAAAATAACTGAAATCTACTCGATTCCAAATATACATATTAGGCAAAACATCGCATAAACTTGCAAAAAACTGAAGTGGAGACTTTTCTAGCGTCCACCAGAGGTCAACCTAAAAACGCAACATCGAGATCACACGCTCTTATCATTGGCGAATTTTACTGCAGCCAATACTTCACACATCAACTTTTTTTTTTTTTCAAATCTCGTCACACTTCCTCTCTGATCACGTTCATGCTTTTTTTAATATATATGTAAAGAGCTCAGCACCGTTTCGCCATTGTTTACGAGTTTGTGCAATCAGGTGAAAGTGGGTCAGTCTATAATGGTAGGAATGACAGCAACGATCAGGAGCTCAACTACACAGTGGTGCTTCCTATGTTACATGAAGCTTCTTCCTTGACGTTGTCATGCACAAAGTAGGAATCTTGCACAATGTAGGAACAATTCCTATATTGTGCAGGACAAAGTAGGAATTCCCACATTGTGCAAATAAGTTGGAATATCTGAGTCATGAATCCAAATGTCAGGAACCTGGATGAGGAGGTTTAGGCCATAAGAATATTGGACATAATAAATGTAGGATTGTTATGATAATGAAAATATGGGCATGTACTGATGTTAGTTGTGTGCATAAAAACATGATTTTAACTGTGCAGGAAGTTGCAAATGTACATTTCTGATTGGCAGTTAGGAAGATCACTGGGTGTGTTATCTTCCTAAGTATGTTATTTTTATACTATTCCAAAACAATAATTTTTTGTACATTTTTGTCAAAATAAAGTGACAATCATCATTTCTATTTCCAATCATGTCACATTTCCATTACAAAGTACAAGTCAATCAATATATATGTAGCCAATGTTCATATCATTTAATGCCAACAATGTCCAATTAAGCTAGAGGAAGTGTCCGTCATATTTTTAACATACAATATTTAATGTAAAACTGTAAAACATTGTAATTATATTGGCCGCATCCAGTCATCGCAGCTATTGATATATCTTAAAATTTCTACTTATTTGCGCAAAGTAGGAATTCCTACTTTGGGCAGTTGCGCAATGTAGGAATTCCTACTGGGCCACGATTCCTACTGGGTGCAAGACAACGTCATGAATCGGGCTCATCTGAATGCAATTTCACATTGTCAAGTGTAATGTCTGGTAAAAAACTGAGGAAAAGACACTATGGATAGCACCTGTTTCCATATTTAGAAACATTATGACCAGGAAAGATGAAGAAACAGTAAGTACAACAGTAAGTACAACAGTTAATTGGCAGATGTTGAGTTTATATTGTTGGGAAATTTCAATATGATGGACATTGTGTGATGTTTCTGGAAACAGTGGATTTCAAGTCTATTTTGCCAATGGCTTTGGGTCAACATCTTCTTTGGTACTGCAGCCATCTATTGGCCAATTTAACCACAAATTTATTCTACAGCCGAAGACAACTGACCTGCGGACAACAACGGAGCTGCGGTCAAAGCATATAAAGTAAACCTGTACTTTCGAAAATATTCACATCATGTCATTCTCTGACACCTGCATGTGCCAACAAGGTCAAATGGTGTGATAAACATCGATAATTATTTGATAAACTGAAACGCAGCTCTGTTGTCGTCCGCAGGTCAGTTGCATATAAGAAAGGTCTTATACCTCAGTGATGCGCGTATTGATGCGATTTCGAATGAATACGAGCATGCCGATTATTTGTAGAGTATTGATTAGCCATCTTTAGACTGGTTCCCCATCGAGTGTCAAGAACATCGTGTATATACACAGATGGCGGCAACCAGTCTATGGCTGTACGCGCCATTTTCGGGTCACGTGACGGGGTCAAATGAGGTGCGCTTTGTTTACAAATGTTTGTAACGATAAATATCTTGTTTCATGTATCATTTTTTAAAAATACAGTAGTTGTCTGAGGTATAAAAACAAAACATACCTCGTCGGTCAGCTGTGTGAGCGGATTCAGTTCGTTGGTGATATTTTACACACAGTGAACAGTGGAACAGTTGCGCATGCGTCGGTAATGGTGGACCAGTTTGTTATTGACTCCCGTTTTTCGTAATTAAATATCGTTCTACTGGATCTGATACTATCACTCTTGGAACATTACTGACTCCCGAGCGCACTGTCCAGTGTTCTGTTCGAATTAGTGGCATTTTGGAGCTATTTATTATCGGATAAGATCGAACACCAACAATTTATTGGCAACTTGGACTGACCGGCGTGTAGTAGTCTGGCTGCGTGACCTGGAGACTATATTTACATACATATATAAAAAAAAGCATGAACGTGATCAGAGAGGAAGGGTGACGAGATTTGAAAAAAAAAAAAAAAAGTTGCTGTGTGAGGTATTGGCCGCAACTAAAGTCGCCACTGATAAGGGTGTGTCATCTCGCTGTTCCGTCACCACGTTGCCTGCCCTCTGGTGGAAATGACACTAAACTAATCTCCACTTCACTTTTGTTTTGCAAGTTTATGTGAAGGGTTGCGCTTTTAACATATTATGAATGGCATAGTTATCATTTATTTTTTGTCAGAATTACATTAGAAATGAAAATTACCTCCAATATGCCTATATTTCTGTAATTAGAGCTTTGTTTTCAACCATCGATAAATTGACCTATTTATTGACCTACTTATTGAGGCCCTGCTAGGTTATGTACAAAGGGGCCTATGTGGGTGAAATGCAGATATTTTTAGCCACCACGATCATGCAATTGGGAGTTAGCTGCACAAGTGAGAGATAGCAAGTGATAGACTGCTACAACAGCAAGAGATAGCTGCATAAATAAGAGATAGCTGCATAAATAAGAGATAGCTGCATAAATAAGAGATAACTGCATAAATAAGAGATAGCTGCATAAATGAGATATAGCTGTATAAATAAGAGATAGCTGTATAAATAAGAGATAGCTGCATAAATAAGAGATAGCTGCATAACTGAGAGATAGCTGTATTGAGACATGAAAAATAGCTGCACAAATAAGAGATAGCTGCATAAATAAGACATAGCTGCATAAATAAGAGATAACTGCATAAATAAGAGATAGCTGCATAAATAAGAGATAGCTGTATAAATAAGAGATAGCTGTGGGAGAGACAGCTGCACTTGGTGAGACAGCTGCATATGGGGAGAGATAGCTGCACATGGGGAGAGATAGCTGCACATGGGGAGATATAGCTGCACATGGGGAGAGATAGCTGCACATGGGGAGAGATAGCTGCACATGGTGAGAGATAGCTGCTCAGTTTGAGAGATAGCTGCACATGGTAAGAGATAGCTGCACATAGGGAGAGATAGCTGCACATGGGGAGAGACAGCTGCACATGGTGAGATAGCTGCACATGGGGAGAGATAGCTGCATATGGGGAGAGATAGCTGCACATGGGGAGAGATAGCTTCACATGGGGAGAGATAGCTGCACATGGGGAGAGATAGCTGCACAGTTTGAGAGATAGCTGCACATGGGGAGAGATAGTTACAACAGTGAGAGACAACTGCACAACTGAATGACAGCTGCACACGTGGTAGTTGCACAAGTGAGAGACAGTTGCACATGTGAGAGATAGCTGCACATGGTGAGGGATAGCTGCACATGGGGAGAGATAGTTACAACAGTGAGAGACAACTGCACAACTGAATGACAGCTGCACACGTGGTAGTTGCACAAGTGAGAGACAGTTGCACATGTGAGAGATAGCTGCACATGGTGAGGGATAGCTGCACATGGGGAGAGATAGCTGCACATGGTGAGAGATAGCTGCAAATGGTGAGAGATAGTTACAACAGTGAGAGACAACTGCACAACTGAATGACAGCTGCACACGTGGTAGTTGCACAAGTGAGAGACAGTTGCACATGTGAGAGATAGCTGCACATGGTGAGGGATAGCTGCACATGGGGAGAGATAGCTGCACATGGTGAGAGATAGCTGCAAATGGTGAGAGATAGTTACAACAGTGAGAGACAACTGCACAACTGAATGACAGCTGCACACGTGGTAGTTGCGCAAGTGAGAGACAGCTGCACATGTGAGAGATAGCTGTATAGGTGAGGGCGGGATGGCTGCATAGGTGAGAGATAGGTGCACAATTGAGAGACAGCTGCACAGGTGAGGGATAGCTACAACAGTGAGGGACAGCATCACTTCCCAGCCAAAGGCACTTGTGTTTTATGAAAACACAGATCCCGCGGCCACTCTGCTGCCTTCTGTTTTTTCAAGTTAACTAACCTACCATACAAGTCATGGACACTCTTCCCGGCTACTTTCTTGTCAAAACTACACTCTTAGTTTGACTCGTTTGACTCGTTGCCTTCACACTACATTCTTAGTTTGACGGCATATGATTACGTAATATCCAGAAATATTGCGTAGTCACTGACACCCTGGTTTTCCTACCTACTACCTACTTAATACACACATTCCTGTGTATACCCTGCAAATCCAACCAACATCCTACTGCTTAATAACTCTGATCTGAACCCTGAATATTCCAACAAATTATCTTTGACAGATATCTCTTCTGTCGTATATCGGCACTCGTCTGTTGGTTTTACTGCTACCTTCTGTCACTCCCCGCACGTACGGGTGTACCTGGTTGCATTATACAATTTATTTGCTCCTATCTACTTGTTCCTTTAATCTGAAACTTTCTACACATTTAATTGGTCATAGTTTAAAACTATTGCAAACTACTTTTTGCTTTGTGCAGGTTGTTATATTTTCCACAATAGTTTGACTTGATATTGAACTTTTGTAACAGATCATTGAACCCTCTTACACTTTCTCTCACTCCAATATCACACCTGGTGTAATTTCTTTTGTTCCTGACACGCACTGAACTCGCCCCTGAGATTATTATTACATAATATTCACAACTAACCCAGCTCATAGTACAAAACTGTGATCCCCACACACCCAGCCCTCTTTCAAATCTGATCGCCGACAAGACAACTACTGCCTAAATATATCTAAGCCTACTGCCATACACTGCCACGTGCCTACCTACTCAGTTGAACACATACTTGTCAAGATAAATGTAACTTCCTTTAATTGTTCATACACACATATATCTTGCTGCTACTAATGCTACATTTCGCTCAAATTTGTGTCTTATTAGAATTACTTCAAATTATCTACTATTTTTTCCGTTTTTTCTCAGAATGACTGACGGAAATCCGGCTGTCAACATTGATGACCCTATGGCCAGGGACACGGCCATGGACACGGCCGACGGACCTCCCCCTAAAGTGGTAAAGAGGGATCTGTCTCCGGCCTCTAAGCTGGCCAGACTTCAGGCCAGCTATGAGAGGTTGGAGGTCCTCTACCGGGACTCTTGTACTGCCAACACGGAACTGGAGGCTAAGTCTAGCCTCCAGTCCAAGCGGATCACTACTCTAACCAGTGAGTTGACGAGGACTCAGCTGTCCCTGTCGGACAACCGGAAAATGTTGAAGAGGCTTATGCCATCTGCTTCCGATGTGAAAAAATCTACCAGCTCAGATGTGGCCTCTACCTTACCAAAGGTACTGATTGTGCTACCCAAAGATGGTCACGAGGACGCTTTGGCTGCTAGGATCCTCCGGGGGGACGCCATCACCATGGCTACCTCCCAAAGTCTGGACTTTATTGCCCGCAGATCAGACAGGCTGACGCAGGCCAGCCATGTGTTCTTTGTCCCTTGCATAACCTAGGATAAATAGGAATATGAAGGGTGTAGATGTTTTCTCAATGCTGTCTCCCCTCTTTGAGGAAATTCGGATGAAGGGGCCAACCGTCACCGTCTTCCCCTCTCCTCCACCACGTGATGAGGTGGCTTGGAGCATCTGGCTAGTACTCAACAATTGCCTGGAAACAAATGCAGAGGTTCTCAGTGGGTACAATTATGTACCCATTGGTGACTTCGTGAATGGATGGGTAGATGAGCTCAGGTCTGCTGACGGCACACTCTTCCCAGTGACCTTGGACACACTATCTAAATACATAAACGAGGCATCACTCCCTGAAAAATGCAAGCCATTACTGAGGACGGCTACATCCTGTAAGCTACTCCCGGATGAGGAGGAGACCCCCTCCACAACCTCTACAGTGTCTGCTACCTCCTCCGCTACAAACTCCACCTCTACCACTACCACTGCCAAGACTGACAAGAAGTTTAGGCCCGTCCCCTCCAGCATCGCTGAGCTGATGATTGTCCCGGCGCCATTGGCTGGGAAGATCATCGGCAAAGGCGGGGCGAACGTTCGCCGGATGCAGGAGGTGACGGGCACCCGTATATACTTGGATGATGCTGTAAAAAACAAGAAAGCTATCAAGCTCGCCACAATCGATGGGACTGCTGAGCAAATTGTTAAAGGGAAGGCTGAACTGGCGAGATGCTTGGAACTGCACTCCAGTACCACTGCTTCCACCTGACGGGCTCTGCCAGGGCCCCCTTTATTGGATTGTGTTATGACTAGACTGACCCCGGACATTTCTACTCTGTTGTTTGTGTTTGTAAATGCATTATTAAAAATTCTGTAAATGAAAACTGTAGTCTAAATCCACCAACTATATGATGACTTGTAGTAATATATATATATAATGTTGGTACAAATACTGCCCTCTTGTGCCCCAAACATGCTGTTAATTTTATGTTAAATGGTGTTTTTACGACCCTTTCAGCAACAATGGCCATATCAGGTCGACTTTCGAGACTTTTAACCAGTGTGAAAGTAACACTGCCGGCAGTGGGAGTCGAACCCACCACCTCCCGTCCTCCACTTATATAACCATCAAAGGCACAGATCCTACACTCTACCAACTGTGCTAGTGGGGTCGGTTTAAATTTTATGTTAAATGGTTCAATGTCGGATTTCTTTCTCTTTACCCCATCATGTGTGTATAGAATAAACTCTTTGGCTGTTATTTATAAAGTTGATCTTTTCGTCACCCTTCAGTTGGAATGCCCCTACACAATGACGTCATCCAGAATTCTCACACCAGGGGGCTCTGGCGCGGTCCTGAAACCATCGTATCAATATGCTAAAAATGAATATAAAATAAGTTTTTTACCTACCTCACACCTTTCATCATTAAATCTCTCCATTGGTTTCACCTGCATGAATCACAAATGGTATACTCGGCCGGTATGGCACATTCCTGAGCAACCATCATATCTCTCACTCGTAAACTCCTTCATTGGGACCAAAAGGGTAAATGTAAATCCAAATTCTGATATTAATCCTGCTGTTACACAACTAAACTTGACACTTCCAGGCAATCCCCTACACCTTTTGAGGAGAATTTATCATGTACACGTAATAACTTTGCTTATATTACTACAAATTCCTTTGTCGAACGCCATCACCACCAAAATGATCCTCACTGTACTGACGTCACACCAAGAACTGCCCGGATTACCGGTAGACTGCGCAGGCGGCCGGCGGCCACACGTGGGGTTGGTGGCGCCAGTGGTAAATGAACCCACCCATATTCTAGGTAACACACTGGATCTAGTATTTAATCTGAAAAGTAGTACCATTATTAATAAATGTGAAATTCACGACTATGTCTCTGATCACAAATTAGCTATTGTGACTTTAAATGCAACCATGCCTAAAAATATGAAGAAATTCATTTTTTGCAGAAATAACAAAAAAATTGATAAGTTGAAATTTGCCTCAGATCTGCATATATTGTTTTCTAATAGTGACAATTGGAATAACAAATCTTTAACTGAACTAGTGGATTATTATGATAAAAACTTAACCAAGTTACTGGATAATCATCCACCAACTAAGCGTATCCAAATTACTGTTAGGAAGGCGGCGCCGTGGATGAATCATTTTTTGAAAAGGGAACGGGCACTAAAAAGGAACTTGGAACGAAAAATGACTAAATCTGGACTGCAGGTAGACAGGCAGCTTTTTACAGCGCAGAAAAATAGATACAATGGCCTTCTAAAAAAAATGCAATCTGAACATTATTTGAACATTATTGAGGAAAATAAGAACAATCCGAGAAAATTGTTTAAGACAATTGATGATTTACTATGCAAGAGTAAATCAACCCCCCTTCCTGCAAATCATGATCTGGGTAAACTATCGGAGGATTTCAACACATTCTTCCATGAGAAGATCATGAAAATCAGATCCTACATTGATAATATGAGCTCGGGGATTCATACACCAGGTGGCACTGTAAACAATGAGTGTGCTGCTGAGGCTATACATGGCGATTACAGAACTATTCCAGAGTTAAAAAATTACAAACAACTCACTGTTTCTGACACTAGACTCTTGATTAAGAAATCCTGCAGTATTGATCCGATGCCGACATGGATGCTCCATGAATTCATGGACATACTACTCCCAATAATCACTAAGATTATCAACCTATGCATTACCAATGCAGAGATGCCTATCAGCATGAAATTGGCATTAATTACATCGCTACTAAAGAAGATTGGCCTTGAACTAGTAATGCCTAACTACCGCCCAGTATCTAACCTCTCATATATCTCCAAGCTCACAGAAAGAGCTGTTGCGACTCAACTAGTCCCACATCTTGTAAGGAATGGACTTACGACTAAGTTTCAGTCTGCATATAAGGATGGACATAGCACCGAGACGGCACTCATTAGGGTACAAAATGATATACTTAGGGCCCTAGATGACAGGGATTCTGTCATGTTGGTTCTTTTGGATCTTTCAGCTGCTTTGGCAGATATCATGGATGACTATAACATAGCATATCACATCTATGCTGATGATACTCAAATCTATATGCCTATTAATCATAAACATGGAAATGCAGATCAGTATATTCATAGGCTTGAACTCTTAATTTGTACTCACAGTAGATCACCCGTAAGGTGGGACCTTACAGCTGAGGCAGGGCTTAAAATTGGGACATCCTCCATCAGTAATGGCACTAGCGTCAGAAACCTTGGTGTGATCTTTGACAGGCATCTTTTACAGGGAAACGCTACACACACACAGGGGCTCTTGTGGCCTACTAAGTACAACTCAACTGGCGACTTGAGAGCCAATTTTTAGCGACCCAAATTAGCAACATGCAACAGATAATATGACTTTAAACTGAGATGACAATATAAAGAATAATGACTTTATACAGAAAACAAAGATGAAATCTTCATATTGGGCTCCTATTTGAGCGATATGCACATCAGAGCAAATAGAATTGAATTGTTTTTTTTTGCACACATAGTATATAAAAAATGATTTTAAAGATGACAAGTAATGATTTTAAAAAATCAAGCTCGCGTAAGTTTGCAAAATCCCAGGGCAAAATCCCAAGGCCAAAAAAACCCAAGGCAAAATCCACGAAAATCTTCGTAGGTCTACTCTGCCACGCACTCACAAATCACTTCTCAAACAAAAGCGCTATCTGACGGTGAAAGCAGAAATTTTGAGGCAAAACATGGCCGCCATGGACCGATAATCGGGGTATGCTCCATAGACTTACAGCTTAATCAGTCAAAACCTCGAACATCTAGCCCTAAAGGCAAAACAAACGCGAGCGAAAAATATAAAGAATAATGTACAAGGCGCTGCCGTGGTGGGCTAATTATAACGTGTGAAACGCTGTCGATCGTAGCGTTGCTACAGTAAAATATCATCCCATTTCTAACTCTCAGTTGTCGTCGGCTGTCTACGTGCTCACCGTGATAAAGTTACAAAGATAAAGTTATGCATTTCCCCCGTGTTTGACATGATAATTTTGGGAAGTATTTTGAATGCATCAAAGACATCTCATGGCGAAGCAATCTTTATCGACTTGCAATTTCCGCGTTGGCCTCGTTGAGCAGAGATTGACCTACTTTCTGTTTCCGCAGTTGGTCAGTTTCATTTTGGCATCGAGGCAGCGGTTGTCGGGGAGGTGACGTGACAAACCTATGTCAAACCTGCATGAAAACATCCTCACTTCAACCTCTTCTTGTACAGATGACGCCAAGCACAGCAAACAGAAGTAAGTTTAAACATCGAGAAAAAGAGTTTCTAAAAATTTTCATGGGGATAGACATGTGATTTGAGGTACGATTTGGGGTTTTCAGCTCCTGTTTTTCGCCTCATGAAAATATGCATAACAGCCTCAAACATCGCAATGGCGATCGCAGTTGCCCGACCTCATTAGATATGCTTGTTTTTGTACGCTCTTTGCAACAAATAATGGTGACGCATGCATTGTTAAACATCGCCATAGCATTGTATGCTCTCACGACATCCTTTATATGGGTTAATTAAAGTGTTAATGCATGTCAATTAAGAGTAGAACGGCTACTTTCATTCTCAGGGTCGCAGTCTCACTTTCGCATTCATTTCGAAAGCAGTGACCTGATTTCGCTATCGCCATTTCTGAGTCTGTCTTTGCAGCCATTTTATGTAAAAAATCTTCGGTTAACACCACAATGCGTTATTTAGGTTTTTGTAACTGGACTGTGTTATGGAGATGCTGAAACATTAACTGGGAGTCTCTGATGATATATCTCTTGTTTGTGAAGGCATAATCAGTGAGTAAACATTGGTGTCAGTGACACACCCACTGTTCTTCCCTGTTGTCAGTGTTGACAGTATTTTTTTAGGAGTATCGAGTAAACTCCACAAGAGGGCAGCATGGTTTGAGTGTGCCTCTGTTGGATAGTGTGAGCACTGACAAGGTCATGTCATGGCTTATATCCAACCAGGGTTAGGACATATAGCCTTTCGTTAATTTAGGTTCATAATAGTTCACCCAGTACAGGATTGTAAAGTGACAGGACGCTTTATCAGATTTGAGGTTAAAGGTTCAAGTGCAGTGCTACCATTGCCATGTATCATGCTCACTGATGAATATCTGTGTCATGTATATCAGTTAGCAGGTGACCACTTTGCTTTGGCGTGAACTACATTATTAATAATCTGAACCAATTTGTTTTTATTTATTTTCTTTGATAATGAGATTTTTTTATTTATTATTATTATATTTTTGGAAACACTACTTGATTGACAAAGAACTAAAATATCCATTGTTTTTTTATAAAGGGGAGAGAGGGAGACATTTTTATTTGATTTTGTTTTGGACACAAACTAAAACCTATTTTCTTTATATTCTCAGCTTAACAGGTTTGGTTAAGCTGAATTAGGCTGAATAATACATTTGTGTTAGAATAATTATTCATTGTCATTGGTGAGGGTTTTACTTTTGCTGTTAAAGACCTATTTTTTTCAGTATGATGGCAAAAATGGGTGTTTTACTTTTTTGCCCATCTAACCATGCTTTTATGATGATGTAGGTTTGTGGGTTCACAGGATGAGTGTCTGTGTCCCTTGAGGGCTTTGATCAGCATTGGACGATCCTCTATAAGGCGGCTGAAATGAAGGCACTCTCGGTATTCAGTACAATTGGAAATATGTTTGTGTGTGTGTTTAATACAGCATTTATCCAAATTAATGACTCATGAAATAC
Organism: Amphiduros pacificus; assembly: GCA_949316495.1. Lineage (NCBI taxonomy): Eukaryota > Metazoa > Annelida > Polychaeta > Phyllodocida > Hesionidae > Amphiduros > Amphiduros pacificus. The sequence continues at coordinate 31,414,494 of OX439005.1, read as the reverse complement.
TTGGAAAAGTACTTCAATACTTTCTATATACTTCAAACCAATATTTGAATCTTCTACATGAAACTTATTTTTTTAATATAATGTTAAATGATGATTGAATATAACATGTCTTTTGTATTAACCTGTATGTAAGTCTTGGATATTTATTTTGTGCTTGACTGGAATGGTAAGGGAATGGTCAATCAATTGAGGATAATTACAGGTTCTTCTCTATTCAGACTTCTCTATTCTAGACTGCTGACTTTGTGAACACAGCTTATGCATTGAGAGGGGGAATTTTTCAGTTATTCTGTGTGTTTGTCAATTCAATCTTGTCTAAAACTGCTGGGTGAACTTCTCACTGTCCATACAAAACATATATTGTCAGGGAAACCCTATCTATTTTCTATAAGCTCAGATACAGATAGAATGGCAAACAGTGAATTGTTTCTTACATACAATCCAAGGTAGATTACAATTCATCAATCATGTAAGCCAAATATACCCTTCATTTGATTAAAGCAATTTGGGGTGATGGAGTCAGACAGTAAATTGAATACATCATGTTTGCCACATTGGTTGTTGTCAAACTGCAAAGTAGGGTAAATACTTAAAATTATCATTTAAAACACTACATACATAAGACTTTATTGTCAGCCAATATATATTGTATACATGTGACAATGCGGAGAGAAAAGTGCATTGAAAATTATTATTAGTTTGTAACTTTATATTTAAATAGTTCACCACCAGGTGTCAGCTGTGTATCATGACCAGCTTATTCATACAGTGTTGGGCTTAAAAATTAGATATTGAAAAAATATATCAAATTTCACTTTGAAATTCTTGAAAAACATGCTCAAGGTTTTCCTGATGTCCAACTTGCTAAAAGTTTTAATTCCTCCATTAAATCTTGAAATTGTCAGCTTTGTAGCCTTCATGCTATTTAGTCTAGTAATGTTTTTATCCTCTGAAAATCCATCAGATGGCAGGCAACATTGACCAAAATGACAATTTGGCTGGAGACAGGTGGTGGTTAACTGCTTTACGGCACATAGAGATGTTGCATATAAATGACATGCGCAAGGTTTGTCTGATGGTCGGAGGAGCCAAACTTACTCAAAGTGAAAAATATTTTCTCATAGATTCATTATAGAAATATTATTATATAAAAAAATCATCAGTGTAACATGTCCGAGCTCCTAAAAAGCCACCAGATGGCAACAATGCATCATCATTATGGGGAGAGTTACTTCAGGTTGTAGAACCAAGGTGTGGCAAAATGAATAAGTCATATCTTGATAAAACAATGGAATTCAATGTGTTGCATGCATTTTGATCAATCTTAATTATTTTCTACTCCGGTAAAGGATTTAAAAGATCATTTATTAAAAGTCACATGACAAGAAAATTGTGAAAATGTTTATATTGTGTCATAATATATTACAATACATGGACATCGCATTTCAACATGTTTTACACATTTTTATAAATGGAGTACAGAATTATAGTGGATCAAAGTGATTTGCTGGACACGCCCCTTTTTATGTGGGTCAAATCAGGGCTGCTGAGATTTTGCCGGAAGTGACGCATGTTCGCCCTTCATGTTCAAAACAAACCACTCCAAGCCAGTGAAAGTCTTGAGGGATTGTAATTTATAAGTAATAACATGAGTGTTGATAACATCTTTGAACCACTGGGGGCCTAATTAACACATGTGGACAGTAGGTCAGATCATGTTTCACATCATAGTCACTTGGATTCTGCCTGTAGTGATGGGGAAGACAGGAATACAGCCAGCCTCCCAGTTGAGTTTGGCAAACTTACATCTGCCTCTTGAGATTACTGTATACCGAGAAAAATTCGCGCCTAGTTATTTTCGCGCCATCGCCGTTTTCGACAGGTTCGCGCCGTTTTATTTTCGCGAATTTTCGATTTCTAGTACATAATATTATCACAAATTACGCTTTGCAGGTCGAGAACAGAACAAAACAAAAAATTTCGAAACACTCTGTTTTGACTTTGTTCTCACTGATTCCAATTATCAGCGTTCACAGTTTTGCATTTCGTCTTTGTTTCCACTGCTTTGAGTCGTGTCTTCCCGTTTGGACAGAAATGCTTTCACGCTAGTATTGCGTAATGCATGTTAAATGAATGGAAGGTGTTAATTGCATTTTAAATGATAAATAAAGGTATTTACCCAATATTATCACAAAACGTAATATGATGTACGTGACGTCCTTTATCTTAGCGTCTGGGTGCCCACGAGACAAAAGTGGAGCGGCCAACATGTCAAATTGAACTTTCATATCCGTAGCTGATCGATTTTAATTGCGTTTTAAATGATAAATAAAGGTATATACATAATATTATCACAAATTACGCTTTGCAGGTCGAGAACAGGACGAAACCATACATTATTGCGCAATATATTAACTATCGTTTTCGCGCTAAAAACAAGAGCCTCTTCCCGTCACTTCCGCCTTTCAAAATTGCGACCACGTGTTGCGTTGAGTTGTGTCTTCCCTTTTGACAGAAATACCTTCACACGTGGATCGATTTTAATTGCGTTTTAAATGATAAATAAAGGTATTTACCCAATATTATCACAAATCATGCTTCACAGGTCGAGAATTTATCCACGAAGTAAAACGTAAATATCATGTACGTGACGTCGCGGTAATTCACGTCCGCAACACGAGGAGAAGCCAGGGATCCATCATTGCGCAATATATTAATATTTCAATGCGTGTTCATAGACTCCAATTGATTTCGCGCCAAAAATAAGAGCTTGTCCCCGTCACTCCCGCTTTTTAACATGACGACTTCGTATTGCGTAATGCATCTTCAATTTCGCGTCCATTTAATTTCGCGAATGACATCCTGGCGCGAATTAACGCGAAAATAAAAAGGTCGCGAAAATTTGTCTGTATACAGTATTCAGATCCTACAAGGGACTGACTGAACTATTCTTTATCATAATGTTATGGTAAAAGTCATTTCCTTGTTGAGAAAGAAATGTTGATATCTCAAAGTTTAGTATCATTTTTACAGAATTTCTATTTTTATTCAAAATTCCTTTGTCTGTTTGTATATAAATACTGATATATGATTTAGTTGGGTATCCACTGACACGCAATAACAGACATTAAAAAAATACCAAACTAAACATTTCAAATGGCCATTGAAATACAACTGCAGTGCATAAATAATATATAACCAGACCTCACAATTTAGAAGTCAAAATAATTTCCAGCAATGAAACAGATCTAGAAATATGTGTCGAATGCTTTCAAAACATTTATTTTCAATTATGTCAAACGAAGTTTAGCTCAACATTACTGAATATGAATAATATTCAACCAATTGATATTGTTACTCGTAATTTGTTAACAAATAAATAAATAAATTTTCAGTGTAAAAAAATATGGAAATATCAACTAAAAATAATTCATAGATATTTTAAAAGTGTCATCTCAATGTTCCATTTACAGTTTGAAAACCCTTAAACTTCATGCCATAATGTTTAGGGCTAGCTTATAAGTGTCTTGAAACTGATAAGAGTAGAGCAGGCCATATTTCAGACACTATACCCAGTTAAGTCATGTTTGTTTATTTTCTTCAAATAAAGTAGGGATTGTGGGATGGGAAGCTGATGTAAATGCAAGTCTCTATTTTACAGCCTTAAGTTTTGCCATTAATCATATTTTCAATGGGTGTTATTTGTGTAGAAGAAAGGACATCAGCTGTTATACATGTACAGACATAGGAGGAATATGTGTGCAGGAGATGCATGCGGGGCGCAATGACGTAGGCAGCCTGCTGACCCAGTTCTAGGTCAAGGGAGTAGGTTAATTACCCTGGGGGTTCAAAGATCTTAGATTATAGCTAAACTAAACATCAGACTGCAGAAAAAATTGTCAGATGTTTCTCAGAGGTATGAAATCTAAAGATTTACCACTTAAAAAAATTCTTGTCATATGACTTTTAAGCAATTTGCAGGCATTTCTAGAAATGTTCACAAATAAACGAGCAATGATCAGCATGGCTCCAAGACCATTGGCTTAGGTTTGGTATATTTGATGTAGTTTTAGCACCAAATGACCTGTGAATTTTTCATCATATTTGACCTGAGTGTACTATTTGATATGTGGGACCAGGGCATACAAAAGTAGTGCTTGATAATTTCCTATTCCCCCTTATGTTGCATGATAATAATGAGATGAAGATAAGGAAAGGCTCCAATTAAATTACACTATTTAATAGTACAATAATGGCTTGTTTTGTCTACATTATGAAAAAATAATGAGACTTATTGAAGGAACTATATTTCGGTATTTGCTGTCGGGGGTCATTCCTATGTTTCCATGTTCTTCCTTTTGTTTTCAAGATAGGTGGTGCTTTAACAGATCCTGACGAAAAATGTCAATGGTCAACCCCACTTCACACTCTGCTTTTAGAAAGATGAATATTTCTGCCATTTAGTAAATATTGTTCAAAAGGTCGATACATGTATATAATTTTTCATTTTTGAAGGTGAGGCATTTACAACGTTTTTCAATGGGGGCAATGTAATAGTGGTCCGAGGCCACATCTGAGCTAAAAAAAAAAACCACCAGATGGAAGCACTGCATCATCAAGATGGGTAAATAGGTGTCAACGAAATGCATGAGGCATATTTTGATGAAAAATACTTGTATTAAGCACCAACATAGTTTTGTTGGTGCTGCCCTCTGTGTGTCTAATCACAACTAGATGCAAAAATGTTATCTTTATTTGTACTCAGGCAGGGCTTGACATAAGCACTGGCCCGGTGGCCGGGGGCCACCAGATCCTCTGTTCGGGCCAGTGAATGCTCTGTTGTAGTGGCCCAGTTGGGCAACCATATTTTTGGTCTTTTAGTGGCCCAAACTATCTTGATTTTATTATTCTTATCCTTGATAGATATCATATCACGATCAATAGATATTTGATTGGGACAAGTATCCCCCACTCAGACACTATACAGCCTTATGTACAATGCTCTTTATTGTATCACACATCCTAATATCCTTAGAAACTTCGGGCCACTACTTCTCATGCTCTGGTGGCCCACCTGGGCAACCAACATTTTTCTTTTTATGTCAAGGCCTGCTCAGGGAACACCGTTTATAAAGAAGTAAATGCTAATCGAGGCTAATACAATTTATTATATCTAAGATATATTCCCTGCTATAACTCTGTGTCACACCTCACCAATTCCTGACCGGACAACACTCCTTGAAAGTGTTACCTGTGTAAAATTAAATATTATATACCGTATTTACTCGTGTATAGGACGACTCTTGTATAAGACGACCCTCCAAAATTGAGGTTATTTTGCTTGAAAAGACCAATTTCCGAATATAAGACGAGTTGGTTTTTCTCGAGATATCGGCTACCATTCAAGCTTGGCGGCCATTTTAAAAGTGAAACGTAAATATGCTTACGATATAAGATCTTAACGGTCTTATACACGAGTATTTACGGTAAAACATAAATACGATGTTCATATTTTCGAAATAACGAATATTCGTGATAATATTGGGTAAATACCTTTATTTATCATTTAAAACGCAATTAAAATTGATCCGCTACGTGTGATGTCTGTCATTTCGAGGACGTCACGTACATCGTTTTTATGTTTCACTTTGTGGAGAAATTCTCGACCTGTGAAGCATAATTTGTGATAATATTGGGTAAATACCTTTATTTATCATTTAAAACACAATTGAAATCTATCTGCTATGTCTGATGTCTATTATTTCGAAACACTTTGTTTTGACTTTGTTTTCGCTGATTCCAATTATCAGCATTCACAGTTTTGCATCTTGTCATTGTTTCCACTGCTTTGAGTCATGTCTTCCTTTGTTGACAGAAATGCTTTCATATGCAGATCAATTTTAATTGCGTTTTAAATGATAAATAATGAAAACGCTTTCTTTTGACGCTAAGATCAAGGACGTGGAGAAATTCTCAACGTGGAGAAATTGTGATAATATTAAGTACATACCTTTATTTATCATTTAAAACGCAATTAAAATCGATCCGCTATGGATATGAAAGTTCAATTTGACATGTTGGCCGCTCCACTTTTGTCACGTGGGCACCCAGACGCTAAGATCAAGGACATCACGTTCATCGTATTATGTTTTACTTCGTGGAGAAATTCTCGTGCTGCAAAGCGAATTTGTGATAATATTGGGTAAATACCTTTATTTATCATTTAAAATGCAATTAAAATCGATCCGCTACGCCCGATATCCGTTATTTTGAAAGTATGAACATCGTATTTACGTTTTACCGTAATGACTCGAGTATAAGACTGTTAAATCAATCCAAATGTCTATTAGCCCAAATGTCTATTAGCCCAAATGTCTATTAGCCCATATGTCTATTAGCCCAAATGTCTATTACCTAATCATGATTTTTCAAGTATTGGTAAAAATGTCCTTTTGTCATTTGATCAATCTTACCAGATATGAATTGCCCTAAACAAGTAAAAATATTCATACATGTAATTAATAAAAAAAAATATTATGTGAAAAATAGTTTGATTTAGTGCATTTCGATATGGGCTAATGCAAATCTTCACTTACTAGCCTGACTGTCTAGTAGTGTAATAAGTATTTGCCTGGATTGTAACAAATTTGTGTGACACTCGTATGGTAACTTCCATAATGAGTACAAACTGATTTATGTAGTGTTGAAGATATGTTTTAGAAGAGATAAACTGGCAAAAAATACATGAAGCATGTGGCAGGAATCACCAAACTGGACTATGGTCTTCATATAAACAAGAATTGCTCAAAAGTGAAAAATGCCTTACTCTCAGATCTCAACTCTGAGAATAATCTTATTTTACAATCTTTAAACAAAGTCACTCAAACAACACAACAGCAGTTACTGCTTTAATAGATATGGTCAGAAAGTTTAGTATATGCAAGTATCTCAAAAGAATCAGTCAAGTATGTTTCTATTTATTAGAGCATAAAATATACAGATCTTATACCTCATATTGTGCATTCTTTTCACATCAACAAATACCAAACTTATTTATTTTATATTGATTCTTAAGACAATCTTAAAATGTTTCTTTTAGTAAATTTCAATATGCTAGATTGAAGGAAGGCTCTTGTTATTGTTAAGTCATCTTTCAGCAAAATAATTATTTGAAAATAAAATAAATGGCATACGTGACCCAGTCTGGAATTTGTCAGGCAAGTCGAGCCAGTCTCCACTAAATTTGCATAGAGCACACGATATGAATGTATAATTGAGGTGCTGTGTGCAGTCGCGCCATACCATCCTTCTGGTCCTCTCTGGAGGAGTGAGCTGGAACACAGTCCAACTTCACAGGGCCATGGTGTAACAATATTGTACAAGTGAATGTAAAATGATGATGGGCTATTATGCACACATTGGGAGAAATTTACAGAATTTGCAATGTTTCCAAAAAGGAAAGTCTTATATAAAAAAAATAGAACAACATACAATTGAGGCATCCTGCAAGACATTAAACAATCACGCAAAAGTGGTCTATAATATAACAAAGATATTAAGTTTTACATGGATGGCATATCTTGCAATCTCTGATTATGGATGTCATTAAAGTTGACAACCCCAACAAGGCATAAAATATAAATCTGTCACCAAAAAAAAGAAGAAGAAAACCAAAACAAAACTCACCCACAGAATGTACTCCATAGAAAAACAAAAAATGTCACTATCATTGATTTATTTTAGAAATGAACCTAAAAGTTTAATATTTTTGCTTTAGATTTAAGCAACTTTCTTGCCAAGTGTACATGTACATGCATGTAACATTGTCTCTTCCATGTCAAACATTGAAAAACTATTAAAAATGGGTGTCATTTAGATGTCTGAACTTTGTAGATATTCAAGCTAGGTTCATAAAAGTAAAGTGTCTTTTTATCATTCTCAATATTTATTGTTTTTTTTTCTGTACATGCATTTGTTGTACCATAATATAAATGTATTCCCTTCAGCATATACAGAATGGGAATCATCATATCAGCTGTCATGTCAACAAAACATTTCCAGCATGCATTTTACTTGACAGAAAAGACACCTGGTGGATCACCAGTGTTCAAACTCAAGCAGTGAGAATTACATTAATCTGTGTTACTGTAACCCAGCGTCCTCATCTGTGGATCATTTGGTTTTGTTTTTTGATAAACACAGATAATTCTCTTTATCTGCTTTCCCATTTCCACTGCGTTTTCACGGTGCTATGATCATATTTGACCCAATAATTTGCACATGGCATATCCGGAACAGTGCCGACAGCATGTTCGGGACATTGTCGCCTCTGCCTTTCAACTTTACATCATTGTTTTTCTGAATTTTGCTTTCAAAATAGTGATATATATTACGCTGATTGCAATATGCTTATATACAAATTGCATAACAAGAAAGCAGTAGCACTGACATTGACTCATTTATGATGTGAATCTGAAATTTCCCTCCCATCTTGAAGAAAGGTGGTCAGATCACAAGAATACAGCACAAAGAAGTAGAGTGCATGCATAGTAACATCATAATGCAAATGAGCAAACCTAAATTCAAAAGCTAGAATTGTATGAACATCACTGCAGTTGATGTTTTGAGAAATCTTACAAATATAAAAAGTTCCCAGCTCAATGTTGTTAATTGAGCTATTGGAAGGTAACTTAGTAATCGCCCCACTGTCTGTCCATTTGTCACAAGATGGTGGAACCTTCACTTATATTTTACTTACATTTTACCTATTTTCAAGAGATTGGGTGGAAGAAATTTGTCCATTCATTTAAAAAAAATAATATTCCAAATTTGGAGGCTATCTTGATTTTAGGTGTGGTGAAAATCATGATGTGCCTTATTTAAGGGATTGTCCAGGAAAAATAAAGATCTGGGTTTTTTTTTCAGTGCATTCTAATTCTGACAGCCATCCTTATTTTGGGTGAAAAGAGAGCCTTAAGAAGTCCATTTTAGAATGCCCAAGCTTTTTATATAAGACAGAGGTCATATCGTTAGAATTGATCTTAATATAAGAGGTCAAAATTTATGCATAGTGTCAATGGGATTGCACTTTTAAATCACAAATGGATGAATCTAAGTAACTCCAAATCTCCAAAGCATTTTGTTGTGTACAAGTTCCCACTTTAAGATGAGTCTTCATGCTGAACATATACTTGTTTCATTTTCTGCTTTCACAAAAGAGTGAAAAGTCGACCACATGTTCCAGTTGGCAGACATGTCAGATATGCATAAACAATAACATTATTTGACAAGACAAACATGACTTTGATGATTTTGATGATAGGTGAAATTGATAATAGTCAATTAAATCGTTTTTTACAAACTCCAGTTGACAATCAGTCAATACCTCCAAGTTAATTAATGCTATGGAAGGCATTGTTCTCTGAGGAGGGAACAGATGAACAGGATAACAGACTATATATAATCTTCTGTTTGTCTGCTTTCAGACTATATATATTCTGTTTGTCTGCTTTCAGACTATATATATATTCTGTTTGTCTGCTTTCAGACAATATATATATTCTGTTTGTCTGCTTTCAGACTATATGTATATATTCTATTTGTCTGCTTTCAGACTATATATATATTCTGTTTGTCTGCTTTCAGACTATATATTCTGTTTGTCTGCTTTCAGACTATATTTATTCTGTTTGTCTGCTTTCAGACATATATATATATATATTCTGTTTGTCTACTATCAGACTATATGTATATATTCTGTTTGTCTGCTTTCAGACTATATATATTCTGTTTGTCTTCTTTCAGACTATATATATTCTGTTTTTCTTCTTTCAGACTATATTTATTCTTTTTTTCTTCTTTCAGACTATATATATATATATATATATATATATATATATATATATATATATATATATATATATATATATATATATATATATATATATACTGTTTGTCTGCTTTCAGACTATATGTATTCTGTTTGTCTGCTTTCAGACTATATTTATTCTGTTAGTCTTCTTTCAGACTATATTTATTCTGTTTGTCTGCTTTCAGACTATATTTATTCGGTTTGTCTACTTTCAGATGATATATATTCTGTTTGTTTACTATAGTAATTCTTATAATTAGGCTGAATTCTTGAAGTCGCAGAGCTTTGGGAGTGGGGAAAATGTCTGCTTGTCTGTCCGTCCGTCTGTCAATATTTCTTTAAAAATCTTCTTCTCCAAAACTACCAGTAATATGTTTCATGTTTTATACAGAAGTAGATATAAAGGTAAAGATTCAGATTCCTTCAAATCTTAGTGATGTCACCATTGACATTGAAGATAATAAATATTAGACATGCCTGACAACCACAAGGTGCACTTGTGTAATGTCAGTTTTATTTTGCCCCTGCATCCATTGACCTTAATGCAGTTACCTTAAGGTCAAAATTTTTTTTGCATTGGTAACAAGATAATAATTTAAAAGATATCAATGAATATCTCATCAAAACTGAATTGGGATCTTGCATGGAAAACCATAACCTGTTGTTAGTTACACTTGATCTAAGTTCATGTGTTCTCATTCAAGTTGGCAGAGCTATCAAACCATGGGGTTTGTACTCAGTCAGTAACTATGCCATGATACAGAGGTATTTTGATGTTGGGTTAAGCAGAGCATGAAATGTTGTTTCTTTGATGTGCATTATTAATAGGCCCCTCACCTCAACCCCCTCACCTCAACCCCCTCACCTCAGCCCCCTCACCTCAGCCCCCTCACCTCCGCCCCCTCACCTCAGCCCCCTCACCTCCGCCCCCTCACCTCAGCCCCCTCACCTCAGCCCCCTCACCTCAGCCCCCTCACCTCAGCCCCCTCAACTCAACCCCCTCACCTCAGCCCCCTCACCTCTGCCCCCTCACCTCAACCCCCTCACCTCAGCCCCCTCACCTCAGCCCCATCACCTCAACCACCTCACCTCAACCCCTCACCTCTGCCCCCTCACCTCAGCCCCCTCACCTCAGCCCCCTCACCTCAGCCCCCTCACCTCAACCCCTTACCTCTGCCCCCTCACCTCAGCCCCCTCACCTCAGCCCCCTCACCTCAGCCCCCTCACCTCAGCCCCCTCACCTCAGCCCCCTCACCTCAACCCCATCACCTCAGCCCCTTCACCCCAGCCCCCTCACCTCCGCCCCCTCACCTCAGCCCCATCACCTCAACCACCTTGCCTCAGCCCCTTCACCCCAGCCCCCTCACCTCAGCCCCCTCACCCCTCACCTCCGCCCCCTCACCTCAGCCCCCTCACCTCAACCCCCTCACCTCAAGCCCTCACCTCAGCCCCCTCACCTCAACCACCTTGCCTCAGCCCCTTCACCCCAGCCCCTTTACCTCAGCCCCCTCACCTCAACCCCTCACCTCAACCACCTCACCTCAGCCCCTTCACCCCAGCCCCCTCACCTCAGCCACCTTGCCTCAGCCACCTTGCCTCAGCCCCTCACCTCAGCCACCTCACCTCAGCCACCTTGCCTCAGCCACCTTGCCTCAGCCCCTCACCTCAGCCCCTCACCTCAGCCCCTTCACCCCAGCCCCCTCACCCCAGCCACCTCACCCCAGCCACCTCACCTCAGCCACCTTGCCTCAGCCACCTTGCCTCAGCCCCTCACCTGAGCCCCCTCACCTCAGCCTGCTCACCTCAACCCCTCACCTCTGCCCCCTCACCTCAACCACCTCACCTCAGCCCCCTCACCTCAGCCCCATCAACTCAACCACCTCACCTCAGCCCCCTCACCTCAGCCCCATTACCTCAACCACCTCACCTCTGCCCCCTCACCTCTACCCCTCACCTCTGCCCCCTCACCTCAGCCCCTTCACCCCAGCCCCCTCACCTCAGCCTATATGCCTCAACCCCCTCACCTCAACCCCCTCATCTCTGCCCCCTCACCTTAACCACCTCACCTCAGCACCCTCACCTCAACCCCCTCACCTCCACCCCTCACCTCAACCACCTCACCTCAGCCCCTTCACCCCAGCCCCCTCACCTCAGCCGATATGCCTCAGCCACCTCACCTCAGCCACCTTGCCTCAGCCCCTCACCTCAGCCTATTCACCCCAGCCACCTCACCTCAGCCCCCTCACCCCAGCCACCTCACCTCAGCCACCTTGCCTCAGCCACCTTGCCTCAGCCCCTCACCTCAGCCCCTCACCTCAGCCCCTTCACCCCAGCCCCCTCACCCCAGCCACCTCACCTCAGCCACCTTGCCTCAGCCACCTTGCCTCAGCCCCTCACCTGAGCCCCCTCACCTCTGCCCCCTCACCCCAGCCACCTCACCTCAGCCACCTTGCCTCAGCCACCTTGCCTCAGCCCCTCACCTGAGCCCCCTCACCTAAGCCTGCTCACCTCAACCCCCTCACCTCAGCCCCATCAACTCAACCACCTCACCTCAGCCCCCTCACCTCAGCCCCATCAACTCAACCACCTCACCTCAGCCCCCTCACCTCAACCCCCTCACCTCAGCCCCCTCACCTCAGCCCCTTTACCCCAGCCCCCTCACCTCAGCCTATATGCCTCAACCCCCTCACCTCAACCCCCTCATCTCTGCCCCCTCACCTTAACCACCTCACCTCAGCACCCTCACCTCCACCCCTCACCTCAACCACCTCACCTCAGCCCCTTCACCCCAGCCCCCTCACCTCACCTCAGCCACCTTGCCTCAGCCACCTTGCCTCAGCCCCTCACCTCAGCCCCTCACCTCAGCCCCTTCACCCCAGCCCCCTCACCCCAGCCACCTCACCTCAGCCACCTTGCCTCAGCCACCTTGCCTCAGCCCCTCACCTGAGCCCCCTCACCTCAGCCTGCTCACCTCAACCCCTCACCTCTGCCCCCTCACCTCAACCACCTCACCTCAGCCCCCTCACCTCAGCCCCATCAACTCAACCACCTCACCTCAGCCCCCTCACCTCAGCCCCATTACCTCAACCACCTCACCTCTGCCCCCTCACCTCAACCCCTCACCTCTGCCCCCTCACCTCAGCCCCTTCACCCCAGCCCCCTCACCTCAGCCTATATGCCTCAACCCCCTCACCTCAACCCCCTCATCTCTGCCCCCTCACCTTAACCACCTCACCTCAGCACCCTCACCTCAACCCCCTCACCTCCACCCCTCACCTCAACCACCTCACCTCAGCCCCTTCACCCCAGCCCCCTCACCTCAGCCGATATGCCTCAGCCACCTCACCTCAGCCACCTTGCCTCAGCCCCTCACCTCAGCCTATTCACCCCAGCCCCCTCACCCCAGCCACCTCACCTCAGCCCCCTCACCCCAGCCACCTCACCTCAGCCACCTTGCCTCAGCCACCTTGCCTCAGCCCCTCACCTCAGCCCCTCACCTCAGCCCCTTCACCCCAGCACCCTCACCCCAGCCACCTCACCTCAGCCACCTTGCCTCAGCCACCTTGCCTCAGCCCCTCACCTGAGCCCCCTCACCTCTGCCCCCTCACCCCAGCCACCTCACCTCAGCCACCTTGCCTCAGCCACCTTGCCTCAGCCCCTCACCTCAGCCCCCTCACCTCAACCCCCTCACCTCAGCCCCATCAACTCAACCACCTCACCTCAGCCCCCTCACCTCAGCCCCATCAACTCAACCACCTCACCTCAGCCCCCTCACCTCAACCCCCTCACCTCAGCCCCCTCACCTCAGCCCCATTACCTCAACCACCTCACCTCTGCCCCCTCACCTCAACCCCCTCACCTCAGCCCCCTCGCCTCAGCCCCATCACCTCAACCACCTCACCTCAACCACCTCACCTCAACCACCTTGCCTCAGCCCCTTCACCCCAGCCCCATTACCTCAGCCCCCTCACCTCAAGCCCTCACCTCAACCCCTCACCTCTGCCCCCTCACCTCAACCACTTCACCTCAGCCCCTTCACCCCAGCCCCCTCACCTCAGCCACCTTGCCTCAGCCCCTTCACCCCAGCCACCTCACCTCAGCCACCTTGCCTCAGCCACCTTGCCTCAGCCCCTCACCTCAGCCCCCTCACCTCAGCCCGCTCACCTCAGCCCCCTCACCTCAACCCCCTCACCTCAGCCCCATCACCTCAACCACCTTGCCTCAGCCCCTTCACCCCAGCCCCATTACCTCAGCCCCCTCACCTCAACCCCTCACCTCTGCCCCCTCACCTCAGCCCCTTCACCCCAGCCCCCTCACCTCAGCCTATATGCCTCAACCCCCTCACCTCAACCCCCTCATCTCTGCCCCCTCACCTTAACCACCTCACCTCAGCACCCTCACCTCCACCCCTCACCTCAACCACCTCACCTCAGCCCCTTCACCCCAGCCCCCTCACCTCAGCCGATATGCCTCAGCCACCTCACCTCAGCCACCTTGCCTCAGCCCGCTCACCTCAGCCCCCTCACCTCAGCCACCTTGCCTCAGCCCCTCACCTCAGCCCCCTCATCTCAGCCCCCTCACCCCAGCCTCCTCACCTCAACCCCCTCACCTCCACCCCTCACCTCAACCCCTCACCTCAACCCTCTCACCTCAGCCACCTCACCTCAGCCACCTTAATAATATAATAATAACGATTTATATAGCGCTATATCAGACCAGGTCTGCTCCAAGCGCTTCAAGCCCAGCCTCAGCCCCCATGCCTCAACCCCCTCACCTCAGCCACCTTGCCTCAGCCCCCTCACCCCAGCCACCTCACCTGGGCCACCTCACATCAGCCACCTCGCCTCAGCCCCCACGCCTCAGCCACCTCGCCTGAGATCTGTCCTCATCCCTCACAGCTCAACTCAGCACCTCACTACCTCCTCACAGCTCAGCATCTCCTCACAGCTCAGCACCTCAGCACTCTCAACTCCACACATATTCAGGCGGAGACACATATCTGCCTTTGAAATTGCTTGCCAGTTTTTGACTGAGCGCGTTAATCGTTTAATAAATTTAAATTTTGATGTTTAATGACCTTGACTGTATTATTTCATTTAATGATTAAATCTTATAACTATAATTTATGTATTTTTTCATGTTTTAAATAGAATTTAAACCAAATAGATGAATGAGTGTCTTGAATCATTGAATGCAGTAGACCAGAATGACATTCACCAGCCTTTTCAAAATTAGATATCCTCTATCAAGCTGTCAGATAATGGGTTGTTCATTCTTGCATCACTTAGACCATGAACATAATGTGTAAGGTGAAATAGTCAAGGTTCTAGCTTTGTAAAGATGGTATATTCTGTTCTCCATATCCTGGCTACATGTCCTGGTTACAGAGCAGATTGGTGTCATTTATATGACTGGAAGGTGTGCAGAACAACTAATGAGTTCAGATGTTACTGACATCTATACCAAAATAGTCAGAAAAATTAATCAGGCAATGGTGCATTAATTTTCTAGAGGCAAAAAGAAAAATCCTGATTTTTTCCTTATGGTGAAAAATGATAAATCAGGTCTCATCATGAAATATCTGAAATAATTTTGAAAGTGATGTAAAAATCCCAAACTTACAAACTGATATATCAATGATTAACTTTTACAACCAGATATTTCCAATATACCCCATTCCTTCCCAAATTATGATAAGATTTATCGATTTATTTATGCGTGACTTGAAAGAAATTATTGACAAAAACATAACTCAGTGACTTTGATGGATGGAGCTGTAAATTTGGTTGGATGATGAATAATACTGGTTTCAGTGTTGGACTTTGTGCTTCAGCAAATAAACAAGTTGAAAAAACATTTTCATTGTATTTTTTCATTGATATTGATGGATGATGCAGACAATATTGATTGGATTAATGTACATCAACAAATAAAATTGGTGTCAGTGATGGACTACAAACAAGTTTTGAAAAAAAATATTCAGTGACTGATTGATGGGATAAACATTATGGGTTGGACTATGAATCTTGATGACTAGTTGGTTTAGTAATTCATATTAAGACCGGCCCCACTAGCACAGTTGGTAGAGTGTAGGATCTGTGCCTTTGATGGTTATATAAGTGGAGGACGGGAGGTGGTGGGTTCAACTCCCACTGCCGGCAGTGTTATTTTCACACTGGTTAAAAGGTTTGAAAGTCGACTTGATATGGCCATAGTTGCTGAAAGGGTCATAAAAACAATATTTCAATTCAATTCATATTGATGAATGGAGAAACCTTGAATTGTTGCCTTTCTTTATGATTTTTTTTGGTGCTGTGATGGTCCTTTTCTTGAAGGAGGGGGCTGTAACTCGGTCAGGGACACATCTCTCATTCTAAGTGAGAGTCATGCCTTCATAAATATACCTTTCATGCCTTAATAAATATACCTTTTTGCATGGTACTTTTTTCCTGTAAAAGTGTTTTATATAATTATTTATCAAGTGCATCTTGTGCAAATTAATGCAGTCTCCAAACATAACTTCCCAACACTTTTAAGTGGAATAACCCCAAATCGGATGTCACAGCCTTTCAACAGTGAATTTCGGTAGCCATGACCTCTGACCCGATATGACATTTTTGACTAACATGGTACAGTGATCTTCTCAGCGTCAGCAGTGCGTTGATGTGTGACACATATGCACACCGTACCCAGTGGTCTTTCTTAAAACACAATTTTGACAAGGTTTCAGTCACAAAGCCTCTCCTGTGGATAACTCATGTGAGCGGTCTTAAGGCTTGAGGATATATTGATCAGGTTTTGGCATATATTGGCTTTGGCTAGACTTTTGGATTAATGAGTTATGGCTATAATCCAACGGTATGTGTGGTTGACATCTGAGGAGTTTCTGTGGCTTAAGGATATATCGGCTAATGGCTATAATTTGACCAATAATATTAATGGTATCAGATCTTACATTGCCTAGTGAGATGACTGGGGAGCTGTGCAGATGGGACAAGCAGATGACATAAATTCTTTGCAACTGGGACATTTCAATTTGCCCTTTCAAAAGGAAATTAATTCAAAGTGCCTATCTTGCGACAGAGTAGCCATGTATGGTCCAATAGCCTGTTTCTGTGTTAATGGTGATATGCCTTGGCATATCAACACTGGCTGTTCTCCACACTGCAACAGTGGCGGTGATTTACCCCACCAACCACCATCTGCTGATTCATCATATTATAGTCCAGATAAGCCTTCTGGTGACTATTACTCCCTCTATGAGAAACCTGAGAAACCTTACAGAGGACATCATTCATCGTACGATAATAATGATACATCACTTGGTGGCTACGTTTCACGATATGAAAACATTGATAAACCACATGATGGTGGTTATGGTTCATCATATGACAATATTGATAAACCTCATGCTGGCTATGATTTAGCACATGAAAACATTTATAAACCTCATGGTGACTATGATATACCACATGAAAACATTTATAAACCTCATGGTGACTATGATTTACCACATGAAAACATTTATAAACCTCATGGTGAGTATGGTTCAACTCCAGTTGACCTTAGGGTACAACATATTAATGGAGACTCACTGTGGATTGACAAACAGCCTTTATGGAGGCGATATGGACCAGGAATTTGGGATGAGCATAGTACACACTTGGCACATTATCATGGCTTGGAGCACAGGTTGGTTTTAAGAAATAATAGACAAAGTTTTTATCTGTTAATAACTGACCCTGTAATGCCAACAACTTTTATATTGCACCTAAAACTTCCCGGCAACCCATAGGATATAGATTGGGGATGGCAAAATATCTGATGGGTGACAGATTCAGGATGGTGAGGACATAGATTGGGGATGGCAAAATATCTGAGGGTTCACAGATTCAGGATGGTGAGGACATAGATTGGGGATGGCAAAATATCTGAGGGTTCACAGATTCAGGATGGTGAGGACATAGATTGGGGATGGCAAAATATCTGAGGGTTCACAGATTCAGAATGGTGAGGGCATAGATTGGGGATGGCAAAATATCTGAGGGTTAACAGATTCAGAATGGTGAGGGCATAGATTGGGGATGGCAAAATATCTGAGGGTTCACAGATACAGAATGGTGAGGACATAGATTGGGGATGGCAAAATATCTGATGTGTCCCAGATTCAGAATGGTGAGGGCATAGATTGGGGATGGCAAAATATCTGAGGGTTCACAGATTCAGGATGGTGAGGACATAGATTGGGGATGGCAAAATATCTGAGGGTTCACAGATTCAGAATGGTGAGGGCATAGATTGGGGATGGCAAAATATCTGAGGGTTAACAGATTCAGAATGGTGAGGGCATAGATTGGGGATGGCAAAATATCTGAGGGTTCACAGATTCAGGATGGTGAGGACATAGATTGGGGATGGCAAAATATCTGAGGGTTAACAGATTCAGAATGGTGAGGGCATAGATTGGGGATGGCAAAATATCTGAGGGTTCACAGATTCAGAATGGTGAGGACATAGATTGGGGATGGCAAAATATCTGAGGGTTCACAGATTCAGAATGGTGAGGGCATAGATTGGGGATGGCAAAATATCTGAGGGTTCACAGATTCAGAATGGTGAGGGCATAGATTGGGGATGGCAAAATATCTGAGGGTTCACAGATTCAGAATGGTGAGGACATAGATTGGGGATGGCAAAATATCTGAGGGTTCACAGATTCAGAATGGTGAGGGCATAGATTGGGGATGGCAAAATATCTGAGGGTTCACAGATTCAGGATGGTGAGGACATAGATTGGGGATGGCAAAATATCTGAGGGTTCACAGATTCAGAATGGTGAGGGCATAGATTGGGGATGGCAAAATATCTGAGGGTTCACAGATTCAGGATGGTGAGGACATACATATATGTAGATTGGGGATGGCAAAATATCTGAGGGTTCACAGATTCAGAATGGTGAGGACATAGATTGGGGATGGCAAAATATCTGAGGGTTCACAGATTCAGAATGGTGAGGACATAGATTGGGGATGGCAAAATATCTGAGGGTTCACAGATTCAGAATGGTGAGGGCATAGATTGGGGATGGCAAAATATCTGAGGGTTCACAGATTCAGGATGGTGAGGACATAGATTGGGGATGGCAAAATATCTGAGGGTTCACAGATTCAGAATGGTGAGGGCATAGATTGGGGATGGCAAAATATCTGAGGGTTCACAGATTCAGAATGGTGAGGACATAGATTGGGGATGGCAAAATATCTGATGGATCCCAGATTCAGAATGGTGAGGACATAGATTGGGGATGGCAAAATATCTGATGGGTGACAGATTCAGAATGGTGAGGACATAGATTGGGGATGACAAAATATCTGATGGGTCCCAGATTCAGAATGGTGAGGACATAGATTGGGGATGGCAAATATCTGATGGGTCCCAGATTCAGAATGGTGAGGACATAGATTGGGGATGGCAAAATATCTGATGGGTGACAGATTCAGGATGGTCAGGACATAGATTGGGGATGACAAAATATCTGATGGATCCCAGATTCAGAATGGTGAGGACATAGATTGGAGATAACAAAATATCTGATGGATCCCAGATTCAGAATGGTGAGGACATAGATTGGGGATGACAAAATATCAGATGGGTTCACAGATTCAGAATGGTGAGGACATAGATTGGGGATGACAAAATATCTGAGGGTTCACAGATTCAGAATGGTGAGGACATAGATTGGGGATGGCAAATATCTGATGGGTCCCAGATTCAGAATGGTGAGGACATAGATTGGGGATGGCAAAATATCTGATGGGTGACAGATTCAGGATGGTCAGGACATAGATTGGGGATGACAAAATATCTGATGGGTGACAGATTCAGAATGGTGAGGACATAGATTGGGGATGACAAAATATCTGATGGGTCCCAGATTCAGAATGGTGAGGACATAGATTGGGGATGGCAAATATCTGATGGGTCCCAGATTCAGAATGGTGAGGACATAGATTGGGGATGGCAAAATATCTGATGGGTGACAGATTCAGGATGGTCAGGACATAGATTGGGGATGGCAAAATATCTGAGGGTTCACAGATTCAGGATGGTGAGGGCATAGATTGGGGATGGCAAAATATCTGAGGGTTCACAGATTCAGAATGGTGAGGATATACCGGTAGATTGGGAATGCAAGAGATTAGGATGAGATCATGAAAGGACACATATCTGGGACATGGCACAGACTAGTGCCCTCCATATGTTTTATACTATATGCTGGGTGTGCTGTTCATACATTGACAACCAGAATATAGCAGTTCTCTGTTATAGGTTTCAATGATATGTAAAAACTGAGCACTTAATGTTTTCATTATGAGCAACTTTAGAGTTTCACTGCCTCCTGGTATAAAATGTCACAAGTGTGATCAGAGAAGAAGTGTGGTGAGAATTGGGTGGAAACAGTTTTAGTTTGAGGTATTATCTGAGCCATAAGTCACCACATTACGGAAATGGTCCCAAACATTACAAAAAAGGATGCTTTATGCTCTGGCCAAAAAAAATTCACCTTTCCCTGCAAAATTTAAATAACGATTGGCTCTTACTATGATGTTATCACATGTATTATCCAATCAAAAGCAAGCACATATCTAAATTTTGTGCGAGACATCAAGATGATTTATAAAAGGTAGTAAATTTGCAGAATGTTCGTGGCGGAACATAATATCAATGGTAAGTTGTTTTCTGGCCAAAATGATGGTGTGTTTTAGTGTATTTGATACCTATAAATCGGCAATTTGTTGTTTCTGTACAAGCCATGTGTTGTTTCTGTACAAGCCAAGTGTTGTTTCTATGCAAGCCATGTGTTGTTTCTATGCAAACCACCTTAGGTTTCGGAAGTTTATCTTTGGGATGGACTGATGGGCTTTTTTTATTACAGATTCGCTTCACTCTTTGGGCGGTCAATCTTAAAGGCAAGAAGTGGTGATGAGTAGTAAGATTATGAAGCTAATGACTTTACTTTTTGTTGTAGGCCAGATGCAGATGGAGGTGGTTGGCAGAATGAAGTTCCCCCCATGTCTACTGTCATAAACCAGAAGATGGCGCAGCTGCAGGTGCCGGTCTACATGAGCAGTGAATCCGGAACAGCTGTCCGCTTCCAGCTCAACATCACCTCACAACAACAGCAACAACAACAACAACAGGAGAAACAACATCAGCAACAACAACAACAACATGAGAAACAACAGCAACAACAACAACAGCATGTGCAGCAAGATTCTCCGAGTTCTAACGATGAGGAATCGCAGTTGCTGATCAGTTACAGTGATGATCCGTCGCGGGAGGATCACTCGTATGACGTGCAGTATCCTCAGGGCCCCATCCGACCCATGGAGCGGCAGCAGTTGAGGCCCTGGCTCATACAACAGATCGACAGGCGCGATATCCAAGGCCTGCGCTGGATGGACAAGGAACACACCATGTTTCGCATTCCGTGGAAACATCGTTCGCGGTGCGGCTGGAAGCAGGAAGAGGATGCGTGTCTCTTCATGAGATGGGCTGTCCACACAGGTGGGTGTGTTAAAAGATAAAACGGTGTGAGTATATAGGATTTATCTTCATAGCGAAAATGGTTTTTAAAGATTTTATGTTAAACTCAGTGTACTTCTCTTAAGGAGCTTCTCAAATTAGGATCCATGATCCATTTTTATGTCCAATGAGGCATTTTCTCTTATTTTGATACTGTTCATGGTAGCGAGCTATGACATCTCTCATAAAATCTCACATTCAGACAGACTTTCTTATGTTCTAGGGCGCTTTGTCGAAGGTCGTGACAGTCCAAATCCAAAGAGGTGGAAGGCCAATTTCAGATGTGCCCTAAACTCTCGTCCAGATATTGTCGAATTGAAGGAACTGACACGTAAAAAGGGGCACAATGCATTCCGGGTTTATCGCTTTTTGCGTGAACCAGAACCTAAAAGCCCTGGACAAGGTAAAATCTGCAGATGGCTAGTTTCACAAAAGCTTTTAATCATTTACTACCAATGCAGAATATTTTAAAACTTATTTCCTGCTCAGCATTGGTACATTGCAAATGTTGTTGTGATTAATTCTTGCATTTTATTGTGTAAACACCAGTATTGAGCTGTCAGAATATAACTTGCCAGAATCAACAATCAAGAATAAAAATGTCAACATCTTATTTGAATGCAATTAAAAATGAAAATGTTGGACTCCCAAAAATATGGCTATGATTCTTTGATAAGAGTTCTGAGAAATTATTTTATCTGGAAAATGAATGTTTCAATGAAGCATAAAGAGACACAGTATTTCACACTGTAGATAATACCAGTGTTTTGTATTCCAGATGGCAAGAAATCCAAGGGAGTTCGTAAATATGCAAGTTCGTCTGTGCAGCAGCCGGGTGAGAACAGTGCGCACTCCACCAGTGACCAGCCTATTGATCTCTCCATGCACACCAGTCAGGATAGGGTAGGTCATCAAGTTTATTGCCATTAATATCTGCCAGTAATATCTGTTAGTAATATCTGCCAGTAATATCTGCCAGTAATATCTGTCAGTAATATCTGTCACTGATATCTACCAATCATATCTGTCAGTATTATCTACCAGTCATATCTGTCAGTAATATCTGCTAGTAACATCTGTCAGTAATATCTTTCACTGATATCTACCAGTAATATCTGCCATTGATATCTGTCATTGATATCTACCCGTCATATCTGTCCGTAATATATGTCACTGATATCTACCAGTTACCTATGTTAGTAATATCTGTCAGTAATATTGGCCACTGATATCTGCACGTAATATCTGTCAGTAATATTGGCCACTGATATCTGCCAGTAATATCTGTCAGTAATGTCTGTCGCTGATATCTGACAGTAATATCTGTCAGTAATATTTGTCAGCCTTTGGATTTGTATCGTGAAATGTCTCCCATTATATGTGGTGTTATAAGTTTTCAACATTTTATCACAGGTAACTTTTTTTGTGTTGGTGAAAGTAGTGTAGTTTTCATTGCTCAATATGGTGGGACAGATACATTACATAATCTTAATGGATTGAACATGAGAAATAATAATTCTATCAGCCACTGTTTGTCACTATCGCCCATTTTTGCCACTATCAACCAGTATCAGCCACTATCAGCTGCTATAGGCCAGTATCAGCCACTATCAGCTACTATAGGTCACTATAGGCCACTATCAGCTACTATAGGTCACCATAGGCCAGTATCAGCCACTATCAGCTACTATAGGTCACTATAGGCCAGTATCAGCTACTATAGGTCACCATAGGCCAGTATCAGCCACTATCAGCTACTATAGGTCACTATAGGCCAGTATCAGCCACTATAGGTCACTATAGGCCAGTATCAGCCACTATCAGCTACTATAATTCACTATAGGCCAGTATCAGCCACTATCAGCTACTATAGGTCACCATAGGCCAGTATCAGCCACTATCAGCTACTATAGGTCACCATAGGCCAGTATCAGCCACTATCAGCTACTATAGGTCACCATAGGCCACTATCAGCTACTATAGGTCACCATAGGCCAGTATCAGCCACTATCAGCTACTATAGGTCACTATAGGCCAGTATCAGCCACTATCAGCTACTATAGGTCACCATAGGCCAGTATCAGCCACTATCAGCTACTATAGGTCACTATAGGCCAGTATCAGCCACTATAGGTCACTATAGGCCAGTATCAGCCACTATCAGCTACTATAATTCACTATAGGCCAGTATCAGCCACTATCAGCTACTATAGGTCACCATAGGCCAGTATCAGCCAATATCAGCTACTATAGGTCACCATAGGCCAGTATCAGCCACTATCAGCTATTATAGGTCACCATAGGCCAGTATCAGCTACTATAGGTCACCATAGGCCAGTATCGGCCACTATTGACCATGATCACTGTCTCAGCAAATTCCTCTGCACATATCGCAAATGTTTTAGGGAAAGACTGTCCCTACCAGTTGCTTGTTTACATTGATATCCATCAGCATTGTTCTCATTTTCTACTTGTTCAAAATTGTGATTTGCATTGCAGGACCTAGAAGCTGCAGAAACATTGGCATTTCTAGCAAAAACACATGATGATGAAAAGCCCGCCCAGATACCAGGGACAGCAATAAAAGAACTAAAAAATGTGACTGAAACTGATACAGACCCAAAACTAAGCAGCTACATTAAAATGGAATGTGGTCAAGAGTCAGGGTGAGTTTTTTATTCCTTTTGAAAGTTCACAGTTAGACCTGTTGCTTTGTTCATTTAAATCAAATTTCAAGGCACCAGTACATAATGTAAAGAATGCAAGGTCAGAACATAAAGTTTAGATAGCCAGCTTTAACCAGCAACATATGACACTGAAAGTGGTCAAAGTAAAATGACATGAATGTTAATACTGAGAAGAACAAGTAAATAGGAAATATTTCTGCAAAACACCTGTTGTTGGGTCTGATCATAATTCACAAGAATATGTGACAAGATTTTGAAGACAACATAAGTGGAGAGTCTTAAAACAAGAATATATATTTTTTGTAATCAATAGCACGATTATATACATGTCTAGGAAATACATATTAAGATAGTTTGACTAATAACAGAAGCATTTTGCTATTTTACAAGTTGTACATTAAACATAATTATTTGCCTCACAGTTGGCCAGATGCCAAGGGTAAAGTTGGCGATGTGGTTCATGTCAAAGCAGAAGTAGAAGAGTCTAGCCTGAATCCCGACGTAGCCATCAAGGAGGAGGTGATGGAAGCAGGTGACGAAAAGACTCAGTCCCCAGTTATACACTCAGGTGAGAAAACCACCTTGAATAGTAGAAGTGCCCATCAAGGTGAAAATTACAGAAAAAAAACTTTTTTCCCCGCCTTAAATAGGTGATTAGGCACAACCCTTATACTCCAAATATTTGTTTAAAAGATTGAGCATGCATTTCAAATTTCAGTAAACTCTTTTATTTTAGATAAAATAAAAGTATGAGATAGAGGAAATTATACACAATCTCCATCAAACATATTTATATAAGTTTGGTATTCCATAGATGTGAATTTCACTGATTTGCCCTTTGGTCTTGTCACTGTAACCCTCAGTCATACCTTCAACGGTCTTATATATGTTTTGGGGATGTTTGTAGGCCTGTTAAGTGGAGGTGGCCTGCAAGGTTGGCCTGTTGGTGCAAAAAAGATTTTGGATGTCATACAAGAAAAGTCTGCATCTTCCTCGAGAAAGATAACAAGTGCCAGTGTTTCCACCACCCCTGGACCAAGCACATCACCCATTGGCAGTCGTCTGATAAGTGGGCGTACTCCCAAAGGCCCTGCCCCAACCGTCAGGAGCCTGATTGAGGCAGGGAGGAGGTCTTCAACAGGGAATATTTCAAGCGTACCAAGTCCAGGACTGAGATCTTCAGGCAACACACTGGCCAGATGCAGTTCTGTATTTGTGAATAGTAAGGGTGAAACACTACCTCTGAAAGGAGGCATAGACACTTTACTAGCTGCTGCAGCCATGTACGGTACAGAGAATGTTACGACTACCACAGCCGGCACGACGCGGGTCATAACATCCACAGCGCCACCTGTATTAGATAAACAGAGAATTGCAAACAAACCACTGATCACATCGGGACATGTGGTTTATGCACCAGGTGGAGCCACGCTGCCGATGTCAACACCGGGGTTGGTTTCCGGGAACGTAGTTTATGCACCGGGCGCTTCTGGAAAGAGTGCAGGAATTATCGGCACAACTTCTCAGGCCAGTGTTGCTTCTGTTGTCAGGTTCTCATCTGGTTCTGCTGCTAAGAATCATCCACGACCTAAAGTCAGCAACACGCCTGTACAAATGCAACTCCCTACCAGCACCTCGTCAGCACAGTCCATACTTCCTTCGCATCCGGTGCGCCTCGGAAGCCCTCCAGCGCTCATATTTGTGCCGCAGAACACTCACATACCCAAGTTGGCCCGCTTTGCAGCACCCCTTGCAGATCCCAGCGTGCAGGGGGGTGTGATTGATGCGAGCAAGCAAGCTGAGGCACCCCAGGCAACTATGATACCACCTGGGAGCAAGCTAGTGGTGCCACCTACCGAGACACCCCAGGCAACTATGATACCACCTGGCAGCAAACTAGTGGTGCCACCTACAATGGCCTTGCAACCTGGCAATGATGGTGATTCCCCCCGCGTGAATCTCTTACCTTCTGCCCCACAACAGACACTCTCCATGACCACCAGTACCATCAGGAACCTCGCCGACGGCACCAAACTGCTCAGCTCCATCAACAATGACAATATCATTGGTAAGGCCTTCTATTTCTTACACACAAGTTCAGGGCTCCCATTGTCCTTCATTATCCTGGAAAATACTATAGAATTTGACATTTGAGAATTGTAGAAAAAAGACATTTGATTTGACAAGCTCTAGCCCTTTTATTTGACAAGCTTTAAAAACTACTGACAAACTACTGACAAATCTGTGAAATATGGTGATATTGGACACCAGCAGAAGTGATTTCTTCTGAGAAATTTATTTGAAGAAAATGAGAGATCCTGGGGACCAGATCAGATTAATCTATTTCACTACATGTCACTGTGTAGATATAATATTTTTGGATATTAATATCTGTTTCCTGATACACATATCAAGGGTCATTGCCACCAAAGTGGTAGGTGTGATTTATTTTTATCTTCTTTACTGAGAATGAGCAGATATTATGAACTTTGTGAATGTGTAAGTCAAAAATACATTTAAGATAAAATGTTATCCATCATTGCCAAGATTTAATTACTAATAGCTATCTTATGAATATATGGGTTACCGTATTTACTTGAAAATAGGATGGGGAATTCAGACCCAAACCTTTTGTCAATGTTTGGGGGGTCGTTATATACCCAAGGGCAACCTGTGGACAGTGATTTATGGCACCTCCGGGCGTAATAAACTTCACTCATAATGTCCAGATACAAACTCCCCCAATTTATACAATTAATATCTTTGGCTTATAATACAAAAAGAAAGATTCTACCACGTGTCAACAATAGTCCGCCCCTGTTTCATAAGTGTAATGTATCCAAAAGACGGAGAAAATGTGACTTTAACAACGCTGAAACATGCGTGCACACCACTACGAGGCCGCCATTTTGAAGCTGAAGTGACGGGGAAAAGCTCTTATTTCTAGCACGAAAACTATTGGAATGCCACCACAGTGTATTAACTGGCATTGAAATATTAATATATTGTGCAATGATGGATCCCTGAAACTACGTATTTACGTTTTACTTTTAAAATGGCCGCCAAACTTGTATGGTAGCAGTGCCGATGTCTCGAGATTTCACGACTCTTCCTATAATCGAGAATTGCCTTTTTCAAGCAAAATAACATCAATCTGGGGGGTAGTCTTATACACAGGGTCGTCCTATTTTCGAGTAAATATGGTAGGTCTGATAAAAAATCTGATAACTATTATTAATGAATGTATAAAAAGATTTCAGTTTCCTGGTAATTATCAAGTATGGATCTTATGATATACCAAATGTTAATGAAAAAAATTAACATTGAAATAATTTGATGTGGTCAAATTTTCAAATATAGATTATTTGTTTAATGTAAATGGTTTGATAACATCAACCTGCATAATATAATTGAGACTCCCACCTAAAATAAATTTGAAGATTTATTGGCAA
The DNA here is from genome assembly GCA_949316495.1 of Amphiduros pacificus. Taxonomy (NCBI): domain Eukaryota; kingdom Metazoa; phylum Annelida; class Polychaeta; order Phyllodocida; family Hesionidae; genus Amphiduros; species Amphiduros pacificus. The sequence goes on along the minus strand of OX439005.1, from coordinate 31,386,898 downwards.
TAATAAATAAGACTTAGATCATGGGTCTCTAGGATGACCGTGAAGGTCATGTTTACAAGGCTGTGATTATTTGAAATTTGCCCTTGAATATTTGGTCCTGTAATGCAGCATCAGTGTCCGTTGCAGTTTTGATATTTGGCTTAGGTGAAATATTCTTGAGATTGATGACATATTCTGAGTAGTAAATTATACATTTTTCTGTAATTACAGCTGAGCCTCCAGTGCTTATGATGTCTACATCACCAGCGCCACCTAGCGGACAGAAGAGACCTGCATCTTTTGACATTTTCAAACCAAACGATGAAAGTAAACAGAGAAAAGTGAGTGTGGAGGACAAAGGTCATGACCTTAGTGGCAGACATTTACGCCTTCCTGTTGTGTTGCCTGGAGCACACACCCAGAGAGCAATTAAGAAAGATGAACCAGACATAGTGGAGGAAGCGATGAGCGTCAAGGAACCAAAAACACACATTCCTGGCGATAAAGCAAAGATCCACATTCAACAGCTGTTACGACAGAAAAGGGCAAATACACTTCTGTCTGGTAATAGTACAAGAGAACTCGCAGAAGATTTAACATTGAAGGAAGCAGGCCTCCACGCCCAGTCTCATCCAGAAATCCAGTCTCAGCTTCTCTCACAGATTCAGGTGGCGCCATCTCCACCGGCTGTGGAATCCCCAAGTGAGCTAAATCTTGCACAGACTAAGACTCCTGCTTATGGTGAAGGTCAAGCAGGAACTGAACCACTTTCCCTCATCACCAGGTCAGATGTGTTAGGTAATGTTGTGAAGAAGAGCGTGGTGATACACAGTGGTATGGTGCAGGGTGAGTTAAGTATAGACAGTGCTGAATCCCTCAGCGGCCATACGTTTGTGAAGGCTCTGGATTCACAGTCCAGGGCTGTGCCTGGTTCCAGCAATGCATCGCCTACAACAGAGGTCACTGAGGTCAGGATTCGCAATGCCAGTGAAAGTTCTGATACATCTGATAGCTCTTTTACCTTAGAAGGTATGGAGCCCTTGGATAGTACAGAAGATAATCCAATAGAGATAATAACAAACAAAACAACTAGCCAGATGACAAATTCAAAATTGTCTGATCAAGAAGTCCCTTGTAGCAGTGGCAGTCAGAAATCTTATCAATCCAACTCTTTGGAAGCAACTCAAAATCTCGAGAAACTGCAGCATCAGAGTTGCGTGGAAGAAACAAAGAGCCAGGTGGCATTGCAAGCTCAGAGTAGCACAGAGGATACTAAGAGCCGGACAGCATTGCACACCCAGAGCTCGGTGGAGGACACCAAGAGCCAGGTAGAGCAGCTGCAGAGTAGATTCCAGGAGCGGGTGCAGTCTGTGGAGCATGCCGCAGAGAAGATTGTCACCAAACATGGCGAGAGAGACTTCCCAGATGTAATAGCAAAGGGCTTCCAGCAGGTGGTAGACGTGCATGTTACGCCATTCAAGGAAGAGTTTCTAGCCGAGCTGCAGAGACTACACAACAGACTAGCACAGCTGGAGAAAGACACACAGAATAAGGACGCTGCCCCTCTTCCGTCTGCTGAGGGCTCGGCCGAGGAACGGCCTGGCTCATCCACAGTATCTGCTCCAAAAAGACGCCAGATGTTCGTCATACAAAAAAAGCCACTTGTCATTAAGCAGATTCCGTTCCAGTCTCAGAGCCAGCCAAGCCAAACTGTCACGAGCACAACTTCGTCTGGCGTGAAAATAGGTCAACTCAATATACCACCTAACATCATACATATTGTAAAAACAGACAGTCCAGTACAGAAAATGGCTGAATCTAGCATGAAAAATGAAACAGATGTTGTCAGAGATGGAAAATTTCATGAAAGCTGTGAACAAACAAACACTTCAGGTCAGTCAGATGCTGAGAAGTTGTTGGGTAGGGCTGTTTCATTAGCAGGACTAGGAGCACATCCAACAGACAATAATTCACTAAAACATGAACCAAAGGTGCTGAAGTCAGACAACACAGTGCACAACACAGAAACAAAAAATGAGCATACCAACCTGAACTCTTCTAGCATAATAGTCGAGTCTGGCAAAGAATGCTTACTTGATAATGTTGGCCAAGAATACAAAGTTCTGCCGTAGTTAATTACTGATTTTTAAGGGTTTTTTGTTGTTGTTGATGCAAACATATCATGTTATAAATTTAGAGTAAATCATTGCCCAAAGGTGATAGGCAGTTTCATCTGAGTGCAATATCATGCTTTTATCATGGAATATCATGCTTTTTTAAATAAAATTGAGACTAATACATTTATGTGAGATTAATGAGGAATATAGGATGTATTTCTTTACTTTTTTTCCAATGTGATTGACTATCTTTGAAGCAGAAATTAATGCTGAGGAGGCACATGAAACATTTGACCATGATTATGCTGTCCTTAAATCTTGTCTTTCATGATATATGTAGCACTGTTGTAGCCAAGGTGTTTTATTACCTATTTCTGTGCCTACCACTGGTGATCTTCTAGCTCTACATAGTGAATGGTGATCCTTTAAATCCACTTGGTGAATGGTGATCCTCTAGGTCTACCTGGTGAATGGTGATCCTCTAGGTCTACTTGGTGAATGGTGATCCTCTAGGTCTACTCTGTGAGTGGTGATCCTTTAGGTCTACTTTGTGAATGGTGATCCTCTAGGTCTACTTGGTGAATGGTGATCCTCTAGGTCTACTTGGTGAATGGTGATCCTCTAGGTCTACCTGATGAATGGTGATCCTCTAGGTCTACTTGGTGAATGGTGATCCTCTAGATCTACTTTGTGAATGGTGATCCTCTAAGTCTACTTGGTGAATGGTGATCCTCTAGGTCTACTTTGTGAATGGTGATCCTCTTTGTCTACTTGGTGAATGGTCACCACTTGAATGACCTACTAAGGAATCATCATTGATCAAAATAGCATCTGGCCAATATAAACCAAAAGCTGTAATGCTCCATGCCACAGTTGGCTGACTTCCCAACTTCCTGTGAATCATAAGTTTCTAAAAATAGCCTCTGACTTCGCAAGTAGATCAACTGCTGCTCATCATGAAAAGGGATTGTGTGTTGTGTAGAGGCATTACTTCAGCATGTAAATAAAAAGATAAAAGTACTTGTTACATGACTGAGTAGTTAATATTGTTACTGGCTTAATTGTTCATCAATGGAAACTTGATCCATTGTATGTTTAAGGGAAATGTGTTAGTTTTTTTAACACAACATTTGGTGCTCTTTCCTGTATTTTCCTTTAATGTAATGTTGTTTGAAATTATATTGATCATAATTAAAATTTGTTGTCTGGAAAAAAATTGTTAAGGGTAAAATGAATTTGTATATTTTCTGAGTTGCAAATGATAGTTTATTAATACTAATCCTATTGGACACAGATGGAAAATGTCTTCCTGATTATGATCATATGAGAAGATGGAGACTTTATTGTTTCCTCAGATACATTTAATTAAAATATTTCAATCAGAATATTTCAATCATGACTTTTTCACAACATCCAAAATCATGAAAAACCGAATGGAAACACCAGACTAAAAACCTGTAAGAAAACAGCTCATGCTAGTAATGATTGCTTGAAAGTCTTTAATTTTCATATCAGAAAATATATAAATATATTTGTAGATTTCTGTAATTTCAGATTGCGACAAATTCATGTTTGTATATATTGTTACATATTATTCTTTTTTTAATGATTTAAATTGTTTATATGTATATATTATTCTTATATCAATGATGACTTTGGGCTGAAAATAATTCATTTGTTGGTTGTTTTCAGAGAATATTCCCAGTGATTAGATTAATGTTTTGTTTGTACATATTGAATACAAATGAGGTGTAAAATTCAAGAAATAATGTAAATTATGAAAATATTTTCAGCCATTTACTTTGGTATCAACTCCTTTCAAGTAATATTATTTGAAAATGTACCAGTTCTCTTTCATTTTAACAGCATTTGGCAATATAAACACTTTTATAGATTCCAGGAATTTGTTTGTTCCATCTAGTAAATTATCAAATGGCTTATGTGAATTTTGGTGAATAGGACACCAGCTTAAAACCTTTCTTTGTCAAGTTACTGCAAAAACTGAGGCTCAAAACTAATTATTCTGAACACCCAATTCAAATTCCAGTCATTTCAACCCTTTCAGTTCCCTGAATTTCTGTGTGTTTTTCCCCAAATACCTAACATTTCCTTATTACTTCTCACTTGCTCGGTCTTCAAATCCGAACTTGGCCTTCCTAATCTCCATGGCAAATTATTTCATCATGGTTGAAAATCTGTGTCTTTTGTCACAAGTGTGAAGGTATCAACAGTTTTCTTAACCCCAGTTTGTAAAAGGTACCGGTAGGTTGCTTAGATAATATGTACTGTGTTTGTGGTAAACTATGATACTGTTACAGATATTATTGGATTTAATTGACAACAGTTTTGCTGTAATTTGCATAAAATTCTTAACTTGCTTCTGATTGGCTGTGGACTACCATAATGCTCCTGACAGGATGGTAACCAAATTGAATTATTAAATGATTTATTTTCACAAACAAAAATAATTTCAGGATTTTTTTGTTCAGTGCAGTATTTCTCTCAGGTGGCAATATCAGATTGGAGCAAAAACATATAGAAAAAAATTTCCAGCCAGGGTTAAATTCATATCATGTTTGAATATCAATTCTAGAAAAAAGGAATGTTTCTTACCTTATGTAGCCATTTACAGATCTCATGAACTATTTTTTGTAAGTAATATAAAGATATATAATATCAGAGACATTGGAGGGATTGATCCTTTGATCTTTGGTGGCTAGTTATATAAGGATATATAATATCAGGGACATTGGAGGGATTGATCCTTTGATCCTTGGTTGCAAGTTACATAAAGATATATAATATCAGGGACATTGGAGGGATTGATCCTTTGATCCTTGGTTGCAAGTTACATAAGGATATATAATATCAGGGACATTGGAGGGATTGATCCTTTGATCTTATGTGGCTAGTTATATAAGGATATATAATATCAGGGACATTGGAGGGATTGATCCTTTGATCCCTGGTTGCAAGTTACATAAAGATATATAATATCAGGGACATTGGAGGGATTGATCCTTTGATCCTTGGTGGCTAGTTACATAAGGATATATAATATCAGAGACATTGGAGGGATTGATCCTTGGTGGCTAGTTACATAAGGATATATAATAACAGGGACATTGGAGGGATTGATCCTTGGTGGCTAGTTACATAAGGATATATAATAACAGGGACATTGGAGGGATTGATCGTTTGATCCTTGGTAGCTAGTTACATAAGGATATATAATATCAGGGACATTGGAGGGATTGATCCTTTGATCCTTGGTTGCAAGTTACATAAGGATATATGATATCAGGGACATTGGAGGGATTGATCCTTTGATCCTTGGTTGCAAGTTACATAAAGATATATAATATCAGGGACATTGGAGGGATTGATCCTTTGATCCTTGGTTGCAAGTTACATAAGGATATATAATATCAGGGACATTGGAGGGATTGATCCTTTGATCCTAGTGTCATGAGTTTTTGTAACATGCAGACTTTGAGTCCAGACTGCAGCACTAGGTACACAGTCATGCTGAGCATATACTAACATTGTGGTATAGCAATTGCAGTGCAATATATATATATAGTGTTAAGGAATCTCTGAATTCAAAAGCTTACTTCACAAGCAAAATATATCTTGAGATTGCTGAAAGGCAGGTCTTCCAATTCTATGAGAAGATTATTTATGACTATCGGTGTATATTCAAGCAGATTAAATTAATACATGTGAAGTAATGATATTCTCTAAGAATGCACTTTGAACCGACAAACTGGAAAGTGAAATGGATGGCTAGGTGGCTTCTACCAGTGGTTTCGACTATATCTGAAATCATGTGTTGAAACTACAAATTTTTACAACACCTTTTGTTAAATTTGCAATAAGGTATCAATTTTTTTTCTTCTGAAGTCTCATCAGGAATCAAGAAAAAAAACAAAAAGAAACAAAAAAATATTAAGGAACCTGACTGGAATCATGTGTTGAAACCAGATTCTTAAAATAACTTTTACAAAATATCTTGCAAGATATCATATTTTTATCTTAAGATTTATTTTCTTTTTCTTTTTTGGGCTGTGTTGAGGTTATCAATATTAAATTATAAATTTATCTCTTCCAAAGCATCGCTAGTATTGAATGCTTCAAGTATAGAAAAATATGGCACATCTTGAATACCAGGAACTGACCAAACTAGAGTTACAAGAACTTATCAAATGACAACAACAAAATGTCAGTGCCCTCTGTGTTCTATGGACCATATATGTAATTGGCGATGCATGTCTTCCAAGTATTATTTTGAGCATGTTCTAAGGATCACCATGTAAAAAATAACCAGTATGAAAAAACTTGCCATGCTCTGTGGACATCCACATGGAGAAGTCCATAAAATAAGACCACCCCCTGGAAATGGTTGTCTGTTTTATATCAATATATAGTAAAGCGTGAAAGATTATGGGTAGGATTGCATATTGATAGATTATTGATAGATTTTTTAAGAAGTTACCAGTCCGAATCTTCCATTATGAATCTGAACAAATGGCTAAGCAGTGCTCAGAGTTTACAAATTGTCGCACAGTTCAATACATTTTTCTTGTGATATAATGACATGTATTTTAAACCATCACACTGAGGAAGTCTAAAATAGTTACCAGGCAGTCTGGGGGAATAATATGTTAAAACTATGGTGGAATGAACGGTGCCCTTCGGCTGAATAGAGGCTATAAATGTGGCCTATATTCTTTGAAAATATTTTATGAAAATAACAAGCAATAATGTGTCATTGCATGTTTGTTATTGTTTCTTTTTTTAAGGTGTGTAATCCACATTCACATGTTTTTCATATTATTTTTTCTGCTCCAAGGTCATATTTCCTGTGCCTCCCCGTTATGTGTTTATGCCCTTCATGCCTCGCATGAGATGCCAATGACCCTAAGTCTGATTGGTGCATGATGTGTTTGTACTAGCTAAGTCAAAGCCAGGTGCAGCTAATATAGATGCAAGATATAAATACCACCACAAACATAAGAAATTTGTAGTTTATAACTTAACTGTGTTAAACAGACTGTAGACTTTTCTCATTATATGTGACCTATAGTTAAAGGGGAAGAAAACTTTCACAAAATATGAATAAGGAATTAGAATATTATAAATATGAACAAACATGAAAATAAGATTTTAAGATGTTATTTCAATACTTCTAATACAAATACAAATTATATTTAATCCAAGTTATCTAAATTTCTGGTCAAATTTTTCTGGTGCAGCTGTAGTTTTACCAGCCAATCAGAAACATTTTATGAATTTATAGCAAATTACAGCAAATATGTGGTTGAATAAACCTGAGTCAGTGTCATTGTTTCCCACAAACACAGTATATATTTTAACCAAAAAACACCTGGCTATTTATTGTGTTTAAGAAAGATGTTGGTGCTTTCACACCTATCAAAATGGCTGTCATTTTAAAAAGTAGAAAATTTATCAAACTTAGCCTTGTATATGTTACAGGTATGAGGCTTATGAAATGTTAAATTTGTTCACTGTTTTATAAAAAAAATATACTTAATGGTCAGATATCAACAGTTTTGACATCTGCAAAAAAGGGATAATGCACAAAAGAATTTTTTAACATGTGTTAGACCCTCACAAGATAGTGAGGCAATTTTCAGCCTTTTTCAGCCATCTTGGTTTTACTGTGTTGCCTGTTTGGCACTCATAATCACAATTTATTATGCTGTCCAATCAAAACCTGTGGATGTCTACACAATACTATTCATCTTTTAAAATGGAGTGTGTTACTTTGATGTGTATTGTTAGAGTTAATTGTCATGAAATATTTCAAAGTATTATCAAATAATGATCCAGAATAAATTGCCGAAAGAACCCTGAATTGCTTGTGAGTTCAGAGCAGGATCACACTATTTGATATTCTTTTACTAATGCCAAACATTTGTAATTCTTTTTGCTGGTCATAAAGAGCAATGTCTACTTTGCTACTTTAATGAATATATTGTTTATTATAAGTGCAGATTGTACAATTAGAGGCTCTTTATTTGATAAATAATTTATATAAAGGTCAAATTCATTGTAAAAAAATCATGATAAATCCAGTCATTCATATAAATATATATATATAATACATTTTACAGAGTGATTTAATACATTTTTACATTGCATATAAACAACAGTGGGTGTTCAATTTGTGGGATCATGTCCACAATTTGGGTAACCATTGGAATATTCAGCTGGCTGTTTATTGATTCTATCAGTAGTTTTGTCAAGGTTCTTTTTATTGGAACTAAATCACTCATTCTTTTTATTAAAACTAAATCACCCATATCAACCTTGAGGACATCATTACTTGACATGTATTAATTTGCTTTGCTTGAATATACATTGATAGAGTCATAAATAATCTTATCGAATCATTGGAAGACCTGCCTTTCAGCAATCTCAAAATATATTTTGCTTGTGAAGTAAGCTTTTGAATTCAAATAGTTTTCAGCATCAATTTTATGTTCATCTTTTTTACCCATTGGCAAATTTTGTTGAATGATTTTTGTTCGAGCTGGCATTGCTTCTGGGTGTCTGTCATTTTTGTGATAATTTGAAAACAACTGTTTTGGTTCTTGAAACCATTAATTGATCATGATCTATATTTGAGGTCATCTGATCAGAAACCTGAAAGCCTTGTGAGTGCAATAAGTTGGCAAAAATATGGATAGCTTTCCAAAGAAATTAAATCATAGATATATCTTATTAATTTCCCAAAACGGTGCACATTGATATTGGTGACCTTGACCATATTTTAAGGTTATGTGACCCACTCTGTGAAAATGTTTAACTTGATAAATTGGCTACATATACATAGCATTAGCAAAATTACACCATGGGTGCATCTTATCAAGGTCTTAAAGTGTGTTGCTATTTTCTGACCTTGACCTATATTTTGAGGCAACCATCTTGACTTCTGGGATTTAAAGGATTGAATGGGATAAGTAAAATTTTACACTTATCATTCTGTTTCAGGAAATTCCAAAATTAGTTCCATATTTGAACTTCTTTTATTTAATTAGAGATTATCAAGAAGTTTTTTGATAAGTCATTTAATACCTCTTTTGAAAAGGTTGAACAGGATTATTGAGATTCCGCCAATTTTTTTAACCTTCTTAAATTGGTGGTCTTCTTGAATTTTAGTGAGATTCATGATGTACATCACTTTGAAGGGATTTGTTCGGAGTATTAAGAGTATTAAAAGAATATCTGTGATTTTATCTAGATTAGCCACATTTTGGCAGTAATGTTCAGTTTTTGCAAAAATGCCAGGCAAGGGAACCTTGTAAAACAGCCCAAATTTCTTTATGCTTTGACTGTTGCCACAAACCAAAGGGCTTGGTCTCTAAAATGTATATTTTAAATATAATATTTGAATAATGCCATTTTCACAAAAACTATGCTTTTTTGATAAATATGTTCAAGGTATTCTGATACAGTGATTGTAACATAGGACATAGGACTGTGAACCAGAGTTGAAGAGATGGTATTCACTAATATGATGTAGCTGAGATATGCAGTTGTATAAAATAAAGCCTTACACCTATTAACCCCTTGTGATGACTCATTGTGATGTATGATGGTACCTACCAAACCTCAGGTAGACTTCAGATTAACAGACATATATACAAGCAATATACAATCCTGCTCCATTGTACAAATCCCTATGATAGAGCAGTATATAATATTCAGAGTTAACCATTTTAAAGGCAGGCTATTTTCAGTTCTAATGATTCATGATTACAGCAGATGTAATAGCAATTGGCAGGCTGTCAAAACAAGCACTAACAAATATAAAATATATTAATGTAAATTTTGATTGAATATTATTTTTCTTCATACATGATTGATCTAGCATTTTCTGGTACTATAGTTATATTTACTGTTCAGACTAGCAAATGAATATTGGATACAATAAGCAGGGCAATAATCATGATTTTTTAGGTACCCAATGGAAAATGATTTATCTTTAATGCCAAATTGTATATGATATTTAGGAAGGATTATAATATGTATATATATATATATATATATATATATATATATATATATATATATATATATATATATATATATATATATATATATATATATATATATATATATTAAATCAGAAAACCAAACTGTATAGCTTTTACACTACTCAATAAAACTAAATAATAGAATATTCCTTGTCTTTTTATATCTATCATATGTGTCTCATTGCAGCTGACTTATCTTCAAATATATTTTTGATTTTTTAACATATATAAAACTGATTATTTTAGTTAATGAGAGACGAGTGATCAGCTTGATTAACCTTCTGTTTTCCATCATACCTGTGGACATGTGTAGATATTATTATGGGCTATAGTTGACAATTCTGAAACTACATTATAATATCCAAGTTATATTGTATCAATATGCCCTTTGTGACTGAATAATTCATTCAATGATATATTTTGACAAAACAATATATCCTACTTCGCTGATCCCTCAATGTAAATTCCATATCTCAGGATATATATTAATACTTAAAATAGAAAATGAATACACCTTTTTTTTAATGGAGAGGATTATGGCATGAAACTTTTATACAAGAAAATTGTGCAGTAGCTACTTATTCTGAATATTCATCAGTTATTCATGAGATACAGGCAGTTGTCCTTTGATTGGACGATAAGAGCAACACAAAAGTGTGCCCAGTGTCGACTAGTGGTGGGACATGACAGCTTAATTGTGACACCTTTGCTTAGAACAATATGCACTGGTCTGACTATCCCAGCAGGTGACACTTTGGTTCCTTTGACTTGGTTCGGTTGCTTTATGACTGGGAAAGTCGGTGGATTGGACTGACGTAAATGACTTTGAGTGAATTCTAAATGTGATGTATTTTCAGTGGACCAATGCTATCTATTTTTTAAGATGCTAAGATTTGTTCTAAATTTTATGTGGTTTTTAACCAAAAAAAATTGAGAAACCTCTACTGTAGTCACACTGTCCACCAGAAGCACAAGCAAACTATTATAAGAATGAGTATAGTATTATGTGACAGGACAGAAATTGTCAAAATCTATGCATTTGTGTCACCCACAGACAACTTTGGAAGGTCATATTATGAATTCCTTGTTTATGCAAAGTTTAGGAATTTTTTTATATAAAATATAAAAGCTATGGGGAAAAGGATATTTATTTTTAATATGCTATAAAATTGATTTAGTTACCATGGCAACAGTGATATCTCAAAATCTAAACAAACAACATATATTTTTTTCATGAAAAACTGACCAACAATGTGTTTTCTTAAAAAATTAGACCATGCATTTTGAGGGACCAGTGAACTTGGTACTTTACTAGCTGGCTCCCCTACTACTTATTGTCTTGGAAAGGATTCAAATGATTATTTATGAAGCAATTTAACAGCCACCTAAAAAAAGTTTAAAACATTACAAAAAAAATCAATGATCGACAGAGCTTTAATGTCATTGGCCTATATTTTGTTTGGCACAATTAGATGCCTTCCATGAAGTAATTTTACCTTTCAGTTCCTCAAACCCTCCACCTGATAATGAAACCAGGGAAGGAGTGCCCTTTCAAAAAGCTACTTTTAACTAGTTTCTTGAGACACCTATTGAATTACAACCATAGATAAAGTAAATAGACATAATAGGCAAATAAATTTATCGTCCAATAAAGTTTCAGTTTATTTGAAAACTGTTGTTTATTTCCTTTATAATATGACTCATATTTACAGATAAAGTGCTTCGTGATTTATGGATGTCATTTAATGAGTAAATGTACAAAAAGAAGTAGAGTGTGGGCAGAACAATCACTGGAGCATGTTTTATGAGCATTATTTGCAATTAAGTGTTCTTATATAACCTACTCATGTTTTTACAATATTATTATAACTTACACGATAAAGAGTTTATAATGCATATCATTCCAAGCCTTAAAGGAGACTAACAAAACATCCATTTCAAATGTCGGTCATTTACTATTTACTAGACATGCCTGTATTTCTGAGTGTTTTGCCCTGAAAATTTGATATTTCCCTGAAATTTGATATTTCCCTGAAATTTGATATTTCCCTGAAATTTGATATTGCCCTTAAAATTTGACATTTCCTTATTTTGGGGTTGACCAGTATTCATTCATGGGGGGGGGGGGTCTAAAAAGATATCTGTGAGACCACTTGATGGAGATTTAAAATTGAGATCTGCAGAAAAAAATAATTGTTTGAGGGGTCAATTTTTTGGGGGAAAAAAGGAATTTCAACCTTGAGGAAGTCAATTTTAGAAAGGAAACTAAAAATATTTTCAATAGGTACAATCTAACCAAAATATGTTTAGGAAGCTAGTTTTTAGGCATCAGCAGCAAATACAAATAACAACATAACTTTTCGGGTGACATACAATCTGAGAGCAATAATAAATGATATATTGCTCTCAGATAAAATCTTTTGCAAGACGTTCAGCTAGCATTTGATTACTTTACTTAATTTAACATTTATTATTTGGCAAAACCTAGACTTTTATAGTCTGGATTTCTTAACTTAAGATTAATTATGATATCTTAACAATAACATATTCAACAATTATTATTTTTGGGGGTTGAATGCATGTTTTAAACAATTCATATGTCTGAAAAATGTTTAAATTGGTCAGATTATAAGCCAAACCTTTATGGTAACCAGGCAGAGAAATGCTTTGAAGTAAATTCATTAGCAATTATATCTATTTATTGATAATTTTAAGTTCCCAACGCCTGAGTGGTGTATGGGGCCATAGTATCACGCTGTGTATATGTGCGTGGGGTACATGAGCCCATGCGTCTGTCTGTCAACCAAAATTTTTATATTTTGCTATCTTATCAGCAATCTAAGATACAGGTTTCACATATTTTTTTACCACACATGCATCCCAAGAAGGCTAAAATAGGATGACTTCAGCTGTGACTTGGTTAAAGGCTTTAAATTCTGACCAAAATCTAATATTGAACCAAAACATTTGACATTTTGCTATAACTTGCTATATCTTAAGGGCACTAGCCTACTGACCTCCCAATAACTAAGATGTCTGCTGTTCCACTCCTTGTCTAACGTAAAACAAATGGACACACACTGCTGTGTGGCTCTTATCATGCATACATCACGTCTTGTACCCCAACCACATTTATTCCTATTTCGAAAAAGTATTTAGGCAATAGATTTTTTTACAAAATCAGTTATCAACCTAGGGTACGTTTAGACTACCTGATGTGTGGAAAAATATGTTGTGTCAAGGCGATATGTGGTCGGCGCTCAGGTGGCCGTGCAGTGCCCATATCTAATGTGACCACACTCATGGCAATATGACAAAACTTCCTGGCACCAAGGTAGATGAAGTTTGCTTCAATAAAGACAACTTGAAATAGTTGTATTAACTGTGAATTCATGTAAATAGCCCTTTTTATAATAAACCATACATCCATTTACACAAATATAACTATAAAAATTAGAATGTTTGGACCCAAGAAAAAAAAATGGTGGCTCAACCGGGTGAGAAAAAAAATTGAGAATGGCCTAGTCCCCCCCCCCCCCCCCAAAAAAAAAAAGAAAAAAAAAAAAGAAGCAAAATATTTTTCCCAGCGGGTGGTGATGGGCAAACTGATGACCACAGTGTCAAAGTGGTCTGATCACACACCCCATATCAAGTATTCCTACACCCAAGTTTACACACTGTAGATCTCCATACACTGAAATTCAATTTCAGTTTCTGTTTGATAACAAGAAAATTAGTTGCAAAACATATATGACCTACACATATTTAGAAGTTAAAAAGAAATATTCCTTGAATATTTTGATTTATTTCATTTTAATAATTCGGCAGATGCCACATTGTCCTTATGAATATGGTATTGGTGTATATATATGTTTCAAATTCCTATTTAAAACATCCATATAAATTGAATTAAATTATCTTCAATTTCTTATGGGGACTTTTTCTGGAGAAATTCCCAGGTCTTGGTTGGGACAAGGTTGCGATGTGTTTCGGGCAGGCATGTCTTATCACTTTTATAGCAACATGTGGGCTCAATTAAAAGGCAAGACTGAGCTATTAAAATATCCTATGACCATGACTATTTTTATTGTACAGTTATTAACACTGCTATATTTCAATGAATAGATCTGAGAACAAATCCTATTTTGTATTGATATCCCTTGAAAATGGTTTGGTAAGAAATGAGAATTCAACTGTTCAACTGGTTTGGTAAGAAATGAGAATTCAACTGTTTACTTAACAGAGAAAGGCTTGTTTTTCACCACGTTAGTATTTCGTTGGTCCAAAGAAAATTCACCGTGATCGCAGTGAAGCAATGTAGTATTATCATTGAAAAGTATAAATAAAAATGCGGTCGAGCTGTTTCCCATACTTTCTGCCACTAGAGGACACTCACCACCAACACTCATAAACCGTCTCAAATGAATCACTATATCAAATATCAATATTGTGAGCCTGAATAGAAATATTGCAATATCAAGGATAACTAATATATTTATATAATTATTATCATAATATAAGATGCAATAAAATCCATAAGGTTTTATATACATTAAATCTCGAATCCAACAATTATAATTTATTTATAAAATAGAAGAAATAATATCTCAGAATGAGAAATAATTGACAAGAAGTAATATGATCCTAATGACAATGGTTACATATCTATGTTATGCCAATTTATCTAAATTATAAAAGTAATTAAAAGCTTCTATCAGAATAATCAATAAGAGAAAATTTATTGATTTTCTAAATGATTCGTAATGGCATTCCATTTTCATACCAAAACTGTAACGAGGACATCAATATATATTTCATCATTTGCAGGTTTTAGCATACTTTTTCTGGTCAAAACTTTCATTTAAAAATTGCATTTCAATGCTTACGGTCAAAATTCAATATGTTCTGTACAATCCAAGCAAGTTTCTTCCCAATCTTCACTTTCAACATTGACTAAGACATTTTCTGTTGCCATACTCACCATAGTGGTTAACCTGTAAACTGTTTACTTTCGCTTTCTTTTCTAACTTCTATTTTAATTTTTGCAGATTGGAAGACTGCCAGACTGAGAATCACCCTGCAGATAACAAAGTTCAGTAACAAAGTTCACACAAAGTTCACACACATCCAGATAAATCCCTCAAATCAGTAAAAAAAGACAACACCATGAAAATATCAAATAGCACATTATAATTTAAATACAGAAATCGACATTTTTTCAAACATCAATTTCATATTTTTTTGCATTTAATATTCATGTTTAGCTATGCATAACTTAAGAACAATATTTAGCAGGCATAACATAACTTCTACGATGAGGGGGAAACATTTTGTGTCTGTCCATCAACTTTGATCTTCTCTGAAACTACTGATCGTAATTCTTATCTATTTTATTGTCGAAATGTATTTTTATTCTTTATATCTTTGTACCCTTTACCAGGGGTGAAAGTTAGACATTTGAACAAGGAACATCACTGGAAATGGGAGATGTTGAAACATGAAATGGGTAGTACAAGAGTTCCTATTGCAGTGGATACACAGCCTCATGTTTATCCAGGATAAATAAAACTTTGTGGATAATCAGCTAGTAAATATGGAAATCCATTTTTTCAACATTTAATCAATTTTTATCATGAGAATTTTTGCATATTGGTTCATTTCAGTTAAAAAATGTCCTTATATTTTGAGAATTTATTGTCAGCTTTTTGTTATTCACTTGATTAGAGCAACTTATAAGTGATTAATTTATGAAATTACACTTATTTTGTATATGTTTGAAACTTCAAAAGATTGAATGGGATCAATCTAGTCTGTCAATTTTCGTACTTTGTAAACCGACCATGTTTATAAGCTCTTTTTTAATCAGATTTAGCCTGTTTAAAAATCTTGAAATCAGTGACGGTGTTCATTTTCAGCTTTTGTTCAGTATTAAAATCTTTTTTGTTCCATGCGATATAAAATGTTATGTTATGCATCTTATATCAATATGGCTCAGTGCATCATTTTCCCCTCTAATTTCCATTGAAAATTGTTCCAAAAACTCCAAATTGCTTCAATATTGTTAATTATAAATGGACTTTGATGAATATCATATGGGCTCATGGAGAGAGATAGTTACAACAGTGAGAGACAACTGCACAACTGAATGACAGCTGCACACGTGGTAGTTGCACAAGTGAGATACAGTTGCATGTGAGAGATAGCTGCACATAGTGAGAGATAGCTGCACATGGGGAGAGATAGCTGCACATGGTGAGAGATAGCTGCACATGGTGAGAGATAGTTACAACAGTGAGAGACAACTGCACAACTGAATGACAGCTGCACACGTGGTAGTTGCACAAGTGAGAGACAGCTGCACATGTGAGAGATAGCTGTATAGGTGAGGGATGGCTGCATAGGTGAGAGATAGCTGCACAATTGAGAGACAGCTGCACAGGTGAGGGATAGCTACAACAGTGAGGGACAGCATCACTTCCCAGCCGAAGGCACTTGTTTCCATTGAAAATTGTTCCAAAAACTCCAAATTGCTTCAATATTGTTAATTATGAATGGACTTTGATGAATATCATATGGGCTCATTTTGAAAGATGAATATGATTGGAAACAATCAGCAGAAATAGGAGTTTCATTTTGTATATGTATCCCACACAGTAAAAATGTCATGCGTCTGACGAGCGTGAAGTTCTTTTGATATTTGATATTTGATATTTGACGTTTTTTTCAAAAGGTGTCAACAAGTATGTATTAGTGTAACCTTTTGGGACATGGTGAAAAAAGTTATGTAAAAGGATATATATCCTGTCAAAAACGGGTATATCCCTTTTCCGGTGACAAATGCGTTTTTCAGTATGATTAATGGCCTTCTCAACCTTGTAGCACAGTCTTAATAATTTATTATCAATATATTCATGGAGAATAACTGTATACACCTTCATACTCTTCTAGTAATTGGGTAGAAACGTTATGTAATAGGATATATATCCTGTAAAACATGGAAATATACCTTTATCTATGACAGTCACATTTTTTTGCATGTTAATGATTCCCAAGCATTGTTGCACAGTCTTCGCAATCATGCATATACTAATGGAGGGTTAGACATACTTGCTAGACATGTCTAGAACATATCCTGTGGCATTAGAATGCGAGGTAAATTATATGAGTAGGAGATATGGCCCTTTTCCCATGGCAAATGGAAAAAGCTACTATGACACATTCCGGGGGATTTGGCGCTGTCTTCGCAATCATGGATTAACTAATGGAGGGTTAGACATACTTGCTAGACATGTCTAGAACATATCCTGTGGCACTAGAATGCGAGGTAAATTATATGAGTAGGAGATATAGCCCTTTTCCCATGGCAAATGGAAAAAAGCTAATATGTCACATTCCGGGGGATTTGGCGCTGTCTTCGCAATCATGGATTAACTAATGGAGGGTTAGACATACTTGCTAGACATGTCTAGAACATATCCTGTGGCATTAGAATGCGAGGTAAATTATATGAGTAGGAGATATGGCCCTTTTCCCATGGCAAATGGAAAAAAGCTAATATGTCACATTCCGGCGGATTTGGCGCTGTCTTTGCAATCATGGATTAACTAATGGAGGGTGAGACATGCTTGCTAGACATGTCTAGAATATATCCTGTGGCATTAGAATGCGAGGTAAATTATATGAGTAGGAGATATAGCCCTTTTCCCATGGCAAATGGAAAAAAGCTAATATGTCACATTCCGGGGGATTTGGCGCTGTCTTTGCAATCATGGATTAACTAATGGAGGGTTAGACATACTTGCTAGACATGTCTAGAACATATCCTGTGGCATTAGAATGCGAGGTAAATTATATGAGTAGGAGATATAGCCCTTTTCCCCTGGCAAATGGAAAAAGCTAATATAACACATTCCGGGGGATTTGGCACTGTCTTCGCAATCATGGATTAACTAATGGAGGGTTAGACATACTTGCTAGACATGTCTAGAACATATCCTGTGGCATTAGAATGCGAGGTAAATTATATGAGTAGGATATATAGCCCTTTTGCCATGGCAAATGGAAAAAAGCTAATATGTCACATTCCGGGGGATTTGGCACTGTCTTCGCAATCATGGATTAACTAATGGAGGGTTATACATACTTGCTAGACGGCCTAGAACATATCCTGTGGCACTAGAATGCGAGGTAAATTATATGAGACATACTTGCTAGACATGTCTAGAACATATCCTGTGGCATTAGAATGCGAGGTAAATTATATGAGTAGGAGATATAGCCCTTTTCCCATGGCAAATGGCAAATGGAAAAAAAGCTAATATAACACATTCCGGGGGATTTGGCACTGTCTTCGCAATCATGGATTAACTAATGGAGGGTTAGACATACTTGCGAGACATGTCTAGAACATATCCTGTGGCATTAGAATGCGAGGTAAATTATATGAGTAGGAGATATAGCCCTTTTCCCATGGCAAATGGCAAATGGAAAAAAGCTAATATAACACATTCCGGGGGATTTGGCGCTGTCTTCGCAATCATGGATTAACTAATGGAGGGTTAGATATACTTGCTAGACATGTCTAGAACATATCCTGTGGCATTAGAATGCGAGGTAAATTATATGAGTAGGAGATATGGCCCTTTTGCCATGGCAAATGGAAAAAAGCTAATATGTCACATTCCGGGGGAATTGGCACTGTCTTCACAATCATGGATTAACTAATGGAGGGTTATACATACTTGCTAGACGGCCTAGAACATATCCTGTGGCACTAGAATGCGAGGTAAATTATATGAGTAGGAGATATAGCCCTTTTCCCATGGCAAATGGAAAAAAGCTAATATGTCACATTCCGGGGGATTTGGCACTGTCTTCGCAATCATGGATTAACTAATGGAGGGTTAGACATACTTGCTAGACATGTCTAGAACATATCCTGTGGCACTAGAATGCGAGGTAAATTATATGAGTAGGAGATATGGCCCTTTTCCCATGGCAAATGGAAAAAAGCTAATATAACACATTCCGGGGGATTTGGCACTGTCTTCGCAATCATGGATTTACTAATGGAGGGTTAGACATACTTGCTAGACATGTCTAGAACATATCCTGTGGCATTAGAATGCGAGGTAAATTATATGAGTAGGAGATATGGCCCTTTTGCCATGGCAAATGGAAAAAAGCTAATATGTCACATTCCGGGGGATTTAGCACTGTCTTCGCAATCATGGATTAACTAATGGAGGGTTATACATACTTGCTAGACATGTCTAGAACATATCCTGCGGCACTAGAATGCGAGGTAAATTATATGAGTAGGAGATATAGCCCTTTTCCCATGGCAAATGGAAAAAAGCGAAAATGTCACATTCTGGGGATTTGGCACTGTCTTCGCAATCATGGATTAACTAATGGAGGGTTAGACATACTTGCTAGACATGTCTAGAACATATCCTGTGGCATTAGAATGCGAGGTAAATTATATGAGTAGGAGATATAGCCCTTTTCCCATGGCAAATGGAAAAAAGCTAATATAACACATTCCGGGGGGATTTGGCACTGTCTTCGCAATCATGGATTAACTAATGGAGGGTTAGATATACTTGCTAGACATGTCTAGAACATATCCTGTGGCATTAGAATGCGAGGTAAATTATATGAGTAGGAGATATAGCCCTTTTCCCATGGCAAATGAAAAAAAGCTAATATAATACATTCCGGGGGATTTGGCGCTGTCTTCGCAATCATGGATTAACTAAAGGAGGGTTAGACATACTTCCTAGACATGTCTAGAATATATCCTGTGGCATTAGAATGCGAGGTAAATTATATGAGTAGGAGATATGGCCCTTTTCCCATGGCAAACGGAAAAAAGCTAATATGTCACATTCCGGGGGATTTGGCACTGTCTTCGCAATCATGGATTAACTAATGGATGGTTAGACATACTTGCTAGACATGTCTAGAACATATCCTGTGGCATTAGAATGCGAGGTAAATTATATGAGTAGGAGATATGGACCTTGTCCCATGGCAAATGGAAAAAAGCTAATATGTCACATTCCGGGGGAATTGGCACTGTCTTCACAATCATGGATTAACTAATGGAGGGTTAGACATACTTGCTAGACATGTCTAGAACATATCCTGTGGCATTAGAATGCGAGGTAAATTATATGAGTAGGAGATATAGCCCTTTTCCCATGGCAAATGGAAAAAAGCTAATATGTCACATTCCGGGGGATTTGGCACTGTCTTCGCAATCATAGATTAACTAATGGAGGGTTAGACATACTTGCTAGACATGTCTAGAATATATCCTGTGGCACTAGAATGCGAGGTAAATTATATGAGTAGGAGATATGGCCCTTTTCCCATGGCAAATGGAAAAAAGCTAATATGTCACATTCCGGCGGATTTGGCGCTGTCTTTGCAATCATGGATTAACTAATGGAGGGTGAGACATACTTGCTAGACATGTCTAGAATATATCCTGTGGCACTAGAATGCGAGGTAAATTATATGAGTAGGAGATATGGCCCTTTTCCCATGGCAAATGGAAAAAAGCTAATATGTCACATTCCGGGGGATTTGGCGCTGTCTTTGCAATCATGGATTAACTAATGGAGGGTTAGACATACTTGCTAGACATGTCTAGAACATATCCTGTGGCATTAGAATGCGAGGTAAATTATATGAGTAGGAGATATAGTCCTTTTCCCATGGCAAATGGCAAATGGAAAAAAGCTAATATAACACATTCCGGGGGATTTGGCGCTGTCTTCGCAATCATGGATTAACTAATGGAGGGTTAGACATACTTGCTAGACATGTCTAGAACATATCCTGTGGCATTAGAATGCGAGGTAAATTATATGAGTAGGAGATATAGCCCTTTTCCCATGGCAAATGGATAAAAGCTAATATAACACATTCCGGGGGATTTGGCGCTGTCTTCGCAATCATGGATTAACTAATGGAGGGTTAGACATACTTGCTAGACATGTCTAGAACATATCCTGTGGCATTAGAATGCGAGGTAAATTATATGAGTAGGAGATATAGCCCTTTTCCCATGGCAAATGGATAAAAGCTAATATAACACATTCCGGGGGATTTGGCACTGTCTTCGCAATCATGGATTAACTAATGGAGGGTTAGACATACTTGCTAGACATGTCTAGAACATATCCTGTGGCACTAGAATGCGAGGTAAATTATATGAGTAGGAGATATGGCCCTTTTCCCATGGCAAATGGAAAAAAGCTAATATGTCACATTCCGGCGGATTTGGCGCTGTCTTTGCAATCATGGATTAACTAATGGAGGGTGAGACATGCTTGCTAGACATGTCTAGAATATATCCTGTGGCATTAGAATGCGAGGTAAATTATATGAGTAGGAGATATAGCCCTTTTCCCATGGCAAATGGAAAAAAGCTAATATGTCACATTCCGGGGGATTTGGCGCTGTATTTGCAATCATGGATTAACTAATGGAGGGTTAGACATACTTGCTAGACATGTCTAGAACATATCCTGTGGCATTAGAATGCGAGGTAAATTATATGAGTAGGAGATATAGTCCTTTTCCCATGGCAAATGGCAAATGGAAAAAAGCTAATATAACACATTCCGGGGGATTTGGCGCTGTCTTCGCAATCATGGATTAACTAATGGAGGGTTAGACATACTTGCTAGACATGTCTAGAACATATCCTGTGGCATTAGAATGCGAGGTAAATTATATGAGTAGGAGATATAGCCCTTTTCCCATGGCAAATGGATAAAAGCTAATATAACACATTCCGGGGGATTTGGCGCTGTCTTCGCAATCATGGATTAACTAATGGAGGGTTAGACATACTTGCTAGACATGTCTAGAACATATCCTGTGGCATTAGAATGCGAGGTAAATTATATGAGTAGGAGATATAGCCCTTTTCCCATGGCAAATGGATAAAAGCTAATATAACACATTCCGGGGGATTTGGCACTGTCTTCGCAATCATGGATTAACTAATGGAGGGTTAGACATACTTGCTAGACATGTCTAGAACATATCCTGTGGCACTAGAATGCGAGGTAAATTATATGAGTAGGAGATATGACCCTTTTCCCATGGCAAATGGAAAAAAGCTAATATGTCACATTCCGGGGGATTTGGCGCTGTCTTTGCAATCATGGATTAACTAATGGAGGGTTAGACATACTTGCTAGACATGTCTAGAACATATCCTGTGGCATTAGAATGCGAGGTAAATTATATGAGTAGGAGATATAGCCCTTTTCCCATGGCAAATGGAAAAAAGCTAATATGTCACATTCCGGGGGATTGGCGCTGTCTTTGCAATCATGGATTAACTAATGGAGGGTTAGACATACTTGCTAGACATGTCTAGAACATATCCTGTGGCATTAGAATGCGAGGTAAATTATATGAGTAGGAGATATAGCCCTTTTCCCATGGCAAATGGAAAAAAGCTAATATAATACATTCCGGGGGATTTGCTGCTGTCTTCGCAATCATGGATTAACTAATGGAGGGTTATACATACTTGCTAGACATGTCTAGAACATATCCTGTAGCATTAAAATGCAAGGAAAAATGTTTAGAAGAATTTATGGCCATTTTCCCATGGCAAATTGGTTAGAGTGCCAGCTTATTAGCACCAGTTCCTCTGTGGTGATCCAAAGGTCGTGGGTTCGAACTCCGGCCGTGCCGGGATTGAATTCATGATACAATTTCCCACATTTTACATAAATAGATATAAAGAAATTAAATCTATGAAAAATCCTATGAATAATCCTGTGGCCTAAAAAACAAAAGAAAATTCAGCGTTCAATATCTACAGCTTGAAAGTGGACATTCCGACCCAACCCTGTGAAGACAGTGCCAAAACATTCAGAAATTATGATATTCGATTATCTTCAAATTTGCCAGGGGAAAAGGGCCATACCTTCTACTAAACATTTTTTCTTGCATTTTAATACCACAGGCTATATTCTAGACATGTCTAGCAAGCATGTCTTACTCTTCATTAGTATATTCATGGTTACGAAGACAGTGCCAAAACATTTAGAATGTAAGATATTCGATATCTTCAATTTGCCATGGGAAAATGGCCTTAAATTCTTCTAAACATTTTTCCTCGCATTTTAATGCTACAGGCTATGTTCTAGGCATGTCTAGCAAATAATTTGACCCTCCATTAATATATCCATGGTTGCGAAGACAGTGCCAAATCCCCCATAATGTACAAGAAACATTTTTTTCAATTTGCCAGGGGAAAAGGGCCATATGTCCTACTCATATAATTTACCTCGCATTCTAATGCCACAGGATATATTCTAGACATGTCTAGCAAGCATGTCTCACCCTCCATTAGTTAATCCATGATTGCGAAGACAGCGCCAAATCCCCCGGAATGTGACATATTTGCTTTTTTCCATTTGCCATGGGAAAAGGGCTATATCTCCTACTCATATAATTTACCTCGCATTCAAGTGCCACAGGACATGTTCTAGACATGTCTAGCAAGTATGTGTAACCCTCCATTAGTTAATCCATGAATGCGAAGACAGCGTTAAATCCCCCGGAATGTATTATATTAGCTTTTTTCCATTTGCCATGGGAAAAGGGCTATATCTCCTACTCATATAATTTACCTCGCATTCTAATGCCACAGGATATGTTCTAGACATGTCTAGCAAGTATGTCTAACCCTCCATTAGTTAATCCATGATTGCGAAGACAGCGCCAAATCCCCCGGAATGTGTTATATTAGCTTTTTTCCATTTGCCATTTGCCATGGGAAAAGGGCTATATCTCCTACTCATATAATTTACCTCGCATTCTTATGCCACAGGATATGTTCTAGACATGTCTAGCAAGTATGTCTAACCCTCCATTAGTTAATCCATGATTGCGAAGACAGTTCCAAATCCCCCGGAATGTGTTATATTAGCTTTTTTCCATTTGCCATGGGAAAAGGGCCATATCTCCTACTCATATAATTTACCTCGCATTCTAATGCCACAGGATATGTTCTAGATATGTCTACTGTCTTCGCAATCAAATCCCCCGGAATGTGTTATATTAACTTTTTTCCATTTGCCATGGCAAAAGGGCCATATCTCCTACTCATATAATTTACCTCGCATTCTAATGCCACAGGATATGTTCTAGATATGTCTACTGTCTTCGCAATCAAATCCCCCGGAATGTGTTATATTAGCTTTTTTCCATTTGCCATTTGCCATGGGAAAAGGGCTATATCTCCTACTCATATAATTTACCTCGCATTCTAATGCCACAGGATATGTTCTAGATATGTCTACTGTCTTCGCAATCAAATCCCCCGGAATGTGTTATATTAACTTTTTTCCATTTGCCATGGCAAAAGGGCCATATCTCCTACTCATATAATTTACCTCGCATTCTAATGCCACAGGATATATTCTAGACATGTCTAGCAAGCATGTCTCACCCTCCATTAGTTAATCCATGATTGCGAAGACAGTGCCAAATCCGCCGGAATGTGACATATTAGCTTTTTTCCATTTGCCATGGGAAAAGGGCCATATCTCCTACTCATATAATTTACCTCGCATTCTAGTGCCACAGGATATGTTCTAGACATGTCTAGCAAGTATGTCTAACCCTCCATTAGTTAATCCATGATTGCGAAGACAGCGCCAAATCCCCCGGAATGTATTATATTAGCTTTTTTCCATTTGCCATGGGAAAAGGGCTATATCTCCTACTCATATAATTTACCTCGCATTCTAATGCCACAGGATATGTTCTAGACATGTCTCGCAAGTATGTCTAACCCTCCATTAGTTAATCCATGATTGCGAAGACAGCGCCAAATCCCCCGGAATGTGTTATATTAGCTTTTTTCCATTTGCAATTTGCCATGGGAAAAGGGCTATATCTCCTACTCATATAATTTACCTCGCATTCTAATGCCACAGGATATATTCTAGACATGTCTAGCAAGCATGTCTAGTCCTCCATTCGTTAATCCATGATTGTGAAGACAGCGCCAAATCCGCCGGAATGTGACATATTAGCTTTTTTCCATTTGCCATGGGAAAAGGGCCATATCTCCTACTCATATAATTTACCTCGCATTCTAATGCCACAGGATATGTTCTAGACATGTCTAGCAAGTATGTCTAACCCTCCATTAGTTAATCCATGATTGCGAAGACAGCGCCAAATCCCCCGGAATGTATTATATTAGCTTTTTTCCATTTGCCATGGGAAAAGGGCCATATCTCCTACTCATATAATTTACCTCGCATTCTAGTGCCACAGGATATATTCTAGACATGTCTAGCAAGTATGTCTCACCCTCCATTAGTTAATCCATGATTGCGAAGACAGCGCCAAATCCCCCGGAATGTGTTATATTAGCTTTTTTCCATTTGCCATTTGCCATGGGAAAAGGGCTATATCTCCTACTCATATAATTTACCTCGCATTCTAATGCCACAGGATATGTTCTAGACATGTCTAGCAAGTATGTCTAACCCTCCATTAGTTAATCCATGATTGCGAAGACAGTGCCAAATCCCCCGGAATGTGTAGTATTAGCTTTTTTCCATTTGCCATTTGCCATGGGAAAAGGGCTATATCTCCTACTCATATAATTTACCTCGCATTCTAATGCCACAGGATATATTCTAGACATGTCTAGCAAGCATGTCTAACCCTCCATTAGTTAATCCATGATTGCGAAGACAGCGCCAAATCCGCCGGAATGTGACATATTAGCTTTTTTCCATTTGCCATGGGAAAAGGGCCATATCTCCTACTCATATAATTTACCTCGCATTCTAGTGCCACAGGATATGTTCTAGACATGTCTAGCAAGTATGTCTAACCCTCCATTAGTTAATCCATGATTGCGAAGACAGCGCCAAATCCCCCGGAATGTATTATATTAGCTTTTTTCCATTTGCCATGGGAAAAGGGCTATATCTCCTACTCATATAATTTACCTCGCATTCTAATGCCACAGGATATGTTCTAGACATGTCTAGCAAGTATGTCTAACCCTCCATTAGTTAATCCATGATTGCGAAGACAGCGCCAAATCCCCCGGAATGTGTTATATTAGCTTTTTTCCATTTGCCATTTGCCATGGGAAAAGGGCTATATCTCCTACTCATATAATTTACCTCGCATTCTAATGCCACAGGATATGTTCTAGACATGTCTAGCAAGTATGTCTAACCCTCCTTTAGTTAATCCATGATTGCGAAGACAGTGCCAAATCCCCCGGAATGTGTTATATTAGCTTTTTTCCATTTGCCATTTGCCATGGGAAAAGGGCTATATCTCCTACTCATATAATTTACCTCGCATTCTAATGCCACAGGATATGTTCTAGACATGTCTAGCAAGTATGTCTAACCCTCCTTTAGTTAATCCATGATTGCGAAGACAGTGCCAAATCCCCCGGAATGTGTTATATTAGCTTTTTTCCATTTGCCATGGCAAAAGGGCCATATCTCCTACTCATATAATTTACCTCGCATTCTAGTGCCACAGGATATGTTCTAGACATGTCTAGCAAGTATGTCTAACCCTCCATTAGTTAATCCATGATTGCGAAGACAGCGCCAAATCCCCCGGAATGTATTATATTAGCTTTTTTCCATTTGCCATGGGAAAAGGGCTATATCTCCTACTCATATAATTTACCTCGCATTCTAATGCCACAGGATATGTTCTAGACATGTCTAGCAAGTATGTCTAACCCTCCATTAGTTAATCCATGATTGCGAAGACAGCGCCAAATCCCCCGGAATGTGTTATATTAGCTTTTTTCCATTTGCAATTTGCCATGGGAAAAGGGCTATATCTCCTACTCATATAATTTACCTCGCATTCTAATGCCACAGGATATATTCTAGACATGTCTAGCAAGCATGTCTAACCCTCCATTAGTTAATCCATGATTGCGAAGACAGCGCCAAATCCGCCGGAATGTGACATATTAGCTTTTTTCCATTTGCCATGGGAAAAGGGCCATATCTCCTACTCATATAATTTACCTCGCATTCTAGTGCCACAGGATATGTTCTAGACATGTCTAGCAAGTATGTCTAACCCTCCATTAGTTAATCCATGATTGCGAAGACAGCGCCAAATCCCCCGGAATGTATTATATTAGCTTTTTTCCATTTGCCATGGGAAAAGGGCTATATCTCCTACTCATATAATTTACCTCGCATTCTAATGCCACAGGATATGTTCTAGACATGTCTAGCAAGTATGTCTAACCCTCCATTAGTTAATCCATGATTGCGAAGACAGCGCCAAATCCCCCGGAATGTGTTATATTAGCTTTTTTCCATTTGCCATTTGCCATGGGAAAAGGGCTATATCTCCTACTCATATAATTTACCTCGCATTCTAATGCCACAGGATATGTTCTAGACATGTCTAGCAAGTATGTCTAACCCTCCATTAGTTAATCCATGATTGCGAAGACAGTGCCAAATCCCCCGGAATGTGACATATTAGCTTTTTTTCCATTTGCCATGGGAAAAGGGCCATATCTCCTACTCATATAATTTACCTCGCATTCTAATGCCACAGGATATGTTCTACATATGTCTACTGTCTTCGCAATCAAATCCCCCGGAATGTGTTATATTAACTTTTTTCCATTTGCCATGGGAAAAGGGCCATATCTCCTACTCATATAATTTACCTCGCATTCTAATGCCACAGGATATGTTCTAGACATTTCTAGCAAGTATGTCTAACCCTCCATTAGTTAATCCATGATTGCGAAGACAGTGCCAAATCCCCCGGAATGTGTTATATTAGCTTTTTTCCATTTGCCATGGGAAAAGGGCCATATCTCCTACTCATATAATTTACCTCGCATTATAATGCCACAGGATATGTTCTAGACATGTCTAGCAAGTATGTCTAACCCTCCATTAGTTTATCCATGATTGCGAAGACAGTGCCAAATCCCCCGGAATGTGTCATATTAGCTTTTTTCCATTTGCCATGGGAAAAGGGCCATATCTCCTACTCATATAATTTACCTCGCATTCTAATGCCACAGGATATGTTCTAGACATGTCTAGCAAGTATGTCTAACCCTCCATTAGTTAATCCATGATTGCGAAGACAGCGCCAAATCCCCCGGAATGTGTTATATTAGCTTTTTTCCATTTGCCATGGGAAAAGGGCCATATCTCCTACTCATAATTTACCTCGCATTCTTATGCCACAGGATATGTTCTAGACATGTCTAGCAAGTATGTCTAACCCTCCATTAGTTTATCCATGATTGCGAAGACAGCGCCAAATCCCCCGGAATGTGTCATAGTAGCTTTTTCCATTTGCCATGGGAAAAGGGCCATATCTCCTACTCATATAATTTACCTCGCATTCTAATGCCACAGGATATGTTCTAGACATATCTAGCAAGTATGTCTAACCCTCCATTAGTATATCCATGATTGCGAAGACTGTGCAAAAATGCTTGGGAATCATTAACATGCAAAAAAATGTGACTGTCATAGATAAAGGTATATTTCCATGTTTTACAGGATATATATCCTATTACATAACGTTTCTACCCAATTACCAGAAGAGTATGAAGGTGTATACAGTTATTCTCCATTAATATATTGATAATAAATTATTAAGACTGTGCTACAAGGTTGAGAAGGCCATTAATCATACTGAAAAACTCTTTTGTCACCGGAAAAGGGATATACCCGTTTTTGACAGGATATATATCCTTTTACATAACTTTTTTCACCATGTCCCAAAAGTTTACACTAATACATACTTGTTGACACCTTTTGAAAAAAACGTCAAATATCAAATAACAAATATCAAAAGAACTTCACGCTCGTATGCGTCTGTCAGTTTTACTGATGTTCAATCGTGTGCCCAGCTGTGTGCCGCGAAAGGGACTCGGGAAGATGGGTCAGGTATTCGTGTGGAGTAAGTGAATACTTGGCGTGCCATAAGTTTGGTGTTCGTGTCTCGGCGATTCAGACCTCAAATGGACTGGAGTGCAGAGTCAGATTTACGCCAAAAATCTTGCAAATCTTGTTTGATTTGTCATGTTCCGCCAGGAAAATAATATCATTCAGTGTTTTGGTTAATCACTTTTAGGTGTGAACGGTAATGTTGATTTTATATTTTCGTTTTCACTTTAAAACAACAAGAAATAAAGCAGGAAGAAAACAAATTTGTGACTGTTGCTTGTTAGTGAGCGATAATTTGACCCTATTAGTATTATTGTCATCCTCAGCATTAGCCTTGAAAGACGAGTTGTGCAGAGCACAAGGAGGTCTTGAACACTTCTGTGTATTGTGTCAATCAACAGGGTTAATGATGCATATATCTTTGGTATCTCTCTGTTTTACCAACAAAATCTGTAATTCCTGAGTACCACATGGTAAAATATCAAACTTCACCTACTTTTTAAAATAGGATGCTAATTCTTTCCTTGAAAAATGTTAAATGTTCTAATGCACACAACATCAACCCCATCTTAGGAAATCCTAGAAGCCATTTTCGCTCGCGTTTGTTTTGCCTTTAGGGCTAGATGTTCGAGGTTTCAAGATGGTTAAGCTGTAAGTCAATGGAGCCTACCCCGATTATCGGTCCATGGCGGCCATGTTTTGGCCAAATAATTCTGATTACACCGTCAGATGTCGCTTTTGTTTGAGAAGTGATATGTGAGTGCGTAGTAGAGTAAGAAGATTTAGTCTTGGGGTTTTTTTTCGCTTGGGATTTTGGAAACTTACGCGAGCTTGATTTTTTTAAATCAACACTTGTTGTTATGTCACCTGACATGGGAAACCCCTGAACATGTCATGGGGTAAGACTGGGTGTTCCCCAAAATCTAAATCAATCAATCAATCAGTATTGGTTTCAAATCAATCTGAGGTCATACATCACATGACATTATTCAATATGGCCCCATGTTTTTCACAGGGAGATGGAGAGCGAGTCTGGAAGAAAAAAAATTGTTCACCTCAACATATGTATGCTCATATCTTCCAGACTCGCTCTGTCTCCCTGTGATGTGTTTGTTGGGAACCTTCACAATTATCATGTTCAGAAAAGGATAATTTCATTCACAGAGATCCAGAGCAGTTGCAAAGTAGGTGAAGTCAAAATTTAATTTTTTTTCTGTACAAAATTCCAATTTAACCCTTCTTAAAAAACATCAAACTTCTGTGAGCCCAAAGAAAAGTCCAGTCGACCGATACAATGATAAGAAGTGTTTGTGGCCCACCTAGCTGTGCCAGGTTGGACACTTGAGGTTACCTGAGCATGTTCTGTAGTCTTCCATTTTAAAGTTTTCATGAAATCAGTGAGGTCATAGACAGTTTTACAGTAACATCAAGATTTGGGGTAGGTTCATAAATGTGTTCATGGAACTGATACGAACAAGATATCTCCCAAAAATCACTTGCAAGGATGTGTTTTCAAAGTGTCCTCGTCTGTTTTTGTGTTACACTACAGCTGATGACAACATAGCTGTGGACAGCAACAGTGCTGCTCTCTTGTCATCCACAGCTCTCAGGCCTTGACATAAAGAGGAAAATGTTGGTTGCCCAGTTGGGCCACCAGAGCATGAGAAGTGGTGGCCCAAAGTTTCTAAGTATAATAGGATGTGTGATACAATAAAGAGCATTGTACATAAGGCTGTATAGTGTCTGAATGGGGGATACCTGTCCCAAATGTCTATTGATCGTGATATGATATCTATCAAGGATTAGAATAATAAAATCACTATAGTTTGGGCCACTAAAAGACCAAAATTATGGTTGCCCAACTGGGCCACTACAACAGAGCATTCCCTGACCCGAACAGAGGATCTGGTTGCCCTGGGCCACCGGGCCAGTGCGTATGTCAAGCCCTGAGCTCTGTTGTTGTCAGCTGTTGGCTTATACCAATAGCTCCACACAATTGGGTCTGGAGAGTTAGCCCGGGTTATGCGGTTTTTCCACGATTGTGCTGGTGGCGAAAGGTGGCGAAAGGTGGCAGAAGCCAACCTCCGCCCTCTGAAAGTCCTTGGCGAATTCAGCGGGACAAAATGAAGGATCCGGCGATCTGCTGCTTTTGCCAGTGGCGAGGCAGCGAGTGCCAATCGTGTGGAGCAAATCTGAAGGTGCCCCATTGTTAGCAAAACTTTATTGAGCAGGCGATTGCACTAAATCACTGGTCAGCTAAGCAAGTTCAAATGATGGCTCAGAAAATCATATATAGGAATTAAAAATGGAGTAATTACTTTAGATCCTAAAGTGTGGGTTTTTTTGTTTATATTATGAAATAAAAAAATGCTTGAAAATTTGATTCCATGAAGGCTTTTTTGCAGGTGACCAGCTCGATGACCAGCTCTTCTGGTAACATCCTTTATTTCATAATTGTCCTGTTATAATTTTCTTTATTATTTGATCTTATGTAATTATGAAATATTGGAAATAAAACTCATATCATATCATAATTAAAAAGTAAGTCAGTGAGCAGCTGCCAGGTAATCTCAGTAACCACTGGATGCCCACTATTCTCTGTTATCCTATAAAATCCTGCATTTGAGAAACATGAAAAAAAATCTGATATTCTGGGTAAAGAGAGCTTAACCCCTAAGGGACTTGGCTATCAACATTTTTTTGACTGGCAGGACTAACCAATTTTTTTCTGGACTAGTGTATCTACATACTAAATTAATAAAATGGTTAATAAACCATGGTTATTCAATATGCTTAATGAAGTGCTGGGGTCAAAAGTTCATGATCCACTCAGTCTGACGTCATTATCATGATTACATTCTAGCAAGTTGGAGCCTTTCAGAATGTTACAAATGATGTCATCAAGCCAGAATAATGGGGACGTCAACGTCCTTCCCGTCCGTTACCGGTGGTGGACGTTGCCATCCTTCCCGTCCGTTAGGGGTTAAAATCCCATTTGCTCACACTTATTTTTTCCTTCAAGGCTGGATGTTTAAGGTTTTAACTGATAAGGCTGTAAGTCTTAGTCTATGGTGTATCACAGTAATATCTCCCCATGTAATTTGTTTTCATGACCATCTTTATAGTGTTCTGTCACTTGATGGCTCTTTCAATGAGATTAGAAGGTGTTAAAAGCAAATAGTAGTGTGTGATTAAGCATGTTGATCTGAAAAAGATTGGGTTTACACTTGGAGTCATACAAAGGGAAATTATAGAAATTGCCTCAACATTCCTATATTGAATTCAGTGTGTGGTTTTCAGAAAAATATCATCGGTATGACTACATTTTTAGGAAATTTTAAAGCCTATATACCCCAACTATCAATATATTGGATCACATTTAACAAAAAAAGGAATAAAAAAAATCTACCCCTTGTTCTATTTTCAGGGTATTTTATCAGAAACAAGGTTATTTTTATTTTACCTATCTTGGAACTGACAATCTCCATGATTATTAGAATAAAACTTGGTATTCCTGGTTTTACACAAGAAATTCAAGAACATTTCTTGGTTGCTTATAAGTACTTTTTGCAAAACATTGCTACATTTTATTTCTTAAATACATGAGGGTACATATTTGTATGTTGGTTTTTGTGATTTTGAGGTATGTATTCATGATAATTTCATTTCAACTCATTTCAGGAGATCCCAGATATGGCAGACGAGACCAATACGCTAATAGTGCGCCACCTACCTGCAGAACTAAGCAATGAAGAGCAGGAATCGCTCCTTAAACACTTTGGAGCCACACATGTTAAATGTATGGGGAACAAAGGGCGACTCAAACATGTAGCATTTGCTGCTTTTAGAGATCATGAAGAGGCCGAACAGGCCCTCAAGAGACTACACCAACTTAGTATTCTCCAAACTAGATTAGTGGTTGAGTTTTCAAAGAATCTGTATCAAAAGTATCACCCATCTGTAATGGGATATCAACCAGTAAAGAAAGACCAAGAAGAAAAGCAAAAGGTGGAAGAAGAAATAAATAAAGAACTCAATATCAAGAAGAAGATCGCTGAAAATGTGAATAAATTTGCCCCTAATTTTGGATTAGATTATCCATTAAATCCAAGATTACAGTACATATATCCTCCACCAAATGTCAGCATCTTGACAAACATAGCAAATGCACTTGCCTCTGTTCCAAAATTCTATGTACAAGTTCTTCATTTGATGAACAAATTAAATTTGCCACACCCTTTTGGTCCTATTTTGCCAACTCCACCTTTGAAGGAGGATCCCACACAAGTGTCGCCCTCTGGCAACAGAGAGGAGAGTTCTGAAGAATCAGAACTGGAAAGTGATGAAGACACGAAAGTGAAACTATCTATGGGCCCAGCACCAAAAAGGCAGCTTAAAGAGAAAAACAAACCAAGAAAGAAACCCAAACTTCAAATGTTAGTGAATCCACCATCAGGCATGTCTATCATGAAATCAACACCACAAAAACCATCAGAAATATTTGAGCAACCACAAACCACGGTCCCCAAAAAGATAGAGTTCAAACTCTCGGCAGCTATTGCAGACGCCCTTAACACTGAACAGCAGCAGCAGCAACAAATTCAACTTGAAATTCAACAAATGCAGCAAAAAATAAAGGATAGAGAGCAGGAACAAGAAAAAGATATGAATATAGAAAACACAATAACTGTCCAAGCTCCACTTGAAAGTGAAACAGGTGAGAATGATTTGTATGAAACAGGTTGACTATTTAAACTATGAATTATTCTGTCTCATAATGTTCTGGGTTGAACAACTTCACACCAATATGTCTGAAATGTTGAAATAAGGTTAAGGTCAACTTCCCAAGCACTTGACAGATTTGAAAACCAGCAAGGTCATTTACACAAATTTCAAACAAGAAAAGAAGTATTTTGGAAGTGTACTTAAGGTCTATAATCCACAATCAGTTTGAAGCATCGGGAGAGAACTTTGTGTGGTCTCGTATATTTACGTAACTGCCTTCGGCTCTGCATGCTCTGGGGGATTCCAGGATGAGAGTGAGGCTATGACGTCAGTGGGGGGTATTTCTCATACAGCACACATGGTGTCCAGCTGCAATAACTGAGTCGAACCCGTTTTAACGGTAGTTAAAACGGGTTCAATTTAAATAATAAAAGTTTAAGACTAGCTGGTTAAGTTTACTTTTTCTGTGCTAAATTAACAAATAACATGACTTTGAACACATTTAAGCCAAAAAAACATAAGTCTGTCCCAGTGTTTCATTGTGGATTATAGACCTTAAATGTACTGATTATGTGACGAGAAATTTACTTTTTCAACATCTAAATAATTAATAATCTTCGGAGAACCAACTTGAATGTAACTTCAAAAATTTGTTAATTTTCACAATGTATTTTAAATTGCAGGTGACCTGGATTTGCTGACCCTAGTGGAAAACCAACCAACGGTAGAAGAAGGAGGCTTTGGTAAGATAGAACCTGTCCTTAAACAAGAAGAAGAAACAGAAGAGGATGTGGAAGAGGAATGGGGAGAAGGGGAATTCATTTCATCTCGGCAGTTACGAAAAGGACTTTTATCGTCGTCCAAAATGAAAGAACTAAGCGTGTTTAAAAAGTATGATTCAGGAGAGCCTACAAGTCGGCTTTATATTAAGAATTTAACCAAACACACAACTGATAAAGATTTACACTATGTGTATGGCAGGTATGTAAATTGGCAGGTAGAAGAGGAAAAAATACGTTTTGATATTCGGCACATGAAAGAGGGACGCATGAAAGGCCAGGCATTTATAACTCTACCGGACGAGAAGAAGGCCCAGGACGCACTCAAGGAGACAAATGGCTTTGTCATGCATGGCAAGCCTATGGTGGTGACATTTGCCAGGTCAGCGAAACCAAAAGAAAAAGATGCCAAAAAGTGATCAAACAGTGCAGTCAGTTTTGCATCAAGATCTTGATATATAGAAACATACAAAATAGAAACAGTTATTTGCAATAGTAAATTGACTTGAAAACTGTTTTGTGTGATTTGCATACTATCTTATATTTTTTGTAAAAAAAAAAGGTAATAACAAATTGGCCTTGAGTTGTTTTCTTTATGATTCATGCTTACTATAATTCATAATTTATGCTATCAGAGGGATCAATTTGTATCATTGAAGTTCATGTCCATTTTTCAAATTAAATAGGGATTTGGCACCAATTATTTTCACTTTTACCACACTTCTCTTAGACCGAAGTATTGTCGTTGACTGCTCAATTTCTAAGCCACCTTAACCAGTAGAATCTTCATGTTAATACTTTTGACCCAACTTTAGTGGGAATGTTTCACTAGAATAATTCTTGGGTGGTCTGCAGACTATTTTTGGACAGGATGTCAGATTAAAATGATCCAAAGCTTTAGCCAGTGTTTCTGACAGGTTAAAACCTGGTGAGATCCCAATTTTAGAAAATGGCTGAGGGTATTTCATGTAGCATTGATTGCTATGTCATTTTGTATCATTGATAATATAATATTTTTTATCTCTCAAGATCAATTATAATTTGCAAGTAACAGGAAGTCACTATTTTGTTGCTCGGAAAAAAATTCAAATTCCCTCTTAAAATTTCATCACATGGTAATAATGATCATGCCTGGATGCATGCAGTATATATGTCCTTCACCCAATATGATATGGGAAATGTACTCGGTTGAATTCTTTAAATTATCCAGGCCAGTAGGTCAGATACAAGAATTTGATATAAAAATTGTGAGATATACAAATCAATTTCAATAATGTAAAAAAGAAGAAAAATATATTGTTATGACTAAAATAAAAACTGATTAAAATATGCAAAAATGAATACCAATTAAAATATGCAAAAATTCCAATCAAGTAATTACCATGAGCTTAGCCCATTTTTATTTGCATTGAAGCTTAAACAGAAGCCAATTCAAAAATGAGTTGATTCTATTAAATTTTGTAAAACATATACCTCGCCTTCATAAGCATCAGAGATCTCATTAAAATCACAAATACCTTGCTCTGATCCATGCCTCGGGGGACAATTGACCCATCAAAGTTTTTAACATAATTTGTGGTGTTCTTTTTCCACTCACCATTTTGCATATCCATGCAGTGATGCACAGTGGTTGTTTTAAATCAAAAATGCCCTTAACAGCCTTATATATATAATATTAATATATATATATATATATATATATATATATATATATATATATATATATATATATATATATATATATATATATATATATATATATATATATATATATATATATATATATATATATATATATATATATATATATATATATATATATATTGTCCATGAACCATTTCATAAGAGATGATCATTCATGTCTTCCATAACAATTCATTGCTAAATTTCATTTACATCTTCCAAATACAGATCACAAATAAACTTGATTGCACAAACAGGCTGGTGGCTCCATCTATACTGTTGGCACCACTGTGTAGATTGAATTTCTGAGGGTAGATTAATTATTTTTTTAAAAGTTAACCATCATTATAATTATTTTCTTAAATTCCAATTAAATTTATTGCAGACATATATGTACCAGTATTTCATTGATAAAGCATTTTTCACACTTTTTATAAAATATGATACAATTAAAAAAGTTTGACATTATTTAGAAAGATATTATTTCATAATTAAAAATCACATTATCACATAAAGAGTGCTACTTAAAATAATTGATTACAGGTATTTAAGTATGAGGAAGTCTCTGAGAGTTGACGGGATGTCTAAACTTTGTACATGCTTATTTAAATTCATACCCATCATCTTCTTGAAGAATGTTCGACACTGTCTTTTGAGAGGTTGAGGACTGGTGGCTGCTTTGACGACCCACTCGAGAGTGGCAGGATCATTACGTAAAGCATTAGGATACTGAGCCGCCCACAACCACTTCTCCTTGCTCAGATCTGATCCTGCCAGCAAGAGGATTTTGCCAATGTTTGCACATCCCCGCAGGAAAGCCACGTGGAGTGGAGTTCGTTCGTCCTCGTATATGAGCACGACGTGTTCAGTTTGGGCATGCTGGTCTATGCCACGGCTGGCCACGTCCAGATCCACACCAGCCTGAATCAAGAGGGGCACGATCTCCTCGTGCTTCTGGTATACGGCATTCCACAACGGAGTTGTACCATGAGAGTTCCTGAAATTGGGATTTGCTCCGTTCGCCAGCAGACCAGTGACACTTTGAAGGCAGCCGTTATAGGTGGCATACAACAATGGCGTGTCATTGTCCTTATCCGCATTGTTCACATTACAGTTAAGCGACAGAAGAATTTCTAGCACTTCAAAGTTGTTTCCATGACAAGCCAGCGCCAATGGGGTGTTTCTGTCTGCAGTTTGTACATCGGGAAAAGCTCCATTATCCAGTAGATTTTGAACAATCTCTAAATACCCGTCCCATGCTGCTAAGTGGATAGCAGCGTAACCATGGTGATTGGTGATGTTGACATTAGCGCCATGTTGTATGAGCAAGGAGACAATACTCTTGTTGTCGCTGGATGCAGACACAATGAGTGGTGTGTAGTCTCCCTCGGCCTTAAAGTCGGGATCAAACCCAGCCTCAAGTAGCATCTTTGTGATCTCCACATTGCCTGCAAATAACAGCACATAGACATCAACCAAGATGATGAAACTTTCAAGTTTTACAGTTTGTTCAACGATCATATCATTAATATTAAAATGTTATTCTTCTTTAACTTCTAGAAGATTTTGTTCAGAAGAAACAGACAATTTTTTCAAGTTTTAACCAATTTTTGCAGATTTTACTTTTCTAAAACAATTAAATCAAATAATGATATTGTGACTTTCAATTTGTGAGCAGAGTTTTGATATTCATGTTGCTTAAAAGTGAAAGGCTAGGGGTGCATCTTGCATTGGCATTACACACCATTGATTATTTTATTTTATCAAATTAAGAATAGATCATATGAACATTTTATGTTTCAAAGTTTAAGTAATGAACCCATAAAAAGGTGCATACATAAGTGTAATTAAGAGGACACACCCTAAAACCAAATATGCTTGTTAAATGGACTTCCTCTAACATTTGACTGTTATGACATCTGGTGGCCAAATTCATAACTACCGGTATTAGCAATTATATCTGTTATGAGATGATACCTCTGTCTCCTGTTTTCAAGCTTATAATATTTCCCATTTATTTTAATATCCAGGTCACTTAATCCATATAATGGTGCTATTTATTTTTAATGATAAATCTAATCCACATTATGTAGGTAAGTGTGGGTGTGAATCGTTTGATCCCCCTGTCTCCATATTGTTTCATTCTTTGAGAAGAAAGGTCCCTGACCAGTCTTCCTGATAACCGCCGGACCGCAGGTCCAGACCGATATTTTTTGCCACGGTCCGGCATATTTTCTGTCGTAGTCGGACCTCATGTCCGACATGTATTTTTGTGAAAATTCTAACTTTTCTCAAAATTTATCCCTTGAGATGTTCGGCAGTCATTTTAAAAGTAAAACGTAAATACGAAGTGTCAGGGATCCATCATTGCGCAATACATTAATATTTTCAATGCGAATGAATAGCGTCCGATCATTTTCGCGCCAAAAATACGAGCCTGTCCCCGTCACTTCCGGTTTTCATAATGACGCAACAATAGTTAACTGCAGACCTCGGTGCTCGGCGAGTCTATCTCCGTGCTCCGTGGACTGCTCCTCCGTGGAAATGTATGCACTCCTCGGCCGAGCAAATCCTTGCTCCGTGGTAGCACGGAGGAGCTCCTCGGCCGAGCAAACTTCCAAATCTTGCTCCGTGGCTTGTTTTATTTTATTCCTGAGCAATTATGTGTCCTATTGTAGTTAATATAGACATCTTACCTGGCTATGGCATCGATTTAAAAGGAAAGTGACCCTTAAAAAGACAATTTTGACAACTTTTTGATAAATTTGATAAACTCCTCGCTTGGATGGACAATTCAACCGCCAGATGTCACCCTGGAAGTTTATTCCATCGCATATAAAGTCCACTAGGGGCTTGGTGGTCGACTTCATTGAAACTGCTTTGAGAGGTAGTGACATCTGGCGGTAGTCTTAAGTATCTCTCTTAGCACCACTTGATGGCATTTGTACATTTTTTATCAGACGAGATTGTTTATTCATAATTTTGTGATTCAAGAAATGGATGGGTGTTAATTTTGATAGCTAATTTTGATATGCATATCAGAACATATAAAACTGAATTATTATTTGCCCACGTAGAATATATAGGGCTAACAACCATCCATTTCGCGCAGTTTGGTCTTTGTCAATGGATAAATAAGCTGACATAATATGAACAGTTATCTGTGTGCTATAGTGGGGTATATCCATCAGGAAAACTTTACATTACTTTATCTTATAAAGGGATTGTCGTGTGTTATATTCTTACAAGATTGACAAATCAAAGTCACGTCTTTGTGCATACAATCATAGACTTCGCGCACTGATGTTTCTTCTATGCCGTAAGATAAAAATTAATATTCCGATCATCTGACTTACGTATTTGAGCAGAATGTCTCAATAGCTCTATTTGGAGTTGTCAATGATGGAAATCGGCCGAGAACTGACAGAGCAGGGCCAAATTGTATATTTTTGTAACAAACTGCTTCTTCCACATGTGCGCATTATGACGAAATTGGGGTCAATGAGTGCAATTTTCATGACAATTTATTCATACCATATAAATCAACTTTTCTATGCCAAAAAAATCATTGTTCCATCTGTTGTATGTATACAAAACAATTTCATAATTATCAGCCAATCCTATGGTTGCGCGAATCCTATGGTTGTTAGCTCTAGAAAAGATAATGACTTAAAAGATGAAATCTTTGGATCAGGATTCAATGGCTGACACGTCTTTGTTTTCCACGCCAATAGGGGTTGCCGTGGTGTGAAAGTCCCTGTATGACTGCCCCATCCTATAAACACTTTTAACGTTTTGAAAGTCAGTGTGAGCGACAACATTCAGCCCCGGGCATTCAGCTCAATTGCAATCAGTGCAGCAAGTGTTGTTAAATGTTTGACAGTCTTAAAAATGTCTGACTTTCAATTGACACTTCGGACAGTTGCAAGTCAACTGATAAACTGGAAATCATCTGTTATGGAACAGTTTTTGTCTCCACCGTGGAAATAAAGTACAAATATAATATAACAAGGTGGTGACACCAAGCGGCCAATCAATGCGGCGGAGGAGCAGTTTTCTCCTCCGTGGAAATAAACATATACAAATGTACTGTTATGAGGTGGTGACACCAAGCGGCCAACTGATGCAACTTTCCTCGGCCGAGAAGAAATTTTCTCTACGGTCTACGGTTAACTGGTTCTCTAATGACGACCTCGTGTCTTATATACGTATTTAAGCATTGTTAAACTCGCATTTTCTTTGACTTGTGCATACTTTAAACTTATTA
The DNA here is from genome assembly GCA_949316495.1 of Amphiduros pacificus. Taxonomy (NCBI): domain Eukaryota; kingdom Metazoa; phylum Annelida; class Polychaeta; order Phyllodocida; family Hesionidae; genus Amphiduros; species Amphiduros pacificus. Next base: position 31,346,305 of record OX439005.1, on the reverse strand, counting down.
AATGAAGGCGGACTATTGCCGACACGTGTCAGAATATTTCTATGTGCAAAATAAAACAAACATTTGAATTATATCGCCGTTTGGGAAGCTTGTACCTGGCTTGTTTACTTTTCACGATGATATTCTTTCTTTTTTTTACGGTCCGGTAAAAATGCTTTCGGTCCGGCGAAAATGTCAACTTTGTCGGACCGAATGTCCGTTGAAGGTCTGGTGACTATCGGGAAGACTGCCTGACAATTCAAAAAGACAACAAATAATACCAAATATGGTCCTTGTTTGGTCATGCTTGTTTGTGAAGACATCATGTGGTTAGCTATCATGATTAATGATCAAAGGCTGATAATAATCCTGTCTGGCTGTTTTGACTGTTCCCCCATTCAATTGTTCTCCTGTTCAACCATGACATGTTCCTATGCCTATTTGTCAGTATTTGAACATGTAATATCAATAAAATTACCTTCATTCTACTTTTTAATTTCAACATAAGTTTGGTATTCAGGATCAATAACCTTCTTTCCCATGGTTGAACATTCCACGGTCGAATAGGAGAACAATTGAAAACAACAGCAACCATACTACCATGTACATTGAGCAATAATTAGACAGGTGATTATGAAACCAAAAAGCTTAATAAATTAAAGGGAAGGCTTTCTTTGGCACAGACCTTGATAGACAGCTTGGAGCAGGGAGGAGCTGTCATGAAGTTTGAGGGTGGGGGCCAGGAGTAGAATTCTCAGCACCTCAGTCCTACTATGGCGGACGGCTATGGTGACCGGGTTCTGGGACCTGCTGGGGTTCACCTCTGCTCCACCGTCCACCAGCGTCTTGACACAGTCCTCGTGGCCATGCAATGTTGCTATGAGTAAAGCTGACTCATGGTCATCATTGCAGATATCAACATCAGCTCCGGATGACACCAAAGCTGGTAGAATGTCATTGAAATCTTTCTCGGCAGCGAGATGGAGGGGAGTGTCGCCGTTAGCATCTTGAATATTGACATCGGCTCCTGAGGCCAACCAGAACTGTACACACTCCACAGAGGGGCGTTCTGGATTACTGGCCAGGAAATGGAGTGCGGTTTGATGCAATGGCTCTGTCCTGGCATTGACTAGAGCACCTTTCTCCACCAGGTGGCGAAGCAGTTCTGTCTGATTACATATTGCAGCATAGTGGACAAGGTGCATTGTGACAAGAACATTGTTTTCTCTGTCATCGATGATGTGAGGACAGTGACCCACTTTAATCCAGTCACGGATTATCGCAAGACTGTGGACATTCAATGCAGGAATCTCAAAAGCATTGTGGCAGGAACAATCACTGGCATGGCCTATCACTGCAAAAAAATAAAATAAATAAACAGCTTTATATAAGAAAATGCCATTCGTCATGTATATATTCAAACTTTTAATGTGATCATGTTTAATTTTAAAACATTTATAATTCTCAATCACTGGAGTTATTAAGACACTGAAAAAAGAAGATTTTAAAAAATAGTATCCAATATTGAAATTCATAGTTTTATTTTAATAAATTTTAATCTTACCAACAGGAATTTGTATATTTGCATCTAACCCAGCTCGGGCTAGTGCATTAAAAAGTGAAACATTTCCTCCTACAGCCATGTCAAACAGCGTGCTCAGGAATTGTGGGTCTGAAAACATAAACCTCTATTATATCATGAACAACCAATTATTTCAATATCTGACAAAAAAACTCAATGACACATATTGATCTGGTATTGATTATTAATTTTAAAAATGCAATATATAAAATAGTATTGCACACGATTATGCAAAAAATAAATTAAATTTTTCATGGTCTCTACTGTCTCACTGTTATTCACTTTTAAAGCTCCAAGGAAAATGTATAAAAAAAGATTTCAAAGACTTTCAATGATGAAAAATCCTGTCATCAAAATGATCGGCATATAATATTCCAAGATAATTAGATTGCAATTAAATTACAAAATAAAAGATAAGATTACTCTTAAATTACATGATTAAAAAATGTTAAATTTCCATAATGTGTTTGACTGTTACCATCCCTTATGAACCTTTTTATGCTATGAGGGTCCATACCCTGACATAACGAGGGGGCTAGAAACTCAGTCAATGATGTGTGGGGAAAATCAATTTTGCAAAGAAAAATAATAAATCATAAAAAAACTTTTCCTTTGCGTAAGAATGGATTTCATTTATTTTGTACACTCTGGTGTACTCATGGTGGAATGAATTGCTATTAATTGATATAAGTTTATACTTGCCTGTTCCAAAAGCATTGGTTGGCTCCTCATCATCTTGTACATCCATTTCTGCAGAATTATCCAAATTTACAACTGAAAAGAAATTTAAGAAATATCAATAAAAACATAGACCAAGAGTAATGCTGACCATTGTTTTTTTTTTAATTTGTGAATATTTTCTGGAAATGCATGCAGATTGCTTTAGAAATGACATTTTGAAAAATTTCCCAGCATAGCAGGTTGAAAACTCAATGTAACAGAATCAATGTATAATATTGTGTACAATATGGCTTTTTTAAAAATAGGAAAAAGAGCAGAACCATATATTAAATAAAAACTAAAAAAACAAGAATTCAGACCAAAATTCACAATTTAGAATTTTTTTAAATCATTTATTACTTTTAATATTTTATTTCATCTCTAGACAATTTATTTGCTATGTTTGAAATATCAGTACATTTATCTTTGCACGAAATGGATGGGGATGATAGAATGGTCAATTCATAACACCTCATCAAAATACTATAGAAAATAACCTTTCATGTAATGAATTAATTTCCTGGTCTGAAAAGTGGTCCTTTTTCAAAACTTTTGAAACTAGAGTGCATTAGGATGGCAATATGACAAAATCATATGCATTGAGTATTCCCTTTCTGAGGTCAATTGTAATTCTCACCTTGATTGTTCAGTTATCAGTGATAATGTTATTACTGCATCTGCAGGACTCATAATGATACCCCAATAATGTATCAAGTGCATCCGGGAGACTACTGACCATTTTGTTTGCCAGAAATGAGATGAGACCTACCCATGAGACTCATCATAAGTATACGATGCTATGGACAAACCATAATATTGGTGGGCATTATTATTTGCTGTGGTCAAACACACCACAGATGAATGTTACCAAGTGAAATCTGCCTCCAAATGAACTCAGCCCCTGAGAGAAGTCTGCCAAATGATTTAGATGGCATTAAAGTTACCATGGTAATGTCAGCACCTACCATTTTACAGCCTTAAGGTCAAATAGCATCCCCAAAGGAGATTTCTTGATTTTTTTATAGAGTAACTTTTTCCAAGGGAAGAGTTCACCTAGCTTCAATGAAAAAATAAAGCAGTCATGAACAGTAACCAGACAATCTATTCATCACCTACTTTTTTTCTTGGTAGGATACCGATTGGAATTGCTGAGTAAACCTTTTTATAGGTCGATAGCTGAACTTGATATTGCTTTTCTTCTCCCCATTAAAAATTATACATGTACATTGAAACTGCACAACTCTACCAGAACCAAAACTGCACAACTCCTCTACATGTGTATTTAAATCATTGGAAATTGAAAGTGACAGGGGCTAGGGTTCATTTACCCATAAACAGCTATTTCTATTGATCTATTTTAAAGAGATAGAAGACCAGGATTGTTTTCATAAGGATCAATAAAATAAACAAAAACATCATGATCATCAAACACTGTCACAAGTGACAAGTATTTCAGTAGTGTCGTTGTGAGAGTGAAACTTGGAATTGAAGCTCAAGGGATTTTTTTCACTTACATTTACCAGCTGAGATTTCTTGTAATTGTTGATCAGTTTTTCTTCAATCTAGTTATTCATGTGAACACACAGATGTGAAATCCTGTTTCCTAAAAAAGTGAACTTTCGATGTTGAAGATTTAGGTTAGACTCGGTGGACGATAAATACTCAGGTTCTACTATTTTCAATAATCGAGACACTCGATCGCCCAGGAAAGTGCAAAGTATGGAAAGCTGAATCGTGTGCCATTACTCGTAATTGTGGACGGGAACCCCTCTGATGTCATTAGAAATGGAAACTCCCCGGGCTTTTCCATGTGAAAACGAGGCAGGGATTCCCTTTTAACCGTAACGCATGCGTACTTCAAAATAAACTGACGCGGGGAGAAGATTACAAACAGTGAAATAATTTCCGTCATTTACTTTGAACTCCAAGATGCCAGGCATAGACGACAAAATTGAGACAGAAGAAGATGACATGGAGCAGGACACACCAGAGAGCGAGAAAAGCGAAGATGATGACGATTCTGAGACAGGATCTGGGTCGGACGACGAAGAGAGTTCGGGTGAGCTTACTTAAAAGTTAACATTGTTAACGAATGGATATTTCCACATTTTTTCGCCCACTATTGTCAATTGATTTAGTTTATCTTGTTTATATTATGATATGCCGATGAATGTCTCCTTACAATTTAGCCCAGTACCTAGTATTAGACCTGGCTGACTGTAGGTGATCAGGTAATTTTTCTTGTCTGAGAAATTATCAAAGCTAGAAGTGGGTGGAATAGTAGTGAGCCTGAGGACCTATGGCAATGCAGTGGAAGATCACACCTTGGTTTCCATCTTGGTTCGCATTTGTTTTCGCTCGCGTTTGTTTTGCCTTTAGGGCTAGATGTTTGAGGTTTTGACTGATTAAGCTGTAAGTCTATGGAGCATACCCCGATTATCGGTCCATGGCAGCCATGTTTTGGCTCAATAATTCTGCTTACACCGTCAGATGTCGCTTTTGTTTGAGAACTGATTTGTGAGTGCGTGGTAGAGTAAGAAGAATTTTGTTGGATTTTGCCTTGGGATTTTGCAAACTTACGCGAGCTTGATTTTTTTTAAATCAACACTTGTTGACTTTAGGTGTGAATATATTGCATAGCCTCCCTTTGAAAGCTCACTTCTTTCTTGGCGTCATTTGTATGTGGAGTGTTATCATAGAGGCACTGAAAGGTTAAATGACATCATAAACGTATGGCAATATACATGTTTATGATGTCATGAAATGTTTTGACCTTTCAATTATGCCAGAATGACGTCAAACCGTGCTACCCTACTTTGAGCCTCATTTGAGCTAAAAAAAAGTTCACACTACCCGTGTTCACCCATCACATGCAACATATGGCTCAGATCGACCTCTGCTGGGAGTGCAACTTCTATGTCTCATAGCAACTTATCTTTTTCTCTATGTATAACTTCAATTTGTCATATTGGTCATATGTGGATATAGTTTCAATACACCAAATTATAGGATTGATGATTAATACCTTTAAGAAAAAAACCGAATTGAGACACGCATATCTGCAGAAAAGAAAATGTTTGAAAGGTCAAATTTTCAGGAAAAAATGGAGTTTCAACCTTTTAGAAGTCCAATTTAGAAGGGAAAAAGAAACTAAACAAGAAAAAGTGGTGTCCAAATGTAACACTGATGGGAGAAAAATTGCAAACAAAACAAAAATTACAAAAAAAAAACAATGTGCATATAAGAACCTATTGCATGCAAATGATGAACACTCCACAATGGAGTCAGTTGCTTGGACCATATTGACCACAAAAAAGCTGAATCACAAACCACAGGAAATGAATACACATTCCCCATGATCGTACCTATCACAGAATAACACAGATAATCACTTTTTGATATCCATAAATTTGGTTCCAGTTCAAATAGGTTTTACAGACACTTATTGGAGTGCATCAACCAAAACAATATATAGATATGAAAGGCAAATTATATCTTTATCGTTAATTTATGATACTGAGACGTATATTTCAAAATCACTGCTTAATCCCTTTAAAGCCAAACCTTTATGTTAACTAGGCAGAGAAATGCTTTGAAGTCAATTCATTAACAATCATAACTATTTATTGATAATTTTAAGCTCCCATTTTTTAACACACATGCATCCGATAAAGGCCTAGGTAGGATGACCTTGACTTGGTCAAAGGCTTTAAATTGTAACAAGAATCTTATATTTTGACAAAAAATTTTGACATTCTGCTATAAATAAAGTATATCTTAAAAGCACTAGCCTACTGACCTTTCAACTATCAAGATGTCTGCTGTTCCACTCCTAGTCTACAACAAATGGGAGCACACTTTTGTGTGGCTCCTATCATGCATATATCAGGTCTTATATCCCAGTCACATTTATTCCAATTTCAAACATTCGTTCCAATTTCGCAAAAGGTGCTGAGGCGATGGATTTTTTTTGGCAAAATTGGTTGTCAACCTAGGATACCTTTTGACTGCCTGATGTCTGGAAAAAAATTGGGTGTCCAGGTGATTATGTGGTCAGTGCTCGGGTTGCCGTGCAGTGCCCATATCTAATGTGACCCCACTAATGACAAATTATTTGTATTTGAAATAGGACAAAACTTCCTGGCACCCAGGACTTTATAGGCAGATTTACTTTGAACAATAAATGACGACTTGAAATAGCTGTATTAAATGTGAATTAATGGAAATAATGCATTGTATAATTTTCTGATAAATCACACATCTATTTACACAGATATAAGTATAAAAATTAGGATGTTTGGATCCTAGGGAAATTGGTGGCCCAAGCGAAAAAAATTGAGAATTCAGGGCATTGATTAATTTTTCAGACCCTCGGTAGCCACTCCTCAGGGCTGACATCTTTGTTCTCAAATGATAATCTCAGTGTGTGCCAATATGCTAATCATATTACAATTTTTGAGAATGTAAATTGTTTAAAAAAAAGGCACAATTCAATTTTTCTGTTACAGAGCTGGATGAGGAAGAATGTGAGAGAAGAAGGACAGAATGTGTAGATGATATGATGGAACTCGAGAGACAATTCACAGAAATAAGAGAGCAGTAAGTTAGAACAACAATAAACTGTTATGGTTTCAAGGTTGAATTCCTCTTAATTAAAATCTATAAATTCTAAATTTGTTGTATGTAATATTACACCAATGATATATTTCCAAAATATGTTTAAGGGATGAATTTCTCAACTGTTTTTTAAAAGATATTAAAGTATAGAATGGTGATTAAAGATTGTTTTGTGCTACTTTGTAGATTATTTGAGGAGCGGCAGACACAGGTTGTGGCCAAGTTGGAGGAGGTGAAGGCAGGGAAAGCCCCCGAGTACCTGAATCCCCTCGCACAGCTGCAGGACAACATGAGAATACGCACACAGGTTGCTGGTATGTTCCCCAAACAAACCCCATTTCACAAACTTCAAAGATTATAATTTTGTCAAGATTTCTAAAGGTTATTTCCATTGTCAACCTTGGTATTAAAGTTCAAAGAACATAAAGGGTTTTTGAGGTTAAGTTAATTTTTCAGTTCGTAAGTTCTGTGGAGGGGGGAGGAGTTCCCCTCAGATGTCAAATAACACTTTCCAGGGAATTTTAAGAGTTCAGGGTTATTCTGTAATTTTTTTTTTCTGTTTTAAAAATTTTGTGGGTTGTTTTTTCCTCATAGATTACCAAACACTTTCCAGGGAGCTGCAGAAAGAAGTCTGTTTGAGATGTATTTTAATAGAACTCTGTATCTTCTTTTGCAGGTATTTTACGAGAACTTAAAATTCAAAATATAAAAAATAATCATGAAGCAGAAGAACAGGCAGCAGAGCAGCATTATAATGTAAGTAATTAATTCCTTGTTTGTGTTATGGACATTCCCTGTGTCTTGGGCACAAAAATTGTATTAAATTACAAGTGATTATTTAAACATCTATAATCTGATTGGTTTTCTTAACATGTTAGCATTTTAATATATCTGTATTGGACATTTATTTATGTAATTCTTGGCCCCAGTTGACATGGACAGGCACATTTATGGTAATAATGCTCGTTATTGTGTATTCCCTAAAGACTACATATTAAAATAGTTACATTGTTGAAAGTCATATTTAGTCCATCTTATGTGTGTTGATGTTCCGCATTTGGATTAATGGAATTTTTTTATGAATGTTGATAATTTCAGAGCGAGAAAGCTCTACTGTATGACCAAGTGAAGTCTGACCTCGAGGACAAGATCCGAAGATTGGAAGAAGACAGACATAATATTGACATATCATCTGGTAACCATAAATCCTTTCTTTTTATATCTGAACTCTGCAATGTTGACATATCATCAGGAACATACCAATCCTATAACATTTGCATGCAAACCTATCAGGTGCATACAAGGACTATCCTATGATAATATCATCAGGAATCTATACTGTTAATATGAGTTTTATCTTATTCCCATTCCTAATTAACATATGTGGTTACAGATTTATGGAATGAATCTCAAGCCAGTATGAAGAAGAGTAGAAGGAAGGGCAGTGTGTACCACGACCCCTTCCTCAGCCCAGATCGCAGACGCAAACCGGTCACTGTATCCGGTCCTTATATTGTATATATGCTTAAAGATGTGGATATTATAGAGGATTGGACAGCTATTAAAAAGGTGAGATATTTTGATAGTATTCGTTACTGATCAGTTTTAGTGCTATTTTGTTGATTGTAAATGACTAACTAAAATACTGTCACTCCTTTCAACAGCATTCAATGTATTACATAGAATTCTGAGATGCAACATACAATGACCGGCAACCAAATCGGGACATTTTCACATTTTTCACTCCAGATTTTCACAAAACCTTTCAAAACTGTGTAAAAACTGCTCACATCAAAAGAAGATCGTCTACTTTAAAGCCCTTTGGAGTAAAAATGATACCTGTTCAATATTTACAGAATTAGCAGGATAGTCATGCATTCAGCAAACCTGCATTTGTGTGAGTTTTATATTGCGTTATACAATGATGTTGGTCTCATCACGACTTGTGATGTCATTTGACAATGACACGATCATTCATGCCTTGAAAACAAATAGACACTTTTAACGTTTTGAAAGGCTGTGGGAATGCAATTGCAATTAGTACAGCAAAGTTTGCTTTATGTTTGACTGAGTTAAAAATGTCCGAGTTTCAACTGCCGGTTTTGGACAGTTGCCGGTCACTGTATATACTGACAAAAAATCTTAAAATTAAAAATATTAATTCATCAATATTTTTTTTAGATTACATTGTTATGGGAATTTTGAGAATAGTAGTTGATATCTGTACGGTTTTGACTTCTGTGAATTATTTGTAACCTTTTGTGTTATTAGTCTGTGTGGGAAAACCAGCAACGATAACACTTCAAACATACAGACTGTGATTGTTTTATAAAAAAAATAAATAAAGAGAAAGGTTTGTGATATTTAATTTGGTCATATTGAAGTGACATTCCAAAAAAAGTAATGCTAATTATATGATTTTATTTTAAGGCATTGAAACAAGCACAGCGGAGAAAAGAGGGTAAGGGTGTTTCTTTTTGTGGTTATTAATGCTTAAATTCAAATCTAAAACTCAAAATAAATAAATAATGTAAGGTTTTTTTTGTTTTTTTTTTGTTTTTTTTGGTTGAGGGTGGGGAGTGGAAGACAAAATAACAAAGTAATTTTAAACATGGGAGCCACAAGGTGGCACCACCTGTTAGATAGAACATATACTCAAGCCAGAGTTGCAAATGTTACATTCAATAAATATCTGCATTTTTGTAGAGGCAAAGTGTATTTTCAGAATATCAAATATCAGATATGGCAAACTACATATCACATCACATAGCTAGGAATATTCCTGGAACTGAAATATTTCCACATTATAATGGGACGTTTGAAAGTGAAGTTTTTTTTAATATATTCCAACCTTTGGCAAAATTTAGGAGGTATTGTTTTGGCATATGTACATCTTTATGTCTGTGGAGTGACCCAAATGCCAATGAAAATTGTGTGTATAAATTCCAAATATATAGTGTTTTGGTCACAAAATGAACTACCGTATCCGCTCGGGTTAGCGCCCATGCTTGGCTTAACGCCCACCCCCCTTTTTAGGAAGAAATCATTAAACGCCCACCTTCCCTGGATGTCCGCCATCATGTCATATTGGTCTCTACAGATCTGACATTTAACATCTTCCTACAGTATGAACAAGTGAAATCTTTGAAGCTTACCCCAATATTCTGTTAAATCATGTCCTATCACAGTGTTCACGTGTATTTATTTGTGAAAGTTGTGTAGAGTTTCGTGAAAATTGACAGAAATGTGCTTGCAAAGCTGCAAAGTTTGCATCTTCTCCAGCATTGTGTTGTGTACTCGTCATCGCTTTATGCGCTCTTATTCAAATTTCTGCACTGAAACTGATGACGTCACAGGTGTCACTGTATTATCGCTCACAACGGCACCCCATGTTATCGATGAAAGAGGCAAGTTTGTGTACATTTTACAAAGATTTATGATTGTGTAAGAGCCCACCCATCTTTATAAACGCCCATGCTTGGGTAAACGCCCACCCCCCCCTCTTTTACTTTGTCCCCAATTAGCCGCCCATGGGCGCTAACCCGAGCGGATACGGTAGAAGCCTGTTGAAAATAGGAATGGGGAATTCTGATGCATTTTATTTCTTAAAAAAACAGAGGGCTTTAAAGAGGTTTTGTACACTATTTGAAAAAAATCTGGCTTATAAATATATACATAATTTATGTAAATGATTTCTTGCAGTGCTGAAGACTGAGAAATATCCGTACCATGCCCGGTATGATGATGGCAAGCTGTTCTATGAGGGAGAGTGGTATAGTAAAGGACATCATATCATCATAGACAACAGAGAAGACTCACCAGTACAGTAAGTATACTAGCTCAACTAAATCAACTAGACCAATAAATAAACCTTGCCTGTCATCAAGTAGAACATCTTGTTGGTGCCATTGTTTTGGTCTCATTACTAAATATTGGTACTTGTTGGTTAGACACATAAACATCACTTGATCAGCATTATGCTAATAATAAATTGACAACAGATAATCAGTACTTATACAGTTGGAGTCAGACATCTATTTGATCATGCATACCTCATGCTTGGCACAATATGAGCTTGCGATGGCAGTTTGTTTGGCCAAATGACAAGTTCATAGTACATATACAATAAACATCACCATCTTTTCACTGAACAGACAAAACCAAGTAGACCTCATATTGATAACTGAAATGTTTCAAAACTAAGTTTTGGCTTATTTTTGTGAATGATTGCTTTTTCAGTGCAACAGTTACGGCCATCAACACGGGGGAGGTATGGGTGAAGCGGTCAGATGGCAATAAATCCAAACTGTACATTGCTCAGCTTCAAAAAGGAAAATACACTATCAGACATGTTCCATATTGACACCGCTCCATTTTATTATAATACAACCATTGAAATCATCAATAATCATCCATCTCCTTGTCATTGTCGTCATCATCATCATCATCATCATCATCATCATCATCCTTTAAATAATCATCAAATGCAAGAGTACTTCATGATGAATGGCATGTGCATTCTCAAAACATTAGTGTGTAGTGAACACTAAGACAGTCACAGTTGTTTGGATGACAGTGAAATGTGCTGAACCCAAGATCAAATTGTTAGGCCAGACTCCTATTTGCTACCATTGTATGGTGCTAAATGTGATTTTTTATGATCATCATCATAACTTTTCTACAGCATATATTGTTGTTTTCTATTTATTACAATGAACTTGGGTCAAGTAATCACCAATCCAAACATGTACGAGTAGGATTTGAGCAAAATTTTTATTAAAGATTTCAGCGAGATTTAAAACTTAAGATTTCTATTTGCCCTTTTGGCACCAAGAATCATGCTCAAAATATTTCTAAATGACAACATGTAAAAATATTTAATTTAAAAACATAATTAAACCATGCACTACCTGACACAAGAGACACCTGGTGGACCACAAATGTTGAAACTCAAGAGTGAAAATTGCTATATTTCTTAATTTACCAGCTTGTCAAGACAAACATGTGGCATTTCGTTCTTTGCAATATCAAATTGACAATTTTAAACACTGACATTTTTTATGAAAGTTACAAAAGATATAACCTTGTATTATTAATTTATTAATATAAACAGATTCAGGAACAACTTGTTTCTTTTGTCCATTTTGAATTCTTTTTCAAAATTTGAAATATACATATGTCTAAACCCATTAATTGTTATTTTGATTAATGATTATACAGCAATATGTCACCTGATGATTGTGCTCATCATCAAGAAGCTCATGGACATGTCACCAGGTTATAAACTTTGGTACTTATTCTGTGCAAATAAATCTATTTATCTTGGCAATCACAAAACCACCATGTTTGTATTGAAAAGATTTTTCATCATGCAGAATATTTGGACGGAAAAGGTTTTTTCACCAGGCAAAATTGACTACTTTTGGAAGGCTTTGTATTGAAAATTATTTTATAACAAAAACCCATGTTTTGCTTTAGTTTCTTTTGGAACATCAGGATATTTGATACTCGAGGATATTAGTGTTTTGGTTAGATCTGAATGTTACATTTTTGAGTATGTAACTGTCATATTTATGGATTCGCTCGGTGCATTTGCTAAAGTAATACATGATAGAGAGAGTGTGTAAAAAGTAAGCATTGTAAATATAAAAATGAAACATTGATAGGCATTAGAGTGGATTTGTTCACAGAGAAATAATGACCCTTGATTTGAAAGCAAACCCTTGATGTTTTGGTAACCATTTGTAAATAGCCAACCAAAATGTTTTGATAGCAACCAGAACTGCTTATCTGGAGGAGAACAGTTGCATTTCCCAAAAAATAAGTGATGGATTTCATAATGTAAAAATATCTTCTATGATTAAAGCATTACAAACACAAAAATACTCCATTTCCTGCCTTTGGTAATGTGATGATCCAATGAATGAATGTATTCTCTTAACAATCTGTGTGATGAGGGTCTTTTAATTATATTGAACTACAATATAATATATACAAGTTAATATTAATACGGTTTGTAGCATCATTAATGTGCAAAACACATTAGAACTATCATTATATTGGCAAGTATGAATTAATCCTGATTTTCTCTTATGAATTGATTGAATTGTGAATGTACATGTATGTATGGATATCATATTGACCACATGTGAATGAATATAGCTGTGAAACCTTTCGGGACTGTGCCATGCATAGTACTTGATACATGTTGAGTACTCTGCCATGCATAGTACTTGATACATGTTGAGTACTCTGTAATGCATAGTACTTGATACATGTTGAGTACTCTGCCATGCATAGTACTTGATACATGTTGAGTACTCTGTAATGCATAGTACTTGATACATGTTGAGTACTCTGTAATGCATAGTACTTGATACATGTTGAGTACTCTGCCATGCATAGTACTTGATACATGTTGAGTACCCTGCCATGCATAGTACTTGATACATGTTGACTACTCTGCCATGCGTAGTACTTGATACATGTTGAGTACTCTGTAATGCATAGTACTTGATACATGTTGAGTACTCTGCCATGCATAGTACTTGATACATGTTGACTACTCTGCCATGCGTAGTACTTGATACATGTTGAGTACTCTGCCATGCATAGTACTTGATACATGTTGACTACTCTGCCATGCGTAGTACTTGATACATGTTGAGTACTCTGCCATGCATAGTACTTGATACATGTTGACTACTCTGCCATGCGTAGTACTTGATACATGTTGAGTACTCTGCCATGCATAGTACTTGATACATGTTGACTACTCTGCCATGCGTAGTACTTTATACATGTTGAGTACTGTGCCATGCATAGTACTTTATACATGTTGAGTACTTTTACTTTGATTTAAAGGTTAATGATTTGATTCTGCTGTGGTCACATGGAAATTGGATTTTTTTTCACTTGTAGAAAGACACAAAACATTCAGTGGTTTCTTCTCAATGAAAGTATGGTTCCAATTTAGGCCAGTAAAAGTGTAAAAAAACAACCCCATTACATGATTTTTTTTGCTAGATTTTGCAATGTGCACAAAGATATTTCTTATCAATATGATGTAAAAAAAAATGTAAATTGGATGCATAGATGTAAAAATGGCATTGAAGCTATGAATGATCTGAATGAATGTTGTTATATTGTATATGTGCTGTAGAATGAAAAACTTTTCCAATATACACCAGATGTGTTCAGTTTTCATTTAACATTAAAGCCCATGGCAGTATGAGATGATGTTAGTGGAAAGTTGCAATTTTTATGTTTCAGAATCAATAGAACATTCTAAGGTAATCTTTTAGAGTGTGAAAAGCCTGGAAAAAGGGGTGATGAGGCAATAATTATTTTTAAAAACATTTAATGCTCATGGCGAATTTCAGTTTTCTGCCATTAATCAAACTTGGATTGACCTATCCTGCCCAAATCAAAATGAGGTAACAAATCTATGAAAATATATTTTATCTTTCTGTGATCCTTTTCTGAAATTGCTAGAGTCCAAGTTTTTTTTTGACAAAAGAATGATTGTATTTTATACAAGGTACACAGGCTACTCTATAGCTTGGATAAGTTTGATGATTGTTGACCTTGGCCAATTTCCAAGGACAGTCCACACCCATTACTTCAATACTTCAACTGTAAATAGATGGTAGTTCATGCTTGTTAATGTTGGGGGATTTTACAACTTTTAAAATTTTATAACAATAAAAACTATTTCTTAAAATCTGTGAATAGGCATGCCATATTTATTGAGGATGTTTGTTGGGGACATAGAATGTATTTCGTTAATTGATCTGTTGACCTTGACCTAAAAAGTTTTGTCCTGGCCATTTCCCATGAGCCTTAAGTGGAAGGTACTTTATATGATATATATTACACGATATGCAATGGCATTCTTTCAGAATAATGGGCTGCTTTTAGATAAGGTCTTTCTATTCTCCAGCAATAATGTGACTCAAATGGGCAAAACCTTTTTTGAGGGTATTGCAGTGCTCCTGTATGTATGTGTGCGTGTATGTGTGACATTGTGTGACATTTTTTCTATGAAACATAACCACCTATATTTCAAGGTCACAGGGACAATTATGTGAAATCCCAAGAATCACAATAACTAAATAACAAATGATGGCAGCTTCATGAGATTTTACACACATAAGCATCTGGTGAAGACCTTAGACATTTTTGTATGGAACATGACCTTCACTTACTTTTCAAGGTCACAGGGACAATTATGTGAAATCCCCATCATTGCAATAACTTGAGAACAAATTACGGCAGCTTCATGAGACTTGACACACATAAACATCTGTTAAAAACCTCGAACTAGTTTGTTGAATGGTGACCTTCACCTACTTTTCAAGGTCACGGGGACAATTATGTCAAATCCATGTTTTTACAATAATTCGAGAACAAATGATGGCAACTTCATAAGAATTGACACACGTAAGCATCTGGTGAAGACCCCAGATGAGTTTGATGGACGGTGACCTTCACCTGCTTTTCAAGGTCACAGGCTTATCCTCTCAATAATTCTAGAGTAAATGATGACAGTTTCATGATACTTGACACACATAAGCTATCACGGGAAGTAGATGTGCACTATTAATGGTTTTTTCACCCCTGCATCAATTTGCCTTTGTGCAGTGACATTTTCACAAGTATTGTGTGGAGCGAATGTTGTGCAGTAAGTTACCAGGGCTGAGGGTTGATGCATCTCTGATGCCTATGTTTGTACAGGGTACCCCACACCCTTTGACCTCACAGCATACATATGTTGCTCTCATGATTATAGACATAAATGAATTAAGTAGGAAATATGTTTTGTGCTGTCCAGCTGTTCAATAGCAATTTACTGAATCATTTTAAGATTTATTTTGACAGATCATGTATGTATCCTAGCCACTCCAAGATTGCATTCTTGTTACAGTTTCTTATCGGCTGAAACCCATGTCTGAAGGATTAAAGCTCTCATGAAATCACAGAGGTCACGAGGCAATTTAACAGAGATATGGGGTATGTTTAATGATACATAGCCACGATACAAATAAATCTTACGGAAATCAACTACAGTACACCTGCCATAAATGTCATGTTTTACCAAAGCAGCTGCCAAAGCTACAGTTGTGATCTGTAAGGGTGATACACCTGTACCAATGGACAAAAAAGCATCTGCAAGTCAAATCACTTAAGTGTCCCAATACCAAGGTGCCCTCTTGCCAGCTAATTACAAGCAAAGTTTATTGACAAAGTGTTCAAGGGATGATGTGGATTTCAGCAAAAAACTTGTCTACTTTCGAATGGCACAGACATTTATGTGTGTGTGTGGGGGGGGTGGGCATATGATAGGTAATAACATTTAATCAGGGTATAAACAAATTTATTGTGTGAGAAAAAATGCTTTAAAATTAACGAAAGTTTGAAACTTTTGTCCTTGTAAATCTATAAATTTGACTGTCATTTCTAGTTCTTACTATAAGACAATTCAATGAATTGTTTGTTTGTTTGTTTGTTTGGGGTTTTACATCACTTTCAACATTATTTCAGTCATTTCGTGATGAGACCTACTTATAGCAGATATAGTGCTGCCTCACTGAATTGTCATGTCGCAGGTCCTTGACATGACAACCCACCCGGTCACAGCTTTACAAGGACAACGGGTTAACCCTTTGGCAACGGGCCTCAGCTCATATGGGAAATTGTATCATGAGTTCAATCCCAGCACGGCCGGGGTTCGAACCCACGACCTTTGGATCACCACAGAGGAACTGGTGCTAATAAGCTGGCGCTCTAACCAACTGCGCCACGGCCCATGGCCCACAATTCAATGAAGCAGTACTTTATCTGCTACAAGTAGGTCTCATCGTCTAATGATTGAAATAATGTGGAAGGTGATGGAAAACCCCAAACAAACAGATCATGTGATTACAATTTCTTAAACCTGCACATGTTTCCCGAATCTTATTTTGTTAGTGGGGGCAGCACCGTATGGTGATCAATCCACTAGATGCCACTTTGTATCAGCATCAGTTTGTTTGTGTGTTTGGGGTTTTACATCACTTTCAACATAATTTCAGTCATTTCGTGATGAGACCTACTTGTAGCAGATATAGTGCTGCCTCACTGAATTGTCATATCGCAGGTCCTTGACATGACACCCCACCCAGTCATAGATTTACAAGGACAACGGGTTAACACTTTAGGCACGGGCCTCAGCACGTGTGAAATTGTATCATGATTTCAATCTCGGCATGGCCAGGGATCGAACCCATGACCTTTGGATCACCACAGAGGAACTTGTGTCAGTAAGCTGGCGCTCTAACCAACCACGTGTTGATATCACACATATATCTACCTCTGTCGACCATGTAAGGTACTGATAAAGAAACATGTGCATTTATGGAAAGATTGTTAGTCTGAAGATATTTGATTTTGTTTGGCTTGAGGTGTGAACTGATATGGTATTTATGGCAGTAATATCTTCAGAGTGGAATTGCCTAGCTTCTATTAATGCATATGAGTTGCTTTAAAGACTGTCCAATGACATATTGATCATTGCAGGCATCTCTTATTGCCAATAAATGCTATGCAATTCTATATATTGAGAATTGTTTTTGTCTTGTGTGAGTGGATATTGGTTTATGAAGGCAAACTGTGATGCAAAAAGCGCACCTGTGAGAGCTTGAATCAATGTTTTGATAGTTAAGCATTTGAGGCGTACAGCAGGTCAGCTTGCTCCCATTTTACGACACATGGCGCGGCGCCGCGCCGCAGAGGATACTGGCACAAAATAAAAGATCGTCAATTTAGGGTCAGGTAAATGTCTCAAGCAGATGACAATTTTGGTCAGTTGAAATATACATATTACATATGGAATTTGTTATCTCGATCCTTATCGTCTTATATTTGTATATTTAAAAAAAAAATGATATCACTCCTCACTGATGGCGCTTAATTCTTTTTATAAAAAAATAAAAAAGATCTGAATTCTTGATTCCCTGAAAATACAGCACATTACCAACCAATAGTTCGACAGAATAATGGAAATTAAGTGAAGAAAAAAAGCTTTACCAAACAGGGATATTTTAAGCAATGACAGACATAGAGACTTTATATGCAAGATTTTATTTCCATTTTCTCTGACATCAGATGTAATTCCTACAATAACAAAGGTTCGTCTACATGGTATTTTGACTACAAAATAAAAATCTAATAAAAAAATCAAATATAGATTATAGCATTGTAAAGATTGGAACAGAAATGTCGAAGTTGTCTACTCTTGTCAGTTTCTAAAAATACTTAAGAATAAAATCAATATTTTTTGTAAATTGTCTTTTAAATTATATTTAATAAATATAAGTATGCACAAACTAGTAATATTGAACCATTATAGTTTAAGCAAAACGCTCCCTATATAAAAATATACATGTCATTTTAAAGCAATAAAAACATAAAAGATTAATATTCAGACTATGACTTAAATAATTGTATTTTGGTTTATCCACGAAACAAGGATCACAATGACCCAGAGGAACTTTCTTAATATGGGGCATTGATGCTAATCAGTACCGACTAATATTTACACATTGAATTATGAGAACATCTAAGTTTATGAAAATAATTCTATTGTCTGTGCCAGCATTGTCTTCTTATCTTCTCCCGGCCCAAATTCCATTTATGTTTACAAAATATCACATGACTGTATACTGAGTCAGGGGATACAGTTTTCAATCTAAGGTAAATGGATATGATAGAATAAATCCACTATTTATACATATAATGAACAAAAGACGCTGAGATATTCTGGGCAGAATAAGATATTATGTCCCATTCATCCCATTAATGACAACTTTCAGGATCATATACCAATTAGTTGTTATGCATTACAATCTATTAATAACATGCTGACATACCGGTTATATTTCATGTTTTTCCAGTTTCATTTCTGGTCTGTATATGTCACCATGTAAAGTATGTTTGGCAAATGCCTGCAACACTATGATCTCAAGTGAAATTGATACATTTCATGATGTATAGTTCAGTGTTCATTTATTGCTGTCATCATCGACAACTCCTATGAGATTGTATTTTCATTTCACCACGCAATCAACTTAAGATATTTTTAACACGTTTTTAACACGTGGTAGCATACCAAGTTATAAATATGGAAGTTACATAAAGCAAACAGAAATATGGTGTTAACTGGGTGAAAATGCTATTATTAATTCAGCACAAGCTGACCTTATGTCCTTGCTCTGTTTCCACCGTGTCCTCCGCGTCATGACTTTCCTCCTAATATTTTAATACAGCAATATCAATATAACTAGGCCTAAAAGACAGGAGCTTAATTGAGATTGATATTGGTTGACCTTGAACTATTCTCAATGTCACAGAAACATTTTTTGAAAACAAAATCACCTGAAGGGGGTATTTTTTTACAGAGCATTCAAAGAGCATATATCAACTCCACACATAAACATGTTAAGTTCTTTTTGGTGCCTTTTTGGATAATTTTGGTCAAGGTCAAGGTCAAGGTCATAGCTAACATGACATTGTCTATTCTTTGGATGGTTAAGATAATATCAATAAGATCTTTAATATCTAATAATTGCGTAAGGAGCACAGAAGATTTTGACATTTGGAGATAGTTTCAAGTTTGCAAGTGCAGATAACACCATATATTTTACAAAAACAGCAAATATCACTTACTGCCACCACAAGTATCCTATACAAATAATTTGTGTAACTCCGTTACTTTGACCTGCTAGCACAACAGAGATTTTTGAACTGCGAGTTGGATAGTGCATGACCTAATATGCAAATATACCGTGCTGTTTCAGTTTTTCTCACAAACCATCTGTACCTTGGAGTATCATTAGTGATTGAATTGACCATAATGCTGAACCTACCACACTCAGGATGTCGGTATTTCAGTCACAATATATACAATGGATCTGAGTTCCATGTAATTCTGCTGGGTAAACGTTTTGTGTATTTTATAACTGCATTAATTCGTAAATGCAAAATATACAGAATTATTTAGACCTTTAATATAATATCAACATACAGAATATGATGTGGTTTTTATTAATCTGAACATCTATGATTATAAAATCATTCACATCCAGAAGCTACAAATATTCTAATAGGCTATGAAGGTAGTTGCCGTGGACAACATGAACCAAATAGACTAGCAGGGTAGTCACTCATTAGCCAATACTAGCCATAAATGTGTTCATTTATTAGCTTATCATAACCATTACAGTTTTCACCCATGAGCTAATAGTAACAGGCACAGTGGCCACTCAATAGCTAATAGTAACAGGCACAGTGGTTACACAATAGCTAATAGTAACAGGCACAGTGGTCACTCGTTAGCTAATAGTAACAGGCACAATGGTCACTCGATAGCTAACAGTAACAGGCACAGTGGCCATTCAATAGCTAATAGTAACAGGCACAGTGGCCATTCAATAGCTGATAGTAACAGGCACAGTGGTCACTCGCTAGCTAATAGTAACAGGCACAGTGGCCATTCAATAACTAATAGTAACAGGCACAGTGGCCATTCAATAGCTAATAGTAACAGGCACAGTGGCCATTCAATAGCTGATAGTAACAGGCACAGTGGTCACTCGCTAGCTAATAGTAACAGGCACAGTGGCCATTCAATAACTAATAGTAACAGGCACAGTGGTTACACAATAGCTAATAGTAACAGGCACAGTGGTCACTTAATAGCTAACAGTAACAGGCACAGTGGTCACTCGTTAGCTAATAGTAACAGGCACAGTGGTCACTCGTTAGCTAATAGTAACAGGCACAGTAGTCACTCAATAGCTAACAGTAACAGGCACAGTGGCCTCTCATTAGCTAATAGTAACAGGCACAGTGACCACATATCATACACTTAAAAAAATATCAGAGATTTTATTCTGAGTCATAGAATATGCATTGATGTTCCCTTTCCATGCATCCATGCTTATGATTTTTAAAGTTTTGTTAAAATGATTTGTATAGAATTGTAAAACGAATATCATTATTCGGGACATTATAGTAAGATAGATTACAAAAAGAAAACAAATTACAATCTTCAAATTGATATAATAATAGTACACATACACATATACATATATATCTACAAAGATCATGATCATATTGGTCAATTTTCCCATTTTTAGATCAAATTTGCAACTGCTGATTACAATAGTGACGAATACTGTGAAGGCTTTGCGTGGTATGGTCAATCAAACACTGTGTGCTTCCTTGGTTAGGCAAATAACACTGGTAGAGTTACATGACATCCGTCATCAAAGCTATCAGCCGGCTCTCAAGGACTAATGTTGTCAAATACCTTTGAAATATCCATATCTACAGCTCGCTTTTCCTGTAAAGAGATTAACATAGTCTGGTGTTACATCTAAAGATTGAATTTTTTATCTGTTCTGTAACTTGATTCAATCTGAAAAAAAAGTAAGGGAATTATTAAATATAAGATAATAAAGATTATGTTGATGGGTTTAATGTCGTGTTTATTTTTCATAGATGCACATTTTTGGACAGCCACCTTTGAGTGATTATATCACAAAAGGAGGATTTTCAGAATTGATAAAGTCTTATCTGTTAAATATATCTTGTATATAGACAATAGAGTAATGAATTAAGAGTAAAACCCGTTTTTCTTGACAAATTTTAAACATGACTTTTCTTGCAATCAATATGAACGGCAACTAGTTTCAGATTTTATTATTCACAAGATTGATAAAGTTTGAATAGATCTTGCATAAAATGCTGATTTATTTTTTAAATATAATCATTGACATGTTTCAAAGTTCTAATAATGGATATGCCATGCTGATAAATATTATACTTCAAGTTGCAACAAAATATTGACACATTTACCTTTCAACTTTATAGGGGTATACATTATCAATCTTGAAAGGGACTAGGAACTATCTGTGGTGTGCTAAGATAGATATGTATCCCAACATATCACAACTATTTCCCCCATAAATAGTAAGATAACAGCACATGTGCTACCCTTTGCATAGTACAGATATCATTATGAAAACAAATAGTGCTTGTTCCATTTCACTGAACCAATTTTTGTTATCTTTCTTATTGGAGTTACCCTAGGGGATAACGATATCTTTCTCAGAAAATGTTCTCTATCTGCCTTACTGATAATACTATATGCATTTGACCTATTTGACAAAAACTTTTGGCTTATATTTTCCTCTTTTTAATATTGCTTTCAATAGGATTAGATTTTTTGCCACAATATCGCATTGTGACATTAAGCAATGAATTTTAATAAAGAATGGATGAATTGTCATAATCATTTAACATATTTTACACATTTTGAGTCCATATCTCATGAGATATTATTTTAAGCCTTGTGTTAATTTCGTGACAAAAGTAAGCTATGTAAAGATATATTCCCAGAACCACAGAAACCAAATATCAAAATAATCTACTTGAAATGGCATATTGTATGGGCAGGTTGTGATCCAGTCACTCGTATTCATTCTTACACATAATGTATATATCTCCCTCTCTCACATATGTATAGTACACATAGAATATATATATATATATATATATATATATATATATATATATATATATATATATATATATATATATATATATATATATACATGACCAGATATATATATGGGAGAGAGGTAGCGTCAATATATCTTTGTCCGATAATGAAAAAACATAACACCAAAAAACATTAAGAGCGCAAGACAGTTGAATGATGGATGAGAGATGAGAGTGGTATTTTAGAGTTGTGTTTTTACGTCTTTCGCCTCTGTTTCCTATACTTCCTCCCTGCGCATCATGCTGCCCTTCAGTTTGTAATTTCATTTTAAATTGATTCATGTCCTTTCACTTGACAACGTAGTGAGGATATATCATCAGAACCTGAGTCCTGTCACACTGTCCACCCTTTATCTGATTACCTCAATACAGCGGGGTTCTTTTTAAAGAGAGGGAGTAAACCTTAAAAAAAAACAATGATAAGAAATTTAATATCAATTTATTGGAAATTACCAACTGTAGAACTACTACACTACTCATTCATCCTGATAGAACATGTTCAATTATTGACTGAGTTTCTAGTCCCCTCTTCATGTATGAACCCTCACAGCATAAAAAGGTTCATAAGGAATGGTAACAATCTAGTTCAATTCCATTATTAATGTAACAATAAACATATCATTCATTGCTATCACATCACATCACCACCATGGGTTGTAACATCTGGTAATAGTAATATCATGTAAAGTCATTTCGTTTAATAATCATAAAAAAACATTCTCGAGAAAAGTGACTTTTCAATTCATTAAATTTGTTGACTCTTTTATGGAAAAATATCACATACCATATAAAGTCACTAAAATCAAATTTCACCTTTGACAATTTAAAAAAAATGTATGCAGCCATAACACCTTCATTTCTCCTACATAAATTTCGGTGCCATTTGAAAGTGAATGAGTCTTCTGCTAAAATCCAAATCATCCACTGGATACTTTTTGTCAACAAACTTCGTTTAGCTGACCAGTGATCTTGTGCAAATACATGCACAGTAAAGTGTTGCCAACAATGGGGCATATTCAGACAGTGGAATGATTTGGCTTACAGAGCCCTGTTTGTCCATTAATGTTTGTCCAATCCTCCTTGCAATTGTGGTCAAAAGAGTACAGGCAGTACTTGACACTTTCAGCAGAACTCAATAACCATTGTCTGGGAGTTTTGTTGGTTTTAATGAGATAGCTTACTTGTATCACAGCTTCGTGGCTACATATCATTTAAGCATACTCTAAAGCTCTATGAATTGCTGTGACCTCTGTGGTTTCATGAATGCTTTCAGGGTGATTATATGTCTCCTATTACGATACATTCCAAGATATGTCTATCATTGAGAACAAATGAATTTACAATTTTTTTTTATTTCTTTAAAGGGTCAAACTAAGTTGATGTTGTTACAATTTCTGGTGTCAGTTGTCTGCCAAGAATTGTGGTACACTGTTGTCACACAACTATGTTTTATTACCATAACATAAACAGTGTGCTTGTTTATGATGTGAGGTCATGGATCGCATGTTGTTCACTCATAACATACTTAGAATACTATGAAGAGAACTATTATCTTAGCAAAAAAAACTAGTGGATATTGCTATTATAATGTTGGAGGAGAAACAATTGTTTCATAATCCACGAGTTACTGTATTTCTTATTTATGGTATTCTAAAATTTCAATAATTATAGAATTTGTTCAATAATTCATTCAGACTATAATATCAATTAAAAAAAATCCATTTTCTTTACAGATCACTCTTTATAGATCACTTTATGATACTAATTCACTTATCTTTTATGAATTACTTATCTTTTATAAATTATAAATGCCTATCATTATTAAGTGAGTGACATAACCCCAATGCTAGTTGTCAATTTCTCCAGCACCCACTCCGGGTAATGTCAGGACTAATTATCTAGTCATTCCCATTCACTGATAATCACTGCTTATATGACACGATGGTGGGGTGATTCTAACACACGAGAGTCACAGGTAGGCATGCTTGGTGCAAAGAAACACATCTAGCTCCATGTTACTGCATGATATTTAAATGTAACATGAGGTATCTGCATGATTTTGGTATCTATTTTGGTAGATATGTGCATGTCATCATGCCCTGGCAGTATATGTGTTATGACTGCTCAGTCTGTTCGTGCTCATCACCATACGTGAGGTGAACAATTGTTCTTGCCTCTGCTCTACTGACACGATTTGTGTACATGCTTCTAAATCATAATATTTTGTGGTTAGGCAAACCCAGGGTCTTGAACCCATATCCTGGAAAAGTAAGTACTTCCCACGAGAATGTATCATTTTCTGGGACAGCGATAGCATTTTTTATCTATACATACATGAAATCGTATACACGTATGAATATGTACCTCGTTATTACAGAAACAGGCTGAGTTTTAACTCCCACTCAGTGACGTGTGCCATCATATGATAAAAGGTAGATATTTATTTTATCTAGATGTACTGACATTGTAAACAACAAAAAGTACTTATATAAATCCAGTGATAAAATTCCGGCAATAGCACTGCTGCAAAACAAGTGAGAAATACAAGAATAACAAAACAAGGAAAAAGCGCATGCCTATAAGAGTATGGACATCATACGATATTGCCCCGGGAACTTGCAGGCATGTTACTTCAGCGAGCTGTGGCTTGTAGGCATTCCTCGGCATCTAACCTGTCTTGTGTACTTTGTCCAAGCAGGGAATGTGTTTGTGAGGGGTAGACTTGCACGTGCGTTCATATAGGGCACGTTGGTGGCTTCACAAGGCAGAATGAGGTGATTGCTTTACTGTACATGTTTCTAAAATGGGAGAATAACGTGATTGCCTTAGATTCACAATCAATACAGAATGATATGATTGCCTTAGATTCACAAGGCAGAAAATGATATTGCCTTTGATTAAAAAGGGAGAATGATGCGATTGCCTTAGATTCATAATGCAGAATTATTGCGATTGCCTTAGATTCACAAGGCAGAATGATGCGATTGTTTCAGCTTCAAATGGCAGAAAAATGCGATTGCCTTTGATTCAAATAGCAGAATAGTGTGATTCACAAGGAAGAATGATGTGATTGTTTTAGATTCAAAGGCAGAATGATGTGATTGCTTCTGAATCACAAGGAAGAATGAAGTGATTGCCTAAGATTAACAAGGAAGAATGAAGTGATTGCCTTAGATTCACAAGGCAGAAAAATGCGAATGACCTTAAATTCACAAGGCAGAAAAATGCGATTGCCTTTGGTTCACAATGCAGAATGGTGCAATTGCCTTAGAGATGATGTTGCCTTAGATTCACAAGACAGAATGGTTGCCTTTTGAACTCCTTCTCCAGGTCCCGAGACTTTTTGTTATGTAATATTGTCACCTGCAATACATTGCAAGAACAACGGAGTGTGCAAATATTTTCAACGGGCACTCATAGGATCTTATGATATGCACAAGTGTCCATAGAAAAGGTCTAAATATAAAGGTCGGGCATACCTGCAATACGTGGGGTGTGACACGGTAATATGTGCATCTCGGGTAGCACAACATTCTTACCCCGCTACCCTGCTCTACACTCCGGGGCACACTTTACTTACCAACCAACCCCTCATCATGCCGCGGACCGCTGCAACGCTCAGCAAAATGCCCTGGTGCAACGCGCATCAAACCAACGCTATTTAGGCCATTAATAGTTTATTCTCTATTGAACATTTTTATCAATGTGTGATTATGCTTAACCAAGGCTGATATTTATGTATATTTTTTTATTAATAGCCTATCAATTTCTCCCATATTAAACACACGGGGCAGAGTATTAATATGTGTGTGTGAATTAAGTGGTGCCGACCTGAGTATGCCAAGAAGGACAAGACAAGGGTAGGAATTGAACAGATGATAAAAGCAGTGAGTGGAAGCTAGTTAATAAAGGTGACATATAACACCTGTACAGGTATGGGCAAGAAGCTGCCAGATACCCCAGCCACAGGTATGCATAGCCGGGCACGCCACAGGCAGGGCTCATGTCATTCTGTACAATAATTCCCAACAAACTACAACTGATAGCCACACATTCTTACAGACTCATCGTAAATTCCTGGCGCCCCATACATGCCTAGGTTCCCTACTTGTTCACACAGCAGATTTCTGGCATGATTCAAAACACCTGCATAACACACATACAGCGCCAAAGACAGCTTCATATCTAACAAAAGCTGCTCCTAAAATGTCATGTCTTAGAAGTCATCCAACAAATGAGTGCTATCGTGAGCAATGTCCATCAAAGTTGATGAAACATCAGTCATACAGGAAAAAAACATAAGGATATAAATCAACTTCTATCTCTATCTCTATCTATAAAGATAGAATATAAGCACCATCTTCTAGGAATTTTCTCATTTACACTATTTCCCGCTATTTTCTGATAATTCTACAAGTGGACATAATATCAGGAATTTGCATTTGACATTAAACATGACATGGGTTATACGGCATTGAAATACAAAAACAATCAATGTTTTAGGCCATGCAAGTCATAGACCATGACAAGTTTATTTCATTTCCTGCTAGTATATAATACTTCACTTCCACTGCAAATCCTACAGGCCTGTTGATACAGAGAATGTTTCAGAGATTTAACAGATAAAGGTTAATGATCACGCTGACGTTTCATCTTGTAAAGTGTTTGACTTATGTCCACACCCATATAGGTCACAGAGCCATAACACTTATATTAAACTAGGTAACCTTGGTAATATAACCTGTAAGAATGCAGTCAGACCTATAAAGCCCTTGAATCTTCAACATTAATCTCCCATCAAAGAGTGGTGAGCTACTGCTTTTGTAACCCACACAGATTCCTATCTTATGGGTCGAACGTGACACATTATTAGGTAGAGGGGTGCTGCCAGGTATATACCACATAGAGCAGGTCTATGTATATTCCTCCTATAGGAAGGTACCATCAGGTATATACCACATAGACCAGGTCTATGTATATTCCTCCTATAGGAAGGTACCATCAGGTATATACCACATAGACCAGGTCTATGTATATTCCTCCTATAGGAAGGTACCATCAGGTATATACCACATAGACCAGGTCTATGTATATTCCTCCTATAGGAAGGTACCATCAGGTATATACCACATAGACCAGGTCTATGCATATTCCTCCTATAGGAAGGTGCCATCAGGTATATACCACATAGAGCAGGTCTCTGAATATTCCTCCTATAGAAAGGTGCCATCAGGTATATACCACATAGACCAGGTCTATGTATATTCCTCCTATAGGAAGGTGCCATCAGGTATATACCACATAGACCAGGTCTATGCATATTCCTCCTATAGGAAGGTACCATCAGGTATATACCACATAGACCAGGTCTATGTATATTCCTCCTATAGGAAGGTGCCATCAGGTGTATACCACATAGACCAGGTCTATGTATATTCCTCCTATAGGAAGGTACCATCAGGTATATACCACATAGAGCAGGTCTATGTATATTCCTCCTAGAGGAAGGTGCCATCAGGTGTATACCACATAGACCAGGTCTATGTATATTCCTCCTATAGGAAGGTGCCATCAGGTATATACCACATAGACCAAGTCTATGTATATTCCTCCTATAGGAAGGTACCATCAGGTATATACCACATAGACCAGGTCTATGCATATTCCTCCTATAGGAAGGTACCATCAGGTATATACCACATAGACCAGGTCTATGTATATTTCTCCTATAGGAAGGTACCATCAGGTATATACCACATAGACCAGGTCTATGTATATTCCTCCTATAGGAAGGTACCATCAGGTATATACCACATAGACCAGGTCTATTTATATTTCTCCTATAGAGGGATGCTACCCAGTATATAACACACAAATGAAGTCTGGGTATACGTCTATAGTGATATGCTTCCACGTATATTACACACAGAACAAGATTAGGGGTGCATCTATGAAGAGATATTACCAGGTATATGACACACAGACCAGGTCTGAGTATATTTCTATTGAGAGATGCTACCAGGTATATAATACACAGCCCATGCCTGGGTACTCATCTATTGATATATATATTACTAGGTATGTAACAGTGGTATACGTCCATACAGACATGATACCGCGTGTCTCTTAAATAGGCTGATTGCGATCTCCATGTTGCTTTCCCCATTGAGAAGTACACACCGGAACTGTACAACTTTACCGGAACCAGAACTGTACAATGATGGCGACCGGCACGTGGCCTACAGGGAGTCTCTGCCACAATTATTACCCGATTCTTCTTTGGACATATGCTTTAACATGCAGGAATTTCTATGGTATATATTCAGTGCTGTGGGTTGGTTTTTTGTCATTATTGCCTAAGGGCCATGCCCCGTCATCTTATAATGAGGGGCATTTAGCATTTAGATGATTTCTTTATCAATCTAATTCATGGAATAACAATGTTTCTGCTGCAGTAACAAAGTGGTATTCAAACGATTCCCTTGGTACTCATTCAGATCATTTCACGCAGGTTTGGTTATATTTGTGCCATTTCTGCATCAAAGCCGAATTCTGACTTACTGGTTCCATCAGTAAAAACAGGAAGCAGATTTCTGTGGGACATGATTGACAGTTACTTCCTCTGAGTGATGTTTGCCAATCCGTGTACAGACCTCTAATCTCAAAAACCCGTTCAACCCAACCATGCTACATGAAAAACACCTCGGCAATTCATTACGGGGTGAGGGTAGTTGAGTTGTCATATCAATCAACCTATGAAGATGGATGTTTGCTGTCAGCTTGGTAGCCAGGTACCCCGCTGGAAGCTCTTCTCCCAAACCCTATACTATACATCGCCTGCTTGACAACCCGCCAGCTGAGGAATGCCGGGCATTCTCGACCACTGATCATGCGGAATTATGGGAGCCGGAAGCGGAAATGACACAGGTGTCTGAGATTTGGAGAAAAACATGCACAGAGAAGAACTCCTCTGAAAGATGGTGAAGAATTTTGTCAAAATAAGTTGTTTTGCATTTACATTATTAAGGTTAATCCCTCTCCCATTTTACATGACTGTTTTGTTTCTTAGAAATAATAAATACATTACATGTACTTTCTTTCTATAATTTTGCACGCAGAGTTTGGTCAATGTGAATAAAACCAATTAGGATTTGCTGTTAATCTGCACACCCAGAGATAAAAATCTACACTTCTCATAAAATACGGGTGCCACAATACATATTAATCATGCTAAAAGTTTCTTCGTTTGTCAGAATTTGTTAGGGCCTGAATACATTTATATCATTTCCGTGCGCTACACATTCATTCTTATCCCACCTAGACACCATTTTAAACACTTTTATTTCTATTAAATAACTAAACACCAAAGTTTACTTCTGGGTTCCAAACCCATGAGAATGTTGCTTTTTGGTTCCAGGCGTTTATCTCAATTTCGGTCCTTCCGCGCGGGTGCAAGAAACAATCCCGAAATGTCCATTGGCCTAATTGGAGTGACAGTAAAGACACAATGTCACAGATTAGAAATCTGTGGTGCCCATATGTTGAGCTCATTTGTTCATTTAATTTAATTGGGGTCATATCTCCTCCACTATTATACTTAACAAGTGATTTTTCATATTTTAAGCAAGAAAATTACTGAAAGTTTCTAAGAGTTAGAATAATCATTCTTGTTAGGTCTTTACGAAGAAATACATATACAGTCAGACCTCGCCGGACCGTCCCCCGATAATCCGGCATATCAATTACCGACAGTGATTTGGCTGCAACCATTCTAATCTTTCTTTATTTGTATTCATTTGATGTCCGTTTCATCAAACCGTCAGACTCGTGAAACCGGCAGAATTATGTGTGACAGACCATGACGGACTGGCGGGGCTTGACTGTATATTGTTTTGTGAATTGGATATATCCTGGAAAACATACCGCAGGTATCATAAAAGTCCCACAAATCAGAAAATATCAGGTTTTCCACCGGTTTATGGTTTTAGTTGGGGGGTTATATTCTGAACTAAACCAAGGTTGCACTTACGTTTCCTGCTAAATCTGTTAAATTTCAAACAAAAAAAGCTTGAACTTGTGAAGGATATGGAACCTTGGAGCTTGCATCATTCTCATGGAATGGTGCACCTGTCAAACGCCTGCAGATGGCGCTGCGCATCCGGGCAGTTATGATCCCATCTGCCAAAGTTTAGAGTCCAACTTGTAATATTGTGTGCACTTTGTGAGATATGAACCACAAACTGCATTTGTGCCACATTATTACCTTCTGCCCACCAGATGAAGTTGAAGCGGGTGGGAAACACATTATATTGATTGATAAGAAAGTCTTATACTTAATTATTTACATTTGGGAGGAGGAAATAAGTTGCTCAAGAAAAAAGCATCACATTCCTTAAATATGGCTCATCCATCACAGGTTACTTTGTCAAATATATATTTGTGGAAGAAAAGTGAGCGTAATTATTATTTTCTAATCTTTTAACATCACCTCATAACAGATGTTGACGTATCCTGCCCCAACACATGCACTGTATACAAGGGAAATCAATTAGCTACTGTAGATAATATGAGATGACTGCTGTCTTTTAACACAGATGAGTTTTAGAATTGCGTTTTGATTATATCATATCTATCATTGATACCTATCAAGTATCAAGGATATTTCCATTGAACCAGGAATTTGCCTAATATAAACCTATCATTGAATCCTCATGACAACTTTGTATTATATATAAACAATATATTTAAAAGTCAAAATACTGTTTTTTGATTTGCTGTAAGGTTGTAAATGTTTGCTTAGGTCAACTCATGAAAAGGTTTATTTGAAAGAAAGCCTAATTCTTAACATGTATATAGAAATATTATATTTTGACTTGCACAATTTGAGTATTTATATTTAGTAAAACAGTAATTCACAATTTTGGTATATAAAACAGTAATGTAAACGTGTCCAATTTTCAGAACCAATTTAACCGACAGTGGGTTTAGAAAATGTAAAGAACAAAATATTTCTTTTTTTCTTAAAACACTAATTAGAGATTTGTAGACAAGCATTTTATTTTTATTGATATCCCAAATACTACAAACTAAAATGAAAAATTCAGCAGTAAAATCCATTCCATGACAAGGTATAATACCTTATTTGGACATTTTTTATCGTATTACTTGGCAAATTTCATCAAGAAGAAAGGTCTGCTGAGATTTCTTAATACCTGTTATCTATCAAAATAACAAGTATTTTTTCATTTGTGTACATTTGTATCAATAACCACCTAATATGTCTTAATAATTCTTTTTAAACGTGTTCCATTGTCTAAAATACACCACAATGATTAGAACCACGAGGGATCTGTTCAGATAAGGTGTTTAATATCAATGATATTACAGTGGTTTCCAACGTTCTAAATGAATGTAACCTGTTAATTGTGAAATATAGATTCTTTCTTACCCAATTCCATAAAAAGAATAATGAGTAAAAATTTGAGCCGAGAGAAATATTAGTTATTACTCCCAGACTGACGACTGGCTGCCATACATTTCAGTGATCTGGGCATGTTCAACATAGATGGACTTTTTAACATATACACATTGAATGAATAGGGCAATTTTGATTTGAATATATTCTACATAGAATTGACTTGCATCTCTCTAATACATTTATAGAGCTTGAGTGGACTGGGTACCTACCCTTCTGATGATAACTTTGCAATAGGATATGTCTCCTTGGCAGCGATCGGGGTAATGGACACAAAGGCGGCACACATAGGACTTGAGGAACGGTTTCATCATTGACCACATGAAGTCTCGCACATTCCCGGATGGAAAATACACTGTCACGTGACCCTTTATACTTTTCATCTTTAGATGATGCTAAAAGATTTTAAAAATGTATTATAATAATCTACACAGATATGCCAAGTTAAATAAAGATCATTCTCATGTGATCCTTAACGCTCTTCGATAAAAGTGTTTATGTTTCAGTAATTTATTGCAATAACTTTTACACAGGATAACACAAAGTGATGAGAAAAATGTGATTTGTTGGTTTAAATGTACATAAGATTTATTCCAAAAAGGGTTTTGATGATTGGTTTTGATGATTACATCCAAAGCATGTTAAAATTCAATATTTTCAAAGCCAAAATACAAAGTTTTCAACGCTATTTTGAATTAACATTTTCCATGTTCAAGTGATCTTATTACAAGTTTTCATAAAATTTGAGGGTACCTGTAATTTCCTCCAGGGTCCGTGAAGACCCAGCCCAAGTCCAGCGCCTGTCACACATGGCGATGACGTCAGAATCAAGTAAACTATTGCCATGGAAACCAGACCGGTCTGGACACAAATGCACTTCATCTTTGTCGCGTTCTGTAATTAAAGCAAAGTGAAGCTACTTTTAGCTATTTTCCAAGAATTGTTTTTCTTTGAAGATGGACCTTTGATCTCTTTGTGAATCATAGCTGAAAGTAAGACAAGAAAATTATCATAAAGACGGATGTATGGTTGGTTTCCCAGTAATCGTATTTGGTCAATCACCGGATGCTAGCAAGACGTTTGGATTGAAAAGCGATACGCAGGATTTTTCAGTTTCACTGAATTACACATTCCTTCAAATAAAATGTCTACCATGATACAGGTTTGTGGTCAGAAAGACTAAGTTGGGAAATTAGAAACACGTGAAATCTCATTGTCTGCGAACTTTAATGCACGCCAGGGGACTTTTGTAATTAAAAATACAAGAACAACTATTCCTTTGAAAAGAAAGTGGGTGGTGATATGAAACAGCAGTGTCAATTATCAGTACAATTACAATCATTTCCTCTATTTTTCAAAATTACATCAGCTGCCTTTTGAGGTACCTGTCCAATATTTGACCCAGATAATATTCTAGAAGATATTGTTATTCAATGGACCCAATTCTTGACTTTTCTATAGTAAAAACCCAGGTCTATCGAGTTACGGGTTCGGGGATTTGTGGATTGTATGGTAAATATACTATCCTGGGCACGAGACCACGAGGGATCTTGCAAATTTTATAATTAAATTTATAGCTCACCTTGCACTATGAATTTGTGAGATAACTGTTTTGGATGTAATGAATGAACTTTTTCTGTCAAGACATTTCATAGTAATGTAGAAAAGAGATTCCCGTGGCTAGAATATGTGTTATGAGGCAAATATATTGCAAAATGAGCTGAGCTTGACATGTAAGACTGATATGCCATAATGTTGTTGTTTTAAAAATATAAGAAGTTCATGTATGTATTTCTTCCGTAGGATATGACTTAGTTTGTGCCATTTCTATGAAGGATGTATATATAACTGAGACAAAATTATTAGTCCCCCCCCCACCATAAAAAATATATATTATAAATATCTCCCGTTCCCTAGCCCCCTAACTTACGTCCTAAGATTTTGAGGATGAAATAAGATTTATGTTCTTGAAAGAAACATATTTCTTTCTAATCTTGAAAAGACAGAATAATGAATTAGATAATCTATTATAATGCCCCTTTGTAATAATCTAAAGTACTTAAAGAAACATGTGTGCTAAAGTGTATTTTAAACTCTAATGCACAGCTGTTATTGAGCAGCTGATTGACGGCCTGAAAATAAACACTGTTGCAACATAGTCGCCATATCGACTGTTACTGTTGTAATTGAATTAATCGTGAGCAGTGAAAATAATTTGCTGCTGATAATTTTTCAGGCTGAACTGTTTTCAGGCTGAACTGTTATGAAAAATGCCCTGCAGCAGCTGATTAAACTACTGGCCTACATTTGAATACGTTGCCCTGCAATGGTAGTTTGTTGCTTTTTTTTTTTGGCTTAATCTACATCTCCAAACCAATTAGCATCCTAAGTAGCCTAATTGATCCTGATGGGACTGTACATTGTACGTATAGAATAGGCAAAGGACAAAGTAGAGTTTCTTAAACTATAAGATTAACCTAATTTCTTACTATCTCTACCAGTACCATCTCTACCTGCATGCATTGACGATCGAGAGTGAATATGATAATGTTGTCGTAATCATTCTTTAATTCCAAGAAATGTAATTGGGCGTTATCTCAAGGATTGGAGAAGAACGTGAATATTAAACATCAATCACGTGTGGCAATCACATATTATCGCCCCAAATAAGACGTCACGCCTTAATTCTGGGAAATGCCGGTGCGAGGTTTTCTCTTGAATTGTAAACATCTATGAATAGTATCAAAACAGAAATCGGTTAATTGGTGTCGATCAACATTCTAATCTTATCGGCTCCAAATGATGATTGATAATTATAGTTTTATTGTCTTTCTAAAGACAATAGAGATGTCATTACATTCGTAATTTCTAAACGATATCATCTCAGGTATAATCAAATGATATTAACATAATGTAAGGTAATTTATATGTTATGTTTCTGCCGACTATTTTATGAGGGCAAATTTCTCATTCTGGGATTTCAAATCGCGTGAACACAGCTACAACACTATTCAGGTTTTATAAACATTATCAACATTATTAAAATGATATCTTTATATCTTTATTTTTCTTTAATTCTGAAACATGTCTTTCTTGAGGTTTGTTTCTAGACAGGAAACATCCAATTTTAATTTGGAGCAAAACTTAAACTATTATACAAATCGATCACGTTTTACACGTAGGTTTTAAAAAGATTGAAAGGCCCGACCCTGGGTCACTGCACCATGTACATATCATATATCTATTAAAAATAAAGGAATCTAAAACATCTAAAACTTAGAAAACTGCCCACTTTTCTGTATAATTGTTTAACCTTTCCTGACATTGGTGCCTAATTACGCAGTGAAAAGTTACAAACGAAGGCTACGTCTTTTGCATGGAACATCATTAGGGTTTTGACCAGGATGTAAACGGTATTTGCATATGCTACATATGTTTCCCGACATCTTTGCTTCTGTTTATGTTTCATTTCCTGAATCAGCCACATTGTCAACCTCCTGTTAGCCATAGGTCCCCTTCCATTCAAGTTCAGGTTCCCATTAACAAAATGATAATTCCCCTGACGGCCCGGAGACAAAATATGGCGGTTTCTCTTTTATGACAACAG
The DNA here is from genome assembly GCA_949316495.1 of Amphiduros pacificus. NCBI lineage: Eukaryota > Metazoa > Annelida > Polychaeta > Phyllodocida > Hesionidae > Amphiduros > Amphiduros pacificus. The sequence goes on along the minus strand of OX439005.1, from coordinate 31,310,722 downwards.
ACCCAGTATTGACAACTATTTGCCAAGAAAAACAATCTTGGAAAAAGACTACAGAAGTGTACAACTGAACATTTTACTTCTCTAGTATGCTATATAGAAAATAAAAAGTAACACCCCTTCAGTATATCAAACCTCGGCATCCTTCAGATTCCAACTGAGCTTTGAGATGAGGAAAGAAAATCTTTTCAAATGTTATTGTACTTTGAACTGCAAAAACGTATGAGAGAGGAAGAGGAAAGGTTAATCACAACACGATGTGAGTGTGTGGAAGACCAAGAAATTGTCAAGTAACAGAGAACTGGTACCTAATAAAAATCTGTATTATCTTGTGTCCAGATGACTCCATTATATTTGAGGTACACTTCCCATAGGCATAGTAGATATGGCATGATCTTCACACAGAATCAGGGGAATATTTAGATTTCTACATAAACTAATTAAAGAAATCACATTTAGGTTTCAAAACCCTTTCCTTATGATATTCATTGGTCCTTCCAGGTCAACTTCAAAAGGTCAGCTTCAGTACAGTAGGACGGTATGTTAGGAATGAGGAGGGTGAGCACACAGGTGGGTCTCCGGAAGGTGAAGGGCCTCTTGTAGATCAATGATCTCAGTAGATGAATTCGTGGCTATGGTAGGCGAGGCCTTCTCGTAGATCAATGATCTCAGTAGATGAATTCGTGGCTATGGTAGGCGAGGCCTTCTCGTAGATAAATGATCTCAGTAGCTGAATTCGTGGCTATGGTAGGCGAGGCCTTCTCGTAGATCAATGATCTCAGTAGCTGAATTCGTGGCTATGGTAGGCGAGGCCTTCTCGTAGATCAATGATCTAAGTAGATGAATTCGTGGCTATGGTAGGCGAGGCCTTCTCGTAGATCAATGATCTAAGTAGATGAATTCGTGGCTATGGTAGGCGAGGCCTTCTCGTAGATCAATGATCTCAGTAGATGAATTCGTGGCTATGGTAGGCGAGGCCTTCTCGTAGATCTATGATCTCAGTAACTGAATTCGTGGCTATGGTAGGCGAGGCCTTCTCGTAGATCAATGATCTAAGTAGATGAATTCGTGGCTATGGTAGACGAGGCCTTCTCGTAGATCAATGATCTCAGTAGCTGAATTCGTGGCTATGGTAGGCGGGGCCTTCTCGCAGATCAATGATCTAAGTAGATGAATTCGTGGCTATGGTAGGCGAGGCCTTCTCGTAGATAAATGATCTCAGTAGCTGAATTCGTGGCTATGGTAGGCGAGGCCTTCTCGTAGATCAATGATCTAAGTAGATGAATTCGTGGCTATGGTAGGCGAGGCCTTCTCGTAGATCAATGATCTCAGTAGCTGAATTCGTGGCTATGGTAGGCGAGGCCTTCTCGTAGATCAATGATCTCAGTAGATGAATTCGTGGCTATGGTAGGCGAGGCCTTCTCGTAGATCAATGATCTAAGTAGATGAATTCGTGGCTATGGTAGGCGAGGCCTTCTCGTAGATCAATGATCTCAGTAGCTGAATTCGTGGCTATGGTAGGCGGGGCCTTCTCGCAGATCAATGATCTAAGTAGATGAATTCGTGGCTATGGTAGGCGAGGCCTTCTCGTAGATAAATGATCTCAGTAGCTGAATTCGTGGCTATGGTAGGCGAGGCCTTCTCGTAGATCAATGATCTAAGTAGATGAATTCGTGGCTATGGTAGGCGAGGCCTTCTCGTAGATCAATGATCTCAGTAGCTGAATTCGTGGCTATGGTAGGCGAGGCCTTCTCGTAGATCAATGATCTCAGTAGATGAATTCGTGGCTATGGTAGGCGAGGCCTTCTCGTAGATCAATGATCTAAGTAGATGAATTCGTGGCTATGGTAGGCGAGGCCTTCTCGTAGATCAATGATCTCAGTAGCTGAATTCGTGGCTATGGTAGGCGGGGCCTTCTCGCAGATCAATGATCTAAGTAGATGAATTCGTGGCTAAGGTAGGCGAGGCCTTCTCGTAGATAAATGATCTCAGTAGCTGAATTCGTGGCTATGGTAGGCGAGGCCTTCTCGTAGATCAATGATCTCAGTAGATGAATTCGTGGCTATGGTAGGCGAGGCCTTCTCGTAGATCAATGATCTAAGTAGATGAATTCGTGGCTATGGTAGGCGAGGCCTTCTCGTAGATCAATGATCTAAGTAGATGAATTTGTGGCTATGGTAGGCGCCTTCTCGTAGATCAATGATCTCAGTAACTGAATTCGTGGCTATGGTAGGCGATATATATATATATATATATATATATATATATATATATATATATATATATATACGCATTTACGTCATCAAATATTGTTGCAATTATGTTCTAAAATAAGAGACATTGAGTAATATCTCATTGCTCATGATGAATCAACGTTTTAGAAATGCAAACGTGTAGCATGGTGGAATGTTACTGACAAGGATATAGATTTCCTGATGCGAGGTGCGAAGACATAAAGTTGCTTTAGTGTTTGGTATTGGCACCATACATGAATAAAAACGTTTTTTATTGTATTATCAAAGAAGAACCACTCCCCCTCCCCACACACACACATAAAAAAACAAACATAAACAAACTAAAAACAAACAAACGAAAAGAAAAAAGCATTTAACATTGTTCAAACCGTAACATTGTTCAAGTAATACTTACAACAATGCTGGACTGAGATATATGTATGTCCACTGTTTATCCTGCCTTATATGCACAAACAAACAGAACTGAACTACTCAACTCAAACAATTTATACTAAGGTGACTCTTGAATTTATCTGCAACAGGTAATAAGAAGGTGGTGATTGGCTTTCTCGATATTCACCGTATCATCTTATTCTGTGCGTCTATGGGATGTAAGAGACAATTGGCGTATTTCTAACGCCTAATATAGAACGCATGAAATAAATGTAAATGTCATAGTGATCATGTGTTGAAGCTGAGAGCATTTATTATAATTGCTCTTAGGTTGAAGTAAGGCGACTCGGCGCCTCTTGCCCTAGATACCGTGATGTCATAACCGGACTCTCATCTGACACGCTAGCATTTCCAGGCATCAGCTTATTTCATAAATGTTAGATTTCATGATCACTGAATATTTAATTTATAATGTTAGATTTGAGTGTGAATGGTGTCAAAATGCTGAAAACTGAAATATTACATATAGGCTCAGCCATATATATATATATATATATATATATATATATATATATATATATATATATATATATATATATATATATATATATATATATATATATATATATATATATATATATATATATATATATATATATATATATATATATATATATATATATATATATATATATATATATATATATATATATATATATATATATATATATATATATCAAGTGTTGCGGGGAGAGAAATATAAAAAAATATAAGTATCTTTTATGAGGATGTTTCTTATTAATTCTCATACATTTTGAGATCTTATATACATTGAATAAACAAGAGCATCTGGAAAAGGATGTTCAGCATTATATGGACACATTTGCCTTTTTACCTTAAGTGCCACCTAAAAAGGTCAACCTGAAAAATATCTTAATTTGAGCTGAGAAAAGAAACTTTTATTAATGGTCTACAGTGAATACTGCATTCTACTAACAATTATAACATCAAATATTCCTGTAAAATCTACATTAAAGTTGATCAATTCTCCATTAGGAATAATGAATGATTTCAATGTGAATCTAACACTGAGAACTGCTGCCAACAAAATATGAAAAATCTGAATATTCCTCTACAATAAGGTCTGGGTAAAAACCATCTAAATTTATTATATTGTTATGAAAAGAGTCGTTGTTATGGCAATAATTACAACATTATATTATTTACAAAGTCAACCAATAAATTAAGTCATTTTTATTTTCTTCAACACTTCTTTTTCAAATTAAGCTTTGTCAGCGACGACATGTCCTCTTTATTGATTAAAGGATGTGAACCAAGGGACTGTTTCAAATCTCTAATTGGTGTCAACATTTTATCCTTGGGCGGTGACAGAATACTGAAAGGGCGTTTACTTAACATAGAGAAGTGACGGATTAAAGGAAATGTCCTTAGAAGCTCAGTGCAAAAGGAGTACTTCTAGTACCCATGCACTTGCTTTGCCATGTGAATTAGCTCAGACATGCTCCCACTTTGAATTAATTATCACAGACATACCCCATGCACCTTCATTGATATCTTTTACAGATTATACTGAATAAAACCAACCTTTAAAGTTAAGAAATGTCAAGTGACGTGATTTGTACATGCTCACTTTATGCTGGAGAGAAGCAATTCTTGTTTTTTTTAAGTTTTCTTGTTTTGGACTGACTAGGTTGGGTGCAGCAAGGCCCTGGGGGAGGATTGGATAGGGGGATTATGTTCCTATAAACAGATTTAGTTCACAGAGTGGTCATTTAACCTCCAGGCCAGAGCCAACTTTTGACATATGCTTGAAACATACCAACCATCATATCTCTTTTATAGCATATTAAACATACACAAATTTTATTGACACAAAAACTGCAAAATGAAATTGTAACTAGTCCAAGTATCTGATCATATCTGTTATAAGTTGAATGTTTTTCACCGCGGATTGCTCTTGCAAACTCATGAATCTATGTGTATTGGTGTATTGTGTACTTAACGACAAGATAAGACATTCTTCATGTGCTCAGTGCATGTGTACTCTGTGCAGAACTTATGTCAAAGTGGCATTTGCCTGATTACAAGACAAATCGGGGTACTTAGTGGCAATCAGTGTTACATAAGAGAGGGCAAGTGATAACTGATGCTTGCCCTGTCTCACGCCCAGGCCTTCCTGCTCATGTCTGCCACCCAACAAATTGTTACACCTATAAATACACATTCTAGTCAAATTTAGGAGAATGCTGGCCATTATAAGCGTTCTTATTTTAGAATGCAGCTTCAGTGACGATTATATTTGTTTATCTAATGCGTGGGGGTATCTGTCAAACTGTCATTATGTTAAGGTATAAAAAGACACTTATTTTTTACGATTGTGGTTAGAAAATAAACACTTCTGCTTTTCGGTCTGCATTTTACCCAAAATTCTCATCGCTATCCTTCGGTGTCTGGTCAAAAGGTTATGCACCTAAAAGTTGGTCACTCATTTGCATGTGAAAAGTGCAGGAGAAATATGATTATCGCGATATCATTAGATCACACTCAGTCAATAAAATGTGCTTATTGGCTCTTTCTGAATATCATACAGTAGTATGCTCCAGAGAAGCAGAGAAGCATTGTGAAACATTAATTTTACAAGTTTTCTGTCATTTTATGATTGATATAAAGTTTTCTGATCAGCCGGTTTTTGCACCTTATACTAGTGATATTTTAAAATGTGGTATCTCAATCTTTCAGAATAACGTATGTAGTATGAAACGGCTGTGTTCCGTGTATATGGAACTGCGAATCTTAATAATTTCTCATATGCTGTGATTAACGTCATAAGATGGGTACATGTTGTCAAACTATCAACCATGTGGATATGATGAGAAAAAAAAATCACGTTATACATGTACCAGTGCCATGAGAAACCTATATTTTATCTAAGAATATATATATATATATATATATATATATATATATATATATATATATATATATATATATATATATATATATATATATATATATATATATATATATATATATATATTGATTAGATAAAACATATATTATATATATATATATATTATACATATATATATATATCAAGTAACATGGAGGAACGTGTCTGTCACACATATAGCAAAGTGTCCCCTACAAGTTTTCTGGCTGCCTGTAGTATATGTCTTCCAAATATTGCTATTCTAAATAAATGTAAGTTAATTAATGTAGCATTACAGTCATGTCTCTCATCTGTGTTTGCCTGTCATTTGTCTGTCACGTGCATGTCGCTGGTCAGGAAGACACATGTTAAGTTTTTATTCTGACGCTGGCAGACCATGCATATATGTTCATATATATATATATATATATATATATATATATATATATATATATATATATATATATATATATATATATATATATATATATATATATATATATATATATATATATATATAGCATAAATCTGAGAGAGCATAAATCTGAGTTCGATGGAGTAGCCCTTTTCCCCTTACAGAGTCAATATATTCGACTTATAAACTGGTATGAGGCGGGACAGTACTAAAAGGAAATTTGATTGACTAATGGGGCCTTAGACATACTTGGTAGACATGTCTAGATTATGTCTAGACCCCTCAATGTGAGAGCATAAATTTAAGTTCAACGGAGTAGCCCTTTTAAGTCATTTCTAAGTTATAAATGCATAAGAAATGGATTTATTACTATAAAAAGGATATATCCGCTTTTGACAGGGTATATATCCTTTTATATCCTGGTTTGGCCCATATCCTATAAATGTGTATGGATTCATACTTGGAGGCATACTTTGAAAAATAGGCTCAAATAGCAAATATCAAATGCACTTTACGTCGTAATATGGCCAAAATAAGATTGAAAAGGGTCATTATGAGGTTTGATGGTTGATGGTTTGATGGTTGCCGTTTCTAAGGAATTAATGTGATGATAACGGTCCTCTCTGAGGTGAAATATTTCAGATTTGTTACATCGTAACAAACTTCTAACCTTCGTCAAAATTGAAATAAAATCTATTTTTGACGTTGTCCATATTTGTATCTCACAAAGCTGCTATTAAAGATGTGACATTAAAAAAAGTAATGATTAGAGTATCACATCACACAGCGTAGAACATGCATTTATTTTGAAAGAATACAAAAATGGACAAACGCACATCAAAGCTGGTGCTTTGATGATGATATCCATGAATATGCCAGCCAAACAACCTCTAGAAACCTCATTAATATGGTTTATATTTATAGAAACATATTAACTGGGATGTCTTTCAAAAACCGCTCCTTGAAGCGCAACATCAATATCCCATCAAAATCGCCATGGTGATTGTTAACTTCTATATTCTATCGCCCACTGTATTTTCCCTTATGATATTATAGATATTCAAGATTTTTTCATTAGTCATTTAATTCATGTCATAGTCAAACCACGAACCACAACGAGTTCGTGTTGTGAATTATCATCGTGATATAACCATTCTCATTTAAACATTCTCATTCAAAATCATTTAATTTAGCCGATTATTTTGCTCAGGTGTGGTGTGAAATCAGAGTTTAACTTGGCACAATAGTTTACAAAGATACTTTAACTAGTCATGCATTCATCTTTTAGTATCGTTGTGTAATGCCATTGACAATGTGCGCTATCCTTTTTTAAATCATACATTTATTTTACATGGCCACTTTATAAAATATCGAAGTCAATGTTTCTGGTACAGCATAAGCATATGGGGTGTGTGAAAAGTAAGAAATAGTGAATAAAGCCGACATTAAGGGCTCACAACACAGATCATTTAAAAGAAAGAATAAATCATAGAGTGGAACAACATATTTTTCACAAATTTAAGAAATATATTAATTTATGGTGGCCAAACTTTACACGCCATCGGTTGGAGTTTTTTTTAATGATCAGATGGTCGATCTACACAAACTTACCACTGTATCACTCCCCTGCCATGAAGGAGGGAGAACTAGAAGGGCAAACTTGATAAATACATGAACTATTTTATAATTATAGTTTTTAGCCTAATTTTATACACAAAAGATGAAAAAACGCATCACACTTACCTGGGAAAGTAATAAGCGATTGTGTAAGTTTCTTGGGTCTTTTTCCCCCTTTGAGTGTTTGTGATCTACACGGACGTGTACTGGTCAGTTGATGCAGGACTTTGCCACAGCTGAACACGGGAGACGGTCCCTACTAATGAAATGTGATTGCCTACAGATAAATTCTGTACCATTCATATCACTGCTCTGTGGAGATGTATATTGCCAATGGTTCCTTCTTCTATCAAAGTGGAGGTATTGAGCAGCGCCCCGGAGATGAGCAGCGAGTGGGTGGCAGGACAGTGGATGGTCAGATGAGAGGCAGGGCTGGGCATCTCCGCCTTATATCCATTCTTCCCTGGCCGCCCTACTACATCACGTATGCAGCACGCGGGTGGGAGGTGTGACACACACATGGGGAGGTGATGTTTGCTCTGATTTAGGGCGGTGGTATTGGAATAGGGAGGTGACACATGAACTGCATGTTGGAAGGTGACAGACAGATATGAAGTGATATAGTAAACGATGGGGGTGACAAAGATGGGAGGTGACATAGTGATCAGGAGATGACACAGTTGGTGGAGATGACATAGCAGGTAGAGAACTGATACAGCAGGTAGAGGGATGACACATAGATAAGGTGTTAATGGGCGATGACTAACTGGATATCGGCAGATGACACCCTAATAGGAGGTGGCATAGTGATATGGAGGGGACACGCTAATAGGAGGTGGCATAGTGATAGGGAGGTGACACGCTAATAGGAGGTGGCATAGGGATAGGGATGTGACACGCTAATAGGAGGTGGCATAGTGATATGGAGGGGACACGCTAATAGGAGGTGGCATAGTGATAGGGAGGTGACACGCTAATAGGAGGTGTCATAGTGATAGGGAGGTGACACGCTAATAGGAGGTGGCATAGGGATAGGGAGGGGACACGCTAATAGGAGGTGGCATAGGGATATGGAGGGGACACGCTAATAGGAGGTGGCATAGGGATAGGGAGGGGACACGCTAATAGGAGGTGGCATAGGGATATGGAGGGGACACGCTAATAGGAGGTGGCATAGGGATAGGGAGGTGACACGCTAATAGGAGGTGGCCTAGTGAGAGGGAGGGGACACGCTAATAGGAGGTGTCATAGTGATAGGGAGGTGACACGCTAATAGGAGGTGGCCTAGTGATAGGGAGGTGACACGCTAATAGGAGGTGGCCTAATGATAGGGAGGTGACACGCTAATAGGAGGTGGCCTAGTGATAGGGAGGTGACACGCTAATAGGAGGTGGCCTAGTGATAGGGAGGTGACACGCTAATAGGAGGTGGCCTAGTGATAGGGAGGTGACACGCTAATAGGAGCTGGCCTAGTGATAGGGAGGTGACACGCTAATAGGAGGTGGCCTAGTGATAGGGAGGGGACACGCTAATAGGAGGTGGCATAGTGATAGGGAGGGGACACGCTAATAGGAGGTGGCATAGTGATAGGGATGTGACACGCTAATAGGAGGTGGCATAGTGATAGGGAGGTGACACGCTTATAGGAGGTGGCATAGTGATAGGGAGGTGACACGCTTATAGGAGGTGGCATAGTGATAGGGAGGTGACACGCTAATAGGAGGTGGCATAGTGATAGGGAGGTGACACGCTAATAGGAGGTGGCCTAGTGATAGGGAGGGGACACGCTAATAGGAGGTGGCATAGTGATAGGGAGGGGACACGCTAATAGGAGGTGGCATAGTGATAGGGATGTGACACGCTAATAGGAGGTGGCATAGTGATAGGGAGGTGACACGCTTATAGGAGGTGGCATAGTGATAGGGAGGTGACACGCTTATAGGAGGTGGCATAGTGATAGGGAGGGGACACGCTAATAGGAGGTGGCATAGTGATAGGGATGTGACACGCTAATAGGAGGTGGCATAGTGATAGGGAGGTGACACGCTTATAGGAGGTGGCATAGTGATAGGGAGGTGACACGCTTATAGGAGGTGGCATAGGGATAGGGAGGGGACACGCTAATAGTGGGTTGCTATTGTTGAAGGTCAGAGATAGAGGCTTGCTATATTTGAGGAAAGACGGAGATAGAGGCTTGCTATAGTTGAATGTCAGAGATAGAGGCTTGCTATAGTTGAGGAAGGACAGAGATAGAGGCTTGCTATAGTTGAGGAAGGACGGAGATAGAGGCTTGCTATATTTGAGGAAGGACAGAGATAGAGGCTTGCTATAGTTGAGTGAGGACAGAGATAGAGGTTTGCTATAGTTGAATGTCAGAGATAGAGGCTTGCTATATTTGAGGAAGGACAGAGATAGAGGCTTGCTATAGTTGAGGAAGGACAGAGATAGAGGCTTGCTATAGTTGAGGAAGGACAGAGATAGAGATGTCTTATTCAATATATCCATAGAGAAAGTATAAGTTTATTTCTCTATGATATATCTAAGAAAGATGTAAAACAAGGATCCTATCAGCTGCCCTATGCTGCCTTCAACAAATGGCACAAGTTATATTAAATGTTGAGGACATAATCCTACTCAGAGGGCGTTCCTATTTCTATTTCATTTTGAGGCATTAGTGTGATGAAAAGTGCCTCTACCCTCGATTACAGGCACATGCCGAAAGGAAATAATGTTCTTTCTTTTTAGTTTTGTGTAGTTTAGTTTTGTATGAAGCTCATATGTCCATATCTGAGAGGTCAGCAAATAGGTCTTGTGTTTGCACATTCTTCCTTTTCATTCATTTTAACAAGGAGTGTCTTTCAATCATTGTGCGTACGAATTATATGTTTTCAAAGCGCATTAAAATGTTGACCATGTCTTTAAAATGTTAATGAATAAAATAGCAGACGGTCGGCATGGGCGAACCACTTCCTGTTTACTTTGCATTCATGCGCACTTCACCATCTAATTCAATCAACATAAACCACGTGATGACCTTTATTGAACTCGCAATTGACCTCATCACTGAACAGTCAGCCACCCAGTCCTGATGAACAAGATGTTTGCCAGACAAGACCAATTCCCAAGGGTCACTTCACGGAGCACCTTTTCTGAGGGAAAGACCAATTAACCATCCCCGCTTATTGTCTCCAGGTGAGAGGCAAATCGCAATATTTCCTCCCCGGGAATCGCAATATTTCCTCCCCGGGAATCGCAGTATTTCCTCCCCGGGAATCGCAGTATTTCCTCCCCGGGAATCGCAGTATTTCCTCCCTGGGAATCGCAGTATTTCCTCCCCGGGAATGCCATCCCGATGCCGCGGTGCTGTTACCACGAAGTCATTCCCGTCCGATAATACGAGGGATAAAAGACACGATTTTCAATAATTATTTTGCCATGTATGTTGGTATTCTCAGCATCATCTTTTTTTCTCGTTGAAAGGTATCAGCAGATGTCGTTTTTCACTAATTGAATTCTTCCACGCCCCTGCTGGTAAGAAGTCCATCATGAACAAAAACATGTATCTCTGTACGTGCCTTTTATCACAGAGACATATATGTAGTCGCTAGGTGCAATTTCCAGAACTATTCATCTTCATTGATCGTATTTAATTTAACTATTTGCTGCATGCTACAAACAGACATAATAAATAACATTTATTATACCTCAGTGATGCGCGTATTTATGCGATTTCGAATGAATACGCGCATGTCAATTATTTGTAAAGTATTGATTAGCCATCTTTAGACTGGTTCCCCATCGAGTGTCAAGAACATCGTGTATATACACAGATGGCGGCAACCAGTCTATGGCTGTACGCGCCATTTTCGGGTCACGTGACGGGGTCAAATGAGGTGCGCTTTGTTTACAAATGTTTGTAACGATAAATATCTTGTTTCATGTATCATTTTTTAAAAATACAGTAGTTGTCTGAGGTATAAAAACAAAACATACACTCGTCGGTCAGCTGTGTGAGCGGATTCAGTTCGTTGGTGATGGCGGACGGATACCCTGAGCCGAAGGCGAAGGGTATCCGTCCGCAATCACCAACTCACTGAATCCGCTCACCCAGCTTCCCGACTCGGTATGTTTTGTTATATAGAAAAGTTTTTATTAACGCAGTTGATGGTGCAGAGATCGTGACCTTTGACATTTCATGTGTGGCAAATTTGTGACTTATAAATTCAGATTTCGTCAAATTTAGACTTTTCTTTAACTTGAAAGATAAAGGCACCAACATCTTAAATCTGTAAAAAAAATGTCCAAGTTATTACCAGTCTGTATTTTCTGGCACACTATTTAAATAAGAAATACATAATAAAATAAAATAAATAAATAAAGTAAGTGAAAAGTAACTAGGGCAGGTTAATTTCCAGCAGTGACCTTGTTTCCTTGTTGACCTTGTGAGGTTTGAGGAGGGTCTCATCGTGCTAATTATGATGGTGCATGATATATCAATAACGTGACATTAGTCTATAATTTACACCCTTGTGCTCACCCTTTCATTTGCATTTCACTCATCAACTGACATTCTCCAGAATCGAGCTTAGACTGTTTACTTGTTAATTACCCAAGTTTCTTGGAAGTTTGCATTCATGAAACCACAGAGGTCACATGCAATTTTACAGAGGTTTGGGGTATGCTTAAATGATATGTGGCCACGAAACTATGATACTTTCAAGCTCACGAAAATCAACCTGTAGCATACGTCTATCTATATAAATACAGTGACCATGTTATTGTGTTTTGCTGAAAGTGCCAAGTAGTGGCTGTACTCTTTTGACCACCAGCTGGCCACATACATACAAGCATGTGACCTCTGTTGTGATTTGTTCGGGTTTTAGGCTTTAACCAATGGAGAAACATTAATGGACAAACAGGGCTCTGTTAACCAATAATTGTCCCAATCTGAAGGTGCCCCATAGTTAGCAAAACATGACTTAGCAGGTGTTTGCATAGGGTCACTGGTCAGCTAAACAAAGTTTGATGACAAAGCGTCCAATGGATGATTTGGATTTTAGCAGAAGACTCACTGAAGTTTGGGGAATAAACATTTATATTATAAAAGGAAAAAGTACTTGAAAACCTCATTTCATGAATGCTTTAAATCAACTCACTGAGCTTATTGCACAAATGTAATATATTTAAAATCCGTCATATTTTACTTCCACACTTCAACTGTGAATAACAAAATGTCTTTGAGGCAGTTAAAGGACATACAGAGTGCAATCTGGAGGTTATGGTAGGTGTGACATCTGGTGGCAAAAATCAAGGAAGTGAAGCTTGTGCTCCTCACTTTTCCCACGTTTAATCACACTTTGATATGATGAAGTGACTTTACCTCCCAAGTGGCATCATACAGCCTGTACCATACTTTAAAAAAAAAATATTTCTTCGAAAAATACAAGAGCTACAAGCAAATGCACCAAACAAGCAAGCAAGCCATTTTGTGGTGCAAATAGCTTCTAAACCATAAATATGATGGTGTGATGAATGAAATGAAAATGGCTAGCAGAGTTAAATAGATTGACATGAATATCTTAAAATCACCATAAAGCTCCATATCTGCATCGGAAGTGAATATATACATATAGCAAGATCAACGTATCTGTGTGATGAACTACGAACTGCCATATGAGTCAACTCTTGAAAGATATTAATTACTTATTTCGAAACGTTTGAAATATTATTGCAGTTGATGATGTAGGTCCAGACATTTAGCATAGTAATATACCTTCCTTTGCAAGTTTCCTCTTGAATGTTTGGTGTGATTTCCATAACTCGCGTACACCATAGCAAATTAGCGTCAAATACATCATCTGCAGTAAAAAAATTACAGCCGACAACTGACCTGTGGACGACAACAGAGCTGCGTTTCAGTTTATCAAATGATTATCGATGTTTATCGCACCATTTGACCTTTAAAAAAAATTCCATTCTAAAAAAAAAAGTCCATTCTAAATAACTTAGCACATAAAATAGACATGCACAGCTGAAGGGTGTTGGAAGCTCGTTTTGTTGAAAGCCTGTCATCAGGACTCAATGATCCACTCTTTAAATTTGCCAAGAGTAACCGGGGATCTTTCTTTTGCATTATCTCATAGACATAACAAAAACCATGGCCTTCAATTACCATGTTTTAATGCCATCATGGCAGAGCATGGCTTTTAAGAATTTCATGCACAGAAATCGTCCTTTTGTCTTTGGGAGTGGAAGGCCAAATTTTCATGTCTTAAGGTTCCATAGCACTGTTTTATTGTGCTGCCCTCTATAAATCTATTTACTGCAACCACAAACTGATAAAAAAGCATCTGTCCTTAGGTGAGTTAACACATTTGTATTGTTGCCATGGCAGTAACTGTATGATGTCAAGGAAACCATTGTGACAATATAAATTACTTAATATTGCCAACTCAGTGCATAAATCAACTCTTATAAGAATGACATGAATTTGTACAACAAGCACTAGCTTATAACTGAACAGAATAGCATGAAAATGGGTTCAAAAATCAGGTAATCAAAAATGCTTGCCATCAAAATTTATTTGGAAAGTCTTGAAGAATGACTATATTCTCAGGGGTGGGAGTGCTCTGAACCAATCTGTGCAGTAACTCTGAACCAATCTGGTTAAATCACGTCATTCTGGTCACTCACAACTGATCTGGGCGGTAAATCACGTCATTCTGGGTGCTCGCAACAATCTGTGCACTAAATCGCAGCTAATCTGAGTGGTATTTGACCTTTGTTGTATAGTGGACAATGGCGAGAATGAAAAAGTTGCGTTCTTTAATCTTTATATATCGACTCTCATACACAAATGTTAAAGAAAATAACATGCTCATCAGTTACATATATAAGTATATGATCATCTGAAATTGATTTTTAACGAGATTTTTGCGTAATTTTAACAGAAAATTGCCCCAGTTTAAGATTGCATAACAAGGGGTAATTCCTGACTTGGGGGCACAAATATTACTGTACAAACGTTATAGATATATCATGATATTTACACTATCATGAACAAGACACTATTATACACTCAACTGTAACGAAATTTGTTAAATTTTGTGGTGATTATTATATAATTTGGATGCTTTTTTGAGATATAAAGAAGTCTTTACATAACAGAACCGCCCAGATTGGTTCAGAATTGGTTCAGAACAATGGTATGACGTCATACCGCCCAGATATGTTTCGAGTACCGACCAGATTGGTTCAGAGCTCTCCCACCCCTGATTCTGGAGACATCAGACTTATTTGAGGCTTTATTTAATGTTGAATTTTGGTTTACTGATATGTTTAAGGGTATTTATGGGTCTTTTCAGTGAGTGCCTCCTAGTGGCAGAGGAGTAAATTACTAAAATACTGTACTTGATGGGAGTTGGTACATTTACGGTGTAAAAACACATTTCCTATTAAATCAAAAGCATTAATGACACGAATCAATATTTAAACACTACAATATTTGAACTATAAGGTATGCTTACAAGTATATCTCTTCCAAAATAGTATTTTGTCCTAAATTTCCTTGATAGTTTTGATGAGAAATGAACAAGACAAACAAATAAGTTCTGCAGATTGTGAAACAGGAGTAGGCTTGTTTTTAGCTGTGTTTATTTCATTTCATTGGGAAGAAAATTCACTGTGATCCTAGTGAAACAGATCTTCTCATTTTGATTTGTATAATTTGGAAACAAAAAGGGAGTTTGGCAATCAGATGTGAAGGAAGGTGAAAAAATTCATATTTTTGAAATGATCAAGTGTGTATTTTACCTCTATTTTTCTCTTAATGTTTTTGAAAAATAGAAAATCTGTTTCACTAGGATCACAGTAAATATTGCTAAGATCACTTTTACAAAGTTGTTTGGAAATCCACTTTATTATGGTCCCACAATCTGCAGAACTTTTTCCCTTTTACATTTTGACATGACAAAATAAATTTTGGAGCAGTGACATATTACTATGCTACTTTTTATGAATTAAAAAAATATGAAACTTTAATATAATCAAAGAAATTCCATTGTGATTTTCAAATAATAAATCAATAATTTTATTACAAATATGAATACCATAAATGCCATTTCATGACTTGAAAGTTTTTACTTTTATGAAAATGTTCCATTTTGGCGTAAAAAGAAAGTATTTCCCTCAGAAAATCTGCCACCAGAGGACACTCACTACCAACACCCATAAATACCCTTAATGCCATTTGTTACGTATACAAATAGCTCATGACACAGAAAAGTCATTTAAATAATTTTTAAAAGCATTTTAAACCACGTCTTAAATATAAAGAAACTGTTGTGCTTTGCTATGGAAAAATAGGATAGAGAGTAGATATTTACTCATATTATTATTTTTTGTTGATAATGGATATATGTAAATGAAATTATAACTGAAACTATGTCTTTCACCAAGAAAGTCAAAACAAAATATTAGGGTTGCTGGTTTGAACTATAGCAGGTAGGAAAATGGGATATACAGATCATAGTCCTTGCGAGGGAGATGTATCTATTTGTTAGACTCTTTTTTAAATCAACTCCAGGATATGGTTCACTTTAATCTTATATGTGTACAATATCTTAACGTTAGGGGGAACAGTGTCTTCCAAAATTCTTTTTTCCCGCCAAAAAAAGTTATTTGAACCCCAAAAAATGACATGGTGAAAGATTATTGCTTTGTATAAAAATAACTATAAACAGGATTTCAGCCTTTAAGGTGTCAAATGCTAAGGGATAGATTTTTCTTTTGATTTGATTTTCAATTTGTTTTAAAAATCTTGTCATTTTTAATCATTTTAGATTTAAAATTAAAGTAAAAATCAGAAAAAGATGGGTTGTTTGGTAACAATTTTAGAAAAGATAGAGCTAACTTGAAAAACATTTTTGTGAACAACTACACTATAAATCTGGAGAACTAAGGCATTAATCTTTAGCTTGAATGATGTTATTTAGTTTGAATAGACAGAATTTTAAAAGATGTCTTATAACTCAAGTAATTTGTGTTTTTTGTAAATAAAATGATTCAAATAAATGTAAATTTTTGACGACATCTGGTAATTTGTGACTTGACTTTGAAGAATGTAAGATATTTCAAAATTTAGACCATTAATGAAAATTCCCTCTATTTAAACTAAACAGAACAATATTTGGAGTAAACCTGTTATTAAATTTTCATAACTTAAGTTGCAAATGTTCTCAATTTTGTCATAAAAAGTGTGGGAAATTTTGAGAAATATGATACTTTGTATACTTCTTTTTTTGTATCACTGGGCAGTGATGATGTTGAATGCAGCAGCTACTCGATATTGGATTCGTCATAAATGATCACTAAATGATGTTTCCATATGTATATAAAAATATTGATCCTTTTTCAACAGAAATATGTAATCTATTTAGTTGGCTTTGGTGGATTATAATGGTGCACTATTTCATGTAGTTGAAGGAGCAATGACGTCATAATGGTGCTTTGGTTATTTATCAATGAAATAGTGATGTCTTACTTGTTGGTACCTTAGCAACCATCAACAACATATGTCGTACAGCTGTATGAAGTGTCCCTGTTCCCCCTAACGTTAATGTAGCTTCCTGAAGTGAACTTTGTTTCAGAACTAGCTTTTAAAATAATAAATAGTTTATCAACAAATATACATCCAATATTTTTTTTATTATATAAATGACTGGTATTTACAATTATATTACATTTATGTAGGTTTAGTTATCATGTGGTGATTCAAGAAATAGGCAAATATTTAGAGTATGAGTACAATGATAAATTAACACTTTAAAATTACAAATAAATTATTACATAAATATTTACATATGCAACAATGTACAAAATGATATGATGAATATTAAACTGAATTTTACATGAATTACTTTCATAACAATGTCACATCGACCATAAAAATGATTTAATACATACATTTTTGCCAATTACTTTTACTGTATGAACTTTTTATGAGGCCACTGCTTCTTGGTTCGTGCACTTATACCCAGCTATGCTGATTACTTATATATTCATACAAAATTCAGTAACAAAGCTGTCAAAGTCCCACAGCCCATCAGTGTATAAGAATATCATCTTACTGATCTTCCATCAAAAAGAGCTGAGGCAAGATGTCCTTTTCCCCACTGACAAGCTGATCAATATCATGCTTAAGATCACAAGACATGGCCTTTGGTTCACATTGTGGTTTTAGATTAAATGGGCAGCTTAAAGGCTGTGGGTCCCCTGGTATGGAAACATAGTCATTTGATGAATGCTACAAATCAATTTGATCTTGGAATCATTTAAGAGGTCAAAAAGGTCACAGAAATGTCATCTTCAAATTCAAATTAAATATCAAAGAGGGGAATGTTCCTGTTCAATTTGAAAGCAAACATTAGTGGATAACTTGTGGATGCACACAAAACTAATGACAACATAGTATTTAATGCATACAAGGTCATATTAATGCATACAAGGTCATACATTATCCAACTCACATTTACCAATCTCTCTTATGTCATAAAGAGGTCAAAATAACCTACTTACATCAATTATTCTCCTAATTATGAAGATATTGTATAGGATACATTAAAGTAGGTCACTGTGACCTACTCATATAAATTATTCTAAAAATTATTAACAAACATATTATTTCTGATAAATGTAGTGAAAATTGGATTATGTGACCTTAAAAATAGCTCAAGGTCACCCAATATCAAAATTATACAACCCCTCACAGATAGGTCTGCCAAGTAATATCTATAAAGCTATAACAGAGCACAAGTTGCAAATGTGCTATTATGACCTTGAAATTATGACCTCGACCTTGGTCAGGCCTAACAATTCTCAGGCTAACATATCATTTCATAGTATCTAGTCCTTATGTTCAAGCATAAATGAATGAGGCCGAAAACAAGGTGCGGCAGACGCAACAGCAGACGCAATGGAAACAGACCAAGAACATAAAGCCAGCTTGTGCCGACTTCATAATTAGCTGGCTTTCATTTTGTTAGCAGGCCAGTTTGGTGTTGACCCCGTCTCAGAGGTCAACAAAGCCAAGGAAAGGTCAGGATTAAACTCGTCTGGAATAATATGTTGAAGAATGACATTAATATGATATCAGTCATATTAATTGGCTAGGTTTTATTGCACTAATAATTATAATTTCAGGTGGATGTTTAAATGGATGGACAAAACAAGTCCCCCTCTTACTGAGGGAAAATAATACTTTGATACAAAAGATTGAAATTTCCCTTCAGAGCAGATTAGGATCATAAATTCTTTGCAATAGATGAGGTGAAATATAGCTCATCATTTGTTTATCTGCAATATATTACAAGATAATGTGGAATGATGAGGATGGGGACGACTTGGATGGGGATGTTGATCGACTACGATGCAGATGTTGATGGGGACGACTTGGATGGGGATGTTGATCGACTACGATGCAGATGTTGACAAGGATGGGGATGTTGATGATAAAGATGAGGTTAGTGATGACTGAGATGGGGATGTTGATGACTTGGATGGGGATATTGATTGACTAAGATGCGGATGTTGACTAGGATGGGAATGCTGATGATTAAGATGGGAATGTTGATGACTAAGATGAGGATGGTGATGACTTGAATGGGGATGTTGATGATTTGGATGGGTTGTTGATATACTAAGATGTAAATGTTGACTAGGATGGGGATGTTGATGATTAAGATGAGGTTAGTGATGACTGAGATGGGGATGTTGATGATTAAGATGAGGTTAGTGATGACTGAGATGGGGATGTTGATGACTTGGATGGGGATATTGATTGACTAAGATGTAAATGTTGACTAGGATGGGGATGTTGATGATTAAGATGAGGTTAGTGATGACTGAGATGGGGATGTTGATGACTTGGATGGGGATATTGATTGACTAAGATGTAAATGTTGACTAGGATGGGGATGTTGATGATTAAGATGAAGTTAGTGATGACTGAGATGGGGATGTTGATGACTTGGATGGGGGTAATGATTGACTAAGATGTAAATGTTGACTAGGATGGGGATGTTGATGATTAAGATGAAGTTAGTGATGACTGAGATGGGGATGTTGATGACTTGGATGGGGGTAATGATTGACTAAGATGTAAATGTTGACTAGGATGGGGATGTTGATGATTAAGATGAAGTTAGTGATGACTGAGATTGGGATGTTGATGACTTGGATGGGGATATTGATTGACTAAGATGTAAATGTTGACTAGGATGGGGATGTTGATGATTAAGATGAGGTTAGTGATGACTGAGATGGGGATGTTGATGACTTGGATGGGGATATTGATTGACTAAGATGTAAATGTTGACTAGGATGGGGATGTTGATGATTAAGATGAAGTTAGTGATGACTGAGATGGGGATGTTGATGACTTGGATGGGGGTAATGATTGACTAAGATGTAAATGTTGACTAGGATGGGGATGTTGATGATTAAGATGAAGTTAGTGATGACTGAGATGGGGATGTTGATGACTTGGATGGGGGTAATGATTGACTACGATGCAGATGTTGACTAGGATGGGGATGCTGATGCTATATATAAATCTGGATGATGATGATGAGGAGGAGGATAATGGTAGCAGGGATGTAGGTACAGTTCACTGATGATGCATCTGCAGGATACAGCTGGACAATGTACTCATGTACCGCTCTAGTGTCCGTCTTGCTGTGCTGTTCCTGAAAATATACATCAATAACTCAATCTTACAAGTTATCCTAGTACAATTTGTCAGTGCCAACATATGACAAAGGTATATATTGGAAACTGGTTTATAACTGGCTGATAAATGGTTAAGATCATTACTCTGTATGGCGAGATAGAGTCAGACACTACCTCTGTCAAGAACTATTCTTTGTGTTTGGTTGTTTGGAACATTATCATGCAATTACCATACGTGTGTACATACCCTTTTCATATGTTCATTCACAATTTAGAATGGATCATTTATAATTTGGGAAGGGGGGGGGGTGGTGGAAGATATCAGAATATCTGGTTGAAAAAGTATTTCATTGATATACATTGTATACCTATTTGTTTGGAGTTTATACACCATTTTCAAAATTTGTTTAGTCATTTCTTGGCGAGAACTGATATAGCAGCCTTACCCATGAAGAAAAAAATCAGGATCTTTCTTCTCACCCCTAAAAAGATTAATGGTCCATACCCTGACTTTTCTTGTCTGAATATTTTGGCATACGGTAAGTCATTTGCTGTTGTGCTCACTTTCTAAACACAATAAGGACACCAAGTGATCATGTCACAACATGCACAAAATAACTGAGTGCCTATTGGGTGCTAAAAAAGCCTGTACTGGTTGTGTGGTCTACCTGGTGTGACTCAAAATGACTACTTTCCTGAGCAGATCCTGATGAATGTTGATGATCCTGGGAAGTGAGCAAAATGAGGTGACAGGGGGGACCCTCAGTACTCTATATCTGGTTTATTAAAATATTAC
Source organism: Amphiduros pacificus (assembly GCA_949316495.1). Classification (NCBI taxonomy): domain Eukaryota; kingdom Metazoa; phylum Annelida; class Polychaeta; order Phyllodocida; family Hesionidae; genus Amphiduros; species Amphiduros pacificus. The sequence goes on along the minus strand of OX439005.1, from coordinate 31,289,594 downwards.
CTCATTTCTCATTAAACACCTGCCATAAAATCATTACATGACACTAAATTTCTCCACAAAAAGCAAAATTTCAGAATATTCATAATTTTTTCCTGGAATAACGATCACATAAGAAAAGAAATGATTTTTTTTCTTTGTTTTACTGTGTACTACTTAACTGCACTTAAACATACATTGTAGGCAAACAAAATAATTGCAATGTGGCATTTTTATGGATATCTTCTAGCTTTTTGTTCCAATAAAATCAGATGTTTGTTTGATAAGTTATGAAGCGAATGTTTTAATGTAGTTTGTGGGATTGCCAGTCATAAGGATTTAATCTAATTTATGGATTACTTGATGAAAATAATTTTTGGAGTGAGCACTGTTACTGTAAAAAACATAACCCCATGGGTTGATAGCTCTGCTGACTTGAATGAAAACACATGAACTGAAATAATAACAAGATCATTATCTTGCTACCAATACAATATTTCACGCACACAATTTGTGACCTTAATGTCACTGCATTAAGGTCAATGGATGCAGTGGCAAAATAAAACTGACATTACACAACTGCACCTTGTGGTTGTCAGGCATGCTCAATCTTTATTATCTTAGTTAATCGTTCATGAGATCTTTTCCTTTATGTATTAGTAGGCAAGCTGTTGCATTTTCAGAGGTCTAATTCTCTCTATTTTTCATAAGGCTCAGTTCTTTTTCCATTTTGTTATGAATTTTTCCAAAAATCTAATATAGCTATCACTAAGTTGTCAAGGAGGATACCATTTTTAATAACATAAAAATATTAGCCAATGAGAAACGAGATAACAAGTTGGGGCCAAATTTGATATGTAACATTCATTTTGATTGGTCAAAATCATGGCATAGCTCTCTAAAGCCATTGACATATGCTTATTCACTTTTAGTGGTTGCGAGATTTTGAATGCAAAGAAATTGTGAATTCAAAGTCAATGTGTCAAGATCAAAGGTCAGGGGTGGGAGAGCTCTGAACCAATCTGTGCAGTAAATCTGAACCAATCTGGTCAAATCGCTTCGTTCTGGATGCTCACAACTGATCTGGGTGCTAAATGATATCATTCTGGGGACCCGCAACACATCTGTGCACTAAATCGCAGCCAATCTGAGTGGTATCTGAGCAGTGCCATACAGTGAACAAGGGCCACACTGAAAAAAATGTGTTTTTTTTAATGTTTATAAATCAACTATCACACCCATTTTTTAAAGAAAATAACATGCTCATCAGTTACATATGTAAGTACATGGTCTCACCCCAGTAATTGAGGCCCCCTATTGCAGGGAGGATTAGACTTGCCGATTTCAAATTATCATAACTTCTTTAATAAAAATGTCAAGAGCTAAATCTAAGGCTCTACAATATTGTAAAATTCGCAAATTTTCATATAAAACCATAAAAAAGGCATGTCAAGCACGAAAATCTCAAGTTAAATGCATTAATAGGACATTTTTTTTAAAAAACGTTTTCTTGTTTCTCACCAAAACACCTGCTGACAAATCATTACACGGCACTATTTTTCTCCAAAAAAGCAAAGTTTCTTTCAAACTTCATTTTTTTTACATAATTTTAGAAAACCCTCGTCATAAACTGTCCAACTAAGCCAAACCTAAAGAATTTTCATCAATTTAACACTGAAAAACGATCAAACAAAGACAGAAATGAATTTTTTACAATGTACTACTTCTCTGCTTCTACTCGTAGGTATACATAATTACTGGGGTGAGACCATAATAGAGTAATGAAAATAATGAATCTTCCCTATTTTTTTCCTGGTGAATTGTGTTGATATAAGTAATATATCTGTGCAGTTTTAGCAATTTAACTTAAAAAGAAAAAAAGTTATGGCTGCTTAAACGTGGAGGGAATATCTGAAAAATGGCCGAAAAAGGAGAATTTTAAAAAAAAATCGTCCAATTTTTGGATTTTTTTTTTTTTTTTTTCGTGCTTGACCCCCATTTTTTATGATAAATTCTGAATCTGTATGCAATTACGAACGTTTTGATGTATTACACAGTTCTGGCGACATTTTACAAGTTACATTTATTGAGGCGTAAACAGACTGCATTTTTTAAGATTGGGGTCAAAAATGGAGAAAAGACGTCTCCAGGAAAATCATGTTTTTTGACCGAGTTTGGAATGCTCTAATTAAAAAAAAATAATAATATAGGTGAGTCTTTGGTGTTCTAAATCAAGATTAATGTATTACCTGTGTAAAAAGTAACTAAAAAAAATTCCTGAATTATTTGTTACCACCGTAACTAAGGAGACAAAACATCTTGTCATAATTCATCAAAATGCCCCAAAATGCCCCAAAATGCCAAAAATGTGGTAAACATGTCAGGATAATTTTCTCATTAATTTTCCAAATATTTAAATTTATGAAAATAACAAATACTTAAACCTTTTTAATATATATCGTGACATTTTTAATCAATTTTGGCCCAAAAAAGATAAAAAAATATTTAATTTAACTTAATTCATATGCTCTACTATGGTCTCACCCCAGTAATTGAGGCCCCCTATTGCAGGGAGGATTAGACTTGCCGATTTCAAATTATCATAACTTCTTTAATAAAAATGTCAAGAGCTAAATCTAAGGCTCTACAATATTGTAAAATTCGCAAATTTTCATATAAAACCATAAAAAAGGCATGTCAAGCACGAAAATCTCAAGTTAAATGCATTAATAGGACATTTTTTTAAAAAAACGTTTTCTTGTTTCTCACCAAAACACCTGCTGACAAATCATTACACGGCACTATTTTTCTCCAAAAAAGCAAAGTTTCTTTCAAACTTCATTTTTTTACATAATTTTAGAAAACCCTCGTCATAAACTGTCCAACTAAGCCAAACCTAAAGAATTTTCATCAATTTAACACTGAAAAACGATCAAACAAAGACAGAAATGAATTTTTTACAATGTACTACTTCTCTGCTTCTACTCGTAGGTATACATAATTACTGGGGTGAGACCATAATAGAGTAATGAAAATAATGAATCTTCCCTATTTTTTTCCTGGTGAATTGTGTTGATATAAGTAATATATCTGTGCAGTTTTAGCAATTTAACTTAAAAAGAAAAAAAGTTATGGCTGTTTAAACGTGGAGGGAATATCTGAAAAATGGCCGAAAAAGGAGAATTTAAAAAAAAAAAAAATCGCCCAATTTTTGGATTTTTTTTTTTTTTTTCGTGCTTGACCCCCATCTTTTTTGATAAATTCTGAATCTGTATGCAATTACGAACGTTTTGATGTATTACACAGTTCTGGCGACATTTTACAAGTTACATTTATTGAGGCGTAAACAGACTGCATTTTTTAAGATTGGGGTCAAAAATGGAGAAAAGACGTCTCCAGGAAAATCATGTTTTTTGACCGAGTTTGGAATGCTCTAATTAAAAAAAAATAATAATATAGGTGAGTCTTTGGTGTTCTAAATCAAGATTAATGTATTACCTGTGTAAAAAGTAACTAAAAAAAATTCCTGAATTATTTGTTACCACCGTAACTAAGGAGACAAAACATCTTGTCATAATTCATCAAAATGCCCCAAAATGCCCCAAAATGCCAAAAATGTGGTAAACATGTCAGGATAATTTTCTCATTAATTTTCCAAATATTTAAATTTATGAAAATAACAAATACTTAAACCTTTTTAATATATATCGTGACATTTTTAATCAATTTTGGCCCAAAAAAGATAAAAAAATATTTAATTTAACTTAATTCATATGCTCTACTATGGTCTCACCCCAGTAATTGAGGCCCCCTATTGCAGGGAGGATTAGACTTGCCGATTTCAAATTATCATAACTTCTTTAATAAAAATGTCAAGAGCTAAATCTAAGGCTCTACAATATTGTAAAATTCGCAAATTTTCATATAAAACCATAAAAAAGGCATGTCAAGCACGAAAATCTCAAGTTAAATGCATTAATAGGACATTTTTTAAAAAAAACGTTTTCTTGTTTCTCACCAAAACACCTGCTGACAAATCATTACACGGCACTATTTTTCTCCAAAAAAGCAAAGTTTCTTTCAAACTTCATTTTTTTCACATAATTTTAGAAAACCCTCGTCATAAACTGTCCAACTAAGCCAAACCTAAAGAATTTTCATCAATTTAACACTGAAAAACGATCAAACAAAGACAGAAATGAATTTTTTACAATGTACTACTTCTCTGCTTCTACTCGTAGGTATACATAATTTACTGGGGTGAGACCAATGTCGCCAGAACTGTGTAATACATCAAAACGTTCGTAATTGCATACAGATTCAGAATTTATCATAAAAAATGGGGGTCAAGCACGAAAAAAAAAAAAAAAAATCCAAAAATTGGACGATTTTTTTTTTTTTTAAATACTCCTTTTTCGGCCATTTTTCAGATATTCCCTCCACGTTTAAACAGCCATAACTTTTTTTCTTTTTAAGTTAAATTGCTAAAACTGCACAGATATATTACTTACCGTATTTACTCGTGTATAAGTCGACACGGTATAAGTCGACCCCCCAAAATTGAGGTTATTTTTCTTGAAAAAAAACAATTTCCGAATATAAGTCGAGTTGGTTTTTCTTGACATATCGGCTCTGCTACCATTCAAGCTTCAGCTGAAGCTTGGCGGTCATTTTAAAAGTGAAACTTAAATATACTTACGATATAAGATCTTAGCAGTCTTATACACGAGTAAATACGGTAAAACGTAAATACGATGTTCATATTTTCGAAATAACGGATATCAGATGTAGCGGGTCGATTTTAATTGCGTTTTAAATGATAAATAAAGGTATTTACCCAATATTATCACAAATTGTTCGAGAACAGAACAAAACCATCAATCCATTTAAAACGCAATTAAAATCGATCCACGTGTGAAAGCATTTCTGTCAACAAGGAAGACACGACTCAAAGCAGTGGAAACAAAGACGAAATGCAAAACTGTGAACGCTGATAATTGGAATCAGTGAAAACAAAGTCAAAACAAAACTGAATGAATGCAGTTTCCATTCAGTATGGGATATGCGAACTACTGTCTCTACACGTGGTAGAATATTTTTTGTGTGTATGTTTTTTTCCCACGAGTGGAAGGCCAATGTGTTGGTGTACGTGACATCCTGCAAGATACCAGTAGCTATTTACAGGGCTTTCCCCTGCTTTGAACTAAGTGACCTGCTGACTTTTTTTGTGGATTTTTAGTCTGCCATTTTTAAGTTAAAATGAAAGGACTGCCCAGTTGAACTGTTCAATCTTATTAACAACGAGGACTGACAGGGCATGAATGGCATAATTTTAATTAATCTATCTACCATCAGTCTTTTTGGAATTGCAAGAGAGCCCTGCAATGATCAGTTTCCCTGAACTTTCCCACCAAAGTGACAGCCTCATTTGCATTTGTGAGCGCTCTTCCAAGACTTGCGTGCACTCCCTTTTCTTTGGCAATGATCGTATGCTTCGGGATATAGATTCAGAGGGGGTGGTCCTGGTAAATACAAGAGCTGGGTTTGGAGCTATGCAAATTTTGTTTGGCCTGGCCAAGTGTCATTTCTGGCTGCAGAGAGCAGCAATGAACAGGTGAGTGATGTGACTCAACAGTTCCTGGATATTTTAGCTGATACCATGCTGGATTCTCTTTCTCGTTGCTCAGGATAACCAGTCTGATCTTAGCCTGATTGTGTCACAATAAAACAAACAAGAGAAATGGAAATTAGGCATTTTTTAGGCAGAGATTGGGACATGCAATCCTCGTGAGATGCACAGGCAAGCCTGACTGAAAATATGTTAACCGCACACACCCGCTACTCAAACACTAATATAATGAATATCATTGGCTTATAATACACACACAAAATATTATACCACGTGTAAAGACAGTAGTTCGCATATCCGATACTGAGTGGAAATCGTGGCATTCATTCAGTTTTGTTTCGACTTTGTTTTCACTGATTTCAATTAACAGCTTTCACAGTTTAGCATTCCGGCATTGTTTCCACTTGAGTCGTGTCTTCCCATTTTGACAGAAATGCTTTCACGCTAGTATTGCAAAATGCATGTTAAACGAATGGATGGTTTTGTTATGTTCTTGGCCTGCAAAGTGAATTTGTGATAATATTGGGTAAATACCTTTATTTATCATTTAAAATGCGATTAAAATCGATCCGCTTTGTCCAATATTCGTTTTTTCGAAAATAAGAATGTTCGTAATGAAAACTCATAGTGTCATAATTTTTTGGCGTAAATCCTCGTCCACAGGTTGCTCTCGTGTATAAGTCGACCCCCTAAACATTAACTAAGAGTTTTTGGAAAAAAACCTCGACTTATACTCGAGTAAATACGGTATATCAACACAATTCACCAGGAAAAAAATAGGGAAGATTCATTTTTTTCATTACTCTTTTATGGTCTCACCCCAGTAATTATGTATACCTATGAGTAGAAGCAGAGAAGTAGTACATTGTAAAAAATTCATTTCTGTCTTTGTTTGATCGTTTTTCAGTGTTAAATTGATGAAAATTCTTTAGGTTTGGCTTAGTTGGACAGTTTATGACGAGGGTTTTCTAAAATTATGTAAAAAAAAAGAAGTTTGAAAGAAACTTTGCTTTTTTGGAGAAAAATAGTGCCGTGTAATGATTTGTCAGCAGGTGTTTTGGTGAGAAACAAGAAAACGTTTTTTTTAAAAAATGTCCTATTAATGCATTTAACTTGAGATTTTCGTGCTTGACATGCCTTTTTTATGGTTTTATATGAAAATTTGCGAATTTTACAATATTGTAGAGCCTTAGATTTAGCTCTTGACATTTTTATTAAAGAAGTTATGATAATTTGAAATCGGCAAGTCTAATCCTCCCTGCAATAGGGGGCCTCAATTACTGGGGTGAGACCATAGTAGAGCATATGAATTAAGTTAAATTAAATATTTTTTTATCTTATGAAATAATTCAGGAATTTTTTTTAGTTACTTTTTACACAGGTAATACATTAATCTTGATTTAGAACACCAAAGACTCACCTATATTATTATTTTTTTTTAATTAGAGCATTCCAAACTCGGTCAAAAAACATGATTTTCCTGGAGACGTCTTTTCTCCATTTTTGACCCCAATCTTAAAAAATGCAGTCTGTTTACGCCTCAATAAATGTAACTTGTAAAATGTCGCCAGAACTGTGTAATACATCAAAACGTTCGTAATTGCATACAGATTCAGAATTTATCATAAAAAATGGGGGTCAAGCACGAAAAAAAAAAAAAAAAAATCCAAAAATTGGACGATTTTTTTTTTTTTAAATTCTCCTTTTTCGGCCATTTTTCAGATATTCCCTCCACGTTTAAACAGCCATAACTTTTTTTCTTTTTAAGTTAAATTGCTAAAACTGCACAGATATATTACTTATATCAACACAATTCACCAGGAAAAAAATAGGGAAGATTCATTTTTTTCATTACTCTATTATGGTCTCACCTCAGTAATTATGTATACCTACGAGTAGAAGCAGAGAAGTAGTACATTGTAAAAAATTCATTTCTGTCTTTGTTTGATCGTTTTTCAGTGTTAAATTGATGAAAATTCTTTAGGTTTGGCTTAGTTGGACAGTTTATGACGAGGGTTTTCTAAAATTATGTAAAAAAAATGAAGTTTGAAAGAAACTTTGCTTTTTTGGAGAAAAATAGTGCCGTGTAATGATTTGTCAGCAGGTGTTTTGGTGAGAAACAAGAAAACGTTTTTTAAAAAAAATGTCCTATTAATGCATTTAACTTGAGATTTTCGTGCTTGACATGCCTTTTTTATGGTTTTATATGAAAATTTGCGAATTTTACAATATTGTAGAGCCTTAGATTTAGCTCTTGACATTTTTATTAAAGAAGTTATGATAATTTGAAATCGGCAAGTCTAATCCTCCCTGCAATGGGGGGCCTCAATTACTGGGGTGAGACTAAAACTGATTTTTAAGGCGATTTTTGCATAATTTTAACACAGGAATGTGCCCCAGTTTAAGATTGCATAACAAGGGGTAATTCCTGACTTGGGGGCACAAAGATATCTGTAAGAAAGTTATAAATTTATCAAAAGACAATGTTATACACTGTAACGGAATTTATTAAATTTTGTGATGATTATTATGTGATTTTGTAGTTTTTTATGAGATATAAAAAAGTCGTTATATAACAGAACCACCCAGATTGGTTCAGAATTGGTTCAGAACAATGGTATGATGTCATATCGCCCAGATATGTTTCTATTACCGACCAGATTAGCTCTCCCATCCCTGAAGGTCACATGACTAAAACTGCTGTACAAGTGTAAGAAAACAGTGTTAAATTATTAATTTTAAAAGGGTTCTCAAGACAATTGGTTCAATTGTTGACATTTGAAATGTTCTAAATAAAATCATTTCTGTGTGGTGAATGGAAATAGCCGAAATAGCTCAATTGGTAGAGTATTCGCCTTGAGATCCAGGGGTTCTAGGTTCGAATCCTGGCCAGTTACTATCAACCGCTATGAGCAGACATTGTCTGGTATCAGCGGTATATAAATGTCAGCTTTACATTTTTTACATTTTTTTAAATAAAGTTTTAGGCCTCGGACCACTATTACAATGTCCCATTGAAAACCATAGTAAATGCCTCCCCTTCAAAAATTCATTAAAAATATATGTACCGACCTAGGGTATTTTGAACAATACTTATCAGATGGCAAATATATTCATCTTTCTAAAAGCAGAGTATGAAGTGAGGTTGACCATTGATTTTTTTTGCTAGGATCTGTTAAAGTGTCAAAGTTTCATAAATGAAAGGTATACGTTCACCAGTGTGTTATGCTGTCACCTGGTGGCAGAATGGAACAATAATATCATCTTTTTGATCATTATCATCCTTTTGATCATAAATGATCCATATATTGTGAACAGGAAAGTTTTCTATATTATTTTGCCATAATGATGAAAGATAAAACATCTTTGCTGAAACCACGATTTTAAGAAAATAATTCCTTTCAAGACTTTCCCCTTCCTATGCCTCTCTCACTTGGAATTTGTTTGTCTGATTTACTGATATACATTATCCATGATCAGGGCTAGCTAACATCTCATCTGATGCATATTCATAACCTTGCCCACTTGTGATCAGCTGTTCATCAATTTGCCTCCAGCTTTTCACCGGATCTCACACTTATAACCATATTGAAGCTCCACTCCATATGAAGTGTGCAAGAAACATGACTAGAAATGTTAAGTCTATTCTCTTCATACTTTAAAATAATTATTTTATCAAAACAAGAAAAAGAATGATTTTTATGTCAAAAATATTTACTTTTGTTTATAATATTTCACACTTCAGGAATATTTTCATACATTAGTAAGATCTTATTCTGAATAAAGCAAGATGGAAAATAAAAGGAAAGTTGAGACAGTTGATGTCAGTGTTGTCATAAATGGTAAGAGGAAAGTGCGGGATCCAAGAGAGCATCACCATCGCAGATCATCCACAGATGATGAGACAGAAGTCATGAGTCAGCGGCAGATCTACAAGTCTCTGGTGCTTGTGTCCGTGTCGTTTTTCTTTACGTTTGTGTCATACAACGGCCTGGAGGGTCTCGAGAGCAGCCTTAACATCGAGGATGGGATAGGACAGGTGTCCATCGCCGTTATCTACATCATTTTAATTTCCTCTAGTCTGACTTTTGCACCCGTTGCTGTAGCTAGATTAACACCAAAATGGACTATGGCGGTGTCTTGGCTGTCCTACATACTATTCACCCTGGCAAATTTCTACCCCACCTGGTGGACAATGATCCCTTCTGCAGTTATCGGTGGGATAGGAGGGTCCATGGTATGGATATCCCAGGGGGTGTATGTTACTACCCTGGCTCTGAACTATGCTGCCTCCACTGGCAAATGCAGAAAGGCTGTCATGGTGCATTTCAACAGCATTTTCACCAGTATATATGCAATGTCCATGATCTTTGGCAATCTTGTGGCATCACTCCTACTAAATCTTTCCACGACACGATCGCAGCACCACATCTTTGAGCGAGACAATTTCCAGAACCTCACCGCACAAAATCAGACAGGAGAAGATGCATCTCACCAATACAGATTTGAGAATGCCAGTGATCCAAGACAGGTATGTGGAGCTGGACACTGTCCGTACCTCATGGAACACACAGCGACCATCACGAGACCCGACGACATGCTAGTCTACCTTCTACTTTCTACGTTTCTCATCTGCAACATTGTGGCTTTATTGATCACATTTTTCCTTGATAATCCCAAAGCTGCAACTACCCAGAACAAGACATGTGAGAGGCTAGGCAGGACGTTGAGCCTTCTCAAAGACTGGCGCATATTGCTCTTCATCATTCCAATGATATCTATGAGAACCCTTGCCTCCATGTCCACGGGAAGCTTCACTCTGGTAAGATCTCTTATTATATCCACTCTTTGCAAAGTTAGCTTGTATTCCTCTTACCATATGCTTAGATTTGTTCATTCAATTATCAGGCACACTATTGAAATAATATACATCACAGTATTTTGTTAATGTAAATAGTGACTGTGTAACCAACATAGTTCAGCACCAGGGTAGTATGTACAATGTATATATGTGGTATGTATATGTAGTATGTATATATATGTATATGTATATGTACATGTATATGTATATGTACATGTACATGTATATGTACATGTACATGTATACATACATGTATATATGCATATTTAATACTAACATTTCTAATGGTGTTCTATTTGCAGTCGTTTGTGAGTTGCTCAGTGGGTATAGGTATGGTGGGATACGTCATGATGGCGCGGGCCGCTTGCTACTCCTTGGCATCCTTCTTATGCGGGAAAACTGCCAAATATGTTCACAGGGGCATCAACTTCTCCATCTCCATGTTATTCTATGGAGTTGTCATTACTATCTGGTTACTGTGGCAACCAGAACCTGACCAATTATGGATGTTTTTCTTTGTGGCATGTTTAGAGGGAACAGGAAGTGGGATTTGGAGAGTTCATATCACAGGTATGAATGTCAATCATTGATAAGTCTAAGAAAACTTATGTCTTATTTTGGTGTTTTGAGCTTATTATAAAAATACGAAACCAATAACATTCACAAGACAAGTACATTTACAAAATGTATTTGTTAAATGTGATCTCTGGAAATGAAAACCATGAATATACTAAATTTGAATGAAATGAATTGGCAGCATAACTATACCATTACTGTTCATGGTAAGAATCATATCAAAGCTAATATTGATAAAAACTAAGGAAAAAAATTCCAGTTGGGATTTGTGTTCCTCTCAAATAATAATAATATAAATATTTACATTATCAAATCATAAATAGGAAATACTAAAAAATAAAAATAGTAAAAATAAAAATAAAAATAAAAATAAAAATAAAAATAAAAATAAAAATAAAAATAACAACAATAGTAATAATGATAATAATAATAATAATAATAATAATAATAATAATAATAATAATAATAATAATAATAATAATAATAATAATAATAATAACAATAATAGTAATAATGATAATGAAATAATATGAACTATTGCCCCAAATAAACATATTGCTTTCATTGTCTTTTACCAATCCAGGTTATCTAAATAGTGAATTAACCCAGTAAGCTTGTATCATGGCTTATCCTATCACAACCTAATCTATTACACACATGTACTTCAGCCCTGCTACAAAAACTTTCCTTAATCCTCCTTCATAAACTAGATCAATATTAAGAGTCTGATAAGATGAATAGATTTGATCTCGATATATTTAAAGATAAAAGGGATTTTGATATGTTTAACACTAAATCTAAATTTTAGCTGAGAAACGTAATTTTTTGCACAACTCTAGATTGTTGGTTTGTGAGTCATGTAATAATACTTCAATGTGATGTCATAGTTACAGTTTTTTCAAGCACAAAAAAGCAAACACAAACACAAAACATAGGCATCAGAGATGCATCAACCCTCAGCCCTGGTAACTTATTGCACAACATTCACTCCACACAATATTTGTGAACAAAACGTCACTGCACCAAGGCAAATTGATGCAGGGGTAAAAAAAACCCATAAAATCTACTTACTTTGAGAGCTTAGGTGTGTCAAGTATCATGAAACTGTCATCATTTAATCTAGAATCATTGAGATGGGACGGTGACCTTGAAAAGCAGGTTAAGGTCATTGTCCATCAAACTCATCTGGGGTCTTCACCAGATGCTTATGTGTGTCAATTCTCATAAAGCTGTCATTATTTGTTCCTGAGTTATTGCAATGTCGTGGATTTGACATAATTATCCCTGTGACCTTGAAAAGTAGGTGAAGGTCACCATTCATCAAACTCTTTTGGGGTCTTTACTAGATGCTTATGTGTGTTAAATCTCATAAAGCTGCCATCATTTGTTCTTGAGTTATCACAATGATAGGGATTTCACATAATTGTCCCTGTGACTTTGAAAAGTAGGTGAAGGTCATGTTTCTTAGAAAAAAATTTGATGTCTTTACCAGATGTTTATGTGTGTCAAATCTCATAAAGCTGCCATCAATTGTTCTTGAGTTATCGCAATGATGGGGATTTCATGGTACAATTGTCCCTGTGACCTTGAAAAGTAGGTGAACGTCATGTTCCATCAAAGGGAATCTGAGGTCTTCACCAGATGCTTATGTGTGTCAAGTCTCATAAAACTGCCATCATTTGTTCTTGAGGTATTGTGATTCTTGGGATTTCACATAGTTGTCCCTGTGACCTTGAAAAATAAGTCAAGGTCACCGTCCATTGGTCTCGTCCAAGGTTTTCACCAGATGCTTATGTGTGTCAAGTTTCATGAAGCTGCCATCATTTGTTCTCGAGTTAAAGCGATAACAAGGATGATTTCACATAATTGTCCCTGTGACCTTGAAAAGTAGGTGAAGGTCATGTTTCATAGAAAAAAAATTTGAGGTCTTCACTAGATGCTTATGTGTGTCAAATCTCATAAAGCTGCCATCATTCGTTCTTGAGTTATTGCGATTCTTGGGATTTCACACAATTGTCCCTGTGACCTTGAAAAAATGTCAAGGTCGCCATCCATAGAATTCGTCCGAGGTATTCACCAGATGCTTATGTGTGTCAAGTTTCATGAAGCTGCCATCATTTGTTCTCGAGTTATTGCGATGACAAGGATGTTCGCTACAGACAGACAGAAATACAGACATACATACACACATACATACCCACGCCAGGTACTGCAATACCCTCAGCCTGATTACATCAGGGGCTGAGGGTAAAAAGCAAAGTGAGAGGGTGATTATTAATTGTTGGGATGTGTGTGTGTGTGTTTTGCAGCGATGCTGGGAGGCATGTTTCAGGAGGAGCAGGAGGCAGCATTTGCACACTTTACAGTATGGATGAGCGCGGGCAGCTGTGTCACCTTCCTCTATGGTAACTACCTGTGCTTCTACACCAAAGCGTACTTGACGGCCGTGGTCGTCGCCCTCGCTCTCGTCTCTTACACTGCCCTGGAAGCGCTCCTGCAAAGGCAGGAGAGGAGGAAGCGATTGTCGTCTAACTCCAGTGCCACACCCATGATGGCTGAATGAACCTGGCCGTTACACCTGCCACCCTCCCTCCCCACTGATTCAGGCCCAAACCTCAGAATAAGTTCGGTTCTGACCTCCAGTGCCACACTTATGATGTGGCACTGGAAAGATTTATCTTTGGACCTGCTAACAAATATATATCTTAAAAGTGGGACTGCAGACAGTATCTAGAATATATATATTCATACCTTGTATTTGGGACTTGCTGATGGCTATATACCTTGTATTTGGAACTTGCTGTACATGTATTTAGAAGTGATGACAGCTGTATGATTGCATGAGAGGTGTATCTGGGACCTGCTAGACGCTACATGCATTGTATTTGAAGACCAGCTTACAGCTGTATGCATTGTATTTATGACCTGCTAACAGCTATATGCATTGTTTTGTGACCAGCTTACAGCTATCCGAATTGTATTTGGGACTAAATTGCAGCTAAATGCATTGTATTTGAGACCAGCTTACAGCTATCTGCATTGTATTTTGGACCTGCTGAAAGCTTAATGTATTGATTAAACTAAAGTTTTTTAGATGTGCCTTTCTTTTCTCCTTTTATTGCATTGTCAAACACTCCCAGGAGAAGGCAACACATTTAGTCACTTGTTCCCAGTCTCCGAACATATGTATATATATAAAAAAAATATTGATAGCGTGTTTGCCAAAATAAATAAATAAATGAATATTTATTAACTGGATTTGATTGAATGTAAAATGAGAAGGACATTTAGAGATGACAAAATATGCTTTGTTTAAATTTGTCAGCTCAAATGTATCAAAATCAGGACAGCAGTGTTCTAAATCTTCCAGTGATCCAACAAATCTCCTTAAGTTTAGCAGATATATGTGTTACATGGTTAAAAGCCATTTCCTCCACTACAGCTGTGAAATATTGATACACTAACTAATTCATATTACAAGGTATATTATGGTATAGATGACATTTTCATAGCATTGATATGAGACAATGTCTGCTCATAGTGCTTGAAAGGAACTGGCCTGGATTTAAACCTGGAATCCATGGATCTCACAATGAATGCTCTACCAATTGAACTATTTCAACCACATTATAGTTTTGACAATACCCATTATATTAATTAGATTTATTGATAATTATGTATTATGACTGACAGCACTTCATGCATTGTACCCCTAAGTTGACGTACAGTTGCAGTCAGTGTTAATAGCTCAGATGGAGAAAAATCTCCAAATAGTCACACATCAAATCATCCTGTTAATATTTGGTCACGCAAACTTAATGTGTGGCACAATATGGTCATTATTGGATATTTTGAACTACATAACATTATATTGTGAACCACTCTCTTATCAAATACAGTGTGAGTCATATGTGATAAAGGATAAGATTGTCATCAGCTGATTATTATCAGATATATTATCATTACCAGCACAGGCAGTCCCTGCTTATATCAACTGCATTAACCTCAACCTTAAAAGATTTCATCCTGTCTACCTCTTTCTCAACATGACCTCTGTATCCATCTGACCTCCTATTTACACCTGACTTCCAATTCCTATCTGACCTCCTATTTACACCTGACTTCCAATTCCTATCTGACCTCCTATTTACACCTGACTTCCAATTCCTACCTGACCTCCTATTTACACCTGACTTCCAATTCCTACCTGACCTCCTATTTACACCTGACTTCCAATTCCTACCTGACCTCCTATTTACACCTGACTTCCAATTCCTATCTGACCTCCTATTTACACCTGACTTCCAATTCCTACCTGACCTCCTATTTACATGACTTCCAATACCTACCTGACTTCCTATTTACACCTGACTTCCTATTCCTATCTGACCTCCAGTTTACATCTGACTTTCCACTCCTATCTGACTTCCTATTTACATATGACTTCTATTTACACCTAAACTTATATTTCAATCTGACCATGTTAATCTCACAAGCTTTTTTTAACAGGAAACCTGACCGTACACTTTACTCCATGACAATAGTGAACACTAAATAGATTACATATTTTTTTCAAGATCACAAGTGATTTTGAAGTGGTGAACACCATTATATAGGACTTATTTGAAGTGTTGTTTGTGCAGTTAAACAAAACATGATTTAAAAAAAAGAGCATTAATTAACAAAGGTTTCTGAGAGTGGGCTACTTCAGATACACATCTTTGTCAGTTTGTGTGAACGAGTACAAACCTGCTGAAGAAGTCCAACTGTGCTGCTGTGTCAGTGTAACTGCCCAGGAAGATTTTCACATCTGAGTAGGAGAGGCCCCATGACCGACATGGCTCAATGAACTGAAAGAAAATATAAAAAAATAAAATATTTGCAAAATGAGCAAACTGGTCTCCTAAAGTACCTCTCCTTAAAAATATGGATACTTCACACATAATATTCTGTTATAACACAGATACTTCACAGATGACTCATTCTTACAGAAAACTCAATTTGATATGATTATATAATAGTAGGGGAGCCAGCTAGTAAAATTTCAAGTTCACTGGTCCCTCAAAATGAATGGTCTAATTTATATATTAAGGAAGAGGACACATTAGGGGTCAGTTTTTCATGAGAAAAAAAAAACATATTTTGTTCATTTAGATTTAGAGATATCATTGTTGCCATGGTAACCATATCATTTTTATAGCATATTAAAAATAAATATAACACTTTTCCCCATATCTTTTATATTTCATATATTAAAGTTCCAAAACTTTGCATATGCATGGAATCCATAACATACTTTTGATCAAAATATGACCTTCTGAAGTTGTCTGAGGGTGTCCGGTCACATAACACTATACTCATGCTTTAAACAAATTGAGACCATGAAATAAATTCTAATTGTGTATATTGCCATGGCAACCATTAATAACATATCAAGTTAAGATTCATATTTTTGTGTCCATGTTTATAGATTATTTGTATTTGTAAATGAATTTTATATATGGCATGAATGTGTTGGTCTTTAATACATACCAATGAATTACAAAAATATATATGGCATATATAAAATGATAATTGTCGCCATGACAACCAATAATCAGAGATAATGTAAGATTGTAGACTGCTCTCAAAATTAGATATTCATATCTTCTATTTCTTTGATTTTTAATGAATTACATAATGTAATATAATATTTGCCAAGAATGTGTAGGTCTTTAGCACACACACACAAAATACAAAAAGAACTGTTTTGAAAGAAAATTGGTTGCCATGGAGACCAATTTAATTGAATTTCTATACTTTCCTTTTTTCAAAGCAACCTTCTTAATGTATCAGTTGGTGCAATAAAGACATGTACATTGATTATGGCCCTTTTTATCTTGCCATCTTATGATGTAATCATTGTTATGTTTAAATGGAGACCATGGCATAGATAAAATGATAATTGTTGCTATGGCAACCATTAATCAGAGATAATGTACAATTATGGACTGCTCTATTCATGCTTCCAATTTCTTTGATATTTAAAGAATTAATATGATATTTGGCATGAATGTGTAGGCCATCAACACACAAATAAATGAAAAAAAAAGATTATTTTCAAGGAAAGTTGGTTGTCATGGAAACCAATTTGATTAAATTTCTATGCTATTGTTGAAAGTGGCCTTCTTCATTTGTCAGTTTGCAAGACAAATACAAAGATTGTAGTAATGTTTGTGGAAGAGTTCATTGAGTGGTGCTTCTAAAATATTTCCTTCGCCCCATCTCTGACTCTATCTGTCTTGTACAAAACCTAGCGGGACCTCGATTGGTCCAATAATTAGGGCAAATTTGTGATCGTTGTAAATCTAAGCCTTTATACAGAAACATATACATATTGTGGGGAATATTTCTTATCTTGATTAATTCTCACAAGAAATAAGTGAGAACTAATCTATTCATAATATGCATATTGCACAACATTTTCACATAAACTTGCCAAATAAATCTGAAGTGGAGACTGGCTTAGTGTCAACAAATTCCACCAGAGGGCAACATGGCAGATCAGAAGTGAGATTGCACTCTCTTATTAATTTTAGTGCAACCAAATGTCATGATACTCTTTCTTTGGATGAGATCATATTGTAAAACACACCTGGTGATATGTGATAGGATGAGTCATAGAAAATTAAGAGCTCAGTAAGAGTGATGCAATAGCCAGTAAGATTCAGTAATTATCAAATAAAGTGTCATATGTCATAAAGGATAAGATTGTCATCAACTGATTACTAGTATAAAAGTGACCAACAGCTAAGAATAAGAAAAAATACATTGCACTTAATTGCACACATTTTGCATTTTTCTATGCCTGGACACGTGCTTTCTTCCTGTACTCAACATGATGCTGCATATTAAAAGGTTTAAAGATTAAAGTGCAGAGAAGAAAAACTGTTATGATCAATATAAAGTGTCATCATCAAATGTATGAGATGCATTATCAATCAGAGTATTAGCTTCAACAGGTGAACAGGAGGGGGGAAGGGGTGCTTCCAACTCAGTGGAGGGTGATGGGGAGAGGGGGTATTCCATATGGCACTGTTTTAAAGTATATCATATTTTGAAAGTGTTGTCCAGGAGAGTAGGCCCGTAAAGAGCCTCTGCATTTAACTGGCACTTTTCTGTAAGTGGAATGGCTTGTTAACTCTTTGAAAAACCTATTTGTCCTTTCAGTGTATGTACATTCTTTCACTGAAAATCTCACTAAAAAGATTATTTTTATTGGTTGAGAACACTTTTTTATCCCAAATTGTCAGAAACTTAAAACTGTTGCATAGTGAAAGCTAAAAAACCCTTCAAACAAAACTATTATAATTCAGGAACAACAAAAAAATATATATAAGAAAAAATCTTATTTACTTATATCTTTGTTTTATTTATTTTAATCATTGGCCAGAGAATAGGTGTTGTAATTTAAACCATGACACTGGAATATGTCATTTTAAGTTACAGATAGGGAAAGGCAGTACTTCACATGTTACACCAGGCCCAGGTTACCAGGCTATCAATCAACTTGCATGCTATCTCTCCTTAATGCTCCTTGTTCACGACCCACTTAACATCATCACTTGTTACATCAAAAGTCAGACACTGACATTGACTGAGTTAGACAAGACATGGCTTAGATTTATACATGTGGATTAAGCCATAAAAAGTCTATAAGGTCAATCATACTCTCCACCTGAGCAGTTGGAACCAAACACCTACTGGGTCACGCATGGCCTCGACACATATTATCATCAATGACCATGGCCCAGTATCATTACTACATAAGCATATATATAGTATTGATGGTACCATCAGGTCACACAGTGTTGGGTGGCATTAATTGGTCACAGACACCTTCTTGTTGGAACCGTTGTATTCATGTGTGATCCAATGGTTGTTTGACTTCAACTGCTTAGGGGACAGAACTAAATCATGCTACAAACACATCTAAGTCGAGTGAATAGTGCTGAATTTATGTACAAACTAAAAACTCTTTTTGAAAATCCTGAACTCATAACATAATCATAAATAAATACATAATCATAAATAAGGTTTTGCATATTTGTGCATAATGCAAGAAGCTTTCTAAAAGCTGGCTGCAGATATAAAAGGCTGAATTGTGAATAATTCGCTATCTCTCTTGCTATCTCCTCCCAGGACCAGCGATTAACCTTTATAAAGGGGACAAGAACCTCAAGTCTCCTTGAACTTTTATAGATCACTAATCTGCTGATATAAGGAGATCTCTGGGTCAGCCTAACAGATCCATTGCCCTGGAATCTGTCAAATTCCCCCAAGAAGACAACTCCCGAGTACCCAGTTAAATTTTGATTTCATTGATATATCAAAAACCTTCATGGGCTCGAGTTTAATTCAGCTGTCATCTCTTAAGTATTATGGATAACAATCCCAGCTTGCACGGAGTCTGGTTATGTGATGATTAATAAAAAGCATTGCCTTAACAACACAATCTAAAATGAGATACCTTGTGACAACTCTTACAAGGCGCTTGAAAAATTTTGGAAAACGTCTATGCTTGTTCAATTCACTTTAACAATAATAACTGTACACGTAAGTTCGTGCAGAGTTCATAAAACTATTGACTTTAAATGGCATCTGTTATAATTAGTATGTTTTATGACTGGCATCTAACCTGCTGACCTCATTTCATTCTTGTGTGCAGCCTATTGTGGTGAACTAAGCTAACAAGTTCATGAAGAGTCTACCTAGTAATAAAATCCTTCTTGCCTCATGTTTGTTTGTTTGTTTGGGGTTTTACATCACTTTCAACATTATTTCAGTCATTTCATGATGAGACCTACTTGTAGCAGATATAGTGCTGCCTAACTGAATTGTCATGTCGCAGGTCCTTGACATGACAACCCACCCGGTCACAGATTTACAAGGACAACGGGTTAACCCTTTTGGCATGGGCCTCAGCTCATGTGGGAAATTGTATCATGAGTTCAATCTTGGCACGGCCGGGGTTCGAACCCACGACCTTTGGATCACCACAGAGGAACTGGTGCTAATAAGCTGGTGCTCTAACCAACTGCGCCACGGCCCGTGGCTCTTGCCTCATGACTGCACCCTGTTACACTCATTACTTTTCAAAAGTGCAGGCTTGCATGTTTCAAGTTATCCACAAAGGAATATAGAGTTGCTATTCATACACAAAGTTGACAAGCACAAAGTTGACCTAATTCTATCATAATATCCAAAATGAAATGATACTATGATTACATTCACAGATATAAAATAAACAGCACATGGATTTTCTCTTAAATCTGTTCACATGGGTCATGACACAGTCAAAGATATAAATTGAATTGATTTTGTATTTCCCATGATAAGGTAAATCTGGCTGATTCTTAGGTATTCAGAGTATTGTTATATTACAAAATATGTTGGTCATTGAAACTTATTTCTGTTGGTCACTGAAACTTATTTTTGGTGGTCATTGAAACTTATTTTTGTAGGTCATTGAGACTTATTTTTGTAGGTCATTGAAACCTGTTTTTGTTGGTCATTAAAACCTCTTTTAATTGGTCATTATTTGGTATTTGTAGGACTATTTTATTCAGACCAAGCTCAGCATAGGCCACTGTCTAATAGCTTCCATGCTGATTTCCAAGGAAAGTTCATTAGAGAGAGAAATGCTCTTGAATACTTTTATTTATCACTATCTAAAGCAATGACCAGTTGAAAACTATTTATTTCTGACTAATTTAAGTCCCTATTTCCATCAAGTGGACTGGACATACTAATTAAGTGCAGATTTTTGTATTCAACCCTGAGCTCTAGACATAAAGCAGATTGATTCTTTTAAGGACATGTGATAAGAGTACTTATAAAACCACATCATTTGTACTATGTATTCTGTTAAGTGCACATGTACCCAGGTTTTTACCAGCTGTAGTTCAAGATTATCTGGCAAAAACCTCTACACGATAGACATTTGCTTTAATATGGCTTGTTTTATCAATTAGCAACAATTAGCTACTTTATCAATTAGCAATGATCACAAAACATGGGTTATAAACCTAAAAGCTGTGCAGCCCATTGCTTTGTTGTCTGTCAATTACTAAACATGCTAATTCATAGTAGTCAATGGTCAATGCATAAAGCATACATTTATTATTCAAAAAATATAACCTAGGATTGTTTATCTTATCCCTTGGCAACAAAAATACAGTCAATCACTTTGAAAAACGTGTAAACTGGCATGTGTCATTAGAAAATGCAAATCATTCCAGAAATTCCTATAGAACATTATTTTACCTGAAATTGCCAGATATTTCAACCATTTTCACATCCAAAATTTCCAACTTACATATCAGATATTGTCATTAAATATTTCCGCCTCAGCTTAACATTCAGGATCCCCTAATACAGAATACTCCCTCCCTCTCACCTGGCAAACCTAGATACCTCATGACCAATGTCACAAAAGGTACTGTAATAATGTGGTGTCAAGAATAACGGCTGACGTGGCTACAGCTAGATTCCTTAATAATATGTACCTTGCACTGCAATTACTACCATATTTACTCAAATATAAGACGACTCGTGTACAAGTAAATACGGTAAGTGTTCTCTGCTGACTAATATATTTTATACACTGTTAAAGATTGTCCCATGCTGCCATCTGCCTGAATAAGGATAACAATAAACATAGTCCACTCTGTGCCTCGCATAACACTGCATATAGTGTCATTTCTTCCCTGACTGGCTTCAATGTACATCAAGTTCCATGGAACTTAGATCAGCAGCAACTCAGTCAAAGGCTACTTCTAGCATTGATGGTTCAAAAGTAGACAAAATGTCTTCCAGCTAGGGCATGTTACTTTATAATATAATTGCATACAAGCAGTTGTACTGAGTAAAGATAGCAACAATAGAGCAACAATAGAGTGCTGTTTATGCGATAAGGATGGGATCTGATCACTACCTTATTTGTTCACAGTTGCCTAGCAACCCAAATGATCAAGGGATCAACAGACAGCATATATACAATTTTGAGACTACAGTCAGAATGTTATAAAGATATTGACTTGATGTCCACACATGATATCAATTTACCCCAAATGGGAAATCTTTTTCAAAGTGGTGTGACCTGAGTCTACTATTTGATATGTGGGACCAGGGCATACGAAAGTAGTGCTTGATAATTTCCTACTCCCCCTTATTATACATGATAATAACGAGATGCAGATCACATTAGACATAAAATGAATAGTGATATTTAATAGCACAATAATGGCTTGTTTTGTCAAAGTTATTAGAAAAATAATGAGAATAATTGAAGGGACTATATATTGATCTTTGCTATCAGGGGCTCATTTCTATATTGCCATGTTCTGTTCTTTGTTTTCAAGGTAGGTGGCGCTTTAACAGATCCTAGCAAAAAATTTCAATGGTCAACCTAACTTCATACTCTGCTTTTAGAAAGATAAACATTTTTGCCATCTTATAAGTATTTTTCAAAATACCCTAGGTCGATACGAATATTTTCTATGAATTTTTGAAGGTGAGGCATTTACTATGGTTTTCAATGGGACATTGTAATAGTGGTCCGAGGCCTAATAGGCAAACAGCATGGAGTTTAACTTTCAACTGTGAATCTTTTGAGCAGCGATTTGTCAATTAATTTAGTAAATTTATGTAAATAGGAAATAGATCCAGTGTAGTTTAATCCATATCAGGTCCCTTTTTGCCTGATATAATGTATGACAATGCCAACAACCCCTATAAACCTCTATATTGAAGTGCATGCTCTATTGGCACCTGGACCACATGCTGCACAAGTCAATAGGTGTATTTTATATAATAGATATACACAACAGAGAGAGTTTACAATGTGAAGATGTATAAGAAAAAACTGTATAAAATGTCCATTGTGAACTTCATGCTCATCAATTAGGCAAAATGCATGCTCTCAGACTCTCTGTTTTCTGTGTAACATCCTAATATATTGCTCTTAGAGGGATCTCTATTTTTAATATTTCATAAATTATGCATGAAATCAGAAGGTAACATTCAAATTTAAATAATTTGCATAATAAAGTATCATTTGGTACTATTTATCCTATAATATCGACTCAAAACAACATTTTACAGCACAAAATAGCATTTTTTCATGATTTCTTGAAAAGTTTTTGATTTTTTTTGGCGTTAAAAAATTCTTTTGCGTAGTTATTTAAAATTTATACATGTGCATCCCTACTTTACAATTTGGTTCTGAAAGTTTGAAGTCAATATAAAATGAAATACTAGTTTTAATCATCCCTTATTGTGTGGCACCAAAATGCCCTGAATGGTACTCTAATCTGGTAAGACCAGGGGAGCCAATAGGTGGCACTATGGTATGTAGGTAAGCATGCATGCTTGTTTTAACACCTGCACTTAATTAGGGTAATATCATAGATGACTATAATTGGCATAAAGTTGCATTTAGGTCTATATTTGATCTCTATTAGACCTGAGTCTACTATTTGATATGTGGGACCAGGGCATACGAAAGTAGTGCTTGATAATTTCCTACTCCCCCTTATTATACATGATAATAACGAGATGCAGATCACATTAGACATAAAATGAATAGTGATATTTAATAGCACAATAATCATGGCTTGTTTTGTCAAAGTTATTAGAAAAATAATGAGAATAATTGAAGGGACTATATATTGATCTTTGCTATCAGGGGCTCATTTCTATATTGCCATGTTCTGTTCTTTGTTTTCAAGGTAGGTGGCGCTTTAACAGATCCTAGCAAAAAATTTCAATGGTCAACCTAACTTCATACTCTGCTTTTAGAAAGATAAACATTTTTGCCATCTTATAAGTATTTTTCAAAATACCCTAGGTCGATACGAATATTTTCTATGAATTTTTGAAGGTGAGGCATTTACTATGGTTTTCAATGGGACATTGTAATAGTGGTCCGAGGCCTGTTGTTCCTTTCTGATATTGCCACCTGAGGGCAGCACTCACTGTACAGGAAAAAATCCCACCAGGGATTAATTGTGTGGATATCAATGATTAAATATGGTCACAAATAGGTTTTGTAAATGTCAAAATAAATCAAAAGCTGCTCAAAGTTACTTACAGTACCTTAATAACTGATTATTACATGGTTTCAAACTTAGTAGCTTATAATGAGAAAATTATAATGGCAAAAATTATTTGCATTATCATGTTAACATTTATTTACTTATTTATTATCTCACAATATATAAGGTTCAGAGCACATTGAGCACAATGAGGTGAATCTTACCTTCTCCACTATATCAAGGAAGAAATCCCGCAGATCTTTACTGTGATTCAGGTTGTAAGCAATGTTCATCAATGTTTTGGATAAATTCTATAATAGGAAAAAAAATAGAATCAATTCAAATTTTATGATCAGCTTGAGTACAAATAGGTTGAAGATTGTTTTTCCTCCTCTGCTGAAATGGGAATCGATAATGGCAATATGCTGAAATCTGTTGTTAATGTACCAGTCTACCAGTCTGAAATCTGTTGACAATGTGCCAGTCAGAAATCTGTTGACAATGTGCCAGTCAGAAATCTGTTGACAATGTGCCAGTCAGAAATCTGTTGACAATGTGCCAGTCTGAAATCTGTTGACAATGTGCCAGTCAGAAATCTGTTGTCAATGTGCTAGTCTGAAATCTGTTGTCAATATGCCAGTCTGAAATCTGTTGACAATGTGCCAGTCTGAAATCTGTTGACAATGTGCCAGTCAGAAATCTGTTGTCAATGTGCCAGTGAGAAATCTGTTGACAATGTGCCAGTCTGAAATCTGTTGACAATATGCCAGACTGAAATCTGTTGACAATATGCCAGTCTGAATCTGTTGTCAATGTGCCAGTCAGAAATCTGTTGACAATGTGCCAGTCAGAAATCTGTTGACAATATGCCAGTCTGAAATCTGTTGACAATATGCCAGTCTGAATCTGTTGTCAATATGCCAGTCAAAAATCTGTTGACAATGTTCCAGTCTGAAATCTGTTGACAAGTGCCAGTCTGAAATCTGTTGACAATGTGCCAGTCAGAAATCTGTTGACAATGTACCAGTCTGAAATCTGTTGACAATGTGCCAGTGAGAAATCTGTTGACAATGTGCCAGTCTGAAATCTGTTGACAATATGCCAGACTGAAATCTGTTGACAATATGCCAGTCTGAATCTGTTGTCAATATGCCAGTCTGAAATCTGTTGACAATGTGCCAGTCAGAAATCTGTTGACAATGTGCCAGTCAGAAATCTGTTGACAATGTGCCAGTCAGAAATCTGTTGACAATGTGCCAGTCATAAATCTGTTGACAATGTGCCAGTCAGAAATCTGTTGACAATGTGCCAGTCAGAAATCTGTTGACAATGTGCCAGTCTGAAATCTGTTGACAATGTGCCAGTCAGAAATCTGTTGTCAATGTGCTAGTCTGAAATCTGTTGTCAATATGCCAGTCTGAAATCTGTTGACAATGTGCCAGTCTGAAATCTGTTGACAATGTGCCAGTCAGAAATCTGTTGTCAATGTGCCAGTGAGAAATCTGTTGACAATGTGCCAGTCTGAAATCTGTTGACAATATGCCAGACTGAAATCTGTTGACAATATGCCAGTCTGAATCTGTTGTCAATGTGCCAGTCAGAAATCTGTTGACAATGTGCCAGTCAGAAATCTGTTGACAATATGCCAGTCTGAAATCTGTTGACAATATGCCAGTCTGAATCTGTTGTCAATATGCCAGTCAAAAATCTGTTGACAATGTTCCAGTCTGAAATCTGTTGACAAGTGCCAGTCTGAAATCTGTTGACAATGTGCCAGTCAGAAATCTGTTGACAATGTACCAGTCTGAAATCTGTTGACAATGTGCCAGTGAGAAATCTGTTGACAATGTGCCAGTCTGAAATCTGTTGACAATATGCCAGACTGAAATCTGTTGACAATATGCCAGTCTGAATCTGTTGTCAATATGCCAGTCTGAAATCTGTTGACAATGTGCCAGTCAGAAATCTGTTGACAATGTGCCAGTCAGAAATCTGTTGACAATGTGCCAGTCAGAAATCTGTTGACAATGTGCCAGTCATAAATCTGTTGACAATGTGCCAGTCAGAAATCTGTTGACAATGTGCCAGTCTGAAATCTGTTGACAATGTTCCAGTCTAAAATCTGTTGACAATGTGCCAGTTAGAAATCTGTTGACAATGTACCAGTCAGAAATCTGTTGACAATATGCCAGACTGAAATCTGTTGACAATATGCCAGTCTGAATCTGTTGTCAATATGCGCGTCTGAATCTGTTGTCAATATGCCAGTCTGAAATCTGTTGACAATGTGCCAGTCTGAAATCTGTTGACAATGTGCCAGTCAGAAATCTGTTGTCAATGTGCTAGTCTGAAATCTGTTGTCAATGTGCCAGTCTGAAATCTGTTGACAATGTGCCAGTCAGAAATCTGTTGTCAATGTGCTAGTCTGAAATCTGTTGACAATGTGCCAGTCTGAAATCTGTTGACAATGTGCCAGTCAGAAATCTGTTGTCAATGTGCTAGTCTGAAATCTGTTGTCAATATGCCAGTCTGAAATCTGTTGACAATGTGCCAGTCTGAAATCTGTTGACAATGTGCCAGTCAGAAATCTGTTGTCAATGTGCCAGTGAGAAATCTGTTGACAATGTGCCAGTCTGAAATCTGTTGACAATATGCCAGACTGAAATCTGTTGACAATATGCCAGTCTGAATCTGTTGTCAATATGCCAGTCTGAAATCTGTTGACAATGTGCCAGTCAGAAATCTGTTGTCAATATGCCAGTCTGAAATCTGTTGACAATGTGCCAGTCAGAAATCTGTTGACAATGTGCCAGTCTGAAATCTGTTGACAATGTGCCAGTCAGAAATCTGTTGTCAATGTGCCAGTCTGAAATCTGTTGACATTATGTCAGTGAGGCATCTATTGATTACATATGTTAACAAGAAAAGTATATTTTACCTTGAAAATACTCTCAAAATCCTGTTTGGCATTGTTTGACAATTTTGGCTTAACAGTTTTAACCATTAATCTGAAAAGGAAAATGATTGAAAACAATGAAAACTTAAATCACATTTTAGAAGAAAAAATAGAAATAATTTTATCAGAATAAACAGTGAAAAGAAAAAAGAGTAAGGAAAAATAATAAAAAGGAACAGCAAAATCAGGAATTTGTAATTACAAATGCCTGAGTGATAAATTGACTGTTACCCTCTCTTATGCAACCTTCTTGATAAGTCACCTGACAGCCAGACCTGACCAGTCTACTTAACCACGGTCTGCCTTATCTAACCCCCTATTAGGATCTTATGGCTGACGTTTTATCATAAAATACTAACAAAAATAATTTGGAATACATTATATTGTGAAAAGAAGAAACATAGAAATATTCTTATTTGAATTAACAGAAAAAAAGAAAAAAAGTGAAAGGAAAAAAAATAGGAACAGCAAAATCAGTGTCCAGTAAATATAAATATATGACTGACAGCATATTATGAGAAATACCAAGTATTATGGCACTAAAAAACATGACTTTGGAAGAGTGGACAAATGCATGGATGCACCTTGTTGTTCGGGAGACAAAAGAGATAATATAAGAATAATAACATAATAAATAAACCTTATAAAAATAAGAAGAAAATCACCACAAAATTGGTTGAAGGAAATTATTATATATTTATTCTAAATAACTCCAGCTAAAATGTTCTTGGTACTGTAAAGGAGTCATCTTCACTAGACAATATTTGTTTTGTTCCTGTGACTATAAGGAAGACAACTTTTGGTCCCTTTCTGTGATCTGAGGGTCCATACATTAGTGAGAGGAGTGACCAGTCAAAAGGGGCAATAAAATACGACATAAACTAAGAACAAATATGTCTTACATTTTGTGTTCCTCCATAAGTTTGTCTGAGAGAATCCTAATATCCCTCAGGTGCTGCAGGAAATCACGGTCCAAATCTACATCCATATCCTCATGGCCCTTACAATCTGTAAAAGAATGAGTTTTATCATATCTGTGCACTTATAATATTTCACCTTTCCATTTATGTTTATTTAAAACTGACCATATCATATCATGGCTGCAGATTAATTTAATGGAACAAAAAATTTTTAAAAAAAACACAACAAAACATAAACCTACATCACTACTGTACTAAGCTCATATATGACTCTGTGACAGAATCTGTTATTTAAGCATACATCTTCTACTATAGAGGGGTAGAAAAAAAAACCAAGATAGGTTGAGAGGCTATGCCTGACTCTCCTTCTGTGTACTCACCTTTAGAACTGTAAGACCAGCTGGCGATCATCTGGTTAGCACAGTGCACAAAATCTGTGAACGTCAGGTAGTTGAGCTTCTTCTTGCTTGTCTCAAACCTGTTGTTTGTGACAAATACTATGGCAGCATATTGCCTGAAATATATGTTCAAATATGTTTATCAATCTGCAGAAAAACCAAAGGCCTGTATAAAAAAAAATACATGGTGATCTTTCAATTTTATTCTATGAATATTAAAAGAAAATTGTTGCAATATCAAATAAGCACATTAATTTTTATTTTATTTAAACATTTGCATGGATCTGTTGATGATTCATCTAAAATTTACATTTCTCATTTTAACAAAAATAAAATATGAATCCACAAATCTGGACGTTTTCCTCCTGGTGGTTAAACATGAAACTAAACATATAACATGCAATGGGAAAAATATTCTGATTTCCTCTACACCTGTTAAAAACATGGAGAAGAAGACTTCAAAATTATATGCTGTGATTGTCAAACAAGCATTGTATCTTACTGAGCCAGGTGTTCTGGTAAGAGAAAGTGTAGTTTGATATTTTCCACAAGAGATCCCATCAATTCTTCCACCACTTTGAACACCCTCTTCACATTGTCAAACTAAAAATGAAGAAAATAAAAATATCTCTTTCAAATGCAAGTATTTGTTTGAATTTCTTGTCAATATTTCATTTGCAACATGTACAAATTCTTGAGTCATTGGTTAATTAGAACAATGTGTTTGCAGATCATGTATATCACTATTTTACAACATATCTCTGACTGTGTGAATAGAATTGTGAAGATCTAATTTTCAACATATAAGTCTCTCAATGGCCCTTGATGTTCCTACCATTCGTTCCAGTGAAATTGGTAGTGATATAAGAGTGAGACATAGTGAGACAGTGAGACATAGTGAAAGGATGATGTTTTGCTGATGTTTCTATTTCCAGGACCTTGAAAAAATATTAGCCAAGGGCATTTGTGGTGAAAATGGTTGTCCTGTCCCTGTAATAAGTTACAAGAGATAGCAAGGTTTTTGTTGATGAACAGACAGATGCACCCATGGAACATGTGGGCAGAGGGAGGTACAAAAATTATCATTTAAATTTTAACCCCTAATCTAAATTTTGTTGATTGGCAGGACTAACCAACTAGTGTATCTACATACTAAATCGAACAAATGTATAACCATGGTTATTCAATGAAGGGCTGGGTCAAAGGTTCATGATACAATTAGTCTGACGTCATTAGCATACACATTGTAACAAGTTGCTACCCAATGTTACAAAATGACATTGTAACATCATTAAGCCAGAACAATGGGGAAGTCAATATCCTTCCCATCCGTTAGGGGATAAAGAGGTTATTTGGAATCTCTCATTGTTCTATCAGATCTTTTTAAAAATGAAATGTTATGATCGAGGATGGATCATAAACACATAGTCCCAATAACACCATGAGAGCAGAAACAGGTCATTCCAGAGAATTAGGCTGGAAAAATACTTATGGGAAAAATCTTTATTTGTCTACTGGGTGCATACAATGAAGCGAATAAAGAGAGACTGAGTGAACAGGGAAGAAATTCATTAAGCCAGGTTTAGGCTGCAGAACCATGTTTTTGTGTTCACTTGTGAATATATACAATTAGTCAAAAATTTATAAATACGAAATCACAAAGACATAAACTGATATAATATTTCTTTTTACTTGCCCTAATCACTAGTAAAGGGAAGCGAGACACCAATTTATGTAACAATATAATGATAAATTCTAAAAATCTCAAATAGGACAAATAAAATTGTTGTTCTACTACAGGTCCAGATCCACTACTTGTGGCCTGTTTTTTCACATCATGAATAATTTGATGTGTTTAATGACTTTATACCTGTCTTCTGCAGCTCCTAAGATTGACTCTAGTTTTGTCACTGACATCGTCTAAGGCATTTCTATTTCTTGATGACAATTTTTTGCCCAGTATTTCTCTGATGACAGCAGAATCAAACTCGTAATATCTATTTCAAAGAAGAAACAAGTTTATCATGATAATCTTCCAATATTAACTATGAAAATATGTAAGAAAAATATCAAGAGAATCATTCACTTCAAATATTTCAAACAAGAAAAAGTGGTGCTCCACCTGTAACACAAATGGCAATATATTCAACAACCAAAAAAGAAAGTTAAGTAAAAAAGCAAACATTCAATCAAACAAACCAAAAAAATGAAGTAATAACATAATATTAAAAGAAAATTTAAAAAATAACAATACCAATACACAAACAAAAGAAAAAAAATACCAAACAAAACAAAAGCTTATAATAAACAAAACAAAAGCTTATAATAAACAAAACAAAAACTTAACAAAACAAAAAAATAACAAGTCAAGCATTTAAAACATATCAACAGCACGGTCAACATTTCAAATAGGTGAGAATGTTGAAATTACAAATGTATATTTGTTCATCTTTTAAAAACATCTATTTTAGTATTTTGCTCCACAAGATGTCACCACTGTTTTGTAAACTGTGACATCATTGCTCGCTAAATGTAAACAAACTGTGGCATCATTGTGCACTACTTTGGGCCCCACAGTGACGATAATTGTTCAAATCATGTTGACTACTGAAAAATACCATTTACAACCCACAGGAAACAACTCAACATTCTCCACGACCATACCGATCACACAGTAACACAGATGATCCCTTTTTGATATTCATTACCTATGGGCATGATCTGTGTTACAAAAAGAAACAATAGTAATGAATTGAATAAAAATTGTCTTGGCTAACAAACATCAACACAAATAACAATTTATTCAGAAATAGGCATCTGACCAATAGATTATGCCAATTACAATGCATAAAATTCAACCAGCAACAGGCTGAAACCCATTAAAAAGACAGAAACATGGAGGTTTGTAGTTCTATATTTTATCCATAATCACTCTGTGTGAACTTTACCTTTCAATGAGCATGCGTTGTGTATCAGGAGTGATCTGGAAGGTGAGCTGCTCAGACATCTTGTGCGGACTGTGCAGAGCCCTCTCCAGCATGCCAAATGTACGGTAATGATCCTGTGTATCACTCAGGAGCAGGTCAAAGGTCGCCCCATATTGCTGCAAGATGCCTCGTTTCTGAAGGATGCTAGCCGCTTCATGCGCTGTCAAATTACAGAATAAAACAATGAAATCTGAATAATGTTTTCATACTCTTGAATATCAGATTAGAATAGAAATGATAGAAATTCTCTCAAAAACAACAAGTGGTAATTTGAAAAAAAGTAAGGTCACGCATTTGCAAAATAAGGTTTAAACAAGAAAAAGTGGTGATCCACATGTAACATGGATGAGAAAAAAAATAACAAACTAACCAAAACTGTCAACAAACAGAACGAAAATTTTTATACTCTGGCTAGGGAGTTCCTGAAGGATGCTGAGCTGTAACGGCTCAAAACTCATGAAATCTCCTTCCTCCTTCGAGAAGGCTATTTGACCCTAAGGGCATTAACTACATCTAGGGACCCTCGGTAGCCGTTAATTTTCTTATGGTAACTTGAAAATTTAGTCACCTAAATGTGGAGGCTGACCTCTCGGAGGCTGACTTCTCCTAGGGGCTGAATGGTTGAGGGGGGGGGGGGGGGGGGGGGGGTTGAGGGGGAACCACCAGAACAACAGAATCATATCTATAACTCCTCTATATTAATCATTAATCATCAACAAATTGTTATCTGTAGCGTTACAAAATCCAGCATAAATCACAAATAAACAGTACAATTCACTGAAATATCGCTCAGTAAGAACGTTCTGTTGATGACAAGATCTTTAACTCATCAGTTAATTTATATCTTTACCTGTAAATCCATTGACCCACAGCTGGTACACCTCAGGGTCAACCAGAGTGTTGTTTCCAACAAAGACGTCCACATCGGCCATATTATTTCTGAAATGTCAATCGTGAAAAATGAAAAAAAAATGTTGTTTTGATTTAACTTGATTTGTGAAGATGGCCGTACTGCTTGTGTCTTGCGCGCACACAACGCATCGACGGCCACCTTTTCAAGTACATGTGAAAGCACATGCAGGCCACAACCTTAAACCCTTATGGTGACCACTAAAATACAACCGTTTGCCCTGTAAGTGTTAATCTTAACTTTAGACATTCACCTCCGACATTGGAGCATGGAATAAATGTACTATAAATAAATCTATTTTATTCGTGATTGAAGGTTTGGCTCTACCTTCCCAATGAGCTGCAAGGGCTTCCAAATACTCATTTACATTAGTAGGTGCCACTCTTTTTCTTTGTAGCTTTACAAATATTCGAAAATGAGTCAATAATATTGACCTATACAGATGATTCAGCGAATATTGTGTGCTTCCCAAAGCTACATGAGAGGTCATCAAAACGAAACCACCAATAGATGGTGAATCATTCTTCTTTAGGAAATGTAACTTTACCTTTCGGGTAAATGCTAATATGAGTTGTGCAACAAGAAACTGCATATATGTATTAGTCTGTAATAATTGTAGCCAAACTTATATTGGCCAAACAGACAATTTAAGATTCAGAGTAAACCTACATACAGGGGCCCACCACTATATGATATGCAAAAAGAGCCAATATGCACACTTTTCTGGCTGGCAACTTGTAGGTCTAACTAATGCATTTCATTTCCAGCTGGTATGTTTACCAGCTGGGAACTTTTTTTTGTATGAATCAGCTGGCTCAAAATACATTTGACATTTCAAAATGGCCTAGCTGACAGACTGATGAATTTAATTGGCTGGCTGGTAAAGTATTGAGATTTTGACACCAACTGGCAATTTCGCCATGGAAAACTGCAAAATAAAAAATAAATTATATTGCATGAACACTATTTGACAAAGATTGTTCAAGCCTAATGATATTTCTACTGTTATTATAAGTTTTTAACATTTAATTATTTATTAAAGAAATTGGCTCATTACCAGCTGTTAAAAAAAATTTGGCATTGACAAACATCCACGAACAAAGTTAACAGCTGTTAATTCCATACACATTCTGAGCTGGTAACTTTCCCAGCTGGTAAAAAATAACAGTTGACAGCCAAAATCCCAAAGTGTAGCTGGCTGGTATTTATTTTTAATATTTCCTTCTAGAAAATACTAAAAATGCATATTGGAAATTTGTTTTGTTGAGTGATATGTTGTTCACAACATTCTATAACATACTCTGCCCAAGTTTCACATCTCTATCTCAATTTTTAACGAAGTTGGTAGTGGTGGGTCCCTGTACAAAGGAATCACAAAGAACAGAATGAAGGTCTGCATGTGAGTAAACACATAGCAGACTGTACAAGTTCTATGGCCATCCCTATTAGAATAATGTCTTTTTATAAGGTAAAAGAGGATAGTGAAGAGCTCCGATTAATAAAGGAGACTCATTTTATAAATAAGTTCAAACCAGAGTTAAACAGATGATCCCTACATGATGTAATAAGAGGGAATCCCAACAAGAGGCAATCCCCCAAAAGTAGGGTGATGAATGGCTGCAGGCAGCACTCAGTGGCCTGCACCAATATATAGCTGCTGGTATACTAGTACGCAACAAGCCCTACTTATTTACTCCCTGAAGATCCACCAAAGTGGTGAAATATATTGGAGGGATTTATACATTTCATACAACTTTTACTCTATTATTACCACAGCAATACTTGTAACTTTACATATATATATATATGTATATATATGTATATATATATATATATATATATATATATATACCACAGCAATACTTATATATAAATGATATGTTGTTCACAACATTCTATAACATACTCTGCCCAAGTTTCACATCTCTATCTCAATTTTTAACGAAGTTGGTAGCAATACTTATATATAAATATATATATATATATATATATATATATATATATATATATATATATATATATATATATATATATATATATATATATATATATATATATATATATATATATATATATATATATATATATATATATATATATATATATATATATATATATATATATATATATATATATATATATATATATATATATATATATATATATATATATATATATATATATATATATATATATATATATATATATATATATATATATATATATATATATATATATATATATATATATATATATATATATATATATATATATATATATATATATATATATATATATATATATATATATATATATATATATATATATATTTGATTTACAAACAGCTCATGCTTTCAACCTCCAATTATTTACAAAATAATGTCTTCAGATGTGTATTTATAAAACTATAAAAACCAGGACATGGTCACATAGCTTGGAAATATTTGACCAATATGAGGTCAACATGAATGGCCTGACAACCCATTCATTAATCTGATTACCTTGTTTAATTTTTAGGTTATCATTAAACTCCTCACATGAGAATTCAGCTAAATATAATACAGTCCAGATAAATAAAAAAAAACATTTACTAAGCTTGAGTGATACTTCTGCAAGGTTCTAATCTTTGAGAGAGCAAAGAGGAAGTTTGTCACACAATGTTTAGCATAATATCACCATGAGGAAGCTAGCAAATATAAGGAAGTACGGAAACATCGTGACATTGTACAATCGTATATTAACTCACTTTTACTTTAAAACAAGAATGAAAATACCATTGCATCGAGATGATAATCACTTTTTTGGCACAATGTGATTCTTGGAACTTAACGACAGTGCCACAATCTCGGTGAAACAATTTACTACACAGGAATAATTAACACAGAAGGAATACACATTGCAGGTAATCTTAAATGCAATTACTTTATCACTTTTTTTAGCTTATATATTCGATAAGTCATATATCACCTAAACACATTTGGGTATGGATCAATAACATGACATGAGTGTTAAATATTTATTCATATTATATACTCCTGCATTGGTTATATCCTATGTCTGGTGTAGAATCATTACAATTAATATCAGTTTTGCACAGTTTTCTACTAGTACTGGTCTGCGATTAGGGGTAACACACGAGAAAAACACATGAGATCAGGCATAAATATAAACCATGCATAATATACATCCTTGTACAATTGACCTATTTATTATTGCATAGGTTTCAAATAAGGTTAGCACATTGGAATAATGAAGTCAGAAATTAAATGGCTATTATAGTACTATTTATTTATACTGCGGCAAGCACGTTGCAAACTTATGTCAATATTCAAGAAGTAACAGCAAAAAGGTCTGCTCATACTACCATTTTCTCGTTTCAACCAATGGCTACCAAATGATTATTGAAGGTATATATATGTATACATATGATCATTCAAAAGCTACACAAAAAGTAGGGCATTATGATCCAGATCTGGATATAATTTCCCTTCTAACAATTAGTGAATTATGATATCAGAGAATCCGGAATTAATCTAATAAACATAAGAATATAACAATGTTCTTTTTTTATCTTCGAGTAGAATAGTTCAAGCAGTAAATCAACTATGCAATCAATTTTCCCATGCTAATAGGTACGCTTCATTTGACGCGTTTTTCATCAAAACAATTTTGAACTCATGGGAACAGAATATAGAATAGAATAGAATATAACAGATTTGATAAGAATAGAATACATCACACTAGATTATATTACTTAACAATAAATTGCAGTAGAATAAATTACATAAGAGTAGATTAAATCAGAATAGAATAGTTTAGGACAGATTTATCATGGATGCCTTTGTGATCAGAGTTAAATCTTCAAGGATAGCTTCTGGCGTGAGCATGCAATCATTATGCCATATATCTCTAAACAAGCCATTATATATAGTACTAAAATGTATTGGAGATTTGCTGTTGAGATGGCTGCTTATTGATGCAGGGTGAATATGGCTACAGTGATGATAGATGAAGAGCTGCTTATCCCGCATGAGGATGATAACCAGGGACTGGAGGACCAGTACCTTGACATAGACTTCAACGATCCAGATGTCTTGATAAATCATCCCGAGTTGGAGGAGATGGTTCCGGAGCACAACCCCGATGATCCCGACGCCAACTTTGAAGAGCGCTTTATCCGGAGACGGGGCGATGCCACGGATGAGACGTGCGGGCCGTTCGTGGCAGAGAGGGATGAGGACGCTGGCTGCTGCAGAGGCAAATGTACTGGTGAAATGTTTGGTGGATGTGGTAAACTCGATTATGTTCAGGTAACATCTATATGCACAACACACTTTTTGTGTTTGTGTTGGATTTACACCACGTGTTTTCATGAGGCAAGACTGAAATGGTTCTTTGAAAGGAAAGTTTGCACTGTCCAATATGTTTAAATGCAGATTTGGTCATGTCAGCCTTAATGTATACATTTATAATTACTATAATCTCATACTAATAAAAAGAGCATTTAATTTCTCATAGAAAAAATAAATTAGATTCATGACATCTTCGTATCTTGTCAGTCAGGATAATTTGGGAATATTTACAATGCTTTTGTCAGACATAATTACATTTTTCATTTTTCCCAAGCTGTATTATAATAAGTCCCCATTGGCCCAAAAACTGTACATAAATAGGAATTTAAACATTTTCTATATATTCAGTTGGAGGGTCCCTAAATACTTCGTGTTTTGGTTCCTATAATCTGATCACTACTTTACCAGGGCAGGACTAAATTTGGATCTGAATCTGTTCAACTGAAGTATCAAATATTTCACAGAATTTGTCATTTATATTTTAGTTTCCATTATACCTGACGCTGTTTTTGGCCCACATCATCAATGCCCTCTTGTTGGCTCTGGGGAAGATCAAGGCCCACAACCAGTGCCTGCCTCATATCAACATAGACGCCAATAGGATTGTAACTGTAAGTCTGATAATCTCCAAGGTGTTATGGTAACCTCATTGGCGTATCAAAATTGTCAGTCCAATGCAAGGACCACTTTTAGCATATTAAAATGGTTTGTCCAATGTAAGGGACACTTTTGGCATATTAAAATGGTTTGTCCAATGTAAGGGACACTTTTGGCATATTAAAATGGTTTGTCCAATGTAAGAGCCACGTGCACTTTTGGCATATTAAAATGGTTTGTCCAATGTAAGAGCCACTTTTGGCATATTAAAATGGTTTGTCCAATGTAAGAGCCACTTTTGGCATATTAAAATGGTTTGTCCAATGTAAGGGACACGTTTGGCATATTAAAATGGTTTGTCCAATATAAGGGACACTTTTGGCATATTAAAATGGTTTGTCCAATGTAAAGACCACTTTTGGCATATTAAAATGGTTTGTCCAATGTAAGGGACACGTTTGGCATATTAAAATGGTTTGTCCAATGTAAGAGCCACTTTTGGCATATTAAAATGGTTTGTCCAATGTAAGAGCCACTTTTGGCATATTAAAATGGTTTGTCCAATGTAAGGGACACGTTTGGCATATTAAAATGGTTTGTCCAATGCAAGGACCACTTTTGGCATATTAAAATTGTTTGTCCAATATAAGGGCCACCTTTGGCATATTAAAATGGTTTGTCCAATGTAAGGGCCACCTTTGGCATATTATAATGGTCAGTTCAAGGTAAGTATCTTCAATGGCATACTATATTGGTCAGTCCAATGCAAGAATCCCAAGTGGCATGTACAAACAATCTTATTGTATTTTGTGTAACTGAATGCGCACCGATTTTCCATCTGAAAGTACTGGAAGCAGCACACTTATTGGCCCTCAGTTATCAGGCCATCATAACAAATGATGATAAGCGATCATCCTTAAGGATCAATGTAACCATAACCTAATTAACTACAGAATGGTTATCATGTTTGCATGGGGTTATCATTTTATATTTCAGCATAGTCCCTAATAATCACCAAGCAATACAGAATGGTTATCATGTTTTCAGAGGGTCATCATTTTATATTTCAGCACAGTCCCTAATAATCACCAAGCACTACAGCATGGTTATCATGTTTTCAGAGGGTCATCATTTTATATTTCAGCATAGTCTCTAATAATCACCTAGCACTACAGCATGGTTATCATGTTTTCAGAGGGTTATCATTTTATATTTCAGCACAGTCCCTAATAATCACCAAGCACTACAGCATGGTTATCATGTTTTCAGAGGGTTATCATTTTATATTTCAGCACAGTCCCTAATAATCACCAAGCACTACAGCATGGTTATCATGTTTTCAGAGGGTTATCATTTTATATTTCAGCATAGTCCCTAATAATCACCAAGCACTACAGCATGGTTATCATGTTTTCAGAGGGTTATCATTTTATATTTCAGCACAGTCCCTAATAATCACCAAGCACTACAGCATGGTTATCATGTTTTCAGAGGGTTATCATTTTATATTTCAGCACAGTCCCTAATAATCACCAAGCACTACAGCATGGTTATCATGTTTTCAGAGGGTTATCATTTTATATTTCAGCATAGTCCCTAATAATCACCAAGCACTACAGCATGGTTATCATGTTTTCAGAGGGTTATCATTTTATATTTCAGCACAGTCCCTAATAATCACCAAGCACTACAGCATGGTTATCATGTTTTCAGAGGGTTATCATTTTATATTTCAGCATAGTCCCTAATAATCACCAAGCACTACAGCATGGTTATCATGTTTTCAGAGGGTTATCATTTTATATTTCAGCATAGTCCCTAATAATCACCTAGCACTACAGCATGGTTATCATGTTTTCAGAGGGTTATCATTTTATATTTCAGCACAGTCCCTAATAATCACCAAGCACTACAGCATGGTTATCATGTTTTCAGAGGGTTATCATTTTATATTTCAGCACAGTCCCTAATAATCACCAAGCACTACAGCATGGTTATCATGTTTTCAGAGGGTTATCATTTTATATTTCAGCACAGTCCCTAATAATCACCAAGCACTACAGCATGGTTATCATGTTTTCAGAGGGTTATCATTTTATATTTCAGCACAGTCCCTAATAATCACCAAGCACTACAGCATGGTTATCATGTTTTCAGAGGGTTATCATTTTATATTTCAGCACAGTCCCTAATAATCACCAAGCACTACAGCATGGTTATCATGTTTTCAGAGGGTTATCATTTTATATTTCAGCATAGTCCCTAATAATCACCAAGCACTACAGCATGGTTATCATGTTTTCAGAGGGTCATCATTTTATATTTCAGCACAGTCCCTAATAATCACCTAGCACTACAGAATGGTTATCATGTTTTCAGAGGGTTATCATTTTATATTTCAGCATAGTCTCTAATAATCACCTAGCACTACAGCATGGTTATCATGTTTTCAGTGGTTATCATTGGATATTTGAGGATTGTCCCTTATAATCACTATCACTAAGTATTATAACATGGTTATCATAGTTTCAGAGGATTGTCATTTGATATTTCAGGATAACCCCATTGCACAGAGTGGTTGCTACATCAACATGTACTACAGTATGGTTGGCGTGGTTCTCAGCTATCTATTCATCATGACAAAGTACATCGCACAGCTCAACAACAACAGCAAGTCAGTCCCATTTACAATCAGTATTTTCTACAATATAACTTTTCACAGTTTATTCTTGAATACAGATAAATAAACTATGGTAAATCTTATATCTATGGTGCATAGTGTTTAGGTCCATCACATGCGTTTGTTCTTGATATATGAAACCAATAACACGTATGACGTTAATGCTCTTAACCAATTCAAAATCACATTTGTTACTATTTAGCACGGTCTAGTTAGATAGTTAGAGGTGACAGTGACCCCATCAGGGTTTTAATTTATATATGTAATTCATAGAAATTGAGGAAGTACATATATTTTGATCAACAATAATTTTTACATGACATAAAAATCATTTTTGTTGACGATGTTAACAAATTAATAACTAGATATTTGGTATCAAATATATTGTATTTACAATGACATACTAAACTTAAAGTTTTAAATCCTAAGCCCAAATATTTAGTCTCAAGCATAAACAATGCTTGAGCAAATCGAATGCGGTGTGTGTTTTCAGGTGGATGCGTGTGGAGATGGTACTGGTTTGGGTAGGTCTGTTGGGCATGATCACAGCCCTGGCCAGTATGGTCCTAGCAGTTGTAATCTGGTGCTCAGATATATCCAACACACGAGACTGCTACCGGAAGAACGTCTGTCCGGACGGATGGAGGACTATTCAGGGAAGGTAATGCAAGATAATATGTGACTCAAATTACATCAAAATATAAAGAAAAATCTTTTTATTCAAAATATCATTATCGCTATCATTACAATATCTCGTATATTGATGATTATTTAAAACTAAATAACAGAATCTTATTAATTTGGTATTAATATTACAGAAATTTCTATGGCCAAAACATCATATATCAGCAGTGTAATATTATAGTTAGTTCATATAATGGGACACTTTCCATTCATAATAGACGCAAATATGAAATATACGTGAAAATATTAATAGCTAATAGAGGTTTTTGTGTCTTTTCAGTTGTTATAATGCCGTAGTTCTTATTGATAAGTACTATGAAAAACAGCTGGTGCAGGTGTATGGCTACACGGTCTCATCTCTGGTTTGTTTATATACATATCTATACATTTGTGAAATAGAATAGAGCCATATCAAAAGATTTTTACATTTACTCATCTTGACCTGTAAGTGTAATAATTATCTATGCCTCTGCCTAAAATATTAACATGTTTCCATTGTAGACTATGAGTAGTTTCTGCACTGTGATGTGGCTGGCCGCGGTCATAGTCATGATGACAAAATACTGCTCCCCAGACAAACAAAAGAAAGATGAAGAGAGGGAGAAGATTCGCAAGGAGATCGAGGCCAAATATAAGGCAAAGGAAGCCCAGCAGGAAGAGGAAAGGCAACTGAAAGCCCTGATTGAGAGGGGTCCTTCCCACAAAAAAGACCGCCGTCGCCCCCAGCCAGCTCCAAATGGCATAGAGGAAGTTGGGGACATAGAGGAGGATGGGATTGCTGAGATACCACAACCGGAACCGGAAGACGATGGACACGATTTGATTGGATGGCAGAATATTGCCGACCATCCAGGAGCTTACCAAGATCCCCCAGGCCTCAGGGATGATCCACCAGGCCTCAGGGATGATCCACCAGGCCTCAGGGATGATCCACCAGGCCTCAGGGATGAAGCCGAGGAAACTGGTGTCCGTGAAGACAAAGGGAATGTCAACGGTGAACAAGACAATATGCGCAGAAGGGTGAAAATAAATGCGTGATTTCATCCATTAGATTTGACATTGAGCTATACTTACAGTCGAACAGTTTCAAGATTTGAAATATTTAAATGATGAAAAATGACAACAATTCATAACCGGTACAACAATGTTTGTGTTTTGATTTTCAAAAGATATCCACGGATTATTATATAATATATATTTATTCAGAAGGATAACACAATGAGATACATCGTGTATAGCACAAATATATTGATAAAATCATCAGTAACAGTCATGACAAAATACCAAAGAGTGTCTTGCTTTTGAATATGTCTATTCAATATGTTAAGAAAAGTACAAAAGGCAAAACACAATTGTCATAAGAATGCCATAAGAATGTATTATCAACTTAATTAAAAATGTATTATTTTCAACGTAGCATTTTCACATTAATAGAAATTATCAAATATCTATTACAATGAGAAAATAATCGCAGTAGTATTTACACGTTTTTTTAATAGTGAAATGTGTGTTATCATGTTAATGTATTGATGCAAAAGAAATATCCCCGGCACTCTTCAAAGGTGTAGGCCATTGAATCCTGGTAGTGGGGTTGAATGTGACGTTTCTGAAAGTAACACTCACACAAAAAAAATCATATTTTGGTTAAAAGTGTTTTCATTGTATCAGTTTAAAAATTCCTATATGTATCTTAGTTAAACAAAAATATTCACTCTTGCTTATGGATATTGACAAACCTTATGTACCATATTCTTGCAAGCTCAAGGCAAAAATCTATGTGAAGTTTGTAATCAGTAATAAGATGATATACAAGTATTGGCTTCTGGTAATAAATGGCATTTCTTATCTTATTTACGAGGAAAGTGAATCTTTTGTTGAATGATTATCTTTGCCCCATCAGACATTTGGGACCAAGATAATCACATTATTATATTTAGGATGATAGATGTTATTGGCGTTGTTTCGATTTTACTTTTAATAAGATTTGTATTCTAACTTTAGCACAAATGGCGTCATTATTAAGATAATAACGAAAAGTGTAAAACAGTCAAAATGCCATTTACACACTGTCAGATTGTCAGAATCTACATATTTCTTCTGTTATCTATTCTGATCCTCTCTAATATTTATTGCCAATTATTCGTCCTTTGTTGTTGATGCCCGACTTAATCTGAGCTGCATCAGACAGGTGACATTGACATTAGCTCAAACATACAGCAGTAAATAGTGACCTCTGGTGAAAGAATCTCACATCCATTATACAAAGTAATGCATGGAGTAATTTATCCAATACACCAATTGAGATATTAAATATTTATTCCCAATGCGATACAATGATCTGACAAAATGAAATTGATATTTTTAAATGACTTGGATGATGTTAATGTCATTACCTTTTGCAACGGTTCTCAACAGTACATGTTTTGGTACCAAAACCCCCCCAAAAATACCCAATAATTTGTTAGTTATTTGTAAGGAATATATACATATATGATTTCTGTATTGTGAATACAGTTGAGTGAATTACAATATATTGTCAGACTATTGCGAAGTCGCAACGTCTATATCACCCTTGAATCAATAGGTCTACCTTAAGCCAGTATTTGCCTTAGAATCTACATTATGATTTAGATATGACATGTTGTTGTGGTAACAATCCAACACCACATCCTAAGTGGTCTAATATGACACGCGTATAAAGACATTATCATCAATGAGGTTGTTGCAGTCTGCTCCTCAGTTATATCTTCATGACTAACTTTTTATAATAAGATCTCCGGCAAAATCTTGTGAAAGGAGGACGAAATTAACAGCGGTCCCCCATATGCGGTTTATATAGCTGAGTCTTCTCTCTGCCATTATATC
The DNA here is from genome assembly GCA_949316495.1 of Amphiduros pacificus. NCBI lineage: Eukaryota > Metazoa > Annelida > Polychaeta > Phyllodocida > Hesionidae > Amphiduros > Amphiduros pacificus. The sequence continues at coordinate 31,246,127 of OX439005.1, read as the reverse complement.
CCATTAGATGTCTTCCAGGATTTGTGTTACAGTGCCTGATTCTCTCTTCCTATTGCCAATCACAATTCTAGCAGCTTTTCTTTGCACGGACTTTGTCCGTTTAATACATTTCTTGATTTTCTATATAAATTCTGCAAATGTCTTGGGATTTGGGTGTGTGACGATTCTGAACTCTCTCATTCATTTGGTAAAGCATTTCATCACTGAAGAATATATTAAATCTGTTTGGACTCTTCGTTGTAACTCTAATTCGCTTGTATACATGATTATGTTTGGATCTGCCATCCCATCCAGTTTGCAAGTTGTATGAACAAGAGGCAGATTTAACAGTATTTTTCTTTCCAGTATTTTTTGTGTTTGAATATCAAATGGGCAGTACCCATTTCCTGTACATTTTATTCATGTTTGCCTTATAATCATTCTTGTACTTCTCAAGGGTTCAATAGGATTTATATGTGAGATGTTTTACTGGCTGTAAATATTTTTGTTTAAATGTATATCTTTCCCAGCACTTTTTCTAATCTTAATTGGTTGGATCTGAATTGAAGTTTCGACCACTTCAGATCCTGCTCAAATGAACATTTATATGCATTATGAACATATATATTTGACAAAACATGATGATATCTTTTAATATGCAAAATTTATTATCTTGATATATCCTTTCCCAAGCTATTTGGATGATTTTATTCCAGTTTAGTCCAAGTAATATTGTTGTTGAACTTTACATTGTCTCCATTATAGCTGAGAGCAATATAACAACTTATTATTGCTCTTAGATTATAATGAAAGGATAGTGTGTATTGCCGGGAACTTATTGAAGATATTTTCGCAGTTTACATTATCATGTACGGTAAATGAGATTCTTATATATATCATTTTAGTAAGCATGTGTGCCTGTTATGTTTTCTGTATATAAAAATTATATCATCTTTCCAATTACTTTACTGAAACAGTTTCAGAGCTTCTGAACGTTCCAGCTCATGTGGGACTTCTTTTTCAAGATCAGTCTTTTTCTGGTCCACAGTGACCATTTCCTTAGTGTTTATGCTTGGGAATTCATGCCTGTAATCCAGCAAGGAGATTGTGTGGATTATGGACAGCTGTAGACACCTGCTCCATGCTTAGTCCTGATAAGCCATATACTATCAACCACTTTTCCGTCCTGAAAAAGAATGAGATATACAAATTATGAACAGCAAATTACTTGGTTGCATGGTAAATCAATGTTGACTTCAACTGTGACAATATTAACAATTATTTCAAAATATGTGTGTGACATCACAAAAGACAAGTTAATGACAATAACCTGTTCATCTGAGACCTGCTCCAGGTACAAGTGAGTTGTGTTATAGACCTGCATACGGGTGAAGCCATAGTCATAGGCCCTGAATGCACTCCAGTAAGGCTGGTTTGGTTTAAAAGAATCATGGCCAGCATACATACCCTGAACAAATAACAAATCATTATGAAATATGATTTTATGCAATTGTTCTTTGAATGGATAAACATTTCTTTAATGATATAATTGTGGACAACTTTAATTTATATTACTTACAGCAGAGCCAGTGACGATATGAACCGGAGCTGGAGGATCAGTGTATGGGGCACTACTGCCTTTACAAACCTGTGGTAAAATATATATTGAACAATTGTAAAGTTAACTTTATTTTACATTAAATATTTAAAAAAAAATTATCATTAGGTTTTTTTTACATTAAACAAAATAGATACAACTCAATATTATTGGAAACTTACACATAACTAATCATTTTAAACATACCCGATAAAAAAGATCATGTTTAAGTTTGTAACATATTCTACAAATTAAAAGCATATTGTTGAAATATCTTTAAATAAAATGTTTTAATTCTAAAATATAAATACCGTTCTGTTATATAAAGGAAAAAGTCTTTCATAAGAATGTTCATGGGCTGAGAACTCAAGATCCACACCAGCATCATAAAACAATTTCTCCAGGCCATAACGAACCTAAAATACAAATACCAGTAAGTTACAGAAACTGAAAGATCGGTTTTACAAAATATATGAAAGATATAAAAATCTGTTGGAACTTTAATTGATATGTTAAATAATATTCTTTGACTTTAATCAATGTTCAAGCAATATTGTGTCCCTTTTCTCTGGCCAGAATGTGGCAAATGGAATATGCAGACTAGAATATGTTTGACTCAAAGGCTCTAAAATGGCTGAATGGTTTCAAAATAAATGTGGACATATTTCTATACTTACCTTGCTCTCAAAGTTGGTGCAGTCATCATGATCATTGTTAGAGCAGTACATGGGGCGGTGTCCTAATGTAATCACCCAGGGCACAGCATCTCGATTTGTATTGGCTTTCTAGAATTAAAGACATTGATTTTTTATGATTTCCAAAATCAAAGGAAAAAGCAAATTTCTTTCATTATTGTTATTTTTTTATATTTTTTTTTTTTAACAGAGATTAGTCTAAATATGTATTCTCTACTAACAACATGCTTTAATTTATCCAATTAAACATGCATCATATGTCTAAACCTCCCCATATATAATGCAATGACATGTCACTCTAAACTTACTGCAATAGTTTACACACTGCAAAATAACATACACAGTACTTACCTTTAAATCGTTTTGTAACCATTTGTATTGAGCCATTGTATTTGATATGTTGTACCAGTTAGGATAATAGTACAGTTCTGATGAAAAACTGATAATATGAACAGGGCCAACATCATAACTACAAAATGTAAACAAAATTGTGATGAGTTTGGTACATATCTCTAAACATATTTGATAATGCCAGAATGGCTTTGTGACTCATGAAACACGTTATATTAACTATACTATCTTGTAATAATGCATTTAAATGCTGACATATTACCTGTAATATAGACCCTGACCATCACCACCTGGCATGTTGAATCTAGCCTTGTAGTTGGAGAAGTTACTGCAAATGCCCAAATATACATCATTACTTATATAACTTGAGTATTATTCGTCATTACTTTGGGAAATAAAATCTGCATATCTCTAAGCTATGAAAAGTCTTGAGATTATGACATTGATAGGTAACACATCTGTGCTTGTTTAAGCATATTAGCATTTAAGCATATGATCATTACTAATTTAAATTTGTAGATAGTTTTGTGTTAAAATTTTGAGATATATGGAAATGAAGGTAGACAGCAGTAAAGTATAGAATACTCACTATGCATTCTCATGGTTACCAGGTGAGGCCATATATGGAACATAAGCAGCAAATGCCTCCACTTGCCTCATAAAAGCATCGCCAATATGAGCATTGTCCTAAAGTCAGAATAACTTATAATAACCATATAATTTCCAAAACATTTTCTTGTTCCCCATAGCCCAAATGTGAATTGTCCTGAAGTCAATTACTTGAAATGGTCATTACGATTTCAATACATATTCTTGTTATGCTTTAGTAAATTTGGATGAATATATATTGCAAAATGAAAGTCTTCTTTGTACTCACAGTTTCCATGTTGTAAGCAAAATCCCCTGTGAAGTAAAAAATACAGATATAAAGGCCATAGTAAAAATATTAGTATAGCAATGAGATATAACAAATTAAATTCATAATTTCTATAAAAACATGACCTACCAACATGAAGAACAGCATCAAAATGTCCTCTCTGAGTCTCCTCTTGTAGCCTGCTCAGAGACTGTGGATTGACATTACCCATATCTCCAAACACAGCAAATCGTGGAGACCATTTAGTACCTGACTTCATCGCAGTGAAGTAAAAAATGTTGCTCCAAGCCAACAAACTTCCACAATGGTAAACTATATATTGAAATGAAAATTGAGGATACAAAATATTTTTAAAACCATCGCCTTGTTCAATATTAATTGTTTGGAAACCAGATCAATTAAATCAAGGTAAATTAATTATAGATAGATAAGTTTTAGATGATGCTTTAGATTGAGTGGCAATTTTGTGGAAATAGAGATATGTTATGGTTTTAACATACATTTCTCACTGTTGAAAAAAGATCTTCACTCAGGTTCAGATATTCAAGCACATTGTGATAATGGTAATAATATCAACGTTGAATTTACCATAGGATTGTCCAGGCGTTAGATTAGTGAGGTTAACACTGTGCATGTAGATCTTGCGTTTTGCAGGTCCCCCATCCACAAAAAGGACTTGTTTACCAGTTGATTTTAAGTCAAGGCTATGGACTCCATATTCAACAAATGATTCTTTTGTGGGATCAAATGTCACCCAACTCACTACCATCTGAGTAGGATCAGCTGTAAACAGATCAGGTTTGAAAGGTAATTACGTTCTTGTGTTGAACATTATTATAGAAATAAATGGCAGTAGTAATATTAATAGCTTTAACCCCTTACATAAAGATATATAGCTATATTGGGTAAGTAAGAAAATAAACTTGCCTACAAATTTAGCAAGAACTTTAACAAACTTTATATAATATTTGATCACCATGCTCTTAATAATACATTGAAGTATTGTAGGGCTGGGAGAAGTTACTATTAATAGAAACATAATTTTCACTTTTCATAAGAAGCACTCACCTCCATAGGCTATATGCACCTGCTCAGGCTGAACATCTAACTCCCCAGTAACAAACTCAAATATCAACAATATGGTTAATAACTCCAGCTTCCCCATTTTCAAGAGCTCTATTAGTTCACTGGTAGAATTCAGAGGGTATTCGTTGACCAGAATCTGGCCTCACAGCTGACAAGATAGACAGAAGTAGGTTATCCTGGAAGTGAGACGGAGGAATTGTCATATAGGCTATATTTTAGCCACCAACTGGCACATATACAATATTAATATCAATTATTGATTGTTATTCTATTATACTCTATATTGGTATTCTATTTTACTCTATATTATAATTAGACGTCCTGGAAAGGAAATCAAAATGAGTACATATCATTTGTGATATCAAACAGGAAAAAGTAACATATATTTGCAAATGGTGTGGACATTTTGTCCACCTAAATACATGCATAACAATGGGATGGAGATGTGTCGTCTCTCAGCATGCTCAGTATATATCTTCATTTCAGTATTAGTACGATCCAATATATTTTAGAAATTGAACTGAACAAAATAACATACATATGTTTTATATGGCTGAACAAAATAAGATTTCAACATAGAGCAGCTTGCATATGTTTGATCTAGTTCCCAAGTGTGTCAAAACACAACATAACCTGAATTAAATTAGCACTTGTTCTGGATGAAAGAGTTTCCCTTTGTTTTGCAGGATGTTTACCGATTAACTTTGTATTTCTGTGGGTATACAACACCGACTTAATGAATTGTTAGACAGTAATTGTGAAGTACATGCATTACTCTTGTGTAAGTTACTAACCTGTTTGTCTGAGAATGGTGCAGAGACTGAGCAAAACGAACACCAGTCGGATGTTTCACTGTCATATGATAAGTACAGTGTGTCTGTCTATGTGAATGATGCAAAGCAGACATTCGACACAGGCCACCACACTCCAGTGAGCACACAGTATACAGCATATATCATATATCATGTATGTAGCAATGCTGCGTAATTCCCAATGAAGCACACATAACCTGAATGTGGTTCAGCACTCTGTTCACCAGAGGTTCACTCGTCATTGCTGAAGCTTTTATCTCCTCCCAACCCAGATTATCATTTCGCCGGTACCACTAAATATTTATTTGGTGTAGAGCTGTCAAGTTGTTATAAATATGATAACGATAATGACAACCTTTATAATCAAATGGAAAGAAAGCTTGATGGTATAAGACTTCATTTAATCATGTTTTTATATACACTGAGTGCAATGTAACTTACTTTTTAGAGGATAAAAATATTCAAACCATTGTTTTGGCAGCCATATTTGTTTTGGTTCGGTTTTATTACTCCTCCCGTAAAGGAGAAAATAGTTCCAAGGAGAAAATAGTTCCTATATATATATATATATATATATATATATATATATATATATATATATATATATATATATATATATATATATATATATATATATATATATATATATATATATATATATATATATATATATATATATATATTTAAAATAAGGAAACGAGCCATTTCTTAAATGCACATAAATTATTTATTCTGTTCTCCTAACAAAATAAATCTGCCTACACCACACATCTGAATCATTATAAATTCACATTAAATAAATCAAATAGTCTACATCCAACCACCATTATGTACATGCAGTCCTGGCTGCTAATTAACTAATTGATACAATTGATATAATTGATATAACTAATTGATATAATTGATATAACTAATTGATATAATTGATACCTGGCCGAACACCCACCAGGAGGCGTATGCGGCATATAAATTAGGACATAAATTAGGACATATTTTTGGACATATAAATTAGGACATATTAGTTAAAATGGGAGGGATGGAGGGAAAACTCAGCGCCTTGATACTGAACAACGATATTAATTGGCGGGCTCGCCTTTAACAGTACCCAGACCCACCCTGCGTCACTGCAGGCTGGGGGTCGTATATATATATATATATATATATATATATATATATATATATATATATATATATATATATATATATATATATATATATATATATATATATATATATATATATATATATATATATATATATATACAAATGTTAGGGTGCATGTTTATTCCTTCATTGATAATTTTGAAAACAAAAAGTCTGATACTTTTTTGAGAAAATCTACTTTGTAAGTGTGTTAATAGTATATTGTTCAAAATCACAGTGTTGTTTCATTTTAAAAAAATCTTTCTTGCTATTGCTTTTCACCACAGCATGGCTACCGGTATCAAAAATAAGACGTTCCAATCTAGTAACTTAACGTTCGCACTTCTTGTTCTGTGATCATGTGTAAATATTGTCAGGCACTCTCAGGGCATACAGATCACCTCACTATATGATAATTATGCTAATATATAATGAATAATTTATCAGGCATTGTTTTCATAAAGATAACATCACAATGTAATAATCATGATAATTATGTGACTGAGACATTTCCTATTCCGATAGATGCCTTTTTTAGGAAGAGACAGAAATGACTTCCTTTAATGATACAGACTTAGCCTTACCATAAATTTTAATAAATATTGAATATTGGCAAAGAAAATGATGGATGAACCTCATTTGGTTAATTCCAAAGATTGAATAATAATACGCCAACTCTAACTTCCTTGTATTAAATGTTATATATAAAATCTGATCAGATGTGTGATGCATAAGTCATAGATTTCCATTGCCTCCAGGTTATTACTTTGATAATATATTTTGTCTTCTTATGTTTACATGTAATTTGGTATGTACATATTTTGATGCACAATTTTTTGCAGTGCTGACTGTTTTGAATATAAATTGTCTGCCGTATTGATTTGGGCAGAGGTTTAGTGGTCACATGATTTGAGCTGCATCAGCTGCCAATAATGTCCATTGTTTAAAAACCATGTTTATCTCAAGTGTTCTCCAGGGTAGTCAAAATAAATATACATACCTTTTGTGATAACTTTGAATAAAATCAACTGTGAACATCAATTACCATTGATACATGTACAGAATGCAATAGGCATCAGCATAAATGACTGATTTTCTGAATGTTTTGTTGGACATTGACCCATTTATCAAACATGAATGTTCTATATGTATTTTGAGTTATCCCCGGGCTTTGGCACATGATAAAAGGTGATTCATAATCAATATAGGTTCCAGACATAAATAAAAATCATTTATAAATTGTAATCTGTATTTTCTAATGTTAAAATGTTAGAAAGTGAGAGGGCGGTGTAGATGGTGTAAACTAAGTTGTACAATATTTTCGAATCATAACACATTTTTAAAATGAATACATACTAAATTGAGAGGATGATTTGTTATTCCTAGTTGCTAATGAATCAAATTATGTATATATAGCAAATTCGTAGCACATTTTGTTTTGTAAATAAGCTATACATTAAAGTTAAGGTATAAACAGACAACATATATGTTTATTCTATGAAGCTTGATATTTTATTTTAACAAGTGATATACAACCATCACATATTTCTTAGTATAAGCAAACGCAAAATTTACCAGCATGTAGGAATATATCAAAATGCACAATGATCAGGGCCTCTGGACTGACTGCTATTATCAATATCAGGCCTATATGTATTTTCCATAGATGAAGATCAACATTTCCAAATAAAACAAAGCCCATTTACGACCAGACTTGACCGCGTTGAAGAGTGATATGTCACTTCAAGTTATCAGACTTTCGCAATGTTAAACTAGAATTTGCATTGAAAAAGATTTAAAAACATTTACTTGAAGAATGTCGCTGCGGTATAATTATCAATATGCACTATTCTTGGAAAATCTTTAAAAAAATCAAATCATTTTACCTACCTAAGCCCCAAAATTTGCTTTCATGAACACCTTCCTTTATGTTCCATTGTCTCACCCTCACGGTGGTGGTTCAGGCGCCCGGACATTGCCGTGACCACTCGTCACCTGCGGTGTCCGTTATGGCACGGCTGGATTGGCGGTATGGTAAAAGCATAAAAGCATATGCCTGAACTGACAAAAGGCTGACAAAAGGCTGGTCAAGGCCGTACAAAGGGGATACGGTATTCTGGAGACAAAATATATGAATGTGTTTGGTTTATTTTTTGTTATCATTTTGAGATTGTTATGGATTTGTATGTGTCACTTGTGTTGTTTATGTGATATGGAACTGTTTTGTTTTAGATCGGTAGTTTGTCGGAGGAAAACGGTCCAGTTGTTGTCAATAAAGGTCACGCTGCTGAGGTTTTCACTAACAGTGTATTCCACCTTTTTAGCACGATTGGTCATGTGAGAGTGTGCATAGCCCTGATCTTCACGATATCCTGGTCTGTGGACATGCTAATAAGCGTACCTTATTATTGCATTTCATTCAATTTCCCAAAGCTGGTGGGTCTTATCTATGGCTGCTCAGAGCCCTATAGGAGAGCTGGACCTAATGTGCCTCTCCAGCTTGCACTAAATGGAACACCCAGCAATTTAGACTTGCTTGGCCTGGATTTTGACAAGTGAAAAAAACAAACTAAAACTATCAGAGTAATTCGTATGATCACTTCTGAATGAACGTTTTTGAATACTTAAATGTTTTCACAAAGTAATTGTAAAAATATAAATAATTATTGCAGACAAAACGCAATCTTTGATGGCATTTTATACATTCTTACCAACAAAGTTATGTGTGCGTGTATGTGTATGAGTTTTATCTCTTCTTAAAAATGTGGCATTAACCAGAGGTTGAAATACAAAACTTTTTAGCTTTTATGCTAATACAATCAAACGATCTTACATCTTTCTTTGTTGAAATTGTGTTCAAGTAATGACCATTTTAGGACCCATCTGGGTTCGACATTTAATTCTAATTCTAGTGGTGAAAGCAATCAAATCCTCAGCAACATAGGAAATCTAATAACAAAAAAGGACAAATCCATTGCCAACAAAATCCAATTATGTTACAAAATTTCATTCTATTCTCAATACAGCGTTTTCACACTTGGGAATCATAATACCTAATGTAAATTTGAAATTATGATGGTGTTCATGATATGATAATATGCTGATGCAAAATAGAGATAGGACGCCATGGGTGCCATAGAATTCTCGCCACAGTCCATGTTGAAGGATTTGTCATAGCTGGAACTTTATTTGCTGAATATCTATTTTCCATTTTTCTCTCCTTTGCTTTTCTTCCAATGAAAATAATTTTTAAAAGGATCATTTGACCATATCCGTTGAATTTTCTTTTAAATTAAACATCGACAATGTAGCACTGATTTGTATCGACTACTAGTATTATTTATGTAACCAAGGTAACCAGTTATTAATTAATGGGTCAGGCTGGTTGATGACAGTCCTGATGCTGGTCAAGCATAAACAATTAAGAAGTCACATTAAAGACATGATTTTTGTTTCATTTCTGATCTCTTGGGGCAATAATTTAGATTTTACAGTGATACTTTCTCTGGTACCCAGGTTAATTACTGTGGTAACAGTCCATTATATATCTTCGAATGGGTAAATTCATCAATTTGATGTTCTTATTAGAACTGGGTCTTTATTAATTTCTAAATAATTGCATAATTTGTCAATGACTTAATGGGACTATATACAGTTGGTGACAGGGCATTTTATACAGTTGGTGACAGGGCATTTTATAAAGTTGGTGACAGGGCATTTTATACAGTTGGTGACAAGGCATTTTATAAAGTTGGTGACAGGGCATTTTCTGCAACTGCCCCTAAATTATGAAATGCCCTTCCTACTGACATTAGGAGCAGTCTGTCAATCAGTACTTTTAAAAGTAGACTGAAAACACATCTCTTCAAAAAAGAACTTTCTGAACACAGCGCTATGAACAGACTTAGTTTGGTATCAGCGCTATACAAATTTTACTATTTTAGGATATATTATTATTTTTGGATATATTTTTCCGAAGAGAGTTTTCTTGGCCTTAGATTAGTTCTGTGAGAAGAGTGCTGAGTGTATTGCAGTGTAGTAAGCAGGTTTACATGTTGATACCAACAATAAAGGCATTCGTGAAGAAGTTATAGACGTGCAGTTTTAAATAAATAGAGACCTATTGAGATATCACTCATCTTTTACTAGACATGGAAATGTTTGTGAAGGTAATACAAACAAAAACAAATTAAATGCTATAAAAAATAATATTGTGCAAACTGGCGTGAGTGCAAAAAGAACAACTGTTATTTTCTTTGAATCTATTAACCAATAAAGGTATGGGTATATATATATATATATATATATATATATATATATATATATATATATATATATATATATATATATATATATATATATATATATATATATATATATATATATATATATATATAGATAAGAAGTCTTTCATATATGTTTCAAGCATTTATTACTGTAACATTGGTTTGATCTCAAATGTATTTGGCCAAATTATGCTTCTTTACCATCATGAAGATAGTTCTTATAAGAAAAGAACAAAACTTACATGTTTAATTGTGAGTAAATTATTCAAATAAATCAAGGCCATTGTTTGACCAAAATGTTTTTCAATATATAAACATCACATATAAACATCACATTACGGCTTTAAAAATGCATTCATGCCTGGAATCCAGAAAGTCGATTCAGATAATTATGGACAACTGTGAACACCAGCTCCGTGTTTGGTCTTTATTAGCCATATACTGTCAATAACTTTTCCACCCTGAAAGTAAGATTTTATGTGAAAATTGCATTCTGAAAATAGGACACTATGATGATAATGTAATATATAAAATATCCATGAAAAGCTACAGACAGGTAGGATCATAAACAGAATTATGATAATATTGTGACCAATTATTTCATGATCTATTTATGACATAATTTACAACAGGTAATATAAATATATTAGATGCACAAAAAAAAATATATATATGCTTATTACCTGGTCATCTGAGACCTGCTCCAGGTACAGATGGGTTGTATTGTAGACCTGCATACGGGCATAGCCATAGTCAAGAGCTCTGAATGCACTCCAGTAAGGCTGATTTGGTTCAAAATCATCATGGCCAGTAGACATACCCTAAACAAATAACCAGATATTATAGCTAAAGCATAATTTTATCCATTTGTGCAATAATTGGATAGCTGTTTTCTGGTATAAATTTAGACAATTGTAGATAACTTACAGCAGAGCCAGTGATGATGTGAACTGGAGCTGGAGGATTGGTGTATGGTTCCTTAATACCTTTACAAACCTATAGTATGGTAAGCAATAAATATATAAACTTTATTGCACATTTTATGGATTATATATTCAATACAAGAAATAGATACAAATTAATATTATAACAAAGAAACACACACACATTCGTGTTGATCTTAGCATTTTTAGTTCTTAAAAATAATTACCGTTCTGTTATACAAAGGATAAAGTCTTTCATAAGAATGTTCATGGGCCCAGAACTCCAGATCCACACCAGCATCATAAAACAACTTTTCCAGACCATAACGAACCTTAAATACAAATACCAGAAATTAGAAAATCACAGAAAGACTTGATCTAATACAAATCAGAATACAGCAATTATAATCTTCAGTAAATTCTTATAATTTGCTGAACATTATTATTTGAACAATCAAATGTACAATCAAATAATTTAATATATATATCAAATCATATTTCATGCTTACCTTGCTCTCAAAGTTGGCACAGTCATCATGGTCATTGTTAGAGCAATACATGGGCCGATGCCCTAATGTAATCAACCAAGGCACAGCATCCCGGTTTGCATTTGCTTTCTGAGAATAAACATATTGGTTTTAGTTTTTCATATTTTCAAACAAACCCTTTTGGTTATCTTTTTTTTGGGTTATTGGTTCATCTTATCCTGTTAGATATCCTGTTAGAGTATCATAGACAACATACTTTAATTTGTTCTGGGGGACATCCATCAAATGACTTAACTTTAGCAAGATGCCAGATCACTATATTAAAATACTCATGTGTTGACATGTAAATATGAAATCTCATCTCATACATATTGTATTAGAGTTTATACATCATGTATTTACTAACACAGTGCCTACCTCTAGGTCTTTTTGTAACCATTTGTACTGAGTCAATATATTTGATGTGTTGTACCAGTTGGGAAAATGGTACATCTCTGTTGAAAAACTTACAAAGTGGATTGGACCAACATCATAGCTACAAAATATATATTTATAAAATGAATAAAAACATAGTGACCAATCTGATCTGGGCTACTTCTCTACATATACTGGATTATACCAATTTGAACGTGTGTCTTATGGCACCATTCATTAACTACACTATTGTATAACCATGCATTTATATTTTGAGATATTACCTGTAATATATACCTTGACCATCACCACCTGGCATGTTGAATCTAGCCTTGTAGTTGGAGAAGTTACTGTAAATGCAAATATATATGCTCATATGAAAAGAAGATTCAAGAGATATGTAGATCATCATTTTCTTTCTTAATTACCATTAATTCTAACAAAACAAGTGAGAAAGGAGGCAGTAAATATATTTACATGATAGCTTCAGTAACTATTTTGATACTCAGAAATCAGTAAAAACTGCAATATTTATCAAGGCTAATGGTAATCGATGTAAATTGAGAATAATAGCAGTAAAGTATTGTATACTCACTAAGCAACCTCGTGGTTACCAGGTGAGGCCATATATGGCACATATGCAGCGAATGCCTCCACTTGCCTCATAAAAGCATCGCCTACACGACCACCATTCTGTAGTCAGAAAAACTTTAAATGATCATTAAATTTCAAAGCATTTTCTTGTTATACTTAAATAAATTGAGACGTAAAGTTATGACAAACTGTGTATCGATGCAACAACTTACAACTTCCATGTTGTATGCAAAATCCCCTGAAAGTAAATATTAAGACATAAAGATTACAGGGAAATGTATTTTAAGATACAAGGCAAAATAAGAGAGAAAGATAGAAAATCCTTAAATGACCTACCAACATGAAGAACAGCATCAAAATGTCCTCTTTGGGTCTCCTCTTGTAGCCTGCTAAGAGACTGTGGATTGTCATTACCCATATCTCCATACACTGCAAATCTAGGAGACCATTTTGTACCAGACTTCATTGCAGTGAAGTAAAATACGTTGCTCCAAGCTATCAGACTTCCACAATGATAAACTACAAATTGAATTATAATTTTGAGAATTGATATTTTATCTTGACAGATATCAATTGGAAATTGGACATTTATTTGTGTTGCCAATTAATGATAGTTAAACATGTTTTTGCAGGTTAGGTTAAATGGAATATTTGAATTGTAGGGGATGGATTTGATGGGTCTCGATTTTATGTGACTTCTATCATTTTGAGTTAATCTCATCTGGTCTCTTTAGATATTTACTGCGAAGAAAAATACATAATGATCATTCAGAGCTTTAAGGATATCTGTGGGTATTTACTCAAGTTGGGATTCCAAATGTTTATATCTAATTCTGAATAGTGTCTAATCTGGTTGAAATATATTCCATGTTATGCTTTTAAACCAATGCCAATGACAAATTTACCATAGGTCTGTCCAGGTGTGAGATTAGTGAGGTTAACACTGTGCATGTAGATCTTGCGTTTTTCAGGTCCCCCATCCACAAAGAGGACTTGTTTACCAGTTGTTATCTTATCAAGGCCCTTAACACCATATTCTACAAATGATTCTTTTGTGGGATCAAATGTCACCCAACTCACCACCATCTGAGTAGGATCAGCTGTAAATAGATTATAAAGTATTTTAAATCATCTTATAAACTAGGTTTTCAATCAATGTTGTAATTTGCTACATATATTATGATAATGAATAGGTTTATCCTTTTCCATTCCATAAAATCATATCTAAGGTAAGCAGGACGATTCAAAAGAAAACATTTCCAATCATCTTGGCCCTTAATATTTTTAGAATGAGGTATTTGTATAATTCCTAGGACAGATAATATAAAACTTATTTTTTTGTAAATTTAGGTACCCACCTCCATAAGCGATATGCACTTGCTCAGGTTGCACGTCTAGCTCTCCATTGACAAACAGAAATGTGAGCGATATAATAAACAACTCCAGAACCCCCATTATCAATAGCTATTTTCGGTCAGTGATGGAACTCAGAGGTAATATAAACAGCCAACCTGAAAAGTAAAAAGTTACTCTTAGACAAGTTTATCGTGGATTTGATACAGTAATATTACTGAGTATTGGTTTGTACAGGCATATATGCAATATTTACAAAATTTATCAAGGCTTGTTGCTCTACTGTTTTCTCTTATTAACAGATTTACTGCCCAGGATATCAAAATGAGATCTTCACAGAACATGTGATTTGGTAACTGAAGGTATGGGATGAAAGGAAAGATATTAGCAAAAGGTTTTGAGAAATAAAATTGTGAAATGGTGTTTTTACGACCCTTTCAGCAACTATGGCCATATCAGGTCGACTTTCGAGCCTTTTAACCAGTGTGAAAGTAACACTGCCGGCAGTGGGAGTAGAACCCAGTACCTCCCGTCCTCCACGTACATAACCATTAAAGCCACAGATCCTACACTCTACCGACTGTGCTAGTGAGCTTTTGACAGAATGCTATGCTCCATTCGAGATGCTGTGCACCCTCTACCCATCTCTGGTCCTCTGCCTAAAAAGATGAGGCAGACCATCGAAGATGAGGCTCACAAGTAATCTACAGACAGCCTGACTGATGCACGCACTTTCTGCTTGCCGTCACCTCTCCAGATTTTGTAGCTACTCTGGTGATTTGTTAGCAGGTCCTCAGCTACACCACAGGTATCACCCCGCAGTCTTCAGTCCCAGTCCAAAGACATTATGGAGGCTGTGGAGCACATAGACACTATGAAAGATGAATTGTAAAGTGTGAAAGACAATATAGATGAACACCACAGAGAGTGGTTCAGAGATGTGGAGAAGATGTGTATAGATGTTGGGGCTGAGGTGTCCATCCTCAGGAGATACAGCTGGCAGCAGCACCATGCCAACACTCCAGCACAGACACCCAGTGACTATTACAAGCGAGTGAAACATGTCTTTATTGAGCTTAACTCCAGGTTTTCTACTCTTCAGGTCCAGGCCATTCAGGGACTGTGCCTGGTGCCTGCTGCCCTGGTCACCCTCTCCCATGATGAAGCCCAAGAAGCTTCCCTCATCACTACCTACAATGCTGATCTGCTGGCACCGGGCAGTGTAAAGTGAGGTTGACTGTTGGCAGGTTAAGTGTGGAGAGCCGAACATTAGAACTCTGCTAAAACTCACGTATGTGCTCCCAGTTACAACCAGCAGTACAAGCAAACAGCACCATGAAACTGGTGAAAAACAGGATCTGATCTACCATGGGGAACGAGTGCTTGGCAGAACTGCTCTTAATGTCTATCCAGAGACATTGAGGATGATCTTGAGGTCATCTCTGAGTTTGCCAGAAAACATCCCAGAAAACTGGAGGTGCTGAACATCATGAGTGAATGTTAAATTGTGACTATATCAATTTGAATTAGACTATTATGCTGTTAAATATAATATATCATTCATTGTGTATGATGTTGAGAAAATCATCTCTGTGTTTGTCAGAAAACATCCCAGAAAATTGAAATTTCTGAACATCATGAGTGAATGTTGAAATGTTGAGATAGTGAAATTTAGATTATCTACCAAACATTACTCTTTAATAAGGCAAAAAGGAATTTAGATTGCAACATAAAGTATTTTTTCACAATAGAGAGTTCAAAGTATTCCCAGAAAAGCTTGGGTACGTGTGAACCTGCTTATTGTGAACTAATATGCACCATACTATTTCAGAGTGCCATACAAAGAAATGCAAAAGGTGTCCCGAATTGAACTGGTTATCCCTTTGTTTTGCAGGATATGTGTCCTATTTGTTTAGTTTCTCTGTAATTATTTTGTGGTCACATTCTATACTATTTGTCAGATACTAATTATGGTGTATTATCATTAGGTAATTCACCTACCTTTCTAAGATAATGTTTACATAGAAAAAAGAGAAAAACATTCACCCGATGTCTCACTGTCATGTGATAAGTACAGTGTATCTGTGTGCAAGATGCATGACAGAAGGAAAGTTTATATGCCACAGACCTCCACACAACAGTGAGCACACCATATAATATATATACTATGCAGTTCTTTGTTACACACACGCACACACAAACATACACAATAATTAAATGTTTTTTTTTCACAATAGAGAGTTCAAAGTATTCCCAGAAAACATCACATGACTGTCACAGCTGTACCAGATAACACTGTGTATAGTTTTGTCTCATCGCATGGTTTTTTTGAAGATATAATAGAAACATAATATAGCTATCTACCTAGACGCCCTTAACCTAGATACCAATATAGCAAAACATCTCTGCACATGTGCCGTGTTGACTCATTAATGTTTTATCTAGATTATCCGAATAACATGCACTATATTTTTGATTAATTTAAAAAAAAACATTCACAACAGGTACTTTGTCAATTGTAATATTGATTATTCGAGATTGTAAAATTATATCTATATTGATCAACATTTCTTATTTGCTGATCAATATAAATGAATTGCATTGGTGTTGTTGACCAGACTTGATTTGTGACACAAATCTTTTATAATTTCTTACTGTCAATAAAATCATTCTATCAATCAATACCAGTTTGATCAGTTGAGATGTACACGTTCAGATAAGACCATAGTCTAATGCTACAACTCATAGATTTAGCTATAATATAAATGTAGCTATAATATAGTTTTGATCCTTCAAATTTGTGTTGGAAATGTGGCTAATATCTCTTTAGGAAATAAAATGCAAAGCATGAATATATATATATATATATATATATATATATATATATATATATATATATATATATATATATATATATATATATATATATATATATATATATATATATATATATATATATATATATATATATATATATATATATATATATATATATATTTGAAGATACATCAGCGGGTCGTTTTGCATAGGAAATATATAATATATTCTAAATAGTCGAACATCTTTTTGAGCAAAGTTGTGCGTATTGGAGTGTCTCGAATATGCTTGTTTAATGTGAATTTCCATAATTTAGTTGTCCATTATTCTGAAGAAGAATGTAAGTAAATTGGTTGTACATCCTGCCGAATTCTGCTTATACATTTGTTGGCACAGATGACTTTAGGTGAAGATTTTTTTAATGTTAATAGTGGATGAATGTTCATGGATTTTTGGAAACATTGATCTCTAATTGGACAAATGCAAATGACTAATTATTGAATTAAATTCAATGTTCAGCATGATAATCATGCATAGGATTCAATGTTCAGCATGATAATCATGTATAGGATTCAATGTTCAGCAAGATAATCATGCAGGGGATATCAACCATAAACAAAATAAAGGAATCAATTGTATTAAACTCCAGACGTCTTATAACCATATTGAATGGCATTAATCATTTTAATACTGTACGTGCTGTCCCATCCGGACATTGGAACCAGAATTTACGGTCCAGAGATTTATGTCTTAGTTGTTTTTAATATACCTTTGGGTGGATGCAAATTACACATTAATATACATGGGTGTTCCTGAGATTTGAGCACCAGAGCTCTCTGGATATCATTTTACATACCTGCTAGGAGGCAGGTTTCAACATTCAGCATGAAAAACTATGGGCCCATCACAGATAGTTTCTTGGTATCATTACTGACACTGTGAAAGATGACCTGAGTATTTCTGAGGAATGCATGAGTTACATTATTGAATAACTTCACTACTTTATCAATAAATGTCACACAACCAAAAGAGAGCTCCGATCACTGATAGGAAAGTTAGCCTTCTGCGCTCGGGTTGTAGCCGATGGTAAAGGGCGATCCATTTGATTTTTGTGGGGTGGGGTGGGACAGCAGTACTGGATGAATAAATTTTTTTTCTTTGGTAGGGTGGATGAATAAATTTTTTTTCTGGTGTGGGGTGGGTGAATAATTTTTTTTTCTGGTGTGGGGTGGGTGAATAATTTTTTTTTCTTGTTGCTTCCCCAGACTCTGATCCTTCATTTCAAGCAATCCATATAGAAGATAGAAAAAACTGGAAGGAGGTGGATGAATAAATTTTTTTTCTTTGGTAGGGTGGATGAATAATTTTTTTTTCTTTGGTAGGGTGAATGAATAAAAAAAAATTCTGGGATGGGGTGGGTGAATAAATTTCTTTCTCCAAAATCTCCCACCCCACCCCACAAAAATCAAATGGATCGCCCCTAACTTGTTCAATCATTGCCTCAACCATTTGGCCAAACATCCCAAGCAATTACACCACAAAATAAGGCTATCACATGAGGCAATGTCAGATATTGAGTGGTGGAGCCGCTGTCTTCGCCTTCATAATGGGGTGTGTTGGTTCCCCACCCGATGGAGCAGGGAGAATGCTGAAATCCTCTTTGCTGATGTGGCTTCAGGTGTCAGCTACAGGGAATCCTGATCTATCTTGGATTTCAAAAGCTAGCACGCTTGGCTGAGAACCATGAACATTGTCTTGTGCGAGCTGGTGGCAGTAGTATTGGCAATTGCCACATTTGGCCCCAGGTTGATCAATAAAAAAATCGCTATGAATATTGACAATATTGCTGTTTGTTATTGCACCAATGACGCCAAATCAAAAGATTGGTGAAACGCAAGCAACATTTATGTTGCAGCTAAAAGTTCCCGATGACCCGTACAACTTCTTAAAGATGCCCAATTGTGGCCGATGATCTCCCGGTGCCTGCACGGCAATCTGAACTGCCAGCCGATTCTGTAATAAATACCCATCGGCTGGGCATCTTTACTGAAATCGGCACAAATGTGACTGAGGTATTACCACAATCTACCTTCTACCCTCATCTACTCAGCTCATGACCATAGCTGTATATTCACACCCTCATATCCATTTGCACCAATTGGATAACTACCTACTTATTGGGATCCGGCCAGTTAATCAGTCAGTCAGGGACCACCTCAGATAACTAATTGGGAGTTATGAATTGATGTATTCAAGTTATATATAATGATTAAATGTATGTATGGCGTTGGCAGATTTATTTGTTAGGAGAGCAAATAAATCATTTATGTACAATTTAATGTGTGGCTTGTTTCCTTATTTGAATACATATATTTCCTTATTTAGATAAATAATTACAACGTGTGTATGTGTGTATTCTGTGTATATATTTTCAAAGCAAAACAAACAAGATGGTCTGGTACAATGATATTTATTTAAATCATATAAAATAAAGATGAATGGTAAACTATAAAGGTTATCATTGGTTATCATTGTGAGTTAAGTTAATGACAGCTGTAGGTGTTTGCTCCATGTTTGGTCTTGATCAGCCACATCGTATCAACCACTTTTCCGGCCTGAATAAAATAAGAATAAGCATCTGTAGTAATTATATCATCATTTAAAGCAGGAACCTTTGCTGATTAAATTATGCAAGGTATGATAACTGCGGGCAAATTCTGCGGGTATGATAACTGAGGGCAAATTCTACAGTTATGATAAGCGAGGGCAAATTCTACAGGTAAGATAACTGAGGGCAAATAACTGAGGGCAAATTCTGCGGGTATGATAACTGAGGGCAAATTCTACAGGTAAGATAACTGAGGGAAAATTCTACAGGTAAGATAACTGAGGGCAAATTCTGTAGGTATTATAACTGAGGTATTATAACTGAGGGCAAATTCTACAGGTAAGATTACTGAGAGCAAATTCTGCGGGTATGATAACTGAGGGCAAATTCTACAGTTATGATAAGCGAGGGCAAATTCTACAAGTAAGATAACTGCGGGCAAATTCTGCAGGTATGATAACTGAGGGCAAATTCTGCGGGTATGATAAGCGAGGGCAAATTCTACAGGTAAGATTACTGAGAGCAAATTCTGCAGGTATTATAACTGAGGAATTATAACTGAGGAATTATAACTGAGGAATTATAACTGAGGTATGATAACTGAGGGCAAATTCTACAGTTATGATAAGCGAGGGCAAATTCTACAGGTAAGATTACTGAGAGCAAATTCTGCCGGTATGATAACTAGGGATATTCTACAAAATGCTGCTAATCACTTTAATGGTGAACCTTCTGTAATTGGAATGAATTAAAATGTTCCCAGCAATTACTACAAAGGTACATTAGTTTGTATATATCAGTACCATGCATGAATTTCTTTTGACTGAGCTTCAGCTCCCTCCCTCAAGGAAGTATGGCACCTCACAGCATAAAAAGGTTCATGGTAACAATGTGATAAGAATTCCTTATCAAATATAGCAAAAATGGAAGTGAATGCAAATGACAAGTAATATCAATGTTTATATGTATATATATATGGAGTAGACAATGTAGATGTACCTGGTCGTCTGACACTTGGTCCATGTATAAGTGAGTTGTGTTGACGACCTGCATGTGAGAGTAACCATAGTCTGCATTGCGGAATGCACTCCAGTAAGGTTGATTGGGCTTAAAGGCATCGTGATCACCAACACAGCCCTGCCCCAAAAACACAACAGACAACTCATTAACCTCATTAACCAAAGGTCATACTCAATAGGATCCTTAGAACTACAATTTGTTTGTCCTGATGATTATCTACTTTTTTTTAAAAAAGGTCAGTGGTTATCACCACCAACATGGATGTATTGTTATCACCATCAACATGGATGTATTGTTATCATTATCAACATGGATGTATTGTTATCACCATCAACATGGATGTATTGTTATCATTATCAACATGGATGTATTGTTATCACCATCAACATGGATGTATTGTAATCATTATCAACATGGATGTATTGTTATCATTGTCAACATGGATGTATTTTTATCATTGTCAACATGGATGTATTGTTATCATCATCAACATGGATGTATTGTTATCATTGTCAACATGGATGTATTGTTATCACCATCAACATGGATGTGTTGTTATCATTGTCAACATGGATGTATTGTTATCATTGTCAACATGGATGTATTTTTATCATCATCAACATGGATGTATTGTTATCACCATCAACATGGATGTATTGTTATCATTATCAACATGGATGTATTGTTATCATTGTCAACATTGATGTATTTTTATCATTGTCAACATGGATGTATTGTTATCATCATCAACATGGATGTATTGTTATCATTGTCAACATGGATGTATTGTTATCACCATCAACATGGATGTATTGTTATCATTGTCAACATGGATGTATTTTTATCATCATCAACATGGATCTATTGTTATCAACATCAACATGGATCTATTGTTATTACCATCAACATGGGTGTTTTTATCAACATGGATGTATGTGTCTATGTATAAAATCTTACAGCAGAGCCTGTGATGATGTGTACAGGAGCTGCAGGATTAGTGTAGGGGGCACTTCTACCTTTGCAAACCTATGAAACAATAACATATACACATCAAAACACAAATGGAGAAAAAATATTATAAAGAATCAAAGAAATAAAATATCACATAAAACGGCATTTTTGTCATGAAGAGGTCAATCATAAAATGCAGTTGTATAATTATGAATTTTCTCATCTTGTAATATTTTTAAAGTATAATGTACCGTTTTGTTATAAACAGGCCAAAGTCTTTCATATGAGTGCTCATGGGCCCAGATCTGTAGGTCTACACCAGCATCATAAAACAGCTTTTCAAAGTAATGGCGAATCTGCAATATACAAATGATTCAAGGGTTATGTAATGCATGGAATTACATTGAATATATGAGAAATGTGTGTGTATATGTGTGCTCACCCTTGTATTTGGAACCTCACCTTGCTTTCATACGTGGAGCAGTCATCGCGGTCATTGTTGGAGCAGTACATGGGGCGGTGACCTGCTACTATCAACCAGGGCACAGCATCCCGGTTTGTGTTGGCTTTCTGCAGGCAGAAGGAAAATTATAAAGCAAACTCACTAAACATTTATGACATCAATTCAAATATGAACATAAATTAAACATCAAGGTGATAATACCATATAGCAAAACCATCAAGATAGTATCATAGAGCAAAACCATCAAGATAGTACCATATAGCAAAACCATCAAGATAGTATCATAGAGCAAAACCATCAAGATAGTACCATATAGCAAAACCATAAAGATAGTACCATATAGCAAAACCATAAAGATAGTACCATATAGCAAAACCATAAAGATAGTACCATATAGCAAAACCATAAAGATAGTACCATATAGCAAAACCATAAAGATAGTACCATATAGCAAAACCATAAAGATAGTACCATATAGCAAAACCATAAAGATAGTACCATATAGCAAAACCATAAAGATAGTACCATATAGCAAAACCATAAAGATAGTACCATATAGCAAAACCATAAAGATAGTACCATATAGCAAAACCATAACGATAGTACCATAGAGCAAAACCATAAAGATAGTAGCATAGAGCAAAACCATAAAGATAGTACCATAGAGCAAAACCATAAAGATAGTACCATAGAGCGAAACCGTCAAGATAGTACCATATAGCAAAACCATCAAGATAGTACCATAGAGCGAAACCGTCAAGATAGTACCATATAGCAAAACCATAAAGATAGTACCATATAGCAAAACCATCAAGATAGTACCATAGAGCGAAACCGTCAAGATAGTACCATATAGCAAAACCATCAAGATAGTACCATATAGCAAAACCATCAAGATAGTACCATATAGCAAAACCATAAAGATAGTACCATATAGCAAAACCATCAAGATAGTACCATAGAGCGAAACCGTCAAGATAGTACCATATAGCAAAACCATAAAGATAGTACCATATAGCAAAACCATCAAGATAGTACCATAGAGCGAAACCGTCAAGATAGTACCATATAGCAAAACCATCAAGATAGTACCATATAGCAAAACCATAAAGATAGTACCATATAGCAAAACCATAAAGATAGTACCATATAGCAAAACCATCAAGATAGTACCATATAGCAAAACCATCAAGATAGTACCATAGAGCAAAACCATCAAGATAGTACCATAGAGCAAAACCATCAAGATAGTACCATAGAGCAAAACCATCAAGATAGTACCATAGAGCAAAACCATCAAGATAGTACCATAGAGCAAAACCATCAAGATAGTACCATATAGCAAAACCATCAAGATAGTACCATAGAGCGAAACCGTCAAGATAGTACCATAGAGCAAAACCATCAAGATAGTACCATAGAGCGAAACCGTCAAGATAGTACCATAGAGCAAAACCATCAAGATAGTACCATAGAGCAAAACCATCAAGATAGTACCATAGAGCAAAACCATCAAGATAGTACCATAGAGCAAAACCATCAAGATAGTACCATAGAGCAAAACCATCAAGATAGTACCATAGAGCAAAACCATCAAGATAGTACCATAGTGCAAAACCATCAAGATAGTACCATAGAGCAAAACCATCAAGATAGTACCATAGTGCAAAACCATCAAGATAGTACCATAGAGCAAAACCATCAAGATAGTACCATAGAGCAAAACCATCAAGATAGTACCATAGAGCAAAACCATCAAGATAGTACCATACAGCAAAACCATCAAGATAGTACCATAGAGCAAAACCTGCGCAAACATGATTATAATTTCTAGTATTTATTTATTTGTTTATGTCCTCAATATATTACATGCATCATCTAAATAATCATAGCGTGGGTTACCTTGAGGTCATTCTGCAGCCACCTGTACTGGATTTCCATATTTTCTGTATTATAAAAGGTTGGCCAGAAATACACCTCTGTAGAAAAGCTTATTATGTGGGCTGGACCAATATCGTAACTAAAAAAAATTTTAAAAAATAAATCAGAATTTGGTATCTCGTCTCAATAAACCTCGTGTGGCTACAATTTACAAAATTTAATCCTAATGTTTTGTTCTTGTTTTTGCTCGATGATTCCAACAAATTGATTTTTGATTATTATCCAGATAGCATTGCCAATATGTAGTCCTAAAAGTACTTTGTTGACTGAGTTCTCAGTGTTTACTGTCTGCTTTTATTTTTAATTAAATAATCCCTAACTCACTTAAATGTAATGAATATTACCTGTAGAACAGCCCCTCTCCATCCCCACCTGGCATATTAAATCTTGCTCTGTAGTTGGAAAAATTGCTGAAAATGGCAAGTATAACACATATATATTTTATTACTATATTTTAACAGCTTTTTCCTGTTTAGTCATTAAGAGTATTGAATGCGCTATTTTAAAAAGGCTCTTTTAATGGCTGCCTGCTTTGATAATGAGAACGTGTTTAAATGCAGTTCACCTTCTAGGTTCATTTATGGTTGCTAACTTTGATAATTGCACTACACATTACATGTGAGACCCATATGTCATTGAGATTTTGAGGCAAAATTCAATTAAACCTCAGCCATCACGCTTTCACAGCTTAGCTACCACTATCATAAATGATTATGCCGCCAACATAGTGCCTGTAAATGCACTCGTGATTCTATCCTATTCAACTTTTTAATCCTTTGAAATGTTGTAAAATGCATTATACTAACTAGGCTCTTTCATGGTTGCCAACAGTTGTCATATAAGGCACATACGCGGCAACAGCTGCTATCTGCCGCATGAAGGAATCTCCTCGCCGGGCATTCTCCTGTTATAAATGAGAAGGTAACATTTTATGGAACTCTATGAAAGGAAACATAATACATTTTACAAAAAGTGAAAGCAGATTGAATAATTATAAAAGGGAATTTAAATAGCATATTATAAGCAAATGTTTTTATTAAACTTACACTTTCCATGTTGTAGGCAAAATCTCCTGTAAAAATATAAATCAAGATATATCAAACAAACGCTTAGTTATTAGTTAGATATAAAAATAAATCTTTGCTCCATTTAAAATGGGGGAAATGACCAATATACAGACCAACATGAAGAACAGCATCAAAATGTCCCCTTTGAGTCTCCTCTTGTAGCCTGCTCAGAGACTGTGGATTGACATTGCCCATATCTCCAAACACAGCAAATCTAGGAGACCATTTTGTACCAGACTTCATCGCAGTGAAGTAAAAAATGTTGCTCCAAGCCAACAGACTTCCACAATGGTAAACTAAAATTGAAATGAAAATTGAGGATGAAAAATATTTTAAAAACCATTACCTTGTCCAATATTAATTGTTTGGAACCAGATCAATTAAATTTGAAGTTAAGACAACAAACTTCCACAATGGTAAACTGGAACATGAAGAGGCAGAGGAGAAATATTTTGTTTCTGTTCATAGTTTATAAGTTCATTGTTGATAAAATCATAAAAAGGAATAAGACATTAATTATTCACAGCCTTATCTCTCTTAATCATATTTTTATATTTGGACGATTATGTGATGGTACATTTGTGTTAATAAATGTGCATTCAATATGGGCCACCATATTCCACTAGATCTGATAAAGATATTTTTGATTGTTAAAATCGGAATATCTGATGCTAACTGTTGAAATTAGAGCATCTGATATATTGCTCAATGTTAAAATCAGAATATCTGATATATTACTAAATGCTAAAATCAGAATATCTGATATATTGCTAAATGTTAAAATCAGAACATCTGATATATTGCTAAATGTTAAAATCAGAATATCGGATATATTGCTAACTGTTAAAATCAGAATATCTGATATATTCCTATCTGTTGAAATTAGAGCATCTGATATATTGCTAACTGTTGAAATTAGAGCATCTGATATATGTAAAGTGCTGACCATAGGTTTGTCCAGGGCTGAGGTTGGTGAGGTTTACTCGGTGTATGTACAGAATGCGCTTCTCGGATCCCCCATCAGTAAAGTTGACCTGTTGACCTTTAGCAACCAACTGAAGTCCCTTTATACCATACTCAACTAAGGTTTCCTTCGTTGGGTCAAAGGTCACCCAAGTGACTACCATCTGACTGGGATCAGCTGTATCAAATGAAAATGTGTATTGACATTATGATATAACATAATCAACTTGAACATGCATAATATATAAAAATAGACAAATACACCTTTAAATAAATCATGTATGTATATATAATTATATCTGATCGTGATTACTGACCTCCATAGGATAAATGAACTTGCTCAGGTTCAATTTCTAATACCCCAGAGACAGTTCCCAGTAACGTCATCAGTATCATCAGATACAAACTCCCCATTCTGGTGAATTGAAGACGACGCATGGCGCGCGGGTATTAGTGATGTTGGCACAGGAGATGGAGATCACACCTAATATCCCTGAAATGTGCAGGGTCAAAATTGCAATGTTACGAGAAGGTATTGTTTGCTCTTTAGGATATTGAGTAAACATTGGCTGATTATCATTATTGAGAAATGAAAATTGCATTCATTATTGATTTAGAATCATCAAAAAGTATTTTCGATACGTTATGCCTGGTGTGCTGTTTTCAATGGGGCGGTATGGCGACCCGCAATCGGCCTATTACAACTTCCTGGAAGAAGCATTACATCTAAACTGTGACATAATTTGGCAGACATTTTTCAGTGCTTAAATGTTTTCAATGTGGGCTTTGTGACGTATATGTATAGGACAAGGTATGGTCACATGATCATTATGCAGTATAATCGAGTGATGATTATATAAGTAATGAACGAGTGGCCATATCTTATCAATTTTAAAATATGGACTCCCAAAGCATTAAAACTGATTTGAGTCCATATTCTCAAGTCAACTATTTTTAGATTTTAGTGCCTGGATGTATATTTCATGCCTTTCACATGGTTTAAACAATTTCAATTTCTCCAAATTTCAAAATCATTCAACAATGAATATACAAAGCCATTTACTTTATGTCACACTTTGGATAAGAAATGAATGAGCCTTGAGTTCAATTTTCACCATCATATACTGGTTGGATAACAAAATAATCACCACAAGCAGTATCAAAACTGAAATACATAACACTAATCTGTATTTTCAGGTAAGCTCAAATCTTTTGGTTGATGACTAGATGGATTTATCAAGTCTTCAAATTTAGGGTATATTTGTTGTCTTTAATGTATACATAAATCAAACAAGAATTACTATTATGAATCAAGCATTCATGTGGGTGATATAGGACTTCTATTTCAATATATAATGTTACAGTCTTTCTTTCAATGTTATCATATATTTTCTTTAGAAATTACAGAAATCTACACCTTGAATTGCAGGCCTTCAGGTTGCATAATGGGCATGTCTCATTTCATGTCTGTAATGAGACCATCTATAAACCATACATTACGTGATATAAAGTACAGCAATACTGATCTGTGATTGGCTAGAGAAACTCGGCCATATTTTAAGGTATAATTAACATAGAGTAAAAATTTGTAAAGCGCTATACCAGACTAAATCTACTCAGTGCACCCTAATATTCATATAATTAGATTGCTATGCTTACCATTTGAAGAAGGTTCTCTTTTTGTCCCATCTGTTTTGAAAATAAGCACCTGATAAATTGGCTGCACTATTGACTTGGCAGAGGTTTAGTAGTCACAAGATTTCAGTTGTATCAGCTGCCAATTATCATGTCCATTGTTCGTGTTTGTCAAAAGTGTCCTCCGGGATAGGCAAAATGAATTATATATTATTCCGCGGAAATTTGAATGAAATCAATCGTGGACATAATAGCTGTTGCGGATAATGTTAAATCATGTAAAGATTGCAATGGGCAAGAAAGTAAATGACTAATTTTCTAACTATTTTGTAGGGTTATTAATGCCTACATCATTGACCCATTCATCCATTGTTAATGTTATAAACATGTTGTGAAGCATCCCCAAGCTTTTGATATCTGGTACAGATCCAGATTTATTATTTTACCATAAGTACAGGTCTTTAGATTATATAAGCTGGATCATAAAAAGTCAGTGAGATGGGTTTTACTTACTTAAAGTAAAATAATGACAAATATTAACACATTTGAGGCATGATCTTTATTTGCCCTTGTTTGTGGCTATGGCATGACTTACCGGTATCTATTTTCAGTTGGTACATATAAGGTATAATATATCTGGAGAACATATTTATTTAATTTTTATATACTTGTTTAATACTTCAATGATGTGTTTTGTATTATAAGGAGAGGTGAAAAGACAAATACAATGTTGTTTTTTTTCATATTCACATGAAGATCAATAATAACGTTCTTGTCATATCAAATCTGTTTACAATAGTTAATATCTTCTGCAATGCCATACAGAAGATACAGTTATGAACACATTAAAAATCAAAATCTATATTTTATTGTTCAGTTTTTATTAAAACAGTCCTTCGCATATCACATTTCATGAATTCTCAGTGGATGTCTTGCTATTTACAAGTGTAAGTGCCATGTTGATTCTTAATTAGCCACATTGTATCAATCACTGTGCCATTCTGAAAATAAAAAAGATGGATCAGATATGCAGGTAAACTCAAGACACTCAAGACACTAAACTTTTTTATTCATCACTTTATGGTCTGTTAAGTATGAATCCATGTGCATCAGACAGGTAGGCATGTCAAGCATGAACACACGATGACCTAGATATGACCAGCAAAGGAGCCAATCAGTTTGAGCAGAATGGTCACCTGTTTTGGCCTGAATATCAATGATTGAAGGAAATGAGTCAATGTGAAGGGTAATGTGATGAGCATACCTTATCGTCTGAGACCTGCTCCAGATACAAATGGGTTGTGTTATGGACCTGCATACGAGTATAGCCATAATCGTCAGAACGGAATGCACTCCATGATGGCAAAACCGGCTGATATCCATCATGACCTTCCTGACATCCCTGAAATTTTGATCAAGATTATGAATAGCCCCATAAAGTGCAATTGTGTATCCTATATTGATAACACATAAAATGTTTATGCCAAAAGGTACTTCCATACAATATATCTACCTAATGCCCACCTTAAACATCTATTTATAATAGCCTACACAAACAATCAAGCACGTTGATTACTTTCTTCATCACATCCTTACTACCAAACCTACCACGACAAACAGTGTACATGTACTATTTATCTATAAATTGATAGATATATTATAACGTTTCAAAATGTCAATGTTTTATGTTTAATGTTTCAATAACAATTAGAAGCTGTCAGATATTTGAACCTTTCAAACAATTAATCTACCCTAATAAGTAAAACCTTTGACTTAAATATGTGTACTTACGGCAGAACCAGTAGTTATATGCACAGGAGCCCCTGGATCTATGTAAGGACCAGTGCGCCCCTTACAAACCTATAAAAGCAAATAACATGTATGTCTCATTCAACAGATCCCAATTCAAGAGATATAAAGATGAAAGCTGAATCTAAATAGACTATAGCCGTATTCGTTTTAGTCTAATGCATTTTGCGTAGCTCAAAATTCACTTAAATATATATACCTGAGCTATTGCAGTTCCAAATCTGCATGTCCAAAGGACATTCCTGACATTATGCCATCATTTTATCAATATTCATAAAATGTGAAAATATTGATTAAAATGATAATGGTTATTATTGTGCAGTTTGAGATTTGACAGATACAAACACTGAACAAAGCTACTCGCGAATGAGTGTTGCGAATTGATTGCAATTCATTATAGCATGTATGTATAAGTGTATAATGTACCGTTCTGTTGTAGACGGGAAAAAGCCTTTCATAAGAATGTTCATGCGCCCAGAACTCCAGATCTACCCCAGCATCATAGAGCAGTTTCTCAAGGCCATGGCGAACCTACAACACACAATTACACTTAGTTGTGACCATGCTTTTTGAACATTTTTTTATGCTGTGAAGGTCTATGAGGGAGTGGTGAAATCATACCACAAACCAATCTCCCATTCATTTATTGATCATTATGTACTCTATAAAATGGCAGTATAGTTTCAACCAGTGGGTATGACTGTGTACGTTTTTATATATTTTATTCTTTACCATATATATTTACTTTATTCAGATATATTTTTATAATATGCATATTTACGAATGTAATGTTTGAAAAACTGATATTTTTACCAATTGATTTAAGAATGGACTCACTTTGCTCTCAAAGTTGGTGCAGTCATCGCCATCCTTGTTAGAGCAGTACATAGGGCGGTGACCAAGTGTAATAATCCATGGTACTGATGCACGATTTGCATTGGCTTTCTGTGGGTGGAAATAATTGTTTATATATAAACGTTTTCAATAAAGCCAGGCATTTATATGAATATATATTTTAATAAAAAATCTATTATCCATGATTAAGAAAGAGGGATTAGAAACGGCTCCTTACACAATGTAAGTGGTTTATATAAGAGATTTAAAAAATAGATTTGAATCATGTGTTAAGTAGATAGCATTAATGCAAACGGGCCTGTCTGGTACATGAAACCCTGGAGATAACCATGTCTTAAATAGCCCAAGAGAGAGGTCACTATTTTCAATACTATGAACGGGAAAGCCAATGTTTCATTTTATATTTATTACATGATATGACCAAAGTGTATCTATTACTTTAGTTTGGTTTTTATAAAAGTAAAATACGGTTTATCAAGCATTTACTGGTTTAGCTTAGTCCATTTAATAATTTGAATATTTTACAAAATTAAACCAAAGTTCTTTAATTATTGATATCTAATCCATCCAGAAAATAAAAACAAACGTTACATTTTGGTATATCATATATACCAGAAATTAACCAATATTGATCATACCATTCTTAATTGATTCGTAGAATGATTTGTAAATCGCACTTTCAGACTTTAACATTTTTTTTTATTTCACGGCTTTTTTCTAGAAAGCAAACAATGATTTTTAAAAATCTCAATGCTTGTTTTGATTCATTGGTGATTAATGTGGCACTCTTTAATAAAAATAAATAAAAAGTAAACCTAAATATACACAATATATACGATGTCTTTTTGTCTGTGTCATACATGGTCGGCTACGGGATTTTATGGGCCAGACTAACCTGTTTTAATTGAATTTGCATATGCATAGAGAACACGTTATATAAATCTGACTCCAGCGATGTGTATCTTAGTTTCTGATTATTCTATCATTACAATCCCAGATACTGTTGTTACAGATCTTGAAATTAAAATTATGTGATGAAATGTGAACGTTAAATAATATGA
Organism: Amphiduros pacificus; assembly: GCA_949316495.1. Taxonomy (NCBI): domain Eukaryota; kingdom Metazoa; phylum Annelida; class Polychaeta; order Phyllodocida; family Hesionidae; genus Amphiduros; species Amphiduros pacificus. The sequence goes on along the minus strand of OX439005.1, from coordinate 31,214,339 downwards.
CATTGTGTATGAATCTAAGTTTAAATATAAACACTCTAGCTACCATAAGATCATACTCGATCCACTTGAATTGATTATGTATCTGCTGGGTGCCATATTCGGTGTAATAGTACACTTCTGTGGACAGACTGATAATATGCACTGGTCCAACATCAAAGCTGTAAAGATACATATCATACAGTGTTTTCATACCATTTTGCTTTTTTCCCAAATGCTTTTAAATTCAAGTATGCACATATACTATATAGGTTTTGTCCTACCTGAAAAATATTCCTTGTCCATCACCCCCTGGCATGGTGAACCTAGCCTTGTAGTTAGAGAAATTGCTAAAATACAAATGGAAGCAAAAAGCATTACGCCACAAGTACATGGGGAATAAGTCTGCAATTTCAAAATTTATATAAATTCTTCCAATGCAGCACTCCTATCCTAAAATGGATGTGAACCATCTTTTCAATCTTTTGATCTTCATCAGTGTATACTTACTAGGCATTCTCGTGGTTGCCTACGCAGGTCATGTATGGTACGTAGGCTGCTATGGCCTCCACCTGCCTCATGAAAGCATCACCTACGCGGGCATTGTCCTGAAATAAACCATAGGCCATACAAATACACATATTTATTTGATACATAAGTGTTTATAAACCTGATTAGATTACTGCATAATCGATGCAAAATAAATCAATTTGTGATACATGTACTTACTGTGGCCAGATTATAAGCCATGTCCCCTACAAAAATCAAAAGTAGTTAGATATAAAACATATTTTACAGTTGTATTACTAATATAACAAAACCAAAAATTGAAACAATCACTTGCATTATAACAGTTACTATAATCTTTATAAGGATGAGTTTTTGTATTATCATAACTATAAAATAATGCAAAAGAAGATCCCCGGTCACTTGTAGCAAGGAGTAGGGCATTGAGTCCAGGTGGCAGGCTTCCATCTGACATAGTATTGATGAATTGTACTCAAATGGTCGCTAAATAAAAAGCTTACCAACATGCAGGATTGTATCAAAATGTCCTCTCTGTGTCTCATCTTGTAGTCTTGCCAGGGACTGTGGATTGACATTGCCCATATCTCCATACACTGCAAATCTAGGAGACCATTTAGTTCCAGGCTTCATTGCAGTGAAGAAGAATACGTCACTCCAAGCTATAGGACTTCCACAATGGTAAACTGGAAACAACATAATTATGTTTTTCTGAACCTGCACTTTTTATATTGATGATTTTATTAAATTCATGTAAAGTAAAATTTCTAGAGTTATTGTAGCATTGTAACAACATTGTTTGTTAATTTGTCATAATCGAGAAACCCACCATTTAGATGAATCCACCCCATTTTAAAGCAACAACCATTTTTTTCTCTATATTAATTCAAATATACTGTAACAACTATTTACAGTATTTGTGAAGAGGAAAACTTATGACCCTGTGATGTACTCACCATAGGTCTGCCCTGGCTTGAGCATTGTAAGTGTGACCCTGTGATGTACTCACCATAGGTCTGCCCTGGCTTGAGCATTGTAAGTGTGACCCTGTGATGTACTCACCATAGGTCTGCCCTGGCTTGAGCATTGTAAGTGTGACCCTGTGATGTACTCACCATAGGTCTGCCCTGGCTTGAGCATTGTAAGTGTGACTCTGTGAATGTAGATGTGTCGTTTCTCAGAGCCCCCATCAGTGAAGTTGTCTTGTCGTCCCTTGGCTACCAGGTTCATAGTACCTATTCCATATTCCACGATAGACGCAACTGTTGGGTCAAAGGTCACCCATGTCACCACCATTTCAGTTGGGTTCGCTAAAATTGTTAATATATATATGTTATAATTTGAGTAGGGTCAACATGAAAAACTGTACCCTTTCATTTAGAAATTTTACAATTTACATTGAAATACAAAAAGGAATGTATGTTGCAAAGGGATATTTTGTGAATACTAACCTCCATAAGCGATATGCACTTGTTCAGGTTGAACATCAAGCTCCCCAGACGCCAAACCAAGAACCATCAGCACCGCGCAAAAATACAGCGTCCCCATGTTCTCTCGCATCCGTGTATAGCTGCACTCTACGAATACAACGAATCAACTTAGGTTTGTATATCGATCGCCACAGATTGACAACAGGGACTAGTTCATCAAAAACCGGTGATCAAAAACACAGAGTCTCAGAGATAACTTCTGTTCTTCCTGCACAAAGGCGGTGAAAAGTTTCCTTATAGTTAAGACGACTATTGCGGATAATGCACCAAATATTTTGATCATGTGAACCTACCTGTACGTGACGTCACATGATCAGTGAACCTGAACCTCTATGGAACCTATATGTTCATAGCACAGTGTACAAACAGATAGTGTTCAGGTTGGCTGATCGCTCAACCAAATGTATGGATAAAATGAGGAGGTGGGTGTCAGTTGAGGGCAAGTGATCATGTGACAATTCGTGTTGCATCGGGTATGTCATCGTGACACCTTAACATCAGTACCAAAGAAACTGTGCTACACAAAATTCTTTCATCCAAGAAAAATCTTGATTCACCAAAGGCTGTAGTTTCCACTCTCTACAAAGACCACAACAGGGCACTATTTGGAAGGACCGTCATCAGAAATGGGAAACGCTGAACATGAAATGGGTAGTTAAAGACTTCATGGTGCAGCGGGGACATAGGCGTTGCTTTTACCCAGCATAAATGGCGCCAAATAGAGCAAACATTCTCCACTCAACACACATACTCATCAGCTATTGAATGAGATAATCCATTTGGGTCTACATTTAAAGCTTTCTTAAATCACGGAGGTCACAAACAATTTTACAGTTTAAATGATTATATGGTCATCCAAAATATAGCTGCCGTGATTATTGTAATTTGACGAAAGTGCTAATTACTGAAGGTAAGATACCTTAAGAAGGTGTTTGCACTGGATCACTGGTTAACTAAGCAATGTTTGTTGACAAAATGTCCAATGAATGGTCTAGATTTTAGCAGAAGACTCAGCTACTTTCTGGCGCAGAAATGTATAGAGTGGTAATATGCTGGGTTATATGATTTGATATCAAATTTTCGGGGATGAACAGTTTATATTATGTAAGGAAAGGGTGTTTGAAAATTTTATTTCATGAAAACTTTAATATATTTTTCTATTGCAAATTTGCAAATCTATTGCAAATTTGGTCCATTTGACTGGAGATTTTTTCATTTTTGAGAGTTTGTTATTGTCTTATTATGAACCATTTCGACTAGAACAATTTATAAAGGATAATTCTCTTTATTATTTAAAAAAAATAAAATTGATTACAAAGGTCCACACTCAGTCATGTATCATTTGTAGAAGTATCCCATTCAGTAAAAACGTCATAAGCCTATGCCTGCCATTTATACTGATGACACACATGTACTCATCTACTATGACATATTGATATAAAAAAAATATCACATCGATATTTTACTTTTTTTAAATATAAATAATAACAAGAATTTTGACGTTTTTTCATGTTTTCCAGGGTCAATTAGCCTTCTTAAAATATAAGTGCCAATGCGCTTCTTGTCGGGCTGGGGGAGTGGAATCTTTGCCACGGTCGAGCAACCAGGGCCACGGTTGATCAGGAGCCCGCGTGAATATGCCAGCAAACATCCCTAATGGGGAGAGGGGGTTTTATTTGAAAATGCTCAGTTTCTAAAACCTTTTAATATGACCCTTTTCAGTATGTTTTTTGTCAGTCCGTGAAGGATGGGTATCTTAAATATTACACCCTGCAACGATAAATGCATATCCAAAACAGACAAATGAATATGAAACTACCAGTTTAATCAATGAGTCAAAACAATAGATACCATCATTCAATTATCAAATGATACTAAATTATATATATCTAGCTTCATAGTTGTTGTTTTACTCTGGTCTATATTAGCATATTATTTGTTTTAGAATCATACAAACAGACTGAACTCTCCAACTGCTCAATGCAAGGTCACTCATGACATAGACAATGTCCATGTAGAGTTTTGGCAACACTCAAACAACATAACACACATGCATACCAACTATTTAGTTCCTATGTATGACAAATGTGAAAGTTATATACCACTGAAAACTGACGATAGCCAATGAATATCTTACCTTGCTCGTCACAATGGAGTTCTAAATGTTTTTTTCAGATTTCCAAGCACATTCAACTAGGGCACGCGTCAGCGTTGTCAATCCCTCATGCAGCTGGCTTCGTCTGAACTTTGTTGTTATTGTGGAAAGACCCGACATCAAGCGCCCATCCAAGTCACATCCACTGAACCGCGCAGTTCAGTTATGACCTTTGAGTTTTGGTCATTGAAAAGATGGCATTCAATAACAACACTGATGTTACACTCGAATATATCTGACTGCTCAAAATACAGACGAGGTGGAATATGACAGTATAATATATGGATAGAGATTCGTTTATTTTGCAGGCTGATCTCACTTTATCATCGGTGCATTCAATCATTAACAGTTTCACGATATGCACATGTGACCATGATTCATTTGTTATTGTATCTGTCCATACATTTCACTGGTCTCCACTCTATAAAGGCTATGTTTTATGTGCATATATATGTATGTACTTTCTCCTATAAATTTTATTTTCTGTGGAAGACATAAAACTAGAAATTAGATATGGATTTTCCATCTGATTTTTTTAAAGAGCATAAGACCATCTTGTGAAGTTGAATTCAAATAAGCCAAATGTAATCAGGCATGCGCACACGCCAGTAAGCCTGGGATAGAAATTAATGCTCTGGTCTATATTGTTAATTGACCTATTTATTTATATTTATCTTATTTAATATGTATTTACTTTGCCTTATATTTATATGCATACAATTGTACTTTGAGTACGAATAAAGATAATAATAATATTAAAATGAGCCAGTCTGAGAGATAAACACCAATGATCGCAATGAAATAAGTTAAATAGAGGTAAACATGTTATCGCTCATGTACAAAATTAGCAAATTTGAAATGAAAACCCATATTGTGAAAGGACAGTGTGGGACGTATACTTTAACGATGTAGTTATGATTAATATTTATTATTGATTTAAGGCTTGGATAAAATAAGCAGAATGGATGAAAACATGTTATCGGTCAGACACATGGGGTTGTATTCTGTATTACATCGGAAGCATTCACTAACTGATATGAGAGAGAAGTCCTGTTAAATTTCATGTTAGAAAAGAGGTCGGTTTGAGAGATACACATCAACGCTTTATTAACGATATAAGCTATGACAGAGGTAAACATGCTATCAGTCATGCGCAAACCTGGATATATATATATATTTGATATTATTTAAAGTCCATTAACAAAATGTCCATTAACAAACGGGGTCTAATCAGTTCTAATCTTAATGCATCATTCTTTGCTCAAAATAAGAAGGTCTGTTATGCTAAAATATGACAAAAAGGTCTTTGTTTTGTTGATGAGTACACCTTGTTCGGCTCAGATTGGTCTTCCCGCCATAAAATGGCATGTGCTTTAAGAAAGAGTTTCACATGATGGCCCGTGAAACCAATGTAAGCAGTGCCACCTGGTGACTTTCTACAAAGCAGGACCAAAGCGACGGCAAACAACAGTGGGCAGTATTGAAAGTAACCCTATTTCGTCGTTCAAAAAGTTATTGTCAGAAGTGGGATTCGAACCCACGCCCGGAGAACCGGACTGCGACCTGAACGCAGCGCCTTAGACCGCTCGGCCATCCTGACTTGCTTAATGTTACGCAAACATCCACCTAATAAAACACAACATTTATTCCGGCAGTATAATAATAAAATACTCGAAGTTAGTCTGAAATGCAAATTTTCTCAAAGCCTTTTTTTGTTTTACTTCGCCAATCAGTGCACACCCTGATTTTTATCATGACGTGCGGCCAATCTGAACGCACCTTTTTGTCATTGATGGCAGGAACTGATATGAAAAGGATCCTGTTTTGTAAGGTATGATATCAGATGCATCTTGGCATCCACATTTGTCTCTCATGAAGAAATCAAAACCTTCGAATAAAAGTTGACCTTTTATATATCTATTTATTTTACCAAGGCAAATCACAGTTTGTATCCAACACGAGAGTTGGACATTTCTCTAAAAAAAATGGCTAGCGTATTCGTAGTTTGAATTTAGCAGTATTCAGCACAACAATAAATTATTTTCATATTTAATCCAGCGCTGGTCATAGTGAAGGGAATAAAAACTTTAATCAATGAATTACTTCCACAGTAAAGGTGGTGATATCTTTACGCCCCGAGCTTTACACGTAAATTGTCCAGATTTTCCAGAATTGTCATAAATCTGATTTTTAAGGTCTATAATCCACAATGAAAAACTGGGACAGATTTATGTTTTTTTGGCCTAAATGTGTTCAAAGTAATGATATTTGTTAATTTAGCACAGAAAAGGTAAACTTAACCAGCTAGTCTTTAATTTTTATTAATTAAATTGAACCCGTTTTAACTACCGTTAAAACGGGTTCAACTCAGTTTTTGCACCTGGCGACTTATATCAAGTATTTATATTTTCTTTATTTAATGCCATCCAAAGAATAATCAAGCTTTTATAGGACATTTTAGATATAATCATGGCATAAAATATGAATTATTACTAAAAGAGTTGGGTATTTAAAAATCTCATGCAAACGAGTTTGTCCGCCACGTGTGCCCCAGAGCCGAAGGCAGTTCCGTAAATATACGAGACCACCCGAAGTTCTCTCCAGATGCTTCAAACTGATTGTGGATTATAGACCTTAAGCTTTCTGTAACACTCGAAGGGCCTTTCATGAATTTCATAAATATCAAGCTTCTAATCGTTCAATATTAATATTCTTTAAATCTAATTGGGCCAGGTTATAAGAAACGGTTATAAGAAAGGGTTAACTGCAAAACAACTGCAACTTTTTCTTAAAGTTTCATGTTTTTATTTTAGTACAAACATTTTTTACAAAACAAATCGTACAAGTTTTGTGTTCTTTTGACAAAAACTGTTAAACGTGACAAAATAAATAGAAATGATGAAATATGTATACACCGGGCATCATGCAGCGTCTCAATGAAATATGTTTATGTCAATATACATAAGGCGGGATAACGATTCAATGTCCAGGTAAAAGTGTAGTAATGCTGTTGATCTTGAAGCTATGGTTCATATTGCCATGACAGATACATCAGCAAACCTAGGCGCTCAAAATTTCCCAGGATTTCACAGCAGTTGTTTTTATCTATATATATATATTTATATATTGCTCTAGTTTCCACATGGAACTGGAAGATGTTAGTTGTTTACACTATTACCCTGTGTACAGTGTGTTACTGTCAGATGTACATGATTACAAAATGAGCGGAATCTTATACACGTCTACTCCGCTGTACAGGTCTCTTCAAGAAAACATTTGTCACTGACAGTAGTCTTTGCTCACTGAATATTTAGTTTTACTGAATATGTGTAATTTTATAAAATACAGAATCTTATTAAAAGCGCTTATCAAATGCGATCGATGATATTTGTATACAAAAATAGATGTTGATGTAAGAATTATATATTTATAATTACTGCTTCACAGTAAACAGGGAGACGATACGTTTGATACTAACCGGACTAAATACTTACACAATTACACTGAATCTTATAAATGTCATGAAAACAATCAAATCAGCACCTTTTGCATGAGAACGAAATGATAATACATTAATGGACATTAATTATTCAGCAATAAATTACAGTTATTTATAGACATATGATGTAATTTCATTACAGAGGAAACATACTTTGCCTCTTAATCAAAACGTCAGGTGATATCTGATTATCAACCAAATTTAACAGTTATAGCTGCCAAGCAAAACTTAGTTTGAAACTCACGAGGCGCCATCTCGTGTGAGATGAAGATGACTGTACAAGGTCATGTATGACCCCACCTTAGTTACTCTAGCACGATGACATCTCATGTCATATCTATATTGCACTTTAAAAAATAAAAGATAATCACAGATTTGGGTGATGACAGGTAAATTACTACAATATTATTTAGATTACTGACAATAACTATAACATACAGGATTAAGGAGCGATCTTTATAATCCCAGTGATATTTTAGTAAATCCTCATTCTTAAGTTGCACTGCAAATATTTTAGTATCATGTCCCGAATCAAAAGAATATTGAGGCTTCAATTGGCTTAACACACATTATCATAGTGTGACCACAAGCCTGCTTCGTGCTAGTTTTAATTCCGACTCTAAAATTCCGACTAAATCTCAGAAACAAAAAATATATGTTGAAGTGGTCATTCTGTGACTCATTAAGTAGATCAAATAATTATAAAAAAAATTAAAATACCACACAATATGTGGAAAATGTCGCCTCTGATGATATGGGCATTGACACTTAATACGATAAATGCAAATAATGTGAATCACAATCAGTTAATGATAACCTCATTTTTTCCCTTGAAACACTGGTGATAAATGTATGTGCTGTTATGACTGCTACACATATAGCAAAACGAAGGCACAATGGAATATAAACTTGCATATTAAACCATTCATATACATACATATACATATATATTCAATGAAGTCTTATGTTTGAGTAACTCCAATAAGATATCAGGCATTCTAAGTTCATCGACTTTCGAAACTTGAGTATTTAAAGCTTTTGCTATATCATACAAACGTTAATACTTTAAAACAGCACCAGGGGGCACCATTTCTGTATTATTCAATTGAACCGAGAGGGTATGCGTTCATATTCTCCACAACTATTTTTCTTCACAAAGTACCATGCATTGCAAAGCAATAAACACATTAAACTCTCCGCGTATACAAATGTACGATATAATACTTCGATTAAATTCTTTTTGTTCCGTTTTATGGAATGTCTTTTTGTAACTCAAATAAGAAAACTGCACTTCATGCTTAGCCTCTGCTATACTTGCGCTTTCTACATGCATTCAATAAATCTCACAGTAGTTAAAGTTTCTCTTATTTACAAATATGCTACACAAGAAATGATAACAATTCTGACAAATGCAATAATTCAGCACACACTGAGTTGTACAGTATGTGCAGATACAAGATCTTGTTCCCTGATCAATGTGTCCGTCTTTTACATTCTCACAAGTCAAACATGTTTGACATTAATGTATTGTTATATATTGTTTTATAGGTTCAACCAATGCTACGCTGTCAACGAAATGTGCCTTCCCAATTGCAACTTGACATGCCTGGCTTTTTTATGAAACAATAATGATTCAATTTTATGCGACATTACTTTATTAAAGTTACGAGTCAGCTTTTGATTTTTTATACCCTGAGATGTCATTTTCTTTCTTCCTGAATAAAAGAAAAAAAATCTGCACCAGGCCACAACTTTAACAATAAAAAAATGCTTGTTTAATGATATTTGCGTCAGTGATTTTGCTCCCAGAACAAAAAATAACCATATAACCCCTCTTGCATGTCAGCCAGGCTGATGTTGTTCTTAGTGTTGGGAAGGGCACAATATTTGACGGCATAGGCCTGGAGTGAACCCAGCACCACAATGTCACATCCCCTCTTCACATTTGAAGACATAAATATGAGATCCGTTGTAAATTTTAACATAATATTCTGGAGACCGAGAATAGCCCAGAATGAAAAAAAAGTGCTTATAGCCAAAAAGGTCCATAAAGGTCAGTTTGGTTGCCTCAAACACAGAGACTTTCAATGGGCAGTTTGGGCTCTAAGTGGCGTTTGATCTGTCCATTTTTGAGTCCTTGTTCGAATTCTAGTAACTGTCCCATGAAGTTAAAGTTTGGAGCAATGATTGATCTTTTGTTTTTGACAACCTTGTACGCGTCTACCATGGCCATGGATGTCCGCTGCATGATATAAGCGATGGTAATGGTCGCTGACCTCGAGACACCAGCTTGACAATGAACCAGAACTCGACCGCCAGAGGACGCTGCATCATCTACAATAAACGATACAAATACATTGAACACATTTTGTTTGACAACTGCAATGAATCACTGTTAACAGGCATGTTCATGTCAACACTTCTCCCTCGCAACAGAGATGAAAATTTAATGGGTGTCACTTTCCAAACAGATTAAAACTTTAATGTCATGAAAATGTAACCAGGAAAAGACACGCAGCCTAATTAGCTATTGGGGATCCCTTTGTTTTAGTTTCAACACACCACAATTGAAAGATGAGTCATCCGGGAAATTGTTCATGAGAAAGAAAGGTAGTTACATTAAAGGCAATCGATTTTTACATATAAGGGCCACTGTCAAATTTATGGTTCAAAATGCAATCTTAACATTCTTTAAGGAATAATACAAGAAGTTAATTCGCCAGGAGGAAGCTCTCCGGTTATTTTTTCTGGTTCTTGTATCTATGTCTTGCATTGATCTAATTATCAATATGAATGTGCAACCAGTTGAATATCATGAATCATAAGGACACACATTCTGACAACGCCCGCCCATAATCTTTTATGAGATATTTTGTTCCACTAGCATTAAGGTCATTTCCCTGTGATTGGGGATTCGCCTGAAAAGGATGGGTTAATGAACATGATAACTAGCTCATTGAATGACCTGGAAAAGGTGACTCACTTCAAATTGTTTTAGTTGAAGGAGACAAAAGATAAGTGCGCCATCTGGTGGTTATGGTCTTTATGCTTTTTTTTCTGAAGTCAAAAGAGTTCTGGGTTCTTTGATGGTGGCAACATTGGCTTAAGTTTGATAGGGATGTTAGCTAACTTCTTCATATGATCGATATCATATGTGACTCATCATAGTCAATGTTTGTTTCCGATCACCACGCCCTACTTCTTACTGTGACACCTGCCCTCCAGCCTAAGCCATGGCCACTATCAATCAATATTCCCCCATGTCTATATCAATATGTTTATATAGCTAAATTTCTCATATTAAGGAGAATGAATGACTATGCACGATCCTGTGGAACCATTTTTTCCTGTTGTATATCATTACTTCAGTCTTTAACATTGATTTCCAAACTCATTGCTTATGTTTAACTTGATGTCTAATAAATGTTTTCAGTTGAAAAAAATCAAACATGTGATAGACTCAATTCTTTCTTTTCGATTTGTTTTTGCGTAATGATTATATTTCTATGTTTCAAATGAAGCCCCCAATAGGCTGGTTGATCAGTGGTGCCAGCAAAATGTCGTCTGCTTTGTGACTGAGCAGATGTCATAGCGTTTCACTGGCGGGAATTTGACAATGAGCTTGTAGTACACCTCCACGCATGACAGCCTTCATTGTTTCATGCGGCAAACCACCAACCGTGACTCATCAACCATTTCGCCCCTCACCCCCTGATGACCCTCACAAAATTTACATTGATCACTCTCTCAAATTTGAATTTCCCCAAATTTGTCTTTAAATATTTGAGCAATGATTCAACATCCTATCATGATATGATTGATGATTTATCTTTTGATCCAATTAAGGTAATCAAATCAACTTGATTTTTATTTCATTTTATCAGACACCAAATTAAGAGTCAATAAAAACCTTTATGTTTGGAGAGATTCTGTTTGTTTGTGTGTTGAAACTAAATTAGAGATTCTCCTAACAGATAAGTTCAATATATCATATTATTTAGCTCAATATACTTACCAATAAATTTAAATGCGTCTTGGAAGTATTGTCTGAGGTTCTGGTTGGCACAATCTGAGGCTGGCAGACGCTTGTATGTCACCAAATTTTGATCTTCAAAGTGATGAGGGAGATGTGACGTCATGTTGAGAATGTGGGTAACACCTAACTCTTTGATTCTTTCTTGGTTTGCTGCATCACGTGCATTACCTAATAAATAGAAAAATAATTTTGTCTTTCAAAATCAAACTTTCTCATAACTCCAAACAAAAGAACATGAAAATATGAGGGTCGATTGATTATAAAAGTTCACTTCGTGTACAAGTAAACAACTTGTTTATGTTATTGTGTAGTGTTTCTTTATCCAGAAACTTCCACTATATAAATGTTACTTAGTGTATCGTACTAAGTTCATTATCACCTGTAGCTTTGCTCCTAGACTTAATTCGTTTTCTAACCACAATTATCCCCCACTGAGAATGGCCAATTATCAGCTGCTATGAATCATTGTCTTCGGTCACGACATACCCGAATTAATTCTTAAAATAATATACCTATTTGATATGCTGAAAACAAGTGGCTTTTGACATTGGCCAATTACAGATCAACAACTTCTCCAAAATGCAAACTCACACTCAAATGATAAAAAGTCAACAAATCATGAGTCACCAGGAGACCAAATCGTTTCAGAAGAGAGGCCCCCTTTGTTTGTGATTTTCAGTTAGATTTTGCACTACTACAGCGGGATGACTGCGACCCTGGGTTACTAGGCATTTAGCAATAGGGTATGGTGTATGAATCACCACATCCCTGACAACCAACTCATATATATGTAGCTGACACATCGCAGAGACCATCCGCATGTTTACTTAATTTACACATACTCGGAATAAATTGAATTTGAATCATCTTGACTTTCCCACGGTTTGAATTTTCTTTTGTTAATGTTCATCGTAACACAACAAAGCAAATTTTCTGTCTTATATTTTTGACAGCCTGTAAAATAAGTAAGTGAAAAAGTAAAAAATAACAATTTTTGAATTGTTCACAACGTATTTTACTAATAAGTTTTGGATATTGCAAAACAGTATCATAAATATCATGACTTATCTGAAGATTCTATTTAAAATATCAGTGAGTTATAATAAAATAAAACTGCATTTCTAAAGATAAATGAACGTTTAATAAAAAACTAAAACAAAATACAAAAATAAAACAACCCCGATAATGATGACAACTTAAGAGACACTGTCATCGCATGTGACAACAACCTGGTAAAGTCACACGGCAGGGACAATGCTCTCAGCCCACTACGCAGGGTGGCTTCAAAGATGACACCTCATTCCTACCCTCTTATCGGAAGCTTTTATCTGGTAATCGTGACAGCCGTCAAGAGGGCTGGTGAGTCACACCCCACTGAACCAGGACTCATCGAAAATCACTTCAATAACCCCCCTCCCCACTCCTCACCCCTTCACGTACAAGAAAATTAAAAATTGGTACAACTTTCCAATTCAAGTAAAATAGAAATGTTCAAAGAAGTTTTTTGTTGCATAATTAAAAAGTGAAAGAAATACATCACTTTTTTTCATTATTTTTTTAGCGTGGAGAAAAAAAGAGGAAAAATATTACTTACCCAAATAGAGAAAGGGGAGAATTGAAGAGGCAGTTGCAGTTTCTATTAAGGGCTCGATGAAGGGGGTAGTCGGGCTGTAGGCCACATTCTTGGCATCGGGTAAGTTTGGCTTGACGCAGAGGCTGTTGTAGTGCGTCTGGAACTCCTGAAGACCCCCTGCGAACAAATAGCAGACGACATTTTCATCAGTTTTTCTCTATGAATCATTTTCAAGAAACAAACACTCATACATTTCATCATAACAAGAGCATGAAAACAACGTGAAAAGTCCTTCAATGTGTTACGATTTTTGCGTACACTCACCGCAAATAACGCGTTTTGGTATGTTGAGCCTCATAGTCGGTAGCGGTTTCGGGGTTGCTAAAGTGTGTTGCCAACACATATGTATAGAAAGAAACTTGTAAGCTTGATGGATGTAGTGTGTTACTATGTTATATAAAACTCCAGCAATTAGTAAAATTCCAGCGGGTATCCTTGCATATGGAGACATGGGCCTGCCATTTGTGTAAAAGAAACTGTCTAACTTCTCCATTGAAGATAATCCCGAATTGCTGCTACATCCAAGGGGTTGTTGACTCGGGGTGTGTGCCTGGTGCGGATACTGAGACCGAAGTGAGATCAGCTGGGCTGCCAAGCTTCTATAATACTGAGCGCTTACTAAGAGTCGGGGGGTTGTTTAGTAATCGGCGGGCTATGACGCAGCCGCGATGAATCATCGCCCCTACCAAGCCTGGCTCAAACCGTGCAGAAGCAGGCAACTCCAGATAGGCCAGTCTTGCCTACGTTGCTATCAGCCACGCAGGGCAGCGACTCTCGCACACTCAGCATGACCACAACAGACTCTGCCACCTCACTCTTCCAGCGTGTCACTTCAGTCACACGAAATTGCGTCAGATTCAAAAGCGGACTATTTGACATGACTTGGATTATCAACAAACAAACAATCGGTATTAATCATATCATATGGAGCCAAATTTCACAACGATGGACAGTTCTCATTGATGACAGTCAATGACGAGTCAACATATATACTCGGGCATGACAACATCATGCATCACTGCCCTCTACAAACTATGATTAAATCAGGTCATTATGAAATAGTTCAAACGTATAAATCATCAAGGAAGAAATAGGATATAACTCAGAATGTGTACCCAGATTAATCGTGCATTCGCGGGAACATCCTTCTGTGTGAATACGTTTTACTTCTTTTATTGCGCATATTATTTCGCAATTATATTATTGTAGTTTGAGAAAGACGCAATTGACTTTAAACAGGTTGGTCCAAGTATAATGTCATCTTATTAGCTTGCGACCAACCTGTACTCACGGGGTAAATAGGAAAGGTCATTTCTTGGACCGTGAAGGTCCTTTGAAGACCTTTTCAAGTTTAGGATTTTGAAAACTTTTGAAAAGTTAAACATTTTAAAATTTTGAAAACGAGATATGAGAAAAAGGTGTATTTCATTAATAAGAAAGGGCATTGTCCATATTTTTCAGGAAAGATTAATGACCCATACTTTTAAGTGTATATACCAGCGGTACTCAGTTTAGGACCATTTTTTTAAGACAACAGGTTTACATATACCCTTGTAAGCTTATAAATAATATTAACTTTTAACTCTAGCAATCATTCCAATCTCTGACGTCAATATATGTATGGCTGGTAGTCAATCTTGGGTCTTATTCTAAGATTCTGTTAAATTCTGTGTTGGTGGTAGAACTCGCACATACAAACACATAGGCAAGCGATGACTCATCGGGAGTTTTGGCACAGTATCCAGCAAACTCGGAGCTTGCCAACATACACCAACTACGTCGATACCACTCTCCCCAGACAAACACTCTCTCTCCCATACCTCTATGGTATATTTGTGATGCCTGGAGCGATCGTTCCCCGCTTAAACATTTTACCTACATGACCGGTATACATACATACACTACTCCATTGTATGCGCTATTATAGAGTTGACCCAGTTCTATAGAGCTATGCTTGACTACCTCAAATAACAACACTAAGGAAGTGCATATACCATGGAATTGATTAAACGTAACACCATCTATTTGAGGTTTTTAGTTCACACACAAAAAAAACTATATGATTCATAATGTGAACTTAGATTCCGGCATACAGAGTTATCGGGAAGATACAATGATATCTGCGATAAGTTTGTTATCCAAAGAACTACTTATGACCTTTGGTATCATGGTCCTATCATGGTCTTATCATAAAGTCCCACCATTGGTTACATTTGTGTGTTTTAATTATCTATTATATCGCTGACTCCTGATATATGTCGGGACACAGTTCAAGGGTATGACGTAGCAACTTTTCTGATTTATTCTTCATATTAGGTAAGGTAGTTTTCCAATTCTTAAAATAGCTAAGAGTTCCCCCTCCACACGAATAAACACTTCGGAACAAGTTCTGAATAACAATACGACCATAAGTTACGTGGCTCCAGTGAGTTCATTTTCTAGACACAATATGAACTCAAATATCTGAGTAAAGCTTGCTCAAGTTACCGTCATAAACATGAAAAGTATAAAGGTTTGAAACTTACATAACAAAAAGTTGAGAAATGAAAAGTAGAAAGGTTGGAAACGTACCTTTTAATATTGAGACATCTTTGCCTTCTTTTATGAGCGAACACATCACAAGGTGAATGGAACTTTGGGGATTAACTTGGGATAAGTCACTTGTTTTCTCATCGTATAAAACAATTTCTGATTGAACTAGTTCCCTGAACAAAGTTTTAGCATCTGGGCCGGAGACCAGGTCGGCCACCGAGGCTCGCCCTCCCTGTAACCTCCGCTTCGTGAGTCGGTCACAACAGCTGACGTTCAGAGCTCCGTTGATGTGGTTGAGATTATACGATATAAAAGATCTGCAGTCCAAAAGTAGTAAAGTTTTTGTCATCTCCATCCTCTTGGCGAGTTCGGCGGGCACCATGGATCTCGCCTTCTCGCAGTCGGGGCAGTGGTTCGGACGGGCCTCCCGGGCGGACGGTTGCCGCACGCTGGAACATTTTCGAAGCGGAGAACATGAAGTCTTGGAGACGGCGCGTGAAACAAATGAAAAACTCATCCTTTCTTTTTCCTGGGTGCAAAATGGTAGCGACACTTCAACAGACATGGAGAGCTGTGTGTGTAGACTTTGTGTATATAAGAGCTCACGGACTCGTTTTGCAGTATAGTATCCCTAAATAGTCCTCTACATCTGCGTAAATGATATTTCCTATATGTAATATAATCACATATATTATTGCAAAATATCACTTATCAAAGTTAATTCTTGCACAATCTGATCTAAAGGATCAATGCCCCTGTTGTGTAAGGCAAATGTCTTTATGAATATTTAAAGAAGAGAAAGGCTGATTCAGCAGTTCTCAGGCACATATAAAATATCACAGTTGGTAGTGTTGTGTTGAGCACTCTCTATCGGTTCTGGCTTGGGAATCACCCATGACTGCCGCCTATATATATCGGAATGCATTTGCAACGTCATTACACTGATGTCATAGTCATACCTATTAATAACCCACCCTCTTTACAGCGATCACCGGCACGTACTGGTTCAGATAGGAGTCGAGACGCAGCAAAAGGAGTGTGTATTTAGATCGGGAGCATTCGGGAAAGTCCGTAATATTGACAAGCCTCGTTCTGGAAGTTTGTTGATTGCACTATGTTTAGAAACTTCACATGGCTGATCTCAAAACATTTCACATGATTCGCCGAATGAGTGTGACGAATGACAATTGGAGGAAGGATTGAGAAATGAATGGCAGATCCGGGGATGATACATAATCAGATATTTGATATATCAGCGACGCAAATAACATATTGTTCTGACCCATATGACACATACGGACAGCTAATATGCATTGATAAAGTTATGAAAAAGATGAATGTGTGTGATATAACGGTCAGAATGCGGACAGCACCTGTCAACAGTGTCACGCATGTGGGACGGCCAACACAAAAAAGAAAAAACAATCTTTAAAATCACCGTCGTCAAAGATATATCCCAAAAAGAAGTAACAATGACATACCTTAACAAATTTAACAATAAAACAATAATTTTGTTTACATAAAAACTTGGTTCGATAAAAACTTGGCCTATATATACCAGGTAGAATGCTTAAACGCTTTCATTTTTTATGCGAAAACCTCATTTGCGGCAAATATATGTACGGGTATATTGTGCTTTATTGCAATCAGACCAAGACTTTTTGTGAAAGCAAGGTTAATTCTTTCAAGTCCTGGCGAGACGGAAGAAGAAAACTACACACGGATTTGTAAAAGTTGTTCTAAACTCGGCTTTGAATTTGGATATTGTTACACAAGGTACAGGTAATGAAATAACTCAACATTCGCGAGGATTGCAGAATTAATTTGTCTGTAATTTACCATTCTCGTGGTAATCAGCGATTATTAATTATTTTGTTTTCCTGGTAATTCTTTAATTAAGTATAATAATTTATGTAACATGACCATGACCTTATAATCTTTATAGAGAGTCTGTGATTGGAGCAGGTATCGATCACGCATCCACACCGTGATATCGACTTTCACATCAGCCAATGTCCCAAAGTTCACATATAAATGGATGGTACTTCAGAAATAAGATAAACAGTGACTAAAGCCATTTGAACTATGCTGTTGGGGTCCATTTCATTGTTATTTCTCTATCTTCTATTGTTTACTATACTTTGAGAGTATTTGGCATCAACCTTCCAAGCCTATCCTATAAATTAGGCTGGGATGAGTCCTGTGAATATTTATTTTATTCCATGGTGTTATTCCCTGACTATATCTTGACTCTCCCATTTCCGGATTATAAAATGTGAATATTCTCTGTCCTATTATGAGATCACCATTGCCAGGTTATCTCTTTTATTGCACTCTATGATTACCAAATGTGAATACCTCATCTCGCCCATCATCAAATGTGAATACCTCATCTCGCCCATCATCAAATGTAAATACCTCATCTCGCCCATCATCAAATGTGAATATCTCATCTCGCCCATCATCAAATGTGAATACCTCATCTCGCCCATCATAAAATGTGAATACCTCATCTCGCCCATCATAAAATGTGAATACCTCATCTCGCCCATCATCAAATGTGATGTGAATACCTCATCTCGCCCATCATCAAATGTGAATACCTCATCTCGCCCATCATCAAATGTGATGTGAATACCTCATCTCGCCCATCATCAAATGTGATGTGAATACCTCATCTCGCCCATCATCAAATGTGATGTGAATACCTCATCTCGCCCATCATCAAATGTGATGTGAATACCTCATCTCGCCCATCATCAAATGTGATGTGAATACCTCATCTCGCCCATCATCGAATGTGATGTGAATACCTCATCGTGCTGTATCCATCTTAACATTTCATCTTTGCTTAACCAGATTATCTCATTCGTGACATTAATTCCCTGTATTTTGTTGTATTTAACAAGATACACACGGTCACATACGTTCATTTATGACAGATTATATTTGTTAATTGCCACGGACTGAAACTCCAAAAATATAAGAAATTCTGATTTTATATCGGGATTGACGTCACGTAATTTAAGAAGATTGACGTATCGAATACTCTTCAACATGTTCACTTGTAATTTATAAAATGATTATTAATTTTCTGATAATTAGTGTTGTTTACCACACACTTTAAGAAGTAAATGTAGAATATCAGCAACTGTTGCTGTGTTTTTACAACAATTTCTACTGCACCTAAAATAACAGTATATATTGCTGTAATATAACAGCTATTTGTAAATGATGATAGCATTTCAATTCTGCGAATTCTATTGCAATAGTTGTTCTTATATTAATATATTATTATCAATTAAAAGAATTAACAGACATTTACTGATACAGCTATAAACAGTGCCCCCCTAGTCATGGTATTTGTGCCATAACGTCACCAAGATTATGGTTGAACGAAGGGACCGCTTTTGTGACGTATCTAAATCGTATGAAAATAGTGTCAAATAACGATGAAAATTGTGTCAAATTAATATCAATTAATCTCAATTATTGTTTTTTTAAGTACATGCCAGACAAGGTAAGGCAAGTAAAGTATTGACAGTTTATAATATAAGCAGAATATTAACCCCAAAACCAGTAGATTGTGTAATTTCCTTATACTCCTCTCAATAAAGTTTCTTTGTCTTGTGAACATAGTTTCACTTCACCAGAAGAGCTTAAATACAAAATTAAAAACGTTTTATTTACAAAATGCATGTAGAACTATAACGTGTTGAGAGACAAGAGAAATCGTCGATGTAAACTGTGGTAATGAGACACAATCGAGGAAACTAAATGTGATAAACTACAATTGTGATAATGATGATGGCGTCTTTTATTGCAGTATTCAGTTTGATACACTTTCGCTGTTAGTAACGTCAATGGTCAACATGCCGTTCTACCTTGATCAACGCGTACATAATACACTTTATTTGGGTAAAATCCAGACATCAATCGCTTTGTTTTTTCTCTTGTTTTTCTACGCTACAAGATCAACACATGCTCATATATAAGTTATGTCATCAAGTTTGGTCAATGTGGAGTTATTCTGAAATAAACCCAGTGATATAGATTGTATCAGATATGGGGTTTTTACCAATCTCAGACCTGTCTTGTGGGGCATTGACGTACTGTGAGGCATATAAAATACCCCACTCTTCATATTGCAGCTGCTTAGTCACAGTTACATAAGTAACCTGTACAAGGCCTTTTTGAACAAACATGTCTGAGAAGCATATTTATACAACCAGGCCATAACTATATAAATCACTGCCATCTAGTGTCACAGTCAGTAATAAGTGCCCTGGTGGTGGATAATGGCATTAGTGCCATTGACATAAACGTTAGATTTGTGGGGTATGTAAAAAGAATTCATTATTAACACCAGATGGCACTCTCCTGTTACACAAATTAAGGTATGAGATGGTATCCCATAATGAGGTCTGACAAAGATACTTCCAGTACCTCATATCTGTACCAGCTTCTAAATATATATATATATATATATATATATATATATATATATATATATATATATATATATATATATATATATATATATATATATATATATATATATATATATATATATATATATATATATATATATATATATATATATATATATATATATATATATATATATATATATATATGTAACAGGAGAGTGCCATCTGGTGTTAATAATGAATTTATTTTACATACCCCACAAATCTAACATTCATATCAATGGCGCAAATGCCATTATCCACCACCAGGGCAATTATTACTAACTGTGACACTAGATGGCAGTGATTTATATAGTTATGGCCAGGTTGTATAAATATGCTTCTCAGACATGTTTGTTCAAAAAGGCCTTGTACAGGTTACTTATGTAACTGTGACTAAGCAGCTGCACTATGAAGAGTGGGGTATTTTATATGCCTCACAGTACGTCAATGCACCACAAGACAGGTCTGAGATTGGTAAAAACCCCATATCTGATACAATCTCTTTCTATATATATATAGAAAGAGATTTTCTATATATATATAGAAAGAGAATATATATATATATATATATATATATATATATATATATAGCGATAATCAATAAGTGTTAATTATCATTTGATGATGGATCTTATTCTAATTTACTCTGTAACAATAACTGGCATTTTGTTTTACATTCATGTCATTTTTCTTACTTTCAGAATGATATAAAGAGGAGAACACACTCAAGTTTTTTTTTAAAGGTTTGTCGGTTTTACAATACAAGTCCTGTGTATTTGACTGAATTTCAGACCCCGTCCTCATGTCTCAGATCCAGGCAACAAACAAAATGTCCTTGTGGGATGGTTAAACTGTGTATATGAATGAAAACCTTTACAAGGTAAAACAATATATCACCTAACTATGATTGATTCATTTTTATTGTTGTCTATAAATGGCTGGATGAAAGCTATTTAAAAGGGGTATGCAGTCTGTGTAAACAAATTCGGGAGATGTATAAAAAGTTCGAAAGAATCATAAACAGGTTATCCTGTTCCAAAGTAAACTCTATTCACATCCTATAAAATCGATTGTACATACAGAGGATATTATTGATACAGTCTACTTCAAAGAATTCCTCACACTTTCACGGGACCAATATTTTGAGATGAATTCCAGCTTGAATTGGACCGTTTTTATTCAGACTACGTATTGAGCTCACCCATCAACATACATCACCAAGGGTACACCATGTAAGGTAACTTATATTAAACATCATGTGCATTGTCTTTTGGAAGGCACTGTATATTTATGGTATATCATAAACATTATTGGCCTAGTTGTGACACATTTTTGAGAGAGTCCACGCTACTGATCAACCACAAGGTGGGATCATCCTGGATTAAGGGGATCAATATCATATCGCTCTACTTCTATTTGGGATATTGCCAAATTATTTTACCAACACCTCACAGTTAGTTCTTTTAAATGACAAAGAGAATCTATCCCAATCACCATAACCAGTGTTTTATTTTAAACGATTTAAGCAAAACCTATCCTACCCATCAGACTGCAGTTTATTTTTCCATGCAGATTCTGATTAAGTTGATATGACAAGAGAACTGTTGCCTCAGCTTCATTGTTCCCCCTCTTCCACCCTACCCAGGGCCATAAAACAGCTAATAAGGAAAAATGATGATGGTAAAAAGGAACAGATATGACATGACAATATACTGCCACAGACAATATATGGCCTTTGGACTTTGATTTCTCATGATAAAATGCACGGACGTAATGGACAGTCTGGATATTGCTCCTAACAACTATAAACCAAATCTAAACTATTTCAAAAATGTATTTCAAACTTGTTAGTGCTGCAAATAATGAAATATTCTCTCATATATTGGCTGTTTTGAAAAAAAAAGAACCGTGATTGATACATCGCATAAAATATGTATTAGTATATGTGACTATATAGTGTTAGGAGTGCAACCTAACCAAGATCGATTTCCCGCTTTTTGAAGAATGCAGCTAGATCCTTTCAAAATGATTTTCTTACTTTCTCATTATGATGTAAATGGTTTCATTGTAATTAGGACAATTCAATAGGAGAGAAAAATCAGACAGAGGTCCACGAATCCTAGAATAATATGTGGGTAGTTATTCCAGTAAATCTGGTTTAATTTGACATATGAATCAGCTGCACAGAAACTTACACGGAAATGTGCGTGAAAGCCACAAGATGACATCACGCTCTAGCATATACAGGATTCATGGGGTTATATTACTTATTTCACACTTTCACAAGTACATTTAATTATCAAAGGATACCGAAAGAGGTCATGGTAAGGATAATTTGGGGTTTTGGTGTTGATTAAGAGAAACTGCTTGTCAGTTCACACATTTTGTAGTGTTGACAGATTGTAAAGGTCCATATGGTCTGTGAGTCAAGATAGGGCCATAGTTCTGAGGATATGCTTTAAAATTTTATTCTCCTCTATAAATAATCCGCACGAAAAAAAGCTTAATATATTTTTTGTCATTTTTGATACCAATTAAAGCTTGATTTATAAAAAAAAGCTTGATATGTTGATTTTAATTCTTAACCCCTCCGTAAAGGGACACGCTATTTTTATGACTAATTCTTCTAAAAGAGGAAATACATGGTCGGAGACAACGCCATCCTTAGTAACAACCTGTGTGTTGCACCTAAATAAAAGTATTGGACATTGAATGAACTCCAAGATTTTGTCTTTTCTGATATAAGTTTATGTTACATCGGGATGGATTTGGAACTCATATCCTGCATGTCTGTGAGCACTAACTAATAGTATTAGACAAAACTAATCAAGCTGATTATCACCATTTCTAACAGCCTGTGTGAGACACAGAAATAGAAGAGCGTCTATTGAACACAGAAAGGATATCTTTCCAAGATTCCAAAGTGTGTTGTTTTAAGTGCGATATGAGATTAGTCTCGTACCCGACCCAAACCATGATTCTGTTCCTACTTGTATGATTGAGACGGAACCAGTCTACTATGAGATTATCCTGCACCGAGATGGGTGTGGTACTCACCAGGGTCTGTCAGGGAGTACAAACTAATCCAACAGATATGATACTTCATGAATCAGTGATCCAGACAGGTGGACTAGTATACCTGCCTGCCGGCACAAGGATGTCTGCCAACCCCGGCCTCAATTAGCATGTCATAACCCATGGACGGCATATGTTAAATGCAGTTTACTTAGTGCTAAGACTGTCTTTGGCAGCAAACGTTTTCCCATTCAATGGTGTTTTCAGCGCTGCTGACTTTATTAGCACAGTTTCTGTCTTTCCGTCAATTTCTCCTTTGGAACTACTGGTCGGAGTTTTTAGCTATCAGCAGTGAAGATATATATTTAGGCGCCCAATTCTATCTATTTCCCAGTAGGTTATGTATTTTTCCTCTCCATTTTTTATGATATTTGAGAAAAATATTATATAAAAGGTATCGCCTATTTGTTGAGGGGGGAGGTTGCCATTTTGAATAACATGACAAATATCAACCAATGAGAATCAAGATAACGACGAAAAAATGATCAGCATAGCTCTAGGGTCACCGGCCTATGTTTTTATTCTCTTTGATTATAATCCCATTCCTTAAGATAAACAAGTATTTAAATAAAATTCCTGGTTAATGTTGCAATGGCCGGAAGCCATTAAGAATGAATATAAAACATCTTACTCTATCAAAATGTTTCATATTGTTTACTATTTCAATGAGACATGTTAATTTCTATTTTTTCTATGGTCTTATCACTTTATTTTTGCCCTAACCAATGAGGTTTCGTGACATACCGTGCATGACAATTGTATGAATTAACCAATGACTTCCGCATATATCCTGAAAGATATATAAATGTATATACCCAAGAAGTAATTACAAACATTTGTAAATATAGCCTGGACATGACAACAAACCGTTCAGATCCGTTTGACGGATAATCAACGATAAAGGTAATCATAAGATGTATCCTTGTTAAATGACTGTTCATGTTCTGGGAATTCTGGCAGAATTTTGGTCAATTGTTCCTTCCCTGCAAACACATTTTCCTTAAAACTGACACGCTGTCCACAATTTGGTGGAGTTTGCAAAATTGTTGCTATATCCGTAAAATGTAGGCCTCGTCATGAAATGAATGAAAAAAAAGGTGAAAGTGACGAAAAAGCCACAAACAAACAAATAAATTAGCCACCAAGGGTTTTGACTTAAGTCTTTGGCTAACTTAAAGGAACACTCGTTTCTTTGCTTATTTATAAATCAAAATATTTTTACAAGGTAAATTATCAGCTGTAAAAAGTACATGCAAGACAATCCCACAAACGTTAACTGAGTGCAGTCAGGTACGTTTCAGTTAAGAGTGACACCCTGTTGAAACGCACGTTTCAGCTGCGAGTGTTATGTGTATGATGCGGTTTAGAGACAGACACGATTCAGGTCACGTTTCTTGGGTTGGGCTGACCAGTGACACACTGTGGTCAACCACAGTACATTCGTTGCTTCAAATCAATGTGGAAAAAAAACCTACTCACACTATACTCAACGCTTATTTCCATACTAGATCAATATTGACGAGGGAAGATCTCAGAATTAAGAATTGTGTTTATTTGGCAATAGCACAATTATTATCTTTTCATAATTGTATATCTTATACAAATTTGTGCCAAGAAGACACATATTGAAGGTAAAACGTTTACATTCTAAAATATTCCACCTCGAAAAAGCGAAAGGCTAATGTAAGGAACAGACGTGAAAGCACCGAAACTGAGATGGCCAAAAGTTGGTTGGATTTTAAAAAATGTCTTGAAGGCCAAACCGTAGTGATATCAAGAAATGACATAACAGCTATAGAACTATGAAGACTGAATGACGCTGATGACAAACAAACAACACTACCAACCACAAAGAAATGCATTAGTCAATACCAGCCAGTAATTGATTAATGTATATATCAATAAGAGTTGGTACAACAACTATACATGACAATAAACAGGACCAATGATCTCTCATAATACATCATAACATGTGATATTCACAACGTCATGTAAAATATCACCAATTATAAAAAAGTAAAAAAAAAAAGAATATCGATTAATCAGTTAAATTCGAGAAATATAAATCAACAACCATTTAAGCACAGTGTTGGCTAAATCAAGTCAGATAGAAGCCTGCTACCTTGACTCAATGCATAACTCAAAAGAGCGAATGGGGATGCTTTAAATCATCATAAAGGCATGCTTTCACAGACCACTCCATTCGGGAATAAGTTGTTGGCACCAGATGGAAATGGTGTTTTTACGACCCTTTCAGCAAATATGGCCATATCAGATCGAATTTCGAGCCTTTCACCAGTGTGAAAGTAACACTGCCGGCAGTGGGAGTCGAACCCACCACCTCCCGTCCTCCACATAAATAACCAACAAAGTCACAGATTCTACACACTACCGACTGTGCTACAGATGGAGTGAGAAACAACTATATATTGGTATGAGTAAAGTTATAATATAAAATCTATTTCAAAACATCTATAGCTAGTTTTGGCTAGATATGTTGGCTGTTTTTCCAGTTTTGAGCCCATAGCTTATGCAATCATTGTTTTTTAGGCCATGAAGTGAGTAGAGTAAGCCATAAATGTGTAATGAACATGAATGATACACAGACCATGGTTCCTGAATATGAATTCAACCTCCATTTAACATGAGCAAAACACCTGCCAATATCGCAATACATCGCTACAGACAGTGGTCTAGCTATTACATATAAAGGTAAAACATTCATAAAAAGAGGAAATTATAATTAGTCCCAGTATAGGGTTGCAAAGAAAGAAGTGGATTTTACCGTATACTCCCTCGAAGTGCAAAGAAAGAAGTGGATTTTACCGTATACACCCCTGAGACGTTAGCTGTCATTAGATTAATTTGTGAACAGTCAATAGAGTACTGAGTTTCACTAAACTCTTTTGATTTCAATTTACTCACAGGTTATGGTTAATATCTGGACAACGAACATAGACAAACATTTTTTTACTGTGAATAGGTTTATACATTTCATGCTATCCAGGTGAAAGTGGTTTTCTTCGTCTAAGACACAGCTCGATGAAAAAAATCTTTGGCTTGTATCTATCACAGATTTATCATTGTTTTCAAAATTGAAGATGCCCAAAGTTATAGATGAAATCGTTTACTTATTCACTATATCATTGGCACCTTTTATATTGTTTGTTTGGTGAAGAACCAAGCCCCATTTTTCCACAACGGAAACCTGTGGAAAGGACATGGGCTACATCTGCATTATGCCTCAGTCACATTTGCACCGGGCGCCGGCCGGGCAGTAACAATCGGCCGACCTCACAGTCTGCCGGGCGCCGGGGAGTTTATAAGCAACAATCTGAGATATGCCGTAGCTGTGGTCACATTATTAAAGGGCACCGCACGGCACGTGCAAGACTGAATGACACAGACGTCTGCAGGATATCTTAAAGACGTCTGGATCATTGACAGACGTCTGAAAGACATCCTAAAGACGTCTGTCTCATTTGTCAGACGTCTGAAAGACATCTTAAAGACGTCTATGATATATCGCAGGGAGCCCGTGCGATCATCTGACGATGGTCTATGAACACATGAAATAAATATAATCCTCTTTTCACCGCACGATGCCACCGGCAGCCCTAAGATAATCTGCCGATGTCCCTGCGGGACACTGCCGGGACCCTGCCGTGCACTATAAGATGATATTTGCTGATAAGACATCGGGATAACGCCGGCAACTTTTATGTGGCAGCTAAAAGTTCCCGATGACCCGGCCGACGTCTTAAAGATGCCCAATTGTGGCCGATGATCTCCCGGTGCCCGCACGGCAATCTGAAATGCCTGCCGATTTTGTAAAAAATACCCATCGGCCGGGCATCTTTACTGAAATCGGCGCAAATGTGACTGAGGTATTAGTCAACACTGACCCGAAGAAAAACTATGAGAATATTTGGAAATCTGATGTTGAGGTGTTTATTTTTAATTGGGAAGGGATGAAGCTTGTTAACACGTCCACAGAGAGTGAAAGACTTTGTGAGCTACTAAGAAATCCTACCACAATTTGATTTTCACAGTATCCCTGATCTGAATACTTCCTAGAAGGTTTATAAAGAGTCCAATTTGTCATGAGGAAGCCAAAATATCGCTGTATCTACTACTGTAACAGACCAACTAACAACTACCATCCATACAGTGCCCACACAAAACTGTATTTAGATTAGTATACATTTCAATGATCAATGTTTTTCCATCCCTACCCAATGGCCACATCATGAGTCTGTACTTTGTATATCCTACAATATGGCCAAAATAACAATAGTTGAAGAGCTAGATTGCTGAAAAAAAACAACATTTTATGTGATTCCTTGTGGTGCTCAAAGTATGTAGTGTATCCTTCGGATCATGTGGTTTTTCTTCCATAAGCAAATATACCTGACTTTAGAGGTGAATTACGGGGGCAAGGAACAATCATGGGGGATAACAAAGTTGAATAGGGAAAAAGCTGTGAATTCACTGAAACCAAGATGGTCGAATATTCCATCAAAAGGGCTGACACGTAATGTTCCAGGAAGTGTTTGATAAAATGGTGGTATTACTGCCGAATCAAAACTTTCTGGAAAAAAAGACAAAAAAAATGGAATTAAAAAAATTAGATATATAGATAAATAAATAAAACGAATACAAACAAACAATAAAATTTAAACAAAACAACAACAGAACAACAAAAACAAAACAATAAAGGAGACACATTGTCTCCTGCAAGGACACCTCGTTATGCATAAATAACATTTCTGAATCTTTTGTTTCGGTAACCATAGCACCAAATAATTCATATATTAACAAATCCTAAGGGATGGGAGAGACCTTTTTTATGATTTTATTTTTTATATCATTGTTCATTCTGGTCAATTATTCAGTGCATGACTTTATCGATAATCCATTATTAAGCTTTCGCTGAATACTGTAATATTTATGAATGATGGCAGTTTCACACATTGATAATTGGGTTGGTAATTGTGAAAAAAATCGTCTGTTGGTAATTTTATGACAGGGCATATTAAGCATTTAAATGAGAACCAAATAAGTTTATCACTCCCCGCCACTTCAATTGGAAGGCCACAAGAAGGAAGTTTTGAATCACCTCAAAAGCAGCTGTCAATGCTCTAAAAAATCTCCATTCCAGGACTGAAATAGTGCTCTTTCTTTGACTACCTGTTGATATTTAACAGGCCATGACACAAGTTATACAGTAAGATAACATTTAAAATGATATATATCACGCTATGTCTGTGCTATTTGCTTCGAGGACTGGCCCTTTTAACGTGTTTCTTGTTTTATATCTATGGCAACCTGTTTCATATCTGTCAAGAGTCCTATAAAGTTCAACATCAGATAATGGAAAAAATTAATATCAAATGGTAATATCGCAATAGAATCTAGACATATTCGATAAACCACCCGAATTATTCAGTATACAAAAATATAAAGTTTAAAAATAGGATTGCTCATTTGATTAATGTTTTACTCTTTTAAGGGGGTGAATCTACCTTTTTTAAGCAATGCTGACTATGTCAACATGGCTTCTGTAGTTATGGGGAATTTTCTGTCATTCTGTCCGTCTTCTTTGATCTTCTCCCCCGAAAACACTGGGCAGAGTGCTAAGCCATTAGAAGGAACTATTTTCAGGGGTCCAAAACTATCTATCTGTTATTAGACTTTTCAAAAATCTTATAGCTGTCACTGTGTTGTCAAGGAGGCTGCCATTTATGATAATATTACAAATATTGGCCAACGAGAATAAAGTCAACAAGTTGGGGCCAAGGGTAATGTGCAACATACATTTTGATCAGTAAAAATAACATCTGCTGAAGTCTGAAAAAGTTTTAAATGATCATTTATGAAGCAATTTCCATACAAAAGTCACAAACATCATAAAGCAATGATCACCATAGCCGATGTTTAAAATAACTTATCTTACATTACAATACTGTCAGATATGACATTACCAATATTATAATACATGTACACCTCAGATTAAACAATTCAACATTGAGTTTTCTGAATATTTTGATGGTAAAATATACCTAATATACAGGTATTGGGACAAGGGTCATTACTTTGATGAATGTACTTTGGGCCTTTATATCAATGTCAAATGTAGTCTCAGAGGGCTTTGATATAAAAGGACACTTTACATACACCATCACTGTCCTCTATCGTTCCAGTATAATGAATCATTCCTGTGACACCATTTTTGTCAATTCTTACACTTAAGAAAAGGGAAATGTTCCTAGCAGTCCATTTCTATCATATGTAGTTACACTTGATCAAGATTTGATCAATTAAAATTGAAGTATTCTGTGACAACATTCCACTTTGATGAATGATAAAGCAGCTTACTTAAGGTGGTGACATGTCTGGGGCTTTCTGAGAAGACAGACCCTGGAACTGCTTTGACACCATTATCAAACATAGCTGACTCTCAAGAGACTTCTCGTGAGACTCATTTACAATTTTGACAAGGAAAATGTCCTTTTGGGTCCTACCGAGCATGCTCAGAATCAGTATTATGATATCAAATAATACTAACAATGGGGTTGTTTTGATGTGTTTTTAACTCATTCTTGGCAAGCTTAGAATGAGGGTCAGGAATAAATAAAAGTGGAGGCCAAAACAAAGTAATATTTTACTGCACTGATCCTACTCCTAATGTCTCATGTTGAAATCCTAATTAAAATCCTAATATCTCATGCTGAGATGGCCATCCATTAAGGTAACTGTGAGCAGTGACAAGAATAAATAATGCTTTGAACACCTTATCAATATACGTAAGGTTAGGAATGGGGTGCATGGCCATCTTTCGAGATGGCTACCCTTTGATTGGGGTGTTGTGTCACTTTCAACGTAATTTTATGACGGGATTTGCATGTTCTTTCATAATGTTTCGACATGGTTTATCCTACTTATACAAAGGGTTTTAACGTACAACAACGTTTTTAATCTGTGAAGAAATCCATCAACAAAAATATTTCATCTGTACAGCCTACCCAATAAAGGCATGATGTCCCCTGTTTAACATTATAATATTACACGACATTATAAACAACATATATGCACAGAAATGCATATAATTAAGGGGTAGATCTGTCTGCCTTGATTCATTATCCATAACTTGACTGATAAGGGAGATTTGGTGTGAAATGACATAACATCCCACATAATTTGTATACCAGATTTACCATGGCCGAAATAGAAATTTCTGCATATGCATTTGTTTCAATGACTGAAATAAAACTCACATTTCTTAACCATTACTAAAGAACATCATGCAACATCAATTGATGAACACTTTGTACCCCCCTTGATGTTTAACAAGCAAACTGGTTTTCTCCTTTCACCGCGACAGGGGTCGCTATGCCATTGACATTGCTTTCCAGTCTGACTCATTGTAACCAGGCTCCAGGACACAAAGTTGACTACACTGCTCAGATATGTGTGGGGGCCCCACAACCAATCAGATAACACAAATTATAAGGCTGCAGACGCTACTTCTATCAAGTTTACATTAAGTTTACATAATGTAAGATAATTTGGGTCAGAGCAACAAGTCCTACTAAACACTAATATTAGTAATGAGATAAAACTGTTAAATTGCAAATATCACTTATGATTTAAAATTTGTTTGTGGTGTATCCATGCAACAACACAAACATAAAGCAAATCTTTAAATTGATTAAGATGTCAGTAATAAGTGTATTTTGGTTCAAACAATTCTTGGGTGATGAGATCAGCAGATAACATAATTTCCACTGTGAATATTTGTGTAGGTTTGGACAGGCCGATCTCAAAAAGGTCTTTGACAAATGTTGGTTCAATGCCAAGATCAGAGTTTGCTCACGTGAATTAGAACATCAATGTAAAAAATTATGCCTCATGATCTGCCACCTGGTGGAGGGAACATGGTACTAATGAATAAAGTTGAAGTTAAATTTCACAATAAGCATCCAAATTCATATTTTTTATTTATAAACCTTAACATCAATCTTAGTATTGACTCACACCATACAATGTTTTATTTTGGCGAAATCGTGGGTTCTTTAATTTTTTTATTTTTGTTTGCACAATATCTTATCAATCTGATAAAAATGAACAAATAGGTGAATATGCTTGATCTGATATCACCATTGTTGAAAGTTTAATATCATTTGTGTTTACAAATATCATCGGTGCAGGCACACCTAAAGTACAATACACAATTCTATGCAAATGAGGATGAGGCGATGTTTTGATCGTGGTTTCATCTCATTCGGTCTGATAAGAGTTGGCTATGTATACATAATATTTGAGATTTATTTAAGTTTACTCAATATGTATTTTTAGACATGATTGATTTTATTCAAGAAAGTTATTTGTATAAAATCTAAGTTTACATGAAACTGATTAAGTTTTTAAATGTTATAAGAAGCCTGTCATAAAATATTACTTCTATCCCTGGTTAAATACCTTATTTAGATCTACAAAGGGGCAATGTCCTCAGTGGGACAACCTTGACAAAAGAATTACCTCAGCATAAACTTGAAAATTGTCAGTTATTTTGAAAGGAAAACGACTTGTCAGCAATAACCCAGTAAATGTAATATATGGTTACCCAAGTGTGGCTGTATTTACAGGACAACTAATAACTAGGTCCTACGAAATTACATTTAGCAAATATGTAGATATGGTTTGATTTCAGGCATGTGGCAATGTATAGTATCTTTGTACATAAGCTAAGGGCATGAAAACTCTTGCACCACATTCGTGTCAATCTAATGTTTCAAATGTAATCAAAACAATTAGGTATATCCTAAAATATTAAAGATAACATCACAGCTAATGCTAAGATGATTTCCTACAATTCAGCCAAGTATGAATATTTCCAATATATTCAGGATCTGGCTGCCATGGCAGATATACTGGTGCCTAAATATTAGGAAAGAGAGGGATCCAGTAGTAGAAGTTGTTATTGTCAGGTTTACTGCTCCATATCAATTACCATAAGACTGAGTTGTGGTGTTCACACGAACACACGAAGAGACTTGAGTGGCAATCATGAAAATAATATCATTTTGTATTGTTATATCACTCAAATCACATTAGGTGTTCTTATATTTGCATGGATGAATGGAATTTATATTGCCCGTAAAAAATAGGAATGCAAGGCGTATTCTAGAATATACATAGTCAAACTATGTTCAGAATATTTACTAAAATCACGTCTATCAGTAATTTGATTGAAAGCTTCTATGACCGCAATGAGTAAAAAATGTAGTTCTTTGTTTGGCAATTATTCCATTATGTTATCACTATAAAGCTATTGCTGAATATATAAAATTTTAAAGCATTTCAAATATAAAAAAGAATACACATTTAACATGCCCATGATTTGCACTAGGAATTATTTGGCACATTAATTATGTTGACATGCATGCATGATCCATGTGTTAAGTGAAGGCAGCATTGCTGGCCTTTCATGTGTTGATTCCTTTTATAAACAAAAACATAACATATGCTACTACGAATTTCTATCATTGTCTTTTGTGGCATATTTAGGGCTATTTACAATTTATCTTGACAGATCAGATCAGGGTAAAGTTAATAATTCATGAATGAATATGCATATTAGCAGGATATATTATTAGAATAGATTGGCCATTCCCCATTGTTTCCTCTAAACTCTTAAAGGCAAAAAAAACCATGGCCATCCATCGCTATTCTATATGTACATTACATTTCACGTCAAATACTTTATCATATATGAACAAAATGAAACATATATTCACCAATAAACATTTTTTCTATCTTGAATAAACATAGAACTGTTTGCATTGATTGGAGGAAACATCTATGTTATGATTACTTAATCTTTAACTTGCAGCTTATCCTTTATCTTTGTGACCTGTGCAAACTCTTTCATAGTGTCTGCTACCTCACTTTGTAGTACGTCACCATTGTGCAGGTTCAAATACATCTGCGTGGCTTTCTTGTAATTGAGCCAACTGTCTTTATACATATCAAGCTGCTTAAAGCAATGTCCTAGGAGGCGACTGAGGTTTGCCATAGCAGGGTGATCCTCTTCACCTTGTAGTACCAAGCTGTATGCTGCCACAGCCTGCTTCCCATAGCCGACTGCATCCTCATACCTCCTTGCTGACTGACATATAAGAGCCAGATTTTCAAGACATTTTGCAACATGAAGGTTCTTAGTTTGATGTCCAAATATCTGTCGAAACATATGCAGTGCTTTCGATTCATTTTTGACAGCCTTTTCATATTGTCCTGTATTTTTATAAGCAAGTCCCAGCTGTTGCAATGTGTACGCAATCTCAGGCTTAGCAACCTCCTCTCCGTTCAGTATCTTCTGCATGTTAAGAGCGCTTTCTGTTTGTTCAATTCCTTTGGTATAGTCTCCCATCAAGCAGCATATCCGCCCCAGTGCCCTAAGAGACTGGGACACAGATTCATGTGGCCTACTTTTGTGAACTTGGCACCTGAGCACAAGGGCTTCATGATAAATACTATGTGCTTTGTTATAATCTGGTAGAGTTTCGTATGCTAAACCAAGGTTAAAAAGAGCATTTGATAATTTTTCCTTTATCCTTGGCCTGACTTTGTTGATGATTTCTACAGCATCGTTGAGGACATTGATTGCCTTCTCACTCTGCCCAGCTCCGGTATATGCATGGCCAATGTCATTCAAACAGTTACCAATGTCAACGTGAATGCTGTTTTGTTGATGAATATGTTTGAATATTACAAGAGCATCAGTAAAATGTTTTATCGCTTCTGTTTGATTTCCTAGACCTTCATAACAGTGTCCAATATTATTCTGGCTGCGAGCAATTGCAGAACTTTTAACATTCTCTGTTTCGAATTCTTTCAACATTTCATATTGTTCTAGCTGATATTTGAGAGCATTTTCATATTCTCCCAACTGGCGATATCCATAAGACATTGCATCTAGTGAATCTATTATTTCTTTCCTTGGTGCGCCACTTCCATGAAGACTTTGAATACGTTTTATAGTTTGTGTCCTCAAATAGATTGCTTTTCTATAGTTCCCTTTTTTCTCATGCGTAGAAGCTATATATTCCATGGAAGTGACCATATCTTTATCAACTGCATTTTCACCAAGGATTTTGCGTTTTGTGTTTAAAGCCTCTATATGATATTCACAACCTCTTTCTTGATCTCCTAACCCATCAAAAGATTTCCCTAAGCATGTCAACCATTCCGCCAACAGCAATTTATCTTTATCACTTTTAATTTTCTTTCTTTTGGAATCTACCGCAAATTGATACATCTTGACTGCATCTGCATACAGGCCTAGCGTGTAATAGTCAGCAGCAAGGAGGGATGCTATTTCTGCGGAGCTCACATCACATGGCGGCTTCTCAGATTTTATTATGTTCTGGAAAGCCTCTTTGTGTAGCACTATGGCCTCTTCGTACCTTCCCTTGCTTCTATAAAACTTTCCCAAATCTAAGGTTTTTTCAATGATGTCTTCGCCAGAAAGTTTAATGTGTTCAACACTTTCAATGAGGAGTCTCTCTGCTTCCTCGTCTTTGCCTAGCTGAATATAGGATTTCGCAATGATGGTTAAAACTGAAGCAATTTCCACCATTGCACAATCTTCCTGATGAACTCTCTTCATCATGTCTAGTGCGTCATGCATGAGTGCAATTCCTGTTTCTGTGTCTCCTTGTTTAAGCTTAATTGATCCCATTTTAGTTAGTATTGATGCCAATTTTGGATGCAATTTTCCACACCGTTTTTTAACAAGATCGTGGCATTTTTGGTATGTGCTCAGGGCTTCCTCAAATTTCTTTTCTTTTGTCCAGCTACCTGCAGTAATTTCCAAAGCCTGGATGATATCTGGATGTGTCTTGTCACCATAGACATTTTCATTAATTTCGCACACACGATTGAGTGCTTTTCTTGCTTTCTTCTTTTTGCCTTGCTTTAGATAGCACTGTCCAAGCAGCATAAAGATATGTGACGTGACTAATGGACTCTCACTGACACCAAGCCTCTCAATAACCGACATTGCATTTTGCAGATCATGATGAGCCTCCTCTACGTTACCAAGAGCAAGTGCTATTTGACCCTTTTGTGCAAATGCGCCAGCTAATTGTGGCTGTAAAATATTTCCAACCGCTTCCAACTGGACATAGGCAAGGAATGGCTTACTTAGAGCATGGGCCACTTGAAATGCGCTGCAATACATGTAACTGTTGATGAGGCTTGTCAGCGCTTGTAAAAATTCCCAGTTGAGGAATTTAGCTTGGGACATCTGGACCTTTTGCTGTATAGTTTGAGTATTTATGCTTCCAAGCAATACCTTATCAACACACATTGCATGGTAATGATACATTCTTGCAATGGCTGGTTTGCCCAGATGGATTTCTGCATGGGCAATGGCATTATACAGTTTGCTGGTGATAGCATGTACTTCGTCTCCTTGGCAAACATACCCTGAAATGTCCAGGGATCTTTTGAAGTAAGACAAAGCAAGCTTAAAATCAGCTTTCAGATTGTAGCACATTCCAATATTGTAGCATAGCATCATCGTGTCTATACTAGTTGTATGACAGAGTGACTTAGAATATACTTTGAGGGTTTGTTGGAAGAGGGAAATAGCTTCATCAATGTATCCCATTTCTAGCTTTACAAAGGCAAGGCTTTTGTACACAGTACCTGTAAATTCATCTTCTATGGTACCTGCAGGGAAGTAGTTACTTTCTTGGTACATTGACAGTGCTTCACTGAAATAGCCTGCAGCTTTTGCATTCTTGCCATCTAGTTTATGGACTAAGCCATAATTGTGCCATATGGCTGTAAATGCTTTTGGTTTGAGGTTCATGTTTTCAATAGATTCTTTAATTTCCATTGCTTTGTCAAAAAAGCTTGTTGCTTGCCTGGTTAGTCTCATATGGAGTGAAATCCTTCCAGCATTATTGTAGAGTTCAAATAAAACTTCACTTTTATCTGGCAACGAAAACTGCCTGACTGTTTCTATTTCTCTTGTCAAGCTTTTAATAGCTTCATCAAACTGCAGTGTTCGAAAGGCAACTAATGCTTTGATGGCATGTCCATCTCTACGCAGGCTACTTACCATAAATACCGGCCTTTTTCTGGACTGTACACACTGTTGGAGTACCTCACACAAAGGAATGAATGTACCATAGAATTTCACAAGAGGTTGAATGTCATACAATCCTAGAATATTCTCCACAATATTTGGTTTATCCCCTTCATCTTCAAATTTAAGAATATCATGGATCACCATTCTTCTCCCGTGGGTCATGGACATGTTCACTTTGATCAACGTACTCATGGCATTGGCATATCTCAGGCTGTGGTAGCCTTCATCTGAGAGTAGATACTTGGATTTCAATGCATCAATAATTGCCCATGATGATTTTGCAATAAGTCTGTGAGAAAGCCTTATTCCCTGAAGCATTAAGGAGAAGGATTCTATATCTTGCTTTAAGTGGAGTGGTTGTACAAGCAGTGTGTTCCATATATCAATATCAAAACCCTTTCTAGACTTGATGTGAAGGGACTCCAGCAACTCAAATGCAAGCTTCAAATGCTGCCGCTCTTCATTCTTCACTTTTTGCATTATACTATCTTGAACCTGTAGTTCATATTCTCGAAATAAATTTTCGTCGTTACCACACACAAAGCAACATTGGAACAATTTCGCACAAGTTTGAATTCCTAAATTTGACAGATTCTCTGTTTCTAACATATTAGTTATCTGAGATATGTTGCCAATAAAGGAATATTTTGAACGTTCCTTGTACACAGAATTGTTTATCGGGAAACCGAATGGATTTATGCTACTTGTATTTCTGGAGATATCAAAGGATATACCAAGGGGTGTAGTGAAATCATGAAATACACTGACTGAAGCATTATAGATATCATGGAACAATTTGATGCCACTTTTGTGTAATGGTGTCTCGCCTAGGTTAGCAAGCAAGATTTGCAGATAGAGGATCAAATTGTCAAAATATTTAGTTTTTTGAATTTCCTTCTTATTTTCTATTATTACCATAAGTTCAATTCCAGAATACGGAGACAGGTCATCAGTGGCAATGCCTCCTACTCCAATCAAACAATATTTGCAGGGTGGAGGGCCCAGGGCCTCCACACAATAGCCAACCATAGTCTTTAACAGATCTCTGAAGCTTTGTCTGATCATGTGACTCATGGCTTTTGTTTCCATAATCACAGTCTCTTCTTGCTCTCTTATCAGCTTTTTATCACTTAGGTAGGATATGTTACTGAGAAGTGCTGTTATATTTGTTAGTCTCTGTCCTGTTTGTGACCGCATCCTACCGATGATTGTTGTCAATGTTTCCTTTATGTTCTTGCCAATGTGCTTCTCTATAGCTCTATCGCTGTACCTCCCTAACTTGGTCAGAAACTGTTTCTCAGTGGATGATATCTTCTCCTTGAGAATTGCACCACTCTTACTCTGGTCACATCTGTGAAAGGCTGCATTATATAAGTGAGCTGCTTTACAAAAGTCATCCATAGGAGACAAAATCTTTGCCCTCTGACAGTTGACATCACCCAGCAGCTCTAGGATTTCAGCTTGTCTGTGTGGCTCCTCCTTACACAGGGCAGTCTGGAACTGGCCACACAATCTTATCTCTTCCTCCAGTAATTCAGCCAATACTGTGTACATGGTTTTGTCCTTTTCTTTAACTCCAACTGCAAAAACATATCTGAGGTAAATCATAATATTTAAACACTTTGATTATATGATATTTTTGGATATTTCTATATATTTGGTCAGTTAACTAGCATGATTTATAAGATGAAAACACACCATGGGTGGAGTCCGTTGCTGGCATGTTGTCGTCATATGTTCCAATTTTCGGCAAATGGCTGTAGCTGTGGCTGTGACTATATTTTTTAGGTCCTGAAATCAATCAATTAGTGAAATGTGTACAAGATACAAGATTTTATTCATACTTTATCCATTAGTATATCTGAAATTCATCTCAATAGCATATTTCTTCATTTGTTCTGTTCTTTTGATCTTACGTTGAATCAATTTTTAATGAATATATTGTATTCTTCTTTAATCATGTTACTGATAATAATCAACGTTATTTTCTAGCAGCGTACTATGGTTTGCCTCAGTGCTGCCACCATCCTCATCTTCCAAACTGGCTTGACTGGCTCCTATCTCGGATGTGGAATTTATCGATGGTAGCGCTGTAAGAAATATGCATTTAAAAACCATAGTTAAACATTCATAGTCAAACTCTGTAAATATGCAAGCGCTGTAAGTAAGCATTTAAAAACCATAGTTCCAAACTCATAGTCAAACTCTGTAAATATGCAAGCGCTGTAATTAAACATTTAAAAACCATACAGTTACAATCACATAGTCAAACTCTTAGTTACACTAGAGAAATCTGATATATCAAATATTGCAATTTCTTATATATTTATGTACTTAATAATCTTAACGTTACTTTTCTCAGATGTGCAATTGGCATGGCAATACCTATATGGCCCATTTTATTTTTCGCTCTTAATAGTACACATAGAAGTCAAACATGATTCATTTTTCTATTGCACTTGCCTGTCACCATGTCTTTTAAATCTGAGTCCAGTTTGGAAGGATATGCTGTACTCCTTCGACCACGCTTGTTGCCTGCAAGGATTCATGCATCAGTAACATATTATTGGTAATTATTGAAGGGATAATGCCAAAATGCTAAAAACCTTCATTGTAAAATCAAGTGTTGCTGATCCATTTTTTTTATCACAAATAGAGATATAAAGTATTTTCTACTTTAGATATGGCTCTGTATTGTAAATTTCTTACCATCATGCTTTGTTTTGACGGCTTTGACTTGTTGGCTGCCTCTCCTGGCTTGACCATGGCGGGCGACTCTCCGAAACGAACTTGTTTTTACTGTCAATATTGTATCAATGAATTAAATATTAGATATAGCCATATTTTTCAAAATTAATATTGAACTTCACATTACTTTACTTTGAAATCGGAAAAATGGATTTCAGGCCTTAGTTATTATTTATTCAAGTTAATTATTGGTAAGATGATCTAGGTCCTGAATTGTCCCTAAGAGTAGTATTTAATTAAGTAAATCAATTAATCTAAAAACTATTGTTGTGAAAAAATAGAAAAGGATATTGAAATATAATGTGTGAAAACAGACTCACGTGTATTACTCATGGTTCACCATATTACACAGGACACCAGCAGCACATACTATAATGTCAACCTGTTCCTTCATAGCTCATACAGTGGGAGCAATCCTTCATGTGATTAAATCTTTGATCTCCTGTGACATTAATAACAGTTGATTTATACCAGGCTTTGCATATCCTTTCAATTTGCTTGAATACCAATCCGCTTTGAAATGAAATCATTTCTCTCGCTGCTATTGTGACACATATTGAAAGCATCTACGGAATCTTTTTAGCTTTTACAGCTCTTGCTGCAACATATATGCCATTAAGCCCTGATCTAAATATTTACTTTCAGTTTGTGATTGCCTCTTCAAGTCTGTACAACATGAATAATTTCACGTTGAAAATAAATAAAATGAGAATAGATACATAAAAGGTTTGAGCTACTATCCACTTGAAAAGCCAAATGAAACATTGATTTGTCCTTCTTAGCAACTGTGTTGAGTTTATACAATGAAGAATCTCAATATTGACATTTGGCAAAAGACACCATATATCATATAAACCAAAGCATCATTATTTCAGTACAAATTCTTTGTTTACATTTAATTCAAAGCTGAACGAATATGAAAATTCAGCTTCCAGAATAAATATATACATTTCCAGTCCACATCACTGTACGTGAAATTTTCTTTTTCTTGTTTGTGCAAACAAATTTATTCAGGAAATTTGTATCGGTTTTCAGTTTACACTGCAGGTATATCTAAGTTTTGATTATTTTTCCCAATTAACTCTTATCATAAATAAATAAATAAAGTTTTGTCAAAGGCTGCCCTATCCCCGTTGTTTTTACAAGTCGAATACTTTATATGTAGTTTGTTCTAAAGGATACAAAGATATTGATACTGATCAATAGAATTCTTATAGAAAAACAAGATTCCAATAAAACATCCCATTTTATCGAGATGATGTATATTTTAAAGGAATTTTGAGGTGCTGGTAGAATCATTACGAAGACAAAGGTGTTTATGTTAAACTATGTTTAAACAATCTATAACAGGTGGCAAATAAAAGGCCATTTGGATGATTTTTCGCACAGATACCGACAACTCAGCTTCCTACGAGACCATGTTCAGGTAGAGATACCGATAACTCAGCTTCCTACGAGACCTTGTTCAGGTAGAGATACCGATAACTCAGCTTCCTACGAGACCTTGTTCAGGTAGAGATACCGATAACTCAGCTTCCTACGAGACTTTGTTCAGGTATAGATACCGATAACTCAGCTTCCTACGAGACCATGCTCAGGTACAGATACTGATAACTCAGCTTCCTACGAGACCTTGTTCAGGTACAGATACTGATAACTCAGCTTCCTACGAGACCTTGTTCAGGTAGAGATACCGATAACTCAGCTTCCTACGAGACTTTGTTCAGGTATAGATACCGATAACTCAGCTTCTTACGAGACCATGCTCAGGTACAGATACCGATAACTCAGCTTCCTACGAGACCATGCTCAGGTACAGATACCGATAACTCAGCTTCCTATGAGACCTTGTTCAGGTACAGATACCGATAACTCAGCTTCCTACGAGACCTTGATCAGGTACAGACTCAGGTACAGATACTGATAACTCAGCTTCCTACGAGACCTTGTTCAGGTAGAGATACTGATAACTCAGCTTCCTATGAGACCTTGTTCAGGTATAGACTCAGGTACAGATACTGATAACTCAGCTTCCTACGAGACCTTGTTCAGGTATAGACTCAGGTACAGATACTGATAACTCAGCTTCCTACGAGACCTTGTTCGGGTACAGATACTGATAACTCAGCTTCCTACGAGACCTTGTTCAGGTACAGATACTGATAACTCAGCTTCCTACGAGACCTTGTTCAGGTATA
The DNA here is from genome assembly GCA_949316495.1 of Amphiduros pacificus. Taxonomy (NCBI): domain Eukaryota; kingdom Metazoa; phylum Annelida; class Polychaeta; order Phyllodocida; family Hesionidae; genus Amphiduros; species Amphiduros pacificus. Next base: position 31,172,838 of record OX439005.1, on the reverse strand, counting down.
GACTCAGGTACAGATACTGATAACTCAGCTTCCTACGAGACCTTGTTCAGGTACAGATACTGATAACTCAGCTTCCTACGAGACCTTGTTCAGGTGGGTTGGTGATGGACTGAGTGGTTGATGACTCAGTCCCGGTACCTCCACGTCCCCTCCCCCACACGTACGTGAAGCATACTCACTCTCGCCCTGTTGCTTTATGAATGCTTTATTTCACTGCTTTGACAAAATTGTATCTATTATAAATGGGGGTTTTACAATTATTTACAAACATCTGTTGATTACATACCCTGACAAATACAAGCTCAAAACTCTATACAACTGCCACCATAAAACTGTCACCGCCACATATATAAACATAAAACTCTAAAAAACTGTCACCGTCATATATATAAGCATGAAACTGCTAACGTCATTATTATTCAAGAATAAAGAGAGTAAGATAACTCTTTTTATAAAAAAAAACATAATTAATATTTAAAAAAAATTATTTTACATAATTAAAAAATAAAACTTGTAATTTGCAATGAAAATTGAGAACATCATTGTTGAAGGTGCAATATACAGCTAGTTTGTGGTTAACATTTTATAAAACACCAAAATATCTCTTTTATTACTTCTGCAGCGAAATAATGGCGATCACCACAATGTCTTTCACCTGACTAATATTACTGGCATAGTAGGCCTTTGAATTTCAGGGCAAATGAGAATTTCAGTGTTTTAACTCTAAGACTTATATTGTGAAATCTAAGTTGTTTCACTAAACAATATTTATACAATGTCCTCTCCCCTAAAATAGACAGAAAAATATCTTTAATAAATGGGAAAACAATACGGGACCTGAGCATGCTGACGCATGCGCTGAACACGGCGAGATGACATGCAACCATATTTAAAAAAATCTTATGCAAACGGGATTATACATAAAAAGCATTAAACTCAGACCTCTCCAGATCGCCTATCTGGGTTTTGCCGATTGGTGATTGGAGAAAACTAGTGTGACCTTCATCCCAAGGTCAGATGTGTAGATTACTGAACTCATCTGATATCATAAATTGAGTATTAGACAGTCCTGAACACACAATGAATCATACAGGTTTGATTTAAGCATTTATTAAATCCTTTAAACAAATGTGTAAGTACATATATATGTATTAAATGTACTGATGATTTCGCAGTGACACCGAGTGTTAGGCTGAGCCGTGGCCGCTAATGATGTACACCCATCTACCTCTACGCTTATGCCATGCCAATTGCCTAGCCTGATTCTATGTATGTATATGTTGTGCGCTATTTCAAGAAAGACATCTATTGTTCACTGTATATACTGAGTCTGCAGTCATCCTTGGTCCCCTTATCCGACAGGCACAGTTAGGTATGTAGGTACATTGTCCCGCAAATCACAGCCACAGAGTATTCCCTGTAGATTACCATAGGTCAGCCAGGAGTCCCCTAACCCAGGTAACAATAATGGAAAATGAATTATTATCAGTTATTGAAAGATTTATTGAAAACGATTGGCATTGTTTAATTGGATACTTTCATATTGCTAGATTCACATTATATTACCAAGCATCTTGATTTTCAGAAACACCTTTTGGAGTGACATGCATGTTGAATGTCACAGGAATAGACGTGATCACATATTACACAAAAATGCATAAAATATGAGTCACAGGGAAATGACAGACCATATATCACACTGAGAACTCCAGAAAAGTACCGGTGTCACCAAAATGATATTTGATTGTATAAAAGACCTTGTAAAGAACATTCAGGTCAGACATATATCTTGTCAAGAGGACTTGATAGCAGCTTCAAGGAGAAAATCACCTTTATATTTTGGTACATTGCTAGATGACCAGCAGAAATGGTCAAGTCCAAAGTATTTGGGCCGGCATATGTTCATAACCAAGGTAACCATCGACTGCTTAGTAACAGGCTCTGGGACTCAAATTGACACTTTTCTAACCTAATTGTTGGACATATTTGGCCCAAATTCTAGATAAATTAATCTTCATAAAGAAATTTTGATAATTTTGCTCCGTAATTGGTTCCAAGATCATTTTATTAAGATATCATTTAAATTTTCTCAACTCCAAATTCTCTGCCTGACACAGTTACCATGTCAATAGGAAATTTGTCCAAATCAATTTTGTGGCCAGTTTAAAAGCACAAATAACACCCCCAAATCAAATATTTCAATCAGTGTTGTAATAGACCAAAATGAATATATTTAAGCAAAAAGGAAAAAAAATTGATTCTGGTCAAGGTAATGTCAAGGTCATTCAAAGATCATCTGTTTTTCAAAAACTGCATTTTCATCAAAATATGACATTTGACCTCCATGACCTCATTTTGGAGACCGAACAGTCTGCATCTTTGATATAAATGTAGTATGGAACCTACCCTATAGTGCCGACATAAAAACCTGTATATTTTGTTCAAGAAAGATCTGTTTTAAAAGCTAAACTCTGCTGTTAAAATCGATGTTAATTAAACGCTCCCAGAGGACAAAAAAAATTCTTTTTGAAAAGGCATAGCACAGCACAGCACAGCACAGCACAGCACAGCACAGCACAGCACAGCACAGCACAGCACAGCACAGCACAGCACAGCACAGCACAGCACAGCACAGCACAGCACAGCACAGCACAGCACAGCACAGCACAGCACAGCACAGCACAGCACAGCATAGCATAGCATAGCATAGCATAGCATAGCATAGCATAGCATAGCATAGCATAGCATAGCATAGCATAGCATAGCATAGCATAGCATAGCATATATAAATATATTTTACTGTTCTTTAACTTCAAAATCATTTCATTTACAGATAATTCTCTCAAAATATTTTTCTTTCTTATGACTTGTTTCTAAAATGTGTATATCATCATCAGATGTGTTTATGGTTACCTGGGGCTGCCAAAGGGATTGTTCAGACAAACTGATTTTATAAGACGTTCCTTTTAATATCGAATAAGAGTGGCAACAATGCACATTGTGGCAACACATGATTTTAGCATTTTCGTTCACTTTATGAGGGCAATGGGCAATTACATCGACAGTAATCAGATCATAAACTGTATGAATCATGCTTGAAAGCCACACCAAGTCAACTGGCCGTTGTTGTTGCCATTTAATCAATGATTAATCCCCGTAGTTGACGACCATGTCATCGTCAGAGATCCGAAGATAGCCGAGCCTCGATCTGATCATCGGGAACAAACGACATCTTGGAATCCTGGGAACGTAATAAAGCAATGGAATGTCTGTATTGAAATGTGAGGTCATTTCTTGGGGTCTCCAGAGTAACAATCATTTAAGATTTCAAAAACACGTTTTTAATTTCTTTTTTCAGATGTCACAACAACATTTTCAACTGTGCATATGCAGATTATTGAAGTGTTGAAGTTATCAATATACCAGTTAATACTTTTGAATGTTGAACTTTAAAGTATTATTTTAATAAGAACCAGATATTTTAACCGGTCATATTGACTCGAGAGAGGTACTGCTTTTATTTGTTTACTTCATGCAGTAAAGTCAGTAACACATAATAGAGCGCAGTCGTGTTCAATTATCTTAACAAAAAAAGAAAAGAAATAAAGATATTTTTATAGTGAGCCGTAATAATAATCATATTTTATCTGCTTAATTTTGTATCACTCACTGAAAGATGATGGAAATTTTGATCTTAACATTTTTATCAATAATCTGTCGTAAAAATTGAGAAGTAAACAAAAATACGGTGTAAGTGTTGGTCCATAGAAATTCATTTAAAATTTCGTGTTCGGTCCTTTTAAAAAGATTTTCATGCAATGTTTGACCAACTGTCGGTTATCTTGGTTTTGGTGTTTTCTCTGAGAAGTCAGGTATACTCGTTATTGAAATAAAAACACACATCACAAGCTGACTTTGCAGGACTACTGGAATTTAAAAATTGTACAGTTTGTCAATGAGTGCAATAAAGAACGTGCATTTAGGAGCAGAGACAAACGATCGTCATTGTTATATCACCACATCTGAAGAGTCTTAAATTGACCTCTTATTTAGTTGACATGGGTTTTAGTTGAATGGGTTATAGTTGAACTGGTTTTCAATTGACCTGGGTTTCAGTCAACTAGTTAACTTCAGGGTCTATATCGACCAGGATTTCAGTTGATCTGGGTTTGAGTTGGCCTCATTTTTGTTGACTTGAATTTAAGGAGACCTGAGTTTGAATCGACCAGAGTTTGAGTGTTGAACTGGGTTTGAATTGACCTTGATTTCAATTGACACGGATTATTGGTGACATAGGTTTCAGGTTTCTCTGCTGATCTGAGTTTAGTCGTCTATGCAACTTAAAATTACATTAGTCCGACCACCTTTTAATTTGACAAAACCTCAGTAATGAATGTATTAATGTGAGGGCAGAGAAGTTCACAACTGATTATAACCCCGCGTGTATTGTAGTTCATCTTATGAGGTCATCATCGTCAGCATTGTAATAAAATGCTTTTCTGGAATATTGAAAAGACAGAAATTACATCCATTTGCTTCAAATTACATTCTTATTCATGACAAGAACTGTAACCAGGGTAACGGTCTAATCTACATTTAGTTCATTTCGTAGAAAGAAGTTATGAAGTTGATATGTCTCTATACTGAGTTCAATGGCGTTCATTCTTCAAACTATTTTTTTTCTCAGAGTTGATGATAAAATAGAATTTATTAGGAACTATTTTCAGCTAATCACATAATTAAAAAATGTTGAGTATATTGTAAGGTTTCTCTGTGGAGAGTTAGGAGATGTTCATATTCGGTGGCACCAGAATCCAGTAATTTTCATGCGCCGTCTTACACGATTCCTCATGCCTACTGCGCTGGATGTAAAAAAAACCTCCAGAGATCAGAGTATAAGATCTGTAGCTTTAGGACAATCAGAACAGTATCTAACAACACCAATCACCACCTTAAACCTTCCATCTATTTATCAAAACCATTTCATATATATTTGTGCATATTGTCTGGCTATAGGCTCAAATAGAATTCCACCTGCACACTTCAATTCACCAAAGACACAAAACACTACACTTATTTCTTTTTCTCAACACTACACTATTTCTATTATTTCTATTTAAGAATAAATAAAGAAATAAAAAATAAAAAATAAAAACACCACAAGAGCAGGTTTTTCCACATTGGGGCTACGTGGTGTGAGGCTGTGACAAGTTGGCCTGGTTGCTGATGGGGGAGCCTCGTCATCCCTAGATACATATGAATCATCACCCTTCTCATCCGGGCTATTCCTGTATCCATCACTTTTGCTACATCATTGCAAATATACTTTAAGCACAATACTCTCACAATAAATTTTATGTGAATGCATTTTTCATACTGCATCGGAAAAAATGTTAAATCTACATCGAATATATACTAATTTCACTCTAATGTTCAATATGCTTTCAAACATTTGACATGTATAACAACAACATACAACAACAACAATGACAATGACAACAACAACACCAATAACAAAAACAAAAACAATAATAATATCAATAAGGAGATTATTCAGCAGAGTAAGGGGCAATGACCGAGAAGGCTCTGTCCCCTGTTGTTTTCATTTGAGTTCATGGAACCGCAAGGTAAAATCTACCGTGAGACCGCAGTTTTCTACAACTGGATGCGACAGTAAGCATATCATGCAAGTAAGGTGGCGCCTTACCATAAAGAGCCTTCTATGTGGTTGGGGGGATTTGAAATCTGGAGATATTAGAGTTTTTTAATGTCAGCTGCAGGAAGACTAGCAAGAAGGCCATTGCCAAAATCTAGGACAGATGTCACAAGGGCAAAGGTAGAGTCCCTTTTTGCACATTTTCAATATCTGTGCTTATATGTTCATGTCTGAATCAAAAATGATACCGAGATCTAGCACAGGCCCATTAGGTGTGCTGTCAGTAACAATTATTTTCCAATTGATTTCATTATACACCTTTCTAGCTCAAGCCTATACGTGTCTGCAGCTTGTCTACAAGTTTGATCCAAGGAGATGTAAATCTGAGTATCATTGATTTAGATGTGCCAGCGCAGCCCGTAGTTTTCATTGACGTCAGCAAACATTGAATAGGGCCCGATATTTAACACACTGTGCTAAGTCAATGAAAACTTGTTAGATCCTGACTTCATGCTAATTTCCTATACTAAGACCATGCTTATAGGCAGATTGAAACCTTTCAATGAGGTGATATCCCCAGATTTATGGAATAGAATGGCAATGACCATAAAAATTCATTTAGATAACTTAAACGAGAAGTCTTCATTAAACAGTTGATTTTTTTTTTGAGAATTATGTGATTATCTCTACGCTTGCAGATTTGATCTTTTCAAATTTCTTTCCAGGGAACATTTTTTCTTTGAAATGAACAGTCATTGATAAGACCAGTCATCTCCTCATGCTGATTTTGGCTTCTTTAAAAAGAGCATGACGACCAAGTAGTGTAGTCAGAACATTGTCATAATATTCAACCGTATCTGAAAGTATGTCTGCCTGACGACTATCTCTGCCACATTCTTCCTAACACTTATTTCTACCACTTGTCTTGACTCTGACGCTCCTAGTATTTCTGTCGAACACTTATTTCTACCACTTGTCTTGATTCTGACATCCCTTGTATGTCTGTCTGACAATTATCGTTACCGCCCATCTTGATTCTGACACCCCTTGTATGCCTGTCTGACAATTATTTGTTTCACACATCTTGCTTCTGGTATTCCTAGTGTGACTGATTGTGAAACATTCAAACCGTAATTTTTTGTCTGGCATTTCTCTGTCATATACTATTTTTCTGGAACAGCCCCACGAGGGACGCCCATACAAGATCTTATATTTATGATATTCACACTGTGAACAGTGACTTATTGCTGGGTGTCGTCAATTTTAAATGTCCTGTTATTTCCACCAATTTGTATTTTCAGAAGATAATATATGTTCTGACTAATAATTATGGTCAGTAGGTGTTTGTCATTCTAACGACAAATCTGAGAGGCAATCGCTTGAGAGATCTCTTGAGAGACCTTTCAGAAAGGGAGAAGTTCACATTCTGTTACTTCCAGGGCGAACCTTTGTTACATTAAAACGGGTTGGATATGTCTAAATCATGTGTTCCCCGAATGTGAAGTTAATCTTTAAAAAATCAACAACCGATGTGAAGTATAAGTCTTAAAATGGACATAGCTGGAAAGATTAGAATTCATTTTTAGATATTAGGTTATGTGATTGTAGTAGCAGCATAATGGATTACAGAAGTAACTGTTGGTAATGTTATCATGATTTTCAGTAACAAATATCTGTTATATGACAACAATGTATATTGTTATTTAGGTAGAGTAGAAATTGCTGTAAAAATACAGCAAAAGTTACGGATATTCTAAGGTCACTTCTTACAGTGCATGCCGACATTTACTTAACATCTACTTATGAAGCAACCAGCTAATTTAGCAAGTATAATTAACAAAATGCCTGAACCGTTTCTTGTATGTCTCAACCAAAGCCACTACTTGTTGGTTTGGACAGTATTGGTGTTATCCGATTATATGTATTGTGGAGGATTGTTCTTCTTTAAAGACTGGGCGGGAAGGGGATTACTGAGCAGAAACTAAGGGATTAATTAAACACCTCGCAGCCAGCAGCACCGGGGCCGATTCCTTGCCTAGTTACAGGCACATCGTGTTGAGACTTGGCTATCTGTGTATTCCTTATACGTGGTCACATGTCCTTCACGGACCAATCATGAAAGTCATCAGTAATGGCTTCTTTCTTGCAGTGACTTATGAGGATCTGTTATTCATTGGGTCCTGTAAAGATTTATGAATTCCTTCCCCTGAATAACATTATATTACTTTAAAAGAGTGCACCAATCTATTATTCAGGACCTTTGTCATTAAATGTATTATCATTTTATCAAGATGTATCATATTATATATCATTAGTGATCCTATACGTAAATCTTATATAAAGGTTTATTTTTACGAATCTCAGGGGTGCTTTCCTTTGTCCGCTTTCCAAAATCATTTAATCTATCATGCATATATATATTGCTTTATCCATTTTATAAATGTTTGGATTTCTCTCATATATTTTATTTAATCAATTGCCAATTTGTCAGACTTGCTTAATTCATATAGGCGACCGGAAGTGAGAGATCATATAATCACGTAATTGGAACCATAGTCTCTATAATATATACTACACTAACCCTAAGGTAAGTCCTGAGTGTTTAATTAATTTGCAGTAACATAACTGATTATGTCCTATATGGTAAGAGAATGCTGAGGTGCTGACAGAGGTTAGTGACTGCATATGTTTACTATACCATGAATGAAATCGCATTACAATATTATGTCAGATTAATTAAAGGTTACCAAACCAGGATTAGTCCATATCTTATATTGAACCAGTAGCTATATTCTTTAGCGTGTATATTTCTTTACACCTGAGTGACTTGCACGTATAAGTGTTTAAGTTTGATCAGTTCCGATTCCTCCACAGAACGATTCATAGTTTCCACACCTGCAAAACTTATTTTTTAATATTTATATTTTTACTGCAACATATTGTGGATATACGTGGACATCAGAGTGGAACGTGGGAAGTTTATCCTATATCTATCACACAACACACAAAAAATCCCGCTTAAGATTGTTAAAATCAAGAAAGAAAAAATCTGATGCAGATATACACTTTTTAAGAAGGCTTGAGAGGTTGTTTTTGCTATTTATCTGAAAAGGAAAATACATTTGATGGGTGGATAAAGCTCTGCTTTTGGATACATCATGGATGGAACCCCAGTATATGGAGACAAAAGGTGATACATTTTGAATATTTATTAAATAAACCATGTCAATCAAATCTAAACCCTTTTGTATCTGTTAATGCGGTACCAATATACAAACACTAGCACAAATATGTGTAATACTGTGCATTGCACTGTATACTAGTATATGATAATCCATATTAACAAATGTTAGTATAAATCACCACTACTGGTTTATTTAACATCCGGGATATAATGGTCTGTATTCAACAGTTTAAGACAATGATGTATTTTCAGGAGTTAGAAACTGTTCTGTCTGATCTCAAACCGGGGAAGTCATTCATGATCGTATTGGTTAGAGTGATCACCCTTGACACTGTAAACACATTTACGCATTCATCAGCTACAGGTTTATCAAGGCAATGATATGATTTATTTGATGTGAGCTATCAAGCAAACCGTTTACATTCAGCTAAGGTACAGTAGTTTCAGTTCGTTTGTGCCCGTCTTGTGTACATTGCCGCCGGTGCATACTCCAGACTCGGCGCTTGTCCAAACAAAATTAATATTTGTTTGTCGACAAAGTGGCATTGAAATGGTATTCATACCTATTTCACACAGGCGGTCTGACCCCAAGAAATCCTGACCATTATCAAATAATGCCATCTTGTTTTTTTCAATGCACTTCCGATTTTGTTTGTGCAGTTCCGGTGTGTTGTTTTCAATGTGGAAATGTGACGATCCGCAGTCGGCCTGTACACAAAATCTTATACCTTTAAAGTCGATTTATGATTATCGTTCTCCTGATCCATTAAACAGAATAAAATCTGTGCACCATAGAAGATTATGAACGTCTTCTATCTGAAGGAATTCGTGTGCACTCATAAATATTAGCAACAGTTGACCACTGGACACACAATGGTTGACCACTGGACACACAATGGCTGACCACTGCATACACAACTGTTGACCACTGGATACACAACTGTTGACCACTGGACACACAACAGTTGACCACTGGACACACAACAGTTGACCACTGGACACACAACAATTGACCACTGGACAAACAACGGTTGACCACTGGACACACAACGGTTGACCACTGGACACACAACAGTTGACCACTGGACACACAACAGTTGACCACTGGACACACAATGTATGACCACTGGATACACAACTGTTGACCACTGGACACACACCAGTTGACCACTGGACACACAACGGTTGATCACTGGACACACAACGGTTGACCACTGGACACACAACGGTTGACCACTGAACACACAACGGTTGACCACTGGACACACAACTGTTGACCACTGGACACACAATGGTTGACCACTGGACACACAACGGTTGACCACTGGGCACACAACGGTTGACCACTGGACACACAACGGTTGACCACTGGATACACAACGGTTAACCCCTGAACACACAATGGTTAACCCCTGGACACACAACAGTTGACCACTGGGCACACAACGGTTGACCACTGGACACACAACGGTTAACCCCTGGACACACAACAGTTGACCAAATTTTTATTCTGTGTTTCTAATTTGATATCTTCATACATATTAAGTCAGTTTGAAATAAGCTCAACATTGATATGTAAACCATAGACTCATCAAAAGCCTGGCGGACTCACTTGCTGTCCAATAAACTGACAGTCCGAAAATCTAATATGGTTTAATAAAATTTAATAAAATGAGACATCATGTAACAGGCATGTGCTCAGCATAGGCCGTTGCAAGTTAGGTAACCCCACTGAACAGTTTTAATCATCAAACAACTAGTTGTATGCAGAGATAGGAACAAAGGGTCTATCCAGATTAGAGGTGGGAGGTTTGTGTAAAACACTAAAATGGCTTGGCCTCATCCGTTAAACAATAGGTATTGCTTCGAGGGAGGGTATGTTATAAAAAAAAAAGTTGTAGCGTACGAAACAAAAAGTAATCAAATGTGACTTGTACATGACAACAAAGATGGTTCAGAACTTTATATAAATCGTGTCAGAAATGAAAGAATGCATTATTTAGTTTCATTTTGTATACCTCATGTTTATTTTAAATCTTAATATCAACTGGTCTGAGATTTATTGTGATTAAAATGTTCTCCAAACACAGCAGATAACAAAAGACATGGAAATACAACCTCTCATAACCAACATGCAAGATCCGTTGACTAGGTCACATGACTCACATATTACTTTTCAATCTTAATGGCACACATGTGCAGGCGATAATCCGCCTCACTAATCTTACTCTGGGTCAATAATCCTATTAAGAAGCCACCCCTGCTTCCCCTTTCTTCGTGCAGACAGGGAGTGTAGGAATGTAGTCCAGATGAATAGGCAAGTAGGTGGATTAGTTGGTTATCTAGGGATGATTCATATCATGTGACAATCATGTGACAGTCATGTGACAATGTTCTGCACGGGTCTGGCACACGTTGCGGAAATTACTTCCATTGTTTATTTTGTGTATCATAGTCGAAATCATAAATACGTCAATATCTTTGAGAGCCACACTGCTTTTTCCATAAGGTTTAAAAAAAACAACAGTAATGATCAAACAGTTCAAACAACTTTTTCCGCCCTTTACGACTTATGATACCATGTCATATATGGGGATTTATAAACGTGTATATTGACATGTTTTTATAAATAAGAAATATCACCTCACTTGGAGAAACTTAATCATGTCACCAGCCACTCGGGGGGATTAACCTTTCCAACTCCATTCTAATTTTGACACTACACTTGAATTAATGTGGGTCTATGGCTGAATGGAGGCAAACAAATTGTCCGAGAAAAGTGTTCCGAAGGTAAATAACACAAAACGATCATACAATATCGTTTTTTTTGGACAAAATTAACAATATATTGATATTTTATAGATGTATTATTTTATAATTCAAATACATAATCGTGCAAACAGCAAAGAATATGTCAAATTCACATTTAATTAATAACGAGGATTTCCATCAAAGCAAGAAAGCATTTAAGCACAGCTAATATTCAATCTTTTACAAAGTACATAAAATCAAATTGACTTTGTGTAAGAGATTGCCTTCTTATTACAGATAAGTGTAGAAATCTATAGCGTTAATACCAACAGAAGTAAAGAATAGAGACCCACCTGTGGCCAAGAATTGCATTATGAAGTGTGGCTTACGGTCTCAGAGAAGTTTATACATAGTATTAGTGAGGGTGATAAAAGGGCCTACCGTGGTGGGTGGAACAACATTTTTAAATCTCCTATTGCTCCTGAATGTTTACTGTGCAAGCGCTTTTGCATCTGATAGCTTTTAGTTTCTATCATATAATATATAACATTTGATAGAAAGTATTCTTGGTGCATTTGGATGCGATACTTTCATATATATATATATATATATATATATATATATATATATATATATATATATATATATATATATATATATATATATATATATATATATTAATGATTGATGATACACAATGTTTATATTAGTAGTTTTAGTATTATTTTCATTGCATGTTGGTTATTATATTTACAGGAAGCCGACCAGGAAGTTGAAGTTTGAGGGTAAGCTTTGACATAAGCCTGGGGTAGACCGGTCCAGGAATCGCTCTGCCTCCATGATACCCTCCCCTGCTCAACAGAACCCCCTTCCCCCTATAACCCTACAATGGCCTGGTAGAAAGAAACCCAAGGGTATCATCAAAAAGAACAGCCAAGCGCAGTACTTGGAGACTTTGCGCAGTCTGGAATTCCAGAGTCCTATTACGGCTATGGCTTCAGCTGGAGTGCCATCTGGAACAGAACTTGGAGTTCCCACAGTCGCTGTGGGTAATTATCGAGGTGGTCCATCCAGTATATCAACCATCCACCCTGCTAGTCTCTCTGGAGTCTCATCTATGACAGAAACCTCATCTGTTTTCTCAGGACAAGGAGCGATTCCTGGCAACACTAAGTCATCTGCAACGAAGCCAAGAGCGCCCCCTTTTAGTTTTCACAAGCATAATGATGGACCTGATGAATACGTTCTCATTTTCAATCGCTCTGCAGGAAACCCTCGTGTTCACTACCTCATGATCGATCCCAATCACAGAGGGCGCCTCCTGCCCAAGGTCAACTTTGTGACAATGGCCAAGGTCAAGGACCTTGTCAGCTATAGAGTGGTTCAATTGGACAATTTTGTGTATATCCTAGGTGGCAGGAACCTGGAGTCCGGGACATGTGTAAGTTTCTGTTACCGGTATGACCCCAGGAACAACCAATGGGGACGCATCGCCAATCTGATACGCGGCAGGTGTCGCTTCACTGCCACCGCCCTTGATGGATACCTGTACGTCGTCGGTAAGTTTCCATTACATTAATTTCAGGAAAAGAATAAGACCAAATGTCTTTCATTTCCAAGAGTTCAAGAGAAAGAGAGCTATTTCCCATCCATGTATTATATTAATACAAATATTTTTACATTAACACAAATAACCTTTGTTTAGATGTCGTTTACCCTCTACGCACTAGGTTAATGAAAGGTCCTTTCATGGGGGGTAGATTAGATAAAGAATGCTATGGATTGGCCAAGATCAGAATGTGTATAAAGTGGTCTCCTATGCTAACATAATGTCACCACCTCGGACTCTGGCTGAACTTGCCATGCTAAGGGGTCCGAGTTACCCGCAGCAGTCAATGATATCCCGGCATCCAGGTATCCCGCTCACCGCATTTATCAACATTTGTATGGTTAATTGCGTGTGAGTCATTTATGACCGAGCAAAGTCACACACAGCCCACATTGCGAGACAAATCTATCGACGCTTTTTTGCGAGAAAAAAATGATATGGATATAAGCTAATGACATTACATTCTGATTTGTCTGCATTTTTCTTATTGTAATATAAGACAATTTATTAAATAATGAACTGCTGTGTCATGCAAATACGTGTAATAAAAATATATGGACATTGGATAAATGTCTCAATTCTAATATTACAGATGTGTACATCCCTTTAAATGCACTTATAAAAATGGAAAATTCATTGAAAATTAAAGAGATATTTGATATTGTTCATAACAGTAATATTAACTAAAGATTTGTCATATCTGTCTTTTATATTCAATTGATTAGAAAATAAAATACTTGACGAGTAGAAATTAATATGACTTAAGCTATGTGAAACAGAGAGTATTTCAAACAAAAAGCTATAGAGATGTCCTAGTCACACGGTTTTTTTTGTGACAAGCATAAAAGTTGAGAACTTGCCTAAACACATACTTAGTCACAAAGCATGTCTGATACGAGACAGATGAAATTGCAATGCCAAGAAAGTCCCTACTTCAGTAGTATGACAATGACCTCATCCACGTCCATTGTGCTTTGCCATTTTTCCATTGCATCATCTTTGATGTTTGTAAATGATCACACAATACTGCTATCAGGGAACTTCCCTCTTTTGGCGATCTCTGCCATGAGTAACTCACACCACATCCAGGCCAAATGCTTTGATTGAAACCAGATCGCTCATTGTATCTTTGTCGCCATATGAAAAGTCGTCATATGGAAAGTTTTTTTGGGCGTTAGATATATCTATTTTTTACATTCTTATTTTCATAGCCATGGCTTGGGTAACCAAGTAATTGTACTCAAAAATCATAATATCATTTTGTAAACATATTTGTCATCTGATATTGCAGGTGTATAGTGCCAGATCTATAATAATTATACTCCCACAGTTTAGATATCGTTTAGTTTGCCCTGTTTGGCGATTATTTCGTCAGCACTGTTCAGTGATTATCTGATCAGCCCTGTTTGGCGATTATTTCGTCAGCACTGTTCGGTGAATATCTGATCAGCCCTGTTTGGCGATTATTTTGTCAGCACTGTTCGGTGAATATCTGATCGGCCATCATTCATTACATTCCATTTTTTAATATTTGATATGTCAAATTCTATTTTTTGATATTTGATATGTCGTTTTCGTGCGATTTACAACTAGCCCATTTTGTATGGCGTTTGCTATAACCTTTTCCTGCACTACTATTATTTCAAGTTATATATTCTTTGTGCTTTGATTGAGATAAGTATATACGTATTTGGTGTTGCAGTGCGTATCAAGATTTTAATATAAGGTGGGTGTGGGGGGGGGGGGTCTGTAGTTTCTGAGTTTCTGCAGCCCTCCTGGTCACGGCACTACATCTTGCATCACGTTATAATAGAAAGTCCTTAGTGCAGCGACACAGTTTCCTGTCATATGAGACCTGTCTGACATGGTTGATACGATCAAACTACCACAGGGACTTCTTTCATCACGTGCTCATTTCACCATCCCCCACTCCAAACTGGGCTCGCGTCCAACACGTCACTGTTCACGCTCTCTGCGCCATGTATTTGTTCACACTGGCATTGGCACTGCTTTGGAGCGTGCAAACTTAGGCGTGCGTCCAGGTGAGCATCTGACACCATAGCTTCTTCTTAATCATACACGGGCAAATGGCTTTGATCTAGCAGTGTGATTTGCTTTGCGGTATAGATGTCACAACAAGAAAAAACGCCTTAATGAGATGATAGATATAAGAACACATCTTGTTGTGTGTCGAGTATGATTCATAGAGCGAGAGAGCAAACAGAACTAGTCCTGATGGCGAGGCAACACCTGGGCTCGCGCCGCAGTGAGAACTAAACGGTTTTGATTTATGCCCAGTGCCCTAACATAAACTTGACTGAGTCATTTCTGGGTTGAGGGCCCTCTGTCCGCGTTGACCTTGCAGGCATTTTAATAATTCAGGTGGTGTTTCCAAGTGGACTATGCTTCACACCGGACCTGATAACGCCATCTTGTTACATAAAGTTACGCGACCCATATTTTACCACCAACTGAACATATAGATCATTCCGCCAGAAAAGAGAGGATTAACCAATCAAACGTTTCCTAAGACATTGAAATGGAAAAATACAATGACCCCACAAACAGGGCTATTTTCTGATTATATCATTTCAGCATGTTCAGAGGGTTACTACAGATCAGAGAGAGAAATCTGCAAGTTGAGAGAACCAATTATGTTTTTGAATATATATGTGAAGAAATTTATTACCGGTGTTGGAACGAATTCTACAAATAAAACTACAAATAATGAAATATTTGTTTGATTTAAAGCTCAGTGACTGTGTACATCTTTGTGAAGGGTGTATGGTTGCCTGTCACGTGTTTACTCGTGGAGAATAAAACTAATTATGGAAAGGAAAGCGTGACTCACTCACAATCCTGTGAGGGAGAAAGGTCAAAGTGACTCCATGAATTATTTGAACTGATGTATATGTGCCTTATATATCGCCCATCTAATATTTCTGTAACTACACGATATTCTATTTATAAGCTATTTTCTCTGTGTTAAAAAAAGTATACAAATGCGAACAGATAAATATAGGAGAGGGAAATATACCCACAATATTAGATATTAGGTGTAAAACGATGTTATTTTATATATTTGTGGCATGATGCTATGTGGCAATTTATATTTCTGCCTACAAAACAACATAAATCAAAACAATACACACAGAATAAAAAAAGAACCTGGTTCAAATGGTCGGGTTCTTTTGAATTGTCAAATAATTTAAACTCTGTTCAGATCACGCGGCAGAGGTATTGATTTGGGGAAAGCGGGAGAGTATACTAATACTCAACATCCCACACTGTAAATCACTAATTTCTTAGATACAATTAACACACGAAGGATAGAATAATACATATTTATATCACCACATGTTAACCTAAAGAGCTGGCTTGTGAGATGAGGTCCTGCAAGTTATTAATTTTAGTCAATGAGTGACTTATTTGAATCCATGAGTGACTTATTTGAATCCATGAGTGACTTATTTGGATCCATGAGTGACTTATTTGGATCCATGAGTGACTTATTTGAATCCATGAGTGACTTATTTGAATCCATGAGTGACTTATTTCTTTATTTACATACATATATAAAAAAAGCATGAACGTGATCAGAGAGGAAGGGTGACGAGATTTGAAAAAAAAAAAAAAGTTGCTGTGT
Source organism: Amphiduros pacificus (assembly GCA_949316495.1). NCBI lineage: Eukaryota > Metazoa > Annelida > Polychaeta > Phyllodocida > Hesionidae > Amphiduros > Amphiduros pacificus. Next base: position 31,155,992 of record OX439005.1, on the reverse strand, counting down.
GAGGTATAGGCTGCAATTAAATTCGCCACTGAAAAGAGTGTGTGATCTCGCTGTTCCGTCACCACGTAGCCTGCCCTCTGGTGGAAGTGACGCTAAACTAATCTCCACTTCACTTTTGTTTTGCAAGTTTATGTGAAGGGTTGCACTTTTAGCATATTATGAATGGCACAATTATCACTTATTCGTTGTCATATTTACATTAGAAATGATATATTACCTCCAATATGCCTAAATTTCTGTATTAGAGCTTTGTTTTTAACCATCGGTAAATTTACCTATTTATTGACCTAATTATTGAGGCCCTGCTAGGTTTTGTACAAAGGGGCCTATATGGGTGAAATGCAGATATTTTTAGCCACCACGATCATGCAATTGGCAGATAGCTGCACAAGTGAGAGATAGCAAGTGATAGACTGCTACAACAGCAAGAGATAGCTGCATAAATAAGAGATAGCTGCATAAATAAGAGATAACTGCATAAATAAGAGATAACTGCATAAATAAGAGATAGCTGCATAAATAAGATGGTGAGAGATAGCTGCACATGGGGAGAGATAGCTGCACATGGTAAGAGATAGCTGCACATGGTGAGAGATAGCTACACATTGTGAGAGATAGCTGCACATGGTGAGAGATAGCTGCACATGATGAGAGATAGCTGCACATGGGGAGAGATAGCTGCACATGGGGAGAGATAGCTGCACATGGGGAGAGATAGCTGCACAGTTTGAGAGATAGCTGCACATGGTGAGAGATAGCTGCACATGGGGAGAGATAGCTGCACATGGGGAGAGATAGCTGCACATGGGGGAGATAGCTGCACATGGGGAGAGATAGCTGCACATGGGGAGAGACAGCTGCACATGATGAGAGATAGCTGCACAGTTTGAGAGATAGCTGCACAGTTTAAGAGATAGCTGCACATGGGGAGAGATAGCTGCACATGGGGAGAGACAGCTGCACATGGGGAGAGACAGCTGCACATGATGAGAGATAGCTGCACACGGGGAGAGATAGCTGCACACGGGGAGAGATAGCTGCACATGGGGAGAGATAGCTGCACATGGGGAGAGATAGCTGCACAGTTTGAGAGATAGCTGCACAGTTTAAGAGATAGCTGCACATGGGGAGAGATAGCTGCACATGGGGAGAGACAGCTGCACATGATGAGAGATAGCTGCACAGTTTGAGAGATAGCTGCACAGTTTAAGAGATAGCTGCACATGGGGAGAGATAGCTGCACATGGGGAGAGATAGCTGCACATGGGGAGAGACAGCTGCACATGGGGAGAGACAGCTGCACATGATGAGAGATAGCTGCACAGTTTGAGAGATAGCTGCACACGGGGAGAGATAGCTGCACATGGGGAGAGATAGCTGCACATGGGGAGAGACAGCTGCACATTGGGAGAGACAGCTGCACATGATGAGAGATAGCTGCACACGGGGAGAGATAGCTACACAGTTTAAGAGATAGCTGCACATGGGGAGAGATAGCTGCACATGGGGAGAGATAGTTACAACAGATAGAGACAACTGCATAATTGAATGACAGCTGCACACGTGGTAGTTGCACAAGTGAGAGACAGCTGCACATGTGAGAGATAGCTGTATAGGTGAGGGATGGCTGCATAGGTGAGAGATAGCTGCACAATTGAGAGACAGCTGCACAGGTGAGGGATAGCTACAACAGTGAGGGACAGCATCACTTCCCAGCCGAAGGCACTTGTATTTCTAAAATAACATTTCTGAAGATGGCTGGTGTGTATATATTGTTATTGATTTTGTGAGTGGTTGATAAATAAATTCTAGACATTCATTATTTTCCCGTGTAGGGGGAGAGTCCAAGACGGGGCGGATTGTCGACTCTGTGGAGTGTTACGACCCGATGACGGACTGCTGGACGGAGATGAGGCCGATGCCGCGGCCGAGGGCCGACCACGCCGCCTGCGTCGCCGAGGGAAGACTCTTCATCTCAGGCGGCATTGGAGAAGGGAAAAAGTCACAGGGAAATAATGTCTTTTGGTAAGAAAGTGTTATTTCTTGATATATTTATTATACATTTTTTTAGCTAGGATGCTTATGCTTTTTATTCTATAGCAGACCCAGGGTAGTATGTGACTCTACCTCGCCATGCAGAGTAGTTTGTGCTCTTCATCAGTACAATTTCTATGAATATAGACAGCTTGTTCCATTGTTCCAATGCACTACAGCGAGAAGAAAGTAACTTATCCAAATATTGCTAAGAGCTCAGGAATGAACCAAACTTAGGAAGTCTACACAGAAATATATCTACAGCAAGAAACGTGGATTGAATTGTTTGTATTTAATGAGTCTCCATAGAGACTGAAATAGAAGTGCTTAGTTTGAATAATTGGCTAAATGACTCACCAATAAATTGGCTCTCAGTAACTGTGGGATCATAAAATGGTATCAATTATCTACAATGTGCAATATGAGATGGTCAGTTACTCATCCTAACACAGGGTGACACACAGGCCAAATGATGCCAAACAAAATTATTTATTTACTCTTCCAATCACAGAACGAGTAGATACCAATCATAGTACTCATCATTCATTTATATGACATGGAAAATATTTGTATTCATCTTTTGTGTTATTTTCACAAGAATATCAATATCGATTGTTTTTGTTTTATACTTTTAAAGGTGATGATGATGATGATGATTTGAAAAATATCTCTATCATTATTTATGTTTATTATGCTTAAAGTGTCAGAATTTATTTTTAGTAAGACTTCAAAAATAGTCATGTCATATGTCATTTTGACTTCAATCACAAAATAGAAGTGCCCCATTTATGCCAAGAATATATACACCATCAATACTTGTCATTTACGTTTATACAAAAAACCCAAACAAAACAAAAACAAATAGTTGTTGTCAGTGTGTTCATTTAAAAAATGATCTGACTATATTTCCTACAGCAATGGTTGAAGAGATTGGAACCTTTTTTTATTACAATCACAATGTGTCCACGTGTCACCCCACTTTCTCCTTCGGCCCCATGACAATCATGCTCAATGACTAAATATAACCGAGTCTGTCATCGTTTTATTTGTACAATACTTGGGCACTCCTTTCTCCGGACAAAACCTTAATACAGCGTCAGATGCACAGAACCAATGTACATCTCATAGCTTAAATGCTAAAGAAAATAACAGAAAATAAAGATAAGTTCTAACTCAGTGCAAAATGAACATTGAAAAAGATGATTGGATTAAATTTGTAAAACAACATAAAAATGCATTTCAATGCATTGAAGCTATATCATATTAAGACATTCGCCTGCAATACCTAGTGTGCTCAGATTCAACATTTGACAGCTCTGTCAACTCTTCCATTCATTATGGACAACTATTAGCCCAATCAGCCCATTTTTATTTCTCCATCCTTCTTTCTCTATTTCCATGTCCAGTTTGACGTCAGAAGCACATGTTTCCTTTAAAAAATAAACGTCATCTTGATGTCATAATACTAATTCTGAGCATGCCCAGCAGGATGTTCAGAGCACATGACTTTTATAATAATAGTAAATAAGCTACCTTTTGATGTAATTCTTGGCACTCGAGTTTCAAGTCTCAAGAGAGTAAGCCATATGAGATAATGATGCCAAAATATTTTTGGGGTCTGTCATCTCAGAAAGCTTCCCCATCTCATTACCTAAAGTAGGTCCCTTATCATTTATTAAGGTGGCGTGTTTTCACAAAATATTTCACTTTAATAGAGCCAGTTTTTTCACCAATAAATCAATTATGATTTAGATTGACTGCCAGGATCATTTCCCCTGTCCTAAAGTTAGGAATTGGCTAAAAGGGTGTCCCTTGACACACTGAACTGGAGCGATAGGGTAAAGCAATTGTGTCCAGGCAGCCTTCATGCCCTCGGCCTATCAGTACTACCTTGAAGTAATTATTACATAATTACTCCAAGGTACTACCATCAAAATGGGCAGCATCAGATTCATCCTATGGTCCCGACCACAAACATCAAACCTTTTCACCTTATATTGTAAACGCCATTTTTTGTCTGACATCAATATATGATATAAGGACGTCATTAGAAAGGGGCGTGGTATTGTTTACTGGGAGAGGGCAAATATCATGATTAGTACTACCAGCACTACCGCAGCACCAGTAATATTTTGGGCAGCTTTGACAAATTAAACCTCACCTTAACCAACACTTTCTCTCAAACTTTATATTGCAATTGGGGATTTAATGTAATTTGAACCTATTTGTATCTGCCTTATTGTTTTCCTTCTTCATATTTATAAAAGGTTGCCTTATCACAAAATGGCCATTGACTTCAAAATGCCTGACTGATCATAACAATTGACATAGTCAGATTATGTAAAATAAATAAATATTCACTTTCCACTGGCACTGAAATGTGAATATATTCATGTTGACGCTCTTTCTTTTACATATTGTATTTGTTTTGCAGGCAGTACGAGCCCCGCACTGACTACTGGTCTCAATCCTACAACAAGAGCGTGCTTCCCCAGGGTCGGGAGAGACATACCATGGTCGAACACCGGGGGCACATCTTCATCGCAGGAGGTACCGCTCCCCCCAGTCTGCCTGCTCACAAATAGCTCACTATAACATATACTTGCTCACAAATAGCACACTATAAAATATACCTGCTCACAAATAGCACACTATAAAATATATCTGCTGACAAATAGCACACTATAAAATATACCTGCTCACAAATAGCACACTATAAAATATACCTGCTCACAAATAGCACACCATAAAATATACCTTCTCACAAATAGCACATTATAAAATATACCTGCTCACAAATAGCACACCATAAAATATACCTACTCACAAATATCACACTATAAAATATACACATGATGGGGTACTGCTAACTCTCAACTCCGTTAACAAATAAACCATAATGCCCTAAAATGTACTCATAATATGGCACTTCCATTTCTCACCTCTGCTAACAAATATAACATGATGCAAATATACTCATCATGAGGTACTTTCATCTCTCTCTTAAAAATATAGTATAAGGCACTAAAATAGACTCACGATATGACACTTGAATCTCTCTCCGCTGTTAACAATTATAACACTAAACTCTAAAATAGACACAAATATACAAAAACAGAGACATCTCCTGATAATGATGGCATGATTGTATCAAGTCATTTTCATTTCATATCCATGTTTTTCAAAGTTTCATGTCATGGATCAAAGTGAATTGAAATAAGATATTAGATTGTTGTATTGTCCAGCAAGCAAGAATGATTTATAGTTACTCATTATTTTGAAAACATTTGATATATTTGTTCCTTTTATCTAGGGCTTACGTGGAGAAGAAATGAGAGGCAGGTGATTCAACAAGAAAATGATAAACTTGTGTCATTTGAATGCAACAAAGGAAACATAGATACTCGCATTATGGGCACATGGAATGAGAGTGCCCCTCCCACCTCGCATCCTAGAGCCATGTCTGGAGCATTGGTTGTAGGTAGGTACCTCTGAGAGAGGAGAGAGCTCCCACCCACCTCGCATCCTAGAGCCATGTCTGGAGCACTGGTTGTAGGTAGGTACCTCTGAGAGAGGAGAGAGCTCCCACCCACCTCGCATCCTAGAGCCATGTCTGGAGCATTGGTTGTAGGTAGGTACCTCTGAGAGAGGAGAATGCTCCCACCCACCTCGCATCCTAGAGCCATATCTGGAGCATTGGTTGTAGGTAGGTACCTCTGAGAGAGGAGAGAGCTCCCACCCACCTCGCATCCTAGAGCCATATCTGGAGCATTGGTTGTAGGTAGGTACCTCTGAGAGAGGAGAATGCTCCCACCCACCTCGCATCCTAGAGCCATGTCTGGAGCATTGGTTGTAGGTAGGTACCTCTGAGAGAGGAGAGAGCTCCCACCCACCTCGCATCCTAGAGCCATGTCTGGAGCATTGGTTGTAGGTAGGTACCTCTGAGAGAGGAGAGAGCTCCCACCCACCTCGCACCCTAGAGCCATGTCTGGAGCATTGGTTGTAGGTAGGTACCTCTGAGAGAGGAGAGAGCTCCCACCCACCTCGCACCCTAGAGCCATGTCTGGAGCATTGGTTGTAGGTAGGTACCTCTGAGAGAGGAGAATGCTCCCACCTACCTCGCATCCTAGAGCCATATCTGGAGCATTGGTTGTAGGTAGGTACCTCGGAGAGAGGAGAGAGCTCCCACCCACCTCGCATCCTAGAGCCATGTCTGGAGCATTGGTTGTAGGTAGGTACCTCTGAGAGAGGAGAGAGCTCCCACCCACCTCGCATCCTAGAGCCATGTCTGGAGCATTGGTTGTAGGTAGGTACCTCTGAGAGAGGAGAATGCTCCCACCCACCTCGCACCCTAGAGCCATGTCTGGAGCATTGGTTGTAGGTAGGTACCTCTGAGAGAGGAGAGAGCTCCCACCCACCTCGCATCCTAGAGCCATGTCTGGAACATTGGTTGTAGGTAGGTACCTCTGAGAGAGGAGAGAGCTCCCACCCACCTCGCATCCTAGAGCCATGTCTGGAACATTGGTTGTAGGTAGGTACCTCTGAGAGAGGAGAGAGCTCCCACCCACCTCGCACCCTAGAGCCATGTCTGGAGCATTGGTTGTAGGTAGGTACCTCTGAGAGAGGAGAGAGCTCCCACCCACCTCGCACCCTAGAGCCATATCTGGAGCATTGGTTGTAGGTAGGTACCTCGGAGAGAGGAGAGAGCTCCCACCCACCTCGCATCCTAGAGCCATGTCTGGAGCATTGGTTGTAGGTAGGTACCTCGGAGAGAGGAGAATGCTCCCACCCACCTCGCATCCTAGAGCCATGTCTGGAGCATTGGTTGTAGGTAGGTACCTCTGAGAGAGGAGAATGCTCCCACCCACCTCGCATCCTAGAGCCATGTCTGGAGCATTGGTTGTAGGTAGGTACCTCGGAGAGAGAAGAATGCTCCCACCCACCTCGCACCCTAGAGCCATGTCTGGAGCATTGGTTGTAGGTAGGTACCTCTGAGAGAGGAGAGAGCTCCCACCCACCTCGCATCCTAGAGCCATATCTGGAGCATTGGTTGTAGGTAGGTACCTCTGAGAGAGGAGAGAGCTCCCACCCACCTCGCATCCTAGAGCCATATCTGGAGCATTGGTTGTAGGTAGGTACCTCGGAGAGAGGAGAGAGCTCCCACCCACCTCGCATCCTAGAGCCATGTCTGGAGCATTGGTTGTAGGTAGGTACCTCGGAGAGAGGAGAATGCTCCCACCCACCTCGCATCCTAGAGCCATGTCTGGAGCATTGGTTGTAGGTAGGTACCTCTGAGAGAGGAGAGAGCTCCCACCCACCTCGCATCCTAGAGCCATGTCTGGAGCATTGGTTGTAGGTAGGTACCTCGGAGAGAGAAGAATGCTCCCACCCACCTCGCACCCTAGAGCCATGTCTGGAGCATTGGTTGTAGGTAGGTACCTCTGAGAGAGGAGAGAGCTCCCACCCACCTCGCATCCTAGAGCCATATCTGGAGCATTGGTTGTAGGTAGGTACCTCTGAGAGAGGAGAGAGCTCCCACCCACCTCGCATCCTAGAGCCATGTCTGGAGCATTGGTTGTAGGTAGGTACCTCTGAGAGAGGAGAGAGCTCCCACCCACCTCGCATCCTAGAGCCATGTCTGGAGCATTGGTTGTAGGTAGGTACCTCGGAGAGAGGAGAGAGCTCCCACCCACCTCGCATCCTAGAGCCATGTCTGGAGCATTGGTTGTAGGTAGGTACCTCGGAGAGAGGAGAGAGCTCCCACCCACCTCGCATCCTAGAGCTATGTCTGTCTGGAGCATTGGTTGTAGGTAGGTACCTCTGAGAGACATTAATCTACATTAATCTACATGATCTTGTTCTTTTAATTTCAGGTCATAATATTTTCATGATAGGAGGGTTCAACTACACGGAGAATAAATTCGTTCACACCGTTGAATATTACAACACTCGCAAGCGCAAATGGTATGAAGGATTCTCATTGGGAAAGGACCTAAATCTGAACTCTGTAGACATTGTAGTGGTCAAAGTACCACAGTCCAACAGATGGTTTTCACATCTCACACCAGCCATTCAAGGAAAATGGACATTATGGTGAACAAAATCCTCAAAGTTACCTAAAAAATGAACCTTCCAAGAATAATGTAGTATTTAAAATAATTCACAATATATAACGTAGTCTCCAACTAATGAGGATGATTGACATTGCTGGATATTGCAAGGAAAGTAATGAATTATAATGTATAGTGGATATGCGACGGCTGTAAATGTTAGCTACATAGCCCTTGGTATGGGATAAGAAAACATTGATCACATGGTTTGAAGACTATATACATGGCAATCATGACAAACATTCTTCAGCACAGTGAGCTGAGAGTGTAGAAAAAAGAGACCCAAGTTTATCGAGTCCAATTATATCAAGCTCTTTCATCTGCATCTAAACAGCTACGATGATTTCAAATGTTACTCTTGTCTACTATATACAATAAATTGAAAAGGTCTGGGCATTAGATCAGATTGCCAAATTCACATCACATATTCAATATTACAAGTACCATGGTATATAATCAGAAGAAAATTCGAATCAAACACCCAGTTTACAATAATTACAAATTATATATCATGATGTTAACTATACACCAGGAAAGGACATTATCAAACAAATATCTCAAAGTATTGTTTCCCTTTATTTATTTTATTTTATTTTTTATTTCCCATCATAAAAAAGAGTGGAAAGATCTTACAAGAATGGTGGATATTTGCTATTGAGTTGTTTCCCATTCCAGCCATGGTCTGTGTTTTCATGTCATTGCGATGATGAAAAGTAAAGATCCCCAGTCACTCTTCAGTAGGGCACTGAGTCTCGGTAACCGGCTTAGTCCAAGCAGTGCTGAAAAGGTCGTTAATATAAACAAATGAAATGCGGACACTAATTGGGCGACCTGTAGAAGGGCCGTCTGCTAATCAAAGGTAGTGACTTTCCCATGTACTTGCGAAGTAGATAACTATATCTCAAGTTGACAGATATTTCATCATAAATTCATCAGGTATGGTGTGTGAAACATGACACTAATTAACATTTGACAATGGCCAAAACAGTTATTTTCAGTCATTGGTATAAAATAATTTTTCTTTTGCAAAATATGATATCTTGGAGATATGGAATGATCAAATATGTCTTGAAATCCATGGCTTAAACAGAAAATGCTTTCACAATTACAGAAAAAATAACGCAGAAAGATACATTAGTTTATTGGCTTCATTTTGAAGTTTGGTTTTGAAAACTGTTGAATTAATTGACACTAAAGCATTAAAGGATTTGTTAATTATATTGTTTGGTATAAAAACAAATGTGAAATGGCATAATGCCATCCTCATGACTCCACTTTTAAATAATTAATAAAAAAACTGCTACTTTCCAAATGTGTTTGTCTATTTTTAACTATGCTACCTATGTCAGCACAGGGACGGGATGGAGTTTTGGTCATTCTGTCCATCAACTTTCATCCTCTCCTCTGAAACAACTGGTCGGAGTTTTTAGTAATTAAAAGAAAAGATGCATTCGGGGGCACCAATTCTATCTATTTTTTATTAAGCTCAGATTTTTCCATTTTGTTCAAATAACTAATGATTAAGCTATCACAGAGTGTCAAGAAGACTTCCATTTTTAATAACATTATAAATTTTAGCCAAAATAACCAGAGAAGGTAAGTTGGGACCAAATGCAATATGTAACATATATTTTGATTGGTCAAAATTATAATCTGCTCAAGTTTGCTCTGGGAAAGGACCTAAGTGATCATTTATGAAGCAATTTTCAGAAAATGTTCACAAACATTACAAAAAGCAATTCTCAGCAGAACTCTAAGCCCATTGGCCTATGTTTAGAAAGTTGAATTGTCCAAATAAACTCTATTCTCGATGCGGGTTGGACACAATCAAGGTCTGAATGTACATTTGACAGTGTTACAATGCAATGAAATATTTTTTGACATCACCAAACATTCAAGATGCCACTTATGACAACAAGCTGAATGATACCTTTTAAATAAAAAAAAGAAATCACGAACCGGTGCATTACTTCCAACACAGTGAATATTTTAACGTCCGAAATTTATGAAAAATCAACTGTTACGAATGTTCATTATGTGTTGTACCTTTCTGTCAAGGTAAATTTCACAATTAATTTAAAGGTTACATTGCAAAAATAAGTCATATTTTGACTAATTATTTCTCTAGTTTTTTTTAGATTGTCTGGTGTATGGTATCACCGCAAATTGCATATTCCACGATACCACTGAAAAATATGTGTTTTGTTACGGAATTTCTGGTTTAAAACCCCAATAATAAAACACTGTCTACATTTCTAATATTAATAACACAAATGGATTAATAAATACCTTCATTTGACAATATCATATAAAGGAATAAACAAATAAATATTTTAAGTTAGTCAAATCATTGTTATGTGAATATTATGCCATATCATGTTTTGAGGAGAATTTCAACAAAAATGCGTAGAGTACGTACCCCCATGTGAATTGGTAGTTCCAGAAAAGATAACTAATTCATATTATACAGTCATATTGAGCTACTGTTGAGTATTATCAGTGAGATAATTATTGGTTGAAAGCATGCTCCCAAAACCAGAAAATGAGATGTGAAGTCTGTATTGTAGTGTACTACAATACAACCCCCTTGTAGAGTACGTACCCCCTTGTTCACAGAGGTGTTAGTGTTGGACTTGATTGACTTTAAAATCATTTATATTGTTTGTAAAGTGATGAGATGTCAAAGTGGACATCTCTGTTTAACAAAACAACAGTTTTAGAAATTGTTTAATAATTATGTGTTTGCTCTCTACACAAAATTTCTTACAATAATTTTGGTAATATTTGAATTTCTACCAAATTCATTAGCCAGACCAAGTGAAACTTTGAAGTTAATTTTGAATAAGTATATAAAAAGTAAATACAAATGGTTTGATAATTATTTATTTGTAAAATGAGTATCATAAAAGTCTGTATAGTCTACTCCATGAACTTACTAAAATGTAATTGCTTCTGGGGTACGTACACTACAACATTTGAGTAATATTTACCAAATACTGATCACCCTTGGACTAGGTGGCTCATAACAATTTATGAACTAAACAGAGCAAGGAATCCATCAAGAACAAAAGTTTGTGGACTTCTTATTCAAAGAACATAGCCAAAATGAGTAAATTAAACAAGAATACAATTAAAAATATGGAGGCAACGTCATGTTTCATATCTTTAGAAATTTTGTGTTAAAAGGCAAAACATAATTATCAAACCTGGTTTTTTAACAGAGTTGTCCACTTGACATCTCATCACTTTACAAACAACATAAATGATTTAAAATTCTATCAAGACCAACACTAACATCTCTTTGTACAACGGGGTACATATGCTATGATGGGGGTACGTACACTACAAACAGACAAGACATCTCATTTTCAAACAACAATTATTTCACTTACAATACTCAACATTGGTCAAATATATTTTTGTACCTACATTGTACGTGTATAAACAACTATAAAATATAATCAATCAATCATTATTAGAAATGTAGATTTTTTTATTACAGGGGTTAAAACCAGAAATTCCTTTAAAAAAAACACATTTTTTTCTGAGGTATTGTGAAATATCCAGGTTTGCCATGATGTCATACATCAGACAATCCTAAACAAACTAAATGGATAATAATTAGTCAAAATATACCTTGTTTGTGCAATGTATCCTTTATATTAGTTGTTAACTTTAACTTGACAAAAAGGTACAGCACACAATGCACATTCATAACAGTTTTTTTTTAATAAGTATAGGACATCAAAATATTTATTGTTTTGGAAATAGTACACTGATTCATGGTTTATTTTTTTATCTAAAAGGTATTATTCAGCTTGTTATCATAAGCATCAAAAAATATTTTATTGCATTGTAATACTGCCGAGTGTACATTCAGACCTTGATGAAGCCCATCCCAATACTGTAACAGAATTATTTGATGCTCAAGAAGATATCTAAGTATTAAAAATTTATGGAATGTCAATTGCAAGTCAATTCAAAATAAAATTCAGTTTTGTAAATATTTCAATTTCATTTTGTTGTGAAAATCAGTGTTGTTTCTGTTTTAGTTTATGTGTAGAGTACGTACCCCAGGTAATGTATCAATTTTTTCAAAACAATAAGAAGTGAAATACTTAGGCAGTTGCATATTATATCTTTCACAAATATTCTTTCTTTATCTGCAGTTGATAAGCATTATGAGTCGAGATTCATTTGAAGTTAATTTGTTGTCATAATCTTTGCTTGGAGCAGTACTGAAAATATCAAAATGTTATTTCCCTGTCTCAACATTTTTTCTCTATATATTTAAAATTTTGGTTGTCCAAATTTAGTTTTAACTATGTTAGAACATTATATACACTATATTAAATTATTTGCTTTATATTTGTTTCATTAATATAACTAATTTGGATAAGATTTCTTAATTATCCAAAATCAGTGTATACAGTTTGTAGAGTACGTACCCCCTGCAATACACGTATGTTAAGCAGCCATAAAATTTTAATGGTATGTCCTTGTGCAAAAAGATTTTGGATTTAGGACAAGGAGACCTTGCATTTTAATAAAACATAAGTTAGAAATGCAGGTCACAAGTTTTGATTTTTCATGTTAAGTGACTGCCTCTAGTGACCTTGATTGTGTCCAACCCGATGACAATTGTAAATATTCGGATTCTGCAATATGGGATCTTGAACTAAAAAGAATAAGGAATTGGATTGTGAGTACCTGATGAGTAGGAGAGATGTGTATTTTCACCAAACAGAATGAGATAAAATTTCCACAATCATTGCAAAAAGTTATGTCAGCATAGCTAAAATTCATCCTACAAGAAATGAAGCTGATATTTTTCACGTTATGTCGTCTCTGAATATATATTCTGCAGAAAGGTTTGTGTGTCTGGAACAAATTTGTATCCCTTTTTAGATACTGTCTTTAAGTTTGTTTTTTAAACAATTGTAACCAATTTGATAATGATCAAACAGTTTTAACCACTTTTACGACGTTAACAATTAGGACGATAGTTGCAGGTAATCCCCAGTGTCCTCATTTTGTGAAAAAAAAAGAAAAAAGAAAACAAAATACTATCACCCTGGCGCCATTACTGAAATCTGCGCAAATGTGACTTGGGTACAAGTGACAGTACTGAGTGCTCCTCATTTATAAATTACTAATCACCACATATGCTTCATTGTAAGAGGTGGCTATTGGTGATAACTAGTTGCTTCAATTAAAATAATTAAGGTATTATTCACCGAAAGATACGTCTGTTGGCTATTACCATCCCTATTTAGCAAATAAATTGATTCCTGAAAGTCAATATTTCTATATTTCTATGGTTTGTTTGTTTGGGGTTTTTACATCACTTTCAACATTATTTCAGTCATTTCGTGATGAGACCTACTTGTAGCAGATATAGTGCTGCCTCACTGATTTGTCATGTCGCAGGTCCTTGACATGACAACCCACCCGGTCACAGATTTACAAGGACAACGGGTTAACCCTTAAGGCACGGGCCTCAGCTCATATGGGAAATTGTATCATGAGTTCAATCCCGGCACGGGCGGGGTTCGAACCCACGACCTTTGGATCACAACAGAGGAACTGGTTCTAATAAGCTGGCGCTCTAACCAACTGCGCCACAGCCTGTGGCCCTATATTTCTATGGTAATCAATGAATATAACCTTACAAGAAATATTAACTTGTCATAGGTGAAAGGTTTAATGAGATTCCCAAATCGTATGCTACATATGGCAGGAGGGCACATGCTGGCAAACCTTTTCTGTGAGAACTAATAGCATACGATAACTAATTTATGATTTATTCCTTTTGTGGAGCATCAACAAGAGCTTACAAACTTCCAAGTCCTGGCTCGCTCAGATTTATCTACCGCTAGAGGGAGTTGGCTGGTAAACCGGCTTGGGCATCAACCAGATAACTTTTTCTTCCTCACAGGTTGACATGTTCGGTTAGTCTCGTACCCGACCAAAATCATGATATTCCTGCATGTAGGATTGAGATGGAGCCCAGTCTAATGTTCAGTCAGGTTTTAGCATCCTGTTTAACTTAGCTGCATGGCTTTTAATTTATCTTGCCAATTAGAGATCTAACGAATTAGAGATCTAGCAAATAGAGGTCCTGGAGCTTCATCAGATCAGAGACATTTAAAGCATGTTATCGTCTTTGGATCATTATGTTGGCATTAAGTGAATACAGTAGATTATAAGGTTACTGTTTTACAGCATTTAGCTGGTTTAGGTGGAGTACTACACAATGTGTGCAAAAACGATTGCGCAAGACCATGTGAGAGTTGGATGGTGTACTGCGCTGACACCTAGTGGCAGACCTGCTTTTTCCGATTTGTTTAAATATCTCTGATCAGATGTAATTGATTGACATAATTGTATGACGTGTTTATTCTCCATCAGCGAGTACACCTGACTTGGAAGGTGAAACTGTCGTGTGGGATTAAAAAGTTTTGTGCATTCACACCTATTATATTTCATGTAAAAATAAATTATTCTCGGAATCAAGCTGTGCACGCACCGAAACTAAGATGGCCGAAAGTTAGTGGAAACTCAGTAAAGACCAACTGCTGTTTTCAGAATAAAATAACCATCTACATTAAATTATCAAATAATTACAAAGCAAAATGATAAATAAGAACACACATTGACTAATAAAAAAAATTCCAAGATATTAAAGATTCATTTGGCAGAAATGTTGAAAATAAAGATGGATTTCCCTCTTTTTTTAATTAACAAGGATAAAAGGGGTACATATGCTATGATGGGGGTACGTACACTACAAACAGACAAGACATCTCATTTTCAAACAACAATTATTTCACTTACAATACTCAACATTGGTCAAATATATTTTTGTACCTACATTGTACGTGTATAAACAACTATAAAATATAATCAATCAATCATTATTAGAAATGTAGATTTTTTTATTACAGGGGTTAAAACCAGAAATTCCTTTAAAAAAAACACATTTTTTTCTGAGGTATTGTGAAATATCCAGGTTTGCCATGATGTCATACATCAGACAATCCTAAACAAACTAAATGGATAATAATTAGTCAAAATATACCTTGTTTGTGCAATGTATCCTTTATATTAGTTGTTAACTTTAACTTGACAAAAAGGTACAGCACACAATGCACATTCATAACAGTTTTTTT
The DNA here is from genome assembly GCA_949316495.1 of Amphiduros pacificus. Taxonomy (NCBI): domain Eukaryota; kingdom Metazoa; phylum Annelida; class Polychaeta; order Phyllodocida; family Hesionidae; genus Amphiduros; species Amphiduros pacificus. The sequence goes on along the minus strand of OX439005.1, from coordinate 31,140,676 downwards.
TTAATAAGTATAGGACATCAAAATATTTATTGTTTTGGAAATAGTACACTGATTCATGGTTTATTTTTTTATCTAAAAGGTATTATTCAGCTTGTTATCATAAGCATCAAAAAATATTTTATTGCATTGTAATACTGCCGAGTGTACATTCAGACCTTGATGAAGCCCATCCCAATACTGTAACAGAATTATTTGATGCTCAAGAAGATATCTAAGTATTAAAAATTTATGGAATGTCAATTGCAAGTCAATTCAAAATAAAATTCAGTTTTGTAAATATTTCAATTTCATTTTGTTGTGAAAATCAGTGTTGTTTCTGTTTTAGTTTATGTGTAGAGTACGTACCCCAGGTAATGTATCAATTTTTTCAAAACAATAAGAAGTGAAATACTTAGGCAGTTGCATATTATATCTTTCACAAATATTCTTTCTTTATCTGCAGTTGATAAGCATTATGAGTCGAGATTCATTTGAAGTTAATTTGTTGTCATAATCTTTGCTTGGAGCAGTACTGAAAATATCAAAATGTTATTTCCCTGTCTCAACATTTTTTCTCTATATATTTAAAATTTTGGTTGTCCAAATTTAGTTTTAACTATGTTAGAACATTATATACACTATATTAAATTATTTGCTTTATATTTGTTTCATTAATATAACTAATTTGGATAAGATTTCTTAATTATCCAAAATCAGTGTATACAGTTTGTAGAGTACGTACCCCCTGCAATACACGTATGTTAAGCAGCCATAAAATTTTAATGGTATGTCCTTGTGCAAAAAGATTTTGGATTTAGGACAAGGAGACCTTGCATTTTAATAAAACATAAGTTAGAAATGCAGGTCACAAGTTTTGATTTTTCATGTTAAGTGACTGCCTCTAGTGACCTTGATTGTGTCCAACCCGATGACAATTGTAAATATTCGGATTCTGCAATATGGGATCTTGAACTAAAAAGAATAAGGAATTGGATTGTGAGTACCTGATGAGTAGGAGAGATGTGTATTTTCACCAAACAGAATGAGATAAAATTTCCACAATCATTGCAAAAAGTTATGTCAGCATAGCTAAAATTCATCCTACAAGAAATGAAGCTGATATTTTTCACGTTATGTCGTCTCTGAATATATATTCTGCAGAAAGGTTTGTGTGTCTGGAACAAATTTGTATCCCTTTTTAGATACTGTCTTTAAGTTTGTTTTTTAAACAATTGTAACCAATTTGATAATGATCAAACAGTTTTAACCACTTTTACGACGTTAACAATTAGGACGATAGTTGCAGGTAATCCCCAGTGTCCTCATTTTGTGAAAAAAAAAGAAAAAAGAAAACAAAATACTATCACCCTGGCGCCATTACTGAAATCTGCGCAAATGTGACTTGGGTACAAGTGACAGTACTGAGTGCTCCTCATTTATAAATTACTAATCACCACATATGCTTCATTGTAAGAGGTGGCTATTGGTGATAACTAGTTGCTTCAATTAAAATAATTAAGGTATTATTCACCGAAAGATACGTCTGTTGGCTATTACCATCCCTATTTAGCAAATAAATTGATTCCTGAAAGTCAATATTTCTATATTTCTATGGTTTGTTTGTTTGGGGTTTTTACATCACTTTCAACATTATTTCAGTCATTTCGTGATGAGACCTACTTGTAGCAGATATAGTGCTGCCTCACTGAATTGTCATGTCGCAGGTCCTTGACATGACAACCCACCCGGTCACAGATTTACAAGGACAACGGGTTAACCCTTAAGGCACGGGCCTCAGCTCATATGGGAAATTGTATCATGAGTTCAATCCCGGCACGGGCGGGGTTCGAACCCACGACCTTTGGATCACAACAGAGGAACTGGTTCTAATAAGCTGGCGCTCTAACCAACTGCGCCACAGCCTGTGGCCCTATATTTCTATGGTAATCAATGAATATAACCTTACAAGAAATATTAACTTGTCATAGGTGAAAGGTTTAATGAGATTCCCAAATCGTATGCTACATATGGCAGGAGGGCACATGCTGGCAAACCTTTTCTGTGAGAACTAATAGCATACGATAACTAATTTATGATTTATTCCTTTTGTGGAGCATCAACAAGAGCTTACAAACTTCCAAGTCCTGGCTCGCTCAGATTTATCTACCGCTAGAGGGAGTTGGCTGGTAAACCGGCTTGGGCATCAACCAGATAACTTTTTCTTCCTCACAGGTTGACATGTTCGGTTAGTCTCGTACCCGACCAAAATCATGATATTCCTGCATGTAGGATTGAGATGGAGCCCAGTCTAATGTTCAGTCAGGTTTTAGCATCCTGTTTAACTTAGCTGCATGGCTTTTAATTTATCTTGCCAATTAGAGATCTAACGAATTAGAGATCTAGCAAATAGAGGTCCTGGAGCTTCATCAGATCAGAGACATTTAAAGCATGTTATCGTCTTTGGATCATTATGTTGGCATTAAGTGAATACAGTAGATTATAAGGTTACTGTTTTACAGCATTTAGCTGGTTTAGGTGGAGTACTACACAATGTGTGCAAAAACGATTGCGCAAGACCATGTGAGAGTTGGATGGTGTACTGCGCTGACACCTAGTGGCAGACCTGCTTTTTCCGATTTGTTTAAATATCTCTGATCAGATGTAATTGATTGACATAATTGTATGACGTGTTTATTCTCCATCAGCGAGTACACCTGACTTGGAAGGTGAAACTGTCGTGTGGGATTAAAAAGTTTTGTGCATTCACACCTATTATATTTCATGTAAAAATAAATTATTCTCGGAATCAAGCTGTGCACGCACCGAAACTAAGATGGCCGAAAGTTAGTGGAAACTCAGTAAAGACCAACTGCTGTTTTCAGAATAAAATAACCATCTACATTAAATTATCAAATAATTACAAAGCAAAATGATAAATAAGAACACACATTGACTAATAAAAAAAATTCCAAGATATTAAAGATTCATTTGGCAGAAATGTTGAAAATAAAGATGGATTTCCCTCTTTTTTTAATTAACAAGGATAAAAGAATTTTCCTCAGTGCCATAATTATAGTGACAATTGAAAGCATGCAGTACATCATTACTTTATCCTAATATATTTCAAAATAACATGACTTTTAAAAATAATATGTTGAAATGAAAAACATCTGAACAGCTGTCTGAAATCTACTTTCTATATTCTGACCATGTTTGTTGCTCATGAATTTGTTTAATTTAAACATCACACTTGTATGTTGGCATCCATCTAGGACCTAGTTAATGCAGTCTAGGTCTCTGGCATGAGCAGAGGACTTGAACATCTTTTAAACATCACACATCACAAAATGTATTTTTTTAGATACATTACACATTCTTTTTAGGAAGAAAAGTGTTCATTAAATTTTTTTCAAAAAATGGTAGTTATACTCTGTACATTTATTTGCATATACAATCATACTCAACTGTATTTGATTTTAAGAGACCTTAAAACATAGGCATCAGAGATGCATCAACCCTCAGCCCTGGTAACTCATTGCACCTCATTCGCTCCACACAATATTTGTGAACAAAACGTCACTGCACCAAGGCAAATTGATGCAGGGGTAAAAAAACCCCATAAAATCTACTTCCTTTGATAGCTTAGGTGTGTCAAGTATCATGAAACTGTCGTCATTTACCCTAGAATTATTGAGATGGGCCGGTGACCTTGAAAAACAGGTTAAGGTCACCATCCATCAAACTCATCTGGAGTCTTCCCAGATGCTTATGTGTCAATTTTCATGAAGCTGCCATTATTTGCTCTTAAGTTATTGCAATGACGTGGATTTGACATGATTGTCCCTGTGACCTTGAAAAGTAGGTGAAGGTCATGTTCCATCAAGAGAAGTCTGAGGTCTTCACCAGATGCTTATGTGTGTCAAGTTTCATGAAGCTGCCATCATTTGTTCTCGAGTTATAGCAATGATAGGGATTTCACATAATTGTACCTGTGACCTTGAAAAGTAGGTGAAGGTCATGTTCCATACAAAAATGTCTGAGGTTTTCATCAGATGCTTATGCGTGTCAAGTTTCATGAAGCTGCCATCATTTGTTCTCGAGTTATCGCGATGACAAGGATGATTTCACATAATTGTCCCTGTGACCTTGAAAAGTAGGTGAAGGTCATGTTCCATCAAGAGAAGTCTGAGGTCTTCACCAGATGCTTGCGTGTGTCAAATCTGATAAAGCTGCCATTATTTGTTCTTGAGTTATTGCGATTCTTGGGATTTCACATAATTGTCAAAATAGGTCAAGGTCGCCGTCCACCGAACTAGTCCGAGGTTTTCAACAGATGCTTATGCGTGTAAAGATTCATGAAGCTGCCATCATTTGTTCTTGAGTTATCACGATGACAAGGATGATTTCACATAATTGTCCCTGTGACCTTGAAAAGTAGGTGAAGGTCATGTTCCATCAAGAGAAGTCTGAGGTCTTCACCAGATGCTTGCGTGTGTCAAATCTCATAAAGCTGCCATCATTCGTTCTTGAGTTATTGTGATTCTTGGGATTTCACATAACTGTCCCTGTGACCTTGAAAATTAGGTCAAGGTCGCCATCCATCGAACTAGTCTGAGGTTTTCACCAGATGCTTATGCGTGTAAAGTTTCATGAAGCTGCCATCATTTGTTCTTGAGTAATCACGATGACAAGGATGATTTCACATAATTGTCCCTGTGACCTTGAAAAGTAGGTGAAGGTCATGTTTCATAGAAAAAATTCTGAGGTCTTCACCAGATGCTTGTGTGTGTCAAATCTCATAAAGCTGCCATCATTCTGGTCTTGAGTTATTGCGATTCTTGGGATTTCACATAATTGTCCGTGACCTTGAAAAATAGGTCAAGGTCGCCGTCCATCAAACACGTCCGAGGTTTTCACCAGATGCTTTTGTGTGCCAAGTTTCATGAAGCTGCCATCATTTGTCCATCATGATTTCACATAATTGTCCATGTGACCTTGAAAAGTAGGTGAAGGTCATGTTTTATAGAAACAATTCTGAAGTCTACACCAGATACTTATGGGTGTCAAATCTCATAAAGCTGCCATCATTTGTTCTTGAGTTATGCGATTCTTGGGATTTCACATAATTGTCCCTGTGACCTTGAAAAATAGGTCAAGGTCACCGTCCATCGAACTCGTCCGAGGTTTTCACCAGATGCATATGTGTGTCAAGTTTCATGAAGCTGCCATCATTTGTTCTTGAGTTATCGCGATGACAAGGATGTTCACTACAGACATACAGACATACATACATACATACCCACGCCAGGAGTACTGCAATACCCTCAGCCTGATTACATCAGGGGCTGAGGGTAAAAACAATACAGATCTGAATTTCATGGGGCAACTATATATGCTACCGGTATTTATATTTGAATATAACTGTATCCATTTCTTTTTAAAGGTCACACCTTTAAAATAAATCCTTAAATTTCATATAAATAAATCAAATTTTAATTGATTACACCTTTGAAATAAATTCTTCAATTTCATAAAAAATAAACTTAAAAGGTGAGTGTCGGATTAGCATGGTGACTGCTCCCCCAGACCCCTACAATATTGCAGGAAGTACTGGGTTGAATGGAGCTGTAAGGGTTGCTTCAGGCTCAAACCTAGGTTTGTGTCAACATACCACGGCTCACCCACCTTTTCATCATCAAATAGTATTAAATATATTCAAGATCATTTGATTTTTTGATTTGATTTGATATGTTGGCCGCTCCACTTTTGTCTCGTGGGCACTCAGAGCTTACGCAGCGTGGCTATCCAGCTAGAGAGGAGACCCATACGCACTATCCCCAATCTGTGAAAGGCACTCGTGCTGACCGCCCGGTGCAGGCCCCTACACTGATGTAAAGCTACCCTATCTAATTATCACCTTCTGCACTGACAACTTTCACCCCAACACTCACTCCTTCCCTTGGGGCCTACAATCCCCAGCGCACTAAAGGGATCATGGAGTGGTGCAATCCCATGAAGGAACAGGAAACACTGACCTATTTATTGACCTGACCTGACCTGTTTCTGCAGTATATATTGCCACACTGTCCACCAGAGGCACACGCAAACTATTACCTCTGGCCAACCCAGATTAGTATTCATCCGGTCCTACTTTTACTGGCCATGTGCTTATGAACTGTCAAACTTAAATAAATATGATTAACATGCTAACATCTTTTAATATCAAATATAAAGTTGTCCCGAGTTGTATTAGAGTTCATTTGTTAACATTTGAACATTTTCCGTTGGTTTGTTTTAACCAAAAGAATAAAGAAAAATAGAATTCAAATTATAAACAAAGCGGCCATCTTTGTTGTGTATGCGCCACATTACTACCCCAGGAAATGGCTCCTCCATTTGAGAAAGTAGTTCCATGTTTTATTTCTCTAAATAATTGTTTATGTATGCACAAACTTTTGTATTAAGGGTGAAATATATCACATTTTGCCAATCTGAGTACAACTTAAGCAAAAATATAAGTTAGAAAGACAGTTGCACTAAAATTGGTGGATGTGCTGAGCCAGCACCAAAAGGCACCTTGTACAGAGGTAATAGGTTCACCAGGTCGCCCTCTGGTGGAGTTTGATATATTGCATCACTGCATGGTGTGTGATATATAAGCTCAGTTGAGCTGTGCTGTTTGTGGTGAGCCACGGCTGAGGGATTGATGGAAGTGTTGAGACTAAAGCAACTCTTATACTCCAACTGTTCACTACCAGCTCATGCTGGGGTGACAGGAGAACCCAAGGCTAATTTGACACTCACTTTTGGTCATTTTACTAATTGTACTTAGTGAAAACAAAATAACAATTTGACTTTGAGGAATTTCCATTGTTTTTTTTCTTTTCTAACCAATGCACAGATTTTCATTTTCCTGACATAGATCACACTTTTTGTCCTGGCAGGTGGAACAAAAGATAAAAAGTGAACTCATGAATAATTGTCAACCAATAATTAATTAGCACTTGTTTGTTTCAAAAAATATATACAATTCATTAAAAAAGTAAGACAACATACTCAGCATGATTTCAATTTTACATTTATTTGAATATACGTATAAATATTTTCTTTTTATTTACAAACAATGAGTGGAATGGCTGTGCTGATTGAAGGTGGATAATAGTCTTGATATTGCAGTTAACTCGCCAACACAACATCAAGTAGAAGTATTTGGAATTTTGTCATTACAATATTGAATAGCTCAAATATTGTCTCATTTTGCAATATTTGTTATATTTACTCTTGGTGTGAGACAGAGGTTTGCCATTATTTGATGTTTAGTTGATGTAGAAAACTAATGGAACCATTATGTTTTCTGTTTTTAATTATAAGGTGCAATAATAGCAACTGCTTGATATCAATCAACATGTGCAGTATACAAAATCAAATGACTTTATAGAGTGCCATTATTTATATCAAAAACAGGGTGACATTGTACTCTGATACTTTTATATTTAAACAAATAATTAATCAATAACTTATAGTACACTCTTCTTTTAAAAATACACAGATGTGTGATTTAAATTCCTGAAAATGGAACTTGAACAAAATGTTGACTCAAAAAATCAAATTGGCAAATGCAGCACTGATGCAATGAATAAATATTACCAACATACAAATGAAAATCAGAAGTAGAATTATTCCTATTTGGCTGTACAATGTATTCTCATTGATAACCTCAGACTTCAACCATAAGCACCAGGTTACAAAAAGACTACATTACCATTCACACAGAAACAAAACCCAATCCACAAGCTCAAGTCTTGAACTCTGTTGTACGAGAAAGCCACATGTAAAAATCACATGACTCAGTCATGATGTAATCCTTCAGTTGACTGAACATATTTGAAACACTGAGTGCCTTATTATTCTTTGAGAAAAAAATATACCGGTAAGTTTCAAATATATAAAAAATGATATAGTCTGTGTAATTTAATAACATCATTCATGTAGGAATATGGTATTTGAATAATAACCAACAAATGATGTGTCTTTGTCTTACAATTTTTTGTCCATGCACACCAACTTGATTTTGGTTTGATAAAAACTTTTTTTCACAATAATTTACATTAAATTGACAACCACTATTATGCAAGTCAGAATTTGTCAAAACTGGTCTAATCTTGTAACTATTTTGTTGTCCTATGTTTCTCACTACTACCAAACATGGCATTCTTTGTACATTTCTGAGATATTGACATTTGTTAAGTCAGCTTAACCAAAGCACTCCTCAAATATTTCATTCCACCTTTAAATGTAAAATGAGGTATTTCTCTTTCACACAATCAAAAATTATGTTGTAATTCCTCAGACTCGCTCTGTGTTCTGCAGACTCTGCCTACACTTCTGCAGACCACAGTTATGTTTATCAGGTAATGCGACGTATCATACACTGTACATTTTTAATATCTACACTGCTCACACGAGGAAGCATCACTCTTGAACATGACAGGCTCCCCATTTTTCCTTACACTGTTACATTTGTGCTGCTACTATCCTTAATATCAAAGAGAAAATTGTTTTCCTCTTAACTCTATATAAAGTCACTTATGAATTCCTGAACTTCTTATCTTATCCTTAACATGTTTGACACCATAATCTCTTTCTGTTATATAATTTACAGCACATACACATTTATAAATATTTATCAAGGTGTGCATTTGTAGTTGCAATAAAGCTTACCCCAGATAAGCAAAAAATTCACATTCCAGATTATTCATATCAACAAGCACCAAAATGGTTCGCTATGCATATCGTGAGTTGGTTTCAAGTACATATACTTATTGATTCACACATTTCACTCATGATCCTTGAACAATTTATTAAGCAATCAAATTCAAATATCATTTTTAGCATTGTCAGGACACTTCGTAGCACATGCATGTTATAGCCATCTTTTAAATAACAAAATAAATTTTAAATTAGAGGCCACTAAAACAAAGGTAATTTGTTATAAATCCCTACTCTTAAATCATTGTTGATATCAACTAGAATAAAGATATGGTCAATTGCAAACCAAGATATTTTCAGAAATGTAAAATTCTGTAAATCATTTTTTAAAGGATAACCTTGTGCAATGGGTGAACCTATAGATTCACGAAATGTACTTGACAAACTCATAAATCAATCTGAACTATACAAACTGATTTAAGAATGTTACTGACAGATACTGGAGTGTAACAGCTTCAGTCTAGCACCTACTGCACCTAATTCACAAACACATTGGACTTTTTTTAATTAAGTTGTCATGGTATATAATATATATATATATGTCTTGCTCTACAATTACAATTACCTCACAAAACTCATGTTTTTAACACTTTTACACACTGAAACCAACTTAAATGTGGTATCAGAGGATTTTAAGTAAAACATTTACAATCTTATTTCTACAAATAGGAAGTTACACATAATTGGCAAAATAGTCTTCCAATAATAGTTCTGTAGAATTAAACCTAAACATGGTTCCAATACAGAAATATCAAGGATGACAAATCTTGAATACCGGTAATTTCTTCCAATCAATACAGTTCTGGTATACAGGGCTCTACCATTCTTCTTGTTTTCTTGCAGATACCATGTCTCTATGATACCATAATATTGGTAAGAAATGTCGGAAACTTTATTTCTTTCAATTTATCTTTTAAATTTTTTTTCAGCGGTAACACAATTGTATATACTATTATCTATTCACTTTTGCATTCTCAGATATATCTCATTCTCAGTAAAATATGTTGTCAGAGTTTGTGTCTTAAAAATAATATTACACTGACAGGGCTAACATTTTAATTGTGTGGGATATTACCATCACAGTGATCACTTAAGTCTTTATAAGTGAAGAATCTAGATTTAAAGATTCTTTTGCAGACTACTTAAAAAGCAAGGACTGAAACTGATGAGCATCTGGGATGTTGTGTACGCATCACACAGCATCATTTAGAAAATACTTTTAAATGAATCATATGAGCAATTTCAATTTCCAAAATATGTAATCACAGATATGATATAATACAGCATTTCTCTACCCTGCAAGCACCTAGAATCTATATCAAAGGGCACAATGAGCCCAAATAGCACTCCCCATTCAAGACATGGTGCATCCATTTATATTAAGTTATTTTCATTTCCACATAATTACTCGTCCTTACTTTATTGTTAACAATTTTAGATTATCAAATTCCCATACTCTACAACTCCTTACACATAGCACAGTATAGTTTTTATACATTTTACAAATTATGGCAACCATTTCTGTTAGATAAATTATACCCCTCAAATGTCTACACCTAAAAGCAACAGAATTAATTAAAATTGTACTTAACTGAAGTGAAGAAAGTTCAAATCAAAAAGAGGCTTAATGCATGTAAAAGCAAAACCTATGTATCAACTATGCAAATAAACAAGACAACTCGATTGATGTTTACAATCCAATGACCAATGTACCCATATATAAACAGTCAATTTCCTACCCCCAACCCACGCAGCCTGCAAAAAATCACCACATCTCCCACTCTCCATTACCAAATCTCCCACTCTCCATTCACCCATGGCACCCAATACACTGTCACACTGACTTTAAACCATATCCAAAACTCTCACAGGCAAAAAGTAGCAAGTCTATTGACTAAAATACAAATTTCCCAACACGATGCATTCCATGATATTCATGTATCTGGATATATTTTCTACAATGTGTAGGTACAGCCATCACCATTCTGCATCTCCTGTGGCTTTTTGAAACACATAATCCCGGCCGTTGAGGTTCATCACACCATCCTTCAGATAGAATTTCCACTTGTTTTTACTGCGGTTTATCTGAAACAAAAAAAAATATCATATGAAGAAAGCCAACATTTTCATTTGAATCTATCATATCATCCTGTTACAGGGAGAATATCCTGTGTAACAGTGCATTTTCAGTTCACATTTTTCGCCTGATATACTAATTTGGATTGAGGAATGATAAAGTCAATCATAAAGGATTGATGAAAAGAAGTATTAAAAAACATAATAAACCACAAAAGTAGCACAAATCTTAAAAATTAATATGTACCATTCAGAAAAACTTCCTAGAGCACTATTCTTAGAACAAAAGAGAAATAGTGCTTACCTTATCATATTGGCACACGATTATGTTCTCTGTATCAAAGAGTTCTGAAGGGTCCTCATCACTGATGTCATCATCAGAGTTCAGGGGATTCTGCAAAGGACATGCATATTGAGAAACATGTGCAAATTTCAATGCTAAAAAAATACAATATGTTCTAAGTGTGAAATATTTACTTTTGCAATAACCTACAATCATGATATTTTAAATTATCTATTTTCATGACCATGCCTGCAGAATATGTGAAAATACTGCTAGTTCAGGGATTGGGAAGGCATTGCAACATGAGCAATAGCGAAGTGCCTTAGTGGCGAGGAAGACCGATGAATTCTATCTTAAATCTGTGTCTGAATGATCCGATACATGGTGTTACTGCCATTTTGATTCAGAAAGTTTTGAATTTGTCCATTTTTTGTCCCTGATCCTGTTGCATTGGCAGTTTATCACCAGATGTCACTGCATGCTATTCTACAGGTGTTGGATTGACTCAAATAATATGTACTTCTGATATCTAGAAGAAAATGTGGGTCATACCATACAAAAAAAAGTATATAAAATGTGAGGTATTGTCCCGTTGGGGGAGAAATTGTCCCATTACTTTGGGATATAATGGGGATATTATCACTGCTGGCTTGATTAATTGTTTAATGCACCAAGTCCTGTTATAGAGGCTTTCAAATGATTAAATATAGAAGGAGGATACATAATTCAAATGACATGCCTCTTCTTCCTTTCCACTGAGTTCATCATTATCCTCGTTGTTTTCATTATCATCATCATCATCGTCATCATCATCCTTGTCATAATCCTCGTCTTCCGAGCTACTATCATTGGCACCATCTATCTGCAGAACACCTCCCTGTAAAGATCAGGTGAACAATCACAAATATATTAATCTAGAATGTGTCACTTCTTGTAGTTGTCTCTGATTGGTTAAAAAAAATTGCTCTTCAACCCTTTCATTGTCTCAACTGGTATAAAAGCCATGTTTAATACAAACAAGTATCCACACGCACAGATCATCTTTCCATTTCCTTTGTCAATGAACATGGTATGGCAAAAAGCATAGCATGTTATAAATGTGTGGTGCCCCCTAGTGTTGAACATACCTGTGCTGTCACCTGTTGGCCTCCTTGTTGTATGACTTGTTGGGGAGTGGTGAGAGCGATGCCAGGTTGTCCAGCCCCCTGCTGCACAACTTGAGGGGCCTGCACAATGTACTGTGTACCATCCTGACCTGTAACATTCATACAATCACCTTAATGCCTCACGTATAATCCTTTGGTCTCCCAATATCAAAGATATTCAATTGAACTAATACTTGATACACCTTCAATATATAAAAATGTGTAATTGATGATAATTGATCATACCACAACAACCATTCTATAGAAATTTTAAAAATATTTTTAAAACTACCGGGTATGTTATTGTTAGTTTGTTCCTTAAATCGTATTGTACTCTATTGTAGGTATTTTCAATTCCTGGCCATTTATAGGAGCCAAAATGTTATGAAAATTACACCTGCAAGGTTTGTAGTCATTCCTCATCTGATTTTATGTGAAGAAAATATATGAACCTGTAAGTCAATTTTGTCCTCTTCATGCTGATGAAACTTTTAACACGTTTATCATCGATTTTATGAACCCATCACCAAATGCTTGTAATTTCAAAAATTCAAACCACAAATAATCTATCAAAGATGATCAAACCTAATCTATCATGTCTTATATAAATTTATATTACAATGCAATTTTAAGATTGAGTATATATTGACCATTCAAAGTGGCTTTTTGATTACAAAAGATAACCTTCCAAACCTATACCATCTTACAATAAATGAAGCATTCATACCTGTCCCGAGTGCTTAAGCTATGAGAGCATGATGATTGGAAAAGCCTAAACACATGATATCACTTTAATTAGAAGGACTCATCAAGATGCTAGACAAAGATGGCTACCAGCCATGTTCCAAACAACCAGTAGATTCCCCAACCAACAAATCATAGGAGTGCAGGTCCATTTGTGTAAATAAATCTCTTTATTTTTCGAGTTGTTCATTGGTTGGATTCAGGTTCAGACATCAAGCCCTCCTCACTGAAAAGTTAAACCTGACCAATGCACAATCACCTATTCACACTCTATTTGGAGCTCAAGATTTTACCGAAATGGACCTGTTGCTCCATTGAGCAAATCTCCATGCACCAAGTAAATCTTCCAAACCAACTCCACGCCATACTCACTCATATAAGGATGAAAATGACGACTCGTAGGGACATTATACGTGGCAGAATTGTTGTAGCGAGCTGTGCCGACAATGTTGCCTGCACTGCTATAGCCACGGGCATTAGAGTAGCTACTGGCATTAGTGTAGCTGTTTGAGTTAGAATAGCTACTTTGTGAATTGGTGTAGCTATTTGTGTTATTGTAGCTACCAGAGTTACTGTAGCTGCCTGCATTAGTTGAGGAAATAAAGATTAGTGAGAAGGTGGTTAGATCATATTAAACAGAGAGAGAAAATTTTGCACATAAACATCTGTTTATATGTGATGAAAATCACAAGCTGGCTGCTTTTTACACGTCTCATATAATTTCATTCATAATAAACCCCTAAAATATATCTTTTCATTGTCCGTCAAAAATAACCTAAAAAGCACCTTATCAAGGTATGTTGATTAAATGGGATGTGATACAAAACAGCCAACATGAGAGATCTTAATATTTGCAGATGTGAGTTGGAATGTGTTTCTTTAAGAAATGCATTACATAAAAGGAAGGTGTCAGAAGCTTTAAACACATACTGACAACTATAGAAATATTGTTGTTAGTGGACAGGGCAATACTATCTGAGAGCATATTTAAGCTGTGCATAAGTAATATCACATAATTTCAATATCACAGAATTCATTTGGATCGGATCATATTATTTTTACCTTGTATGATAGTTCCTGGCTGTAACTGTAGCTGTTGTTGGTAAAGTCCACCAGGTAGCGCTATGGCAGCGGCCTGCGCTGCATTACTCTGTCAACAACCAAACAACAAATGCGTCATGTCTAACCATTTAAACTACTCAATGTCTACAATATTCAGAACACTAAGAAGTATTCAGTTTCAATTACTCAAACAGAGCATTTAAACATTTAAAGTGCTAGCCTGAGGGCTTTCGCTGTTTTTGCACAAATTATGCCCCTAGTTTTGTTTTAACCCACCTCTTGTCATTTTTTCTCTTTGCTTTTTTATATATAAACCCTAGGTAAGCCTAAGGACTGTGTGTAACAAAGTGGGTAACTTACAAGACCTAATGAGGCTGGGTTGATGACAATCTGTCCGCCTGCTAACTGCTGAGCCTGGATCTGGCCACCTGAAAGCAAATAAAGCAACATCAAAGCAGATGCTTCATATCTAATCCAATACATATTTATTTCAAATCATGGCAAAACTCATGATGCAAAATATTCAAGGCACAGATATATCCATTAAATGATTGTACTAGAGGTTGTGGAAAATTGAAATCCTCTCAAACAATACCGATGCTGAAACTGGGGATAAGAGGCAATTACAGTGATTCTTTTCAGAGTTTTTTTTTTACAAGATCCTGATCATAAGCATGATTTTTTTTTTAAAGATTATCATTGCTTACATCAAACTTTGTGACAAAGCAGGTTTAGGTTATTTTATCACCTTGAGTAACCTTGGCTTGTTGTTGCTGTTGTTGTTGTTGCTGTTGTTGTTGTTGTTGCTGCTGCTGTTGTTGTTGCTGTTGCTGTCTTTGCTGCTGTTGTTTGAGGGCCAGTGTTGTTGCTGCCACTGTACTAGATTGTGTAATAGTGGTGGGCTGTTGTAGTCGTATCCCAGCCATTGTGGATTGCGCCGCACGCATATTTGCCACTGTAGGTCGTGCCCCTTGAGCCTGCTGCTGGGCAGCAAAAGCAGCTAGCAATGGGTCTGTCTCTGGTCCGCGATCTACTGCTTTTGACTGTGTTAACTTACTCTCCCATAACTATAAGGCAATAAAAAGAGATATTCATTAACAGTTTTCCATTCATGCAGAAGAATCAAAAATGAAAATGATGGCATTATTTATCAAATTTAAGCAAAAAATGGAGTGCAACAATAACAATAGGGAAGACTTGCATGTTTAAGTTCCTGTAAAACTTGCTCATCAACGCTCTCATCCAGAAAGGCTTCCCTCACATTGTTGATGACATCTTCCACCACAGAGTGGTACACCTTCGCCTTTAACAACAAAACAAACACTATATCTTAGCACATCGATTCAAAGCACTGATATGATTTATTCAGAAGAAGGTGTATCCCCATGAAACCTATCAAGATACCAAAATTGAATCAGCTGTGTGAATTTACCTCTGTGTTATTAAGCATATGGTCTATATTTTTTTTAGATATGAGGAAAAAAGTGATTGGTTGCCATGGCAACAGCTGTAGCTCAGCAGCAATACCACATTTTTTTATACACCGCCCAGATTCTAAATGCTCCATGTCTGACCGACAAAATGATATAAAAAGCTAGTTGTAATACTTCGGATACCACTCAAATCCAAAATTTGCAATCTGGCTCCCCCACTATGAGTAAAAGAGTGTGTGCTTAAAGTATTGAATTTTTTGGCAAAGTGTCGGGCACAAATCAGGCCGAGACATTAAGGTTTTTAGTCACTTAAAAACTAAGACTGCCCTTAAATCCACTGACCATTTTGTTGGTCAACTACTGGCCTATAACCAGAAATAGTGAAAAAAATCTATTTTTTACATAAATCTGGGCCAGAAACATTTTGAAACCACTGGCACATACTGTTTCAGAGGATCAAAACACCCTCCTGGGCAACCAGGCTAGTGCTCATACGAAACCCTGTAAATTCAAAATTTGTCTGAAAGCAAAGCAGTAGTTTTGACAAAGCCACCACTGCACAACATTGGCTCCTGCAGCTGAGAAAGTGA
Organism: Amphiduros pacificus; assembly: GCA_949316495.1. NCBI lineage: Eukaryota > Metazoa > Annelida > Polychaeta > Phyllodocida > Hesionidae > Amphiduros > Amphiduros pacificus. The sequence continues at coordinate 31,124,595 of OX439005.1, read as the reverse complement.
AAATTGATTCTTAATTTTAGTAAAATTAAAACATAGGCATCAGAGATGCATCAACCCTCAGCCCTGGTAACTTATTGCACAACATTCGCTCCACACAATATTTGTGAACATAACATCACTACACCACATAATTGTTCCTGTGACCTTGAAAAGTAGGTGAAGGTCTTCACTGAGGTCTTCACCAGGTGCTTATGTGTGTCAAGTCTCATAAAGCTGCCATCATTCGTTCTCGAGTTATAGCAATGATAGGGATTTCACATAATTGTCACTGTGACCTTGAAAAGTAGGTCATGTTCCATAGAAAAATGTCTGAGGTCTTCAACAGATGCTCACGTGTGTCAAATCTCATAAAGCTGCCATCATTTGTTCTAGAGTTATTGTCCCTGTGACCTTGAAAAATATGTCAAGGTCGCCGTCCATCGAACTCATCCGAGGTTTTCACCAGATGCTTATGTGTGTCAAGTTTAATGAAGCTGCCATTATTTGTTCTTGAATTATCACAATGACAAGGATGATTTCACACAATTGTCCCTGTGACCTTGAAAAGAAGGTGAAGGTCGCCGTCCACTGAACTCGTCCAAGGTTTTCACCTGATGCTTATGTGTGTTAAGTTTCATGAAGCTGCCATCATTTGTTCTCGAGTAATCACGATGACAAGGATGATTTCACGTAATTGTCCCTGTGACCTTGAAAAGTAGGAGAAGGTCATGTTTCATAGAAAAAATTCTGAGGTCTTCAACAGATACTTATGTGTGTCAAATCTCATATAGCTGCCATCATTTGTTCTTGAGTTATTACAATTCTTCCATAGAAAAAATTCTGTAGTCTTCACCAGATGCTTATGTGTGTCAAATCTCATAAAGCTGCCATCATTTGTTCTTGAGTTATTGTGATTCTTGTGATTTCACATTATTGTCCCTGTGACCTTGAAAAGGAGATGAAGGTCATGTTTCATAGAAAAAATTATGAGATCTTCACCAGATGCTTATGTGTGTCAAATCTCATATAGCTGCCATCATTCGTTCTTGAGTTATTGCGATTCTTGGGATTTCACATAATTGTCCCTGTGACCTTGAAAAATAGGTGAAGGTCGCCGTTCATCGAACTCATCCAAGGTTTTCACCAGATGCTTATGTGTGTCAAGTTTCATGAAGCTGTCATCATTTGTTCTCTAGTTATCGCGATGACAAGGATGATTTCACATAATTGTCCCTGTGACCTTGAAAAGTAGATGAAGGTCATGTTTCATAGAAAATATTCTGAGGTCTTCAACAGATGCTTATGTGTGTCACATCTCATAAAGCTGCCATCATTCGTTCTTGAGTTATTGCAATTCTTGGGATTTCACATAATTGTCCCTGTGACCTTGAAAAATAGGTCAAGGTCACCGTCCACTGAACTCATCTGAGGTTTTCACCTGATGCTTATGTGTGTCAAGTTTCATGAAGCTGCCAGCATTTGTTCTCAAGTTATCGCGATGACAAGGACGATTTCACATAATTGTCCCTGTGACCTTGAAAAGTAGGTGAAGGTCATGTTTCATAGAAAAAATTCTGAGGTCTTCAACAGATACTTATGTGTGTCAAATCTCATATAGCTGCCATCATTTGTTCTTGAGTTATTGCAATTCTTGGGATTTCACATAATTGTCCCTGTGACCTTGAAAAATAGGTCAAGGTCGCCATCCATCGAACTCGTCTGAGGTTTTCACCAGATGCTTATATGTGTCAAGTTTCATGAAGCTGCCATCATTTGTTCTCAAGTTATAGCGATGACAAGGATGTTCGCTACAGACATACATACATACATACATACATACCCACACCAGGAGTACTGCAATACCCTCAGCCTGATTACATCAGGGGCTGAGGGTAAAAAGCAATCTTTCATTAAATTCAAAGCAATCTTTCATTAAATTCAAAGCAATATACACAAGTCATCCTCAAATTGTGTCAAGGTAGTCCCCAAATTAAGTCAAAATTGTGTTGATTTTTTTACACTGTGTTACATAGATTTTTCAGAATAACTAATTCATGAAAGAACTTGATATTGACAGCACAGTGTGTGACACTAGACATCCCAATCTCGCCACACTTGATGTGTTAAACACAATAAATTTGTCTGCTAATGGCAGTCTTAATTGGAGGCCTTTCCTGTTTGTATGTATCACATCAAATGCAACTCATGCATTGAGACATCCTCACCCAGGAATAAGTTCTTGGATGGGCGTCACACAAGAGGTTATGTTTTACAGGACAAAGCCATATTTTGCAAGTAATGTCAGGCAGTCAAACATATTTTGCCTTTCATCATGTTTCAAAAACATCTCCAAACAAAGACCGATAAGATGGTGATCTAACCTTGGATTCTCACTCCACCAAATGCTTATCCTTGACATTACACTTAAAAGATCAATGTCAAGCTCAAAATTGTTTTCTACATATCTTTATTAGATATAAAAATGGCATCTTATCATGTCAGATGTTAAGACAAAGCAAGCACTTTCATAGGCACATAAAACAGTTCCTGGCTTCATGCTATAAAATGGATGATATAGGATGGTTCCAGATTTTCTCCAGTTACCAGCACAAAAACTAGACTTAAGAAAAAAAAAAAAAAAAACTCCTTCACTACGATAAAAAATAAATGAATATTAATACTTTCGGGTCTATTGTTTGTGAATATTTCCTTAAATGTCTGCAAACCGCTTCATAAATAATCATTTTTAGCATTTACCCAGCTTAGCAGGTCTAGAACAGTCAATGTGGTAAACAAAATGTTCGGATTATTGGGGCCAACTCCATCAACTCCATTTTGTTTTATTCCAGATGTCTCAAACTGAGACTAAATATAGATTATGTGGCATGGGATGTTCTCACATTTTCTGGAAATGCCTGTAATTTGCCTGAAAAATTATAATTTAAATCCATTTCCAGATCAGACAAGAACATATATTTTTGTTATCTTGGTTCTCATTGGCTGATATCTGTCATGTTATTCAAGATGGCAGCCTCCTTGACAGCTCAGTGTTAGTCATTAGAATATTTTGACAGCTCGGTGTTAGTCATTAGAATTTTTTCAAAAATCGTAACAAAATGAAAACAATTTTGAGCCTGTTGGAAAGCAGAAAAGATTGGTCCCATGAAATGATGAAAATAATACATCTTACCTACTAATAACTAAGAACTCTGACCATTATAGTTTCAGAGGAGAAAATTTATGGACAAACAAAATGACAGAAGATTTTCCCCCATCCCTGCTGAAGCTATGAGAAGCTAAAAATATGAAAATTTTGGCAATAAAAAGCATTCATCTCCTGACTATATCACATCTTACTTCAGGATAGATAAGAACTCATTTCAGCACTTTCAAAGGAGAAAATTAAAGTTGATGAACTGATAGATTGACAAAACCCCCACTCACTTCACAAGCTACACTGATGTTGTCAGCACAGTAAAAAAAACTCTTCAATAATGTAAAAATTCAACTTGTTTTAAACAGTTTCCAAAATGGGCTTTCACAACAAAAGAAATGGGCTTTCACAACGAAAGAAATGGGCTTTCACAACAAAAGAAATGTACTGCTAAGGCTGCATAAGTTATGTACTGCTAAGGGGACCAAAGTCATTACTATATAAACTTAAGACCAGCTGAGCTCATCTGACACAAGAAATGTCAACACACTAACATAGGTTTAAATAACAGACAATATCACTCAATTCTAAGTCAGAAAATAATATAGAATTTGACAATGTTGTAGAAAACTCTGACCAAAGACATACTGTATTTACTCGAAGATAAGATGACGCGTGTATAAGACAACCCCCCCAAATTGATGTTACATTGCTTGAAAAGGCCAATTTCCTATGTTAGGATGAGTCGATTTTTCTTGAGACATCGACACTGCTACTATTCAAGTTTGGCGGCCATTTTAAAAGTGAAATATAAATATGCTTTGGCAACACAGGGAGAAGCTCCTATTTTTGGCGCGAAAACGATCAGAGCGCCACCACAGTAAACTACATAAATACATAGTTTCAGGTTCCATCATTGCGCAAAATATCAATATCTCAATGCGAGTTAATACACTGTGGTGGTGCTCCAATCGCTGTTGCGGATATTTTACCCCATAATAATGTTTAAAATTTACGCATAGGTGACAATTTTATTTGTCTTTCATGTATTAAAACTTTTTCGATTGAAACATCCCAATGTAGTCTGTTAAATCTATTTGAACAAGACCCTAATTCATAGCCCCCTCATGAAAGCACACTCCTTTCTTGGCATCATCTTTATGTGGAGTGTTATCATAGAGGCACTGAAAGGTAAAATGATGTCATTAGAGTACAGCAATATGCTTATGACGTCATGATAGGTATTGTCTTTTGAACAGTGCCAGAATGACGTCAAACAGTGCTACCCTATTTTGAGCCTCTGTTGAGGTCAAAGTTCATGCTACCCATGTTTACCTGTCATGTGCAGCTTATGGTTCAGACAGACAGACCTCAGCTGAGAGTGAAATGTTTTATAGCAACTTATCTTATTACTCTGTGTAAAACTACAATTTATGATGATGTTCATATGTGGATAAGCTTTCAAAAAAAAATTGTGAAATGGTGTTTTTACGACCCTTTCAGCAACAAAGGCCATATCAGGTCGACTTTCGAGCCTTTTAACCAGTGTGAAAGTAACACTGCCGGCAGTTTGAGTCGAACCCACCACCTCCCGTCCTCCACTTATATTACCATTAAAGGCACAAATCCTACACTCTACCAACTGTGCTAGTGGGGCCGGTCTGATAAGCTTTCAATACAACAAATTGTAGGATTAATGCTTAACACCGTTAATATGTACAAAATTATCAGGAAATTGACAAAGATCACATTTAGCCACCCTGCATTTTGTTTGAGTCTTGGGGTTATGTGATCAGTCCTGATGGTATTTTACAATGCCAACATCAGTCATACTGTGAAAACAAATCTACACTTTGAATGTTATGAGAGGAAGTGGGAATAAAATATGACACCTGAAACACAACTCAGCTTAATTTCAATTAGTGCCTGACAAGTTTTCTTGGTATTTCACACTTTTAAAAATGTCTGAGTTTCAATTGTGTTTTGTATCACCTTGGAATAATTATTCCACGGCACCACTTGCCAGTCACTTTAGGATTCATCTCCTAATTATACTCTATCTTACCTACATATAGCTGAGAAATCCAGCCAAATGCAGTTATAAGACAACCAAAATGATAAATTATTATTACCATAATAAATTTCAAATTTAGATTAAGAAAAACACATGAGGGGAAAATCCCATTCCATGACAGAGACACAGTGCAATGAGTGCATGAATATGGATTACGATGTCTATGGAGAAGAGGTGGGTCATTAAACATTTTTTCCATCAATTCTACGATTCTGTCAATAAACATTTTTTTCATAGTGTCCGTGGTTTGACATCAACAAATTGTTACTTCTGTAAAGCATTATGCATCTCGCAGAGTTGTGGTCTGTCACGAGACTGTCAATGAGGTAATTTTTCTACATTCAAAGACATTACCCTTGATTTATGAATAACTGTTTAAACTCAAAATCCACAAAGGCGTGAAGTTGCGGACGTGATGTGTGTGGTGCGGGTGTCGTGTGAGGTGGCTCGTTTCTTCACCAAAAGTGGCGCATATACATCCCCAATATTTAATGACATACCACCCAAAAGTCCACTTAAAATATCTCTTATAGTAAACGGCATAACGGGCAACAGTTTATGTTAACTAGAGATATATATGATTTAAAGTTTCAATGATTAGCTGGGGAAAGCAACCAGATGCGGCCAAAACAATTTTGTACCGGTTTGCCATGAAAATGGCCGAAAACTGCGATGTCATTGAGCAAGTAAATCGTTCGGACTCAGCCCGAATAACCTATCAAAACCCTACAAACTCACCACTACACTTGAGTTGGCCATTTCGGTGGGAAATCGTACAGAAGTCTGACGCAAATTCCCCCAGCAAGTGGGCTTCTCCGAAGCCAAGGAGGTCCGACACTGTGAGCCTTTTATACCAGAATGGCGTTTCCTCCGCCTATAGGGGGCTAGTCACCAATCCGGCGCGTGACGTCACATATCACATGGTACATCCCACGTGACAATAACATTGCCACGTGCTTCCGATCAACAGCTGTGTGTTGCGAACACTGTTGTCCACCAGAGGAACATGTGAACCATGTCGCCCTCTTGCGGAGTTTGTGTCTCGAGCCTAATCCATTTCCATGATGCTGGGCAATATCAAAGGACTTTGGCAATGTTGTGCACCGAGATATGAGACAAATTTTCATACTAGTTTAACAAATTTAAAAGGGGACAGACTTCGAAATATAATGTCATGTTCGAAATATTGTAATATCAGAATTGAGCTCCAGCAAAGTTGATGTAACAAGCATGACCTCTGTGCAAACCAGAGACATTTAATCTGAGAGCAATAATAAATTAAAATTATATTGCTCTCAGATTTAATTGTCTCTGTGCAAACCAAATGATAAGAATATGTTTGATCTGTCAACCATGTGTCTATATTATTATATATAAACTAAGGGCATGAAAGCTCTTGCACCACATTTCTATCAATCTTATGTATTAAATTAGATTGATTTGAACCATACAATATTAAGATAGCAAAGCATTTTTAGAAACTGTAATCATAACCTTATGCATATGCTTCCTTGAAATATTTATTTCACTGAGTTGAAATTTGTGTGCCAAGAGAGAAAAAAACAAAAAAACAATGATTGGGTGGTAGAACAGCCTGTTAATAATATTATTCTCTAGGAAATTTACCAATTTGGTGTCCCCTGTTGTTTAATTCCTCATAATATTTGCAAAAGAACCACAAGGCACGGTCACACCCATTTGAGGACGGGATTATAGTATTCTATGGGACACTATTGATTTCCACTGATATTTCCCTCAATTTGATCACAGGCTTTTCTGATTTTTATAGAAGTGATCTCATATTTGGGCAGAAATATAAATCAAGGTAAGGCTAGGTTTAGTTTTTGAAACATCCAAAGTTGTGATTTAAGCTTTCATCCCTTTAATTGTATACAAGAGAAAGGAGAATTGACATTGCAATGATCACACTATTTTGACATTATCTTAGCTTTTCAGATTCCGGCCGAGAAGGGGTGCTGTCGACTGATTCAATAGTCGACTGATTCAATAGTTAGGCCAATAATTATAATTAAATAAAAACTCTCACATGTGTAGCTGTCTCTCACTTGCACAGTTGCCTCTCACTGTTGTAGCTATCTCTCACTTTTGTAGCTATTTCACTTGCACAGCTATCTCTTACTGTTCTATCTATCTCTCATTTATGCAGCTGCCACTTGTGCAGCTATCTCTCACTGTTGTAACTATTTCTCACTTGTGTAGCTATGGGTGCACATGACTGAAGGCAGCAGTTTCCGCCAAAATCCGCCGTAAATTGCCAGATCCGCTGGTTACACACAATTGGGAGGCAGTTTTGCCCAGGCCGGTGAACCAGGGGTGCACACGATTGATTTATCCTTTTTCAGGCACATTTAGTACAAGACATTTATTTGTTTGTTTGAGGTTTTACATCACTTTCAACATAATAATAAATAATAATAATAATGAGACCCGTGATGAGACCTACTTGTAGCAGATATAGTACTGCCTCACTGAATTGTCATGTCGCAGGTCCTTGACATGACAACCCACCGGGTCACAGATTTACAAGGACAACGGATTAACCCTTTGGGCACGGGCCTCAGCTCATATGGGAAATTGTATCATGAGTTCAATCCCGGCACGGCCGGGGATCGAACCCACGACCTTTGGATCACCACAGAGGAACTGGTGCTAACAAGCTGGCGCTCTAACCAACTACGCCACAGCCCGTGGCCTACAAGACATTTAACAAACTACCAGCTTGTGAAGAACTATAAATACAAATGAAGCCATTTACCAGCAACAATATTATGCAAGTGCTTCAGTGTTGATTTTCTGTGAAAAAAAAAAGATTCAGCTATATGAAATTAAGGAGTATTACATCTGTTACATTGATCTATTTTCTACAAATGAGATTTTACCAGCTAGATATGTCAATCAATTTATAACCATGAATATATTTTACCAGGCAGATAAAGGAAAGATTTAAACTGCCAGCTGGCAAAATTTCCCAGCTAGCTGCTGAGCAGTTACTTTACTTGCCAGCTAGGGCACATATGGGTGAATATCAGATAATTTGCATATCAGATAGTACAAGACCTGGAGCGGGACCTCCTCTGGTTCAATAATTGGGTCAAATTACCGATGGTTGAACATAAAGTCCTGAGGCCAAATAAAATAATACCTTTGCTTCAGGTAGCATGCCTGTAAAAAATTGGGCAGATAGTAAAGGATTTTATTTTTTATTTTATTTATTTAAAAAAAAAATATTTATCTTATTTTTTTAGGAGGCCATGAAGAGACTACTCGATCAGTACCAACCTGTACTGAATAGCTTAAGAATAGCTTTACTAGAATTGATACAATTAGAATAAATTACATCTCCATTTTGAACTAAAATCATTAAACTTTAAAGAGGGTAAAAGTTAAAGAAGATGTTTATTATCCCAGCAAGTCCAAAAAAACAAAACCATAAGGCAAATTTATGAAAACAGAAAAAAATGCTGGAGTCGGGAGGCTGAATGGAGGGTCGGCCAGGTTATCTGAAACAAAGGTATTATTTTATTTGCCCTAATACAGAAATATATGCATATTGTAGGTAATATTTCATATCTTAAGTAATTCTGACAACAAATAAGTGAAAACTGTACTATTCATAATATGCATATAGCGCAACCAATCACATACACTTGTAAAATAAAACTGAAGGGGAGACTGCTGAGCATCAACCTGAGGTCCACCAGAGGTCCACCAGAGGTCCACCAGAGAGGTCCACCAGAGGTCCACCAGAGGTCAACGTGAAGGGCCAAAAGCAAGATCGCTCACTCTTGTACCAATGGCAACTCATGTTTTATCTGGCCAAGAAACACATAACAACTTTTTGCTAAAAATCTCATCACATTTCCACTCTGGTCATGTTTTTGCTTTTTTGCACGTAACTCTTAGAGCAATGATAAATATATGTAATAATATAGACTGTATTATAACAAATTGCTTATATAGTAATCAGAGACGATGAGGGCTGGTGCGTATACGTTACAGATCTCTGTGTATATGCCATTCTGTGATGCATTCGAATCGTGACCTCACATAGCAAGTTTGGGACGGCGGCACTCTTTTAGCAGTTCGCAAATCCGCTCAGAAACAAAGATTGCCTACGTCACATTAGAATTTCATAATCAACCGCATCTTGAGCAGACGACATTTGGCAAGATTAACACCCAGGCCATTTGATAATTAGGGTGTGGAGAAATATAAATATCATTTTCAAAAGGGAAATTGGATTCCAATTCTTAAAAAAAAGACTTTCTTATTAGATAGTAGGCAAAGAACTCTTGGAATTCGAATCATTGCAGTCCTCAGGTCAAGGAAACTTGATTTGGCATATGTCATATCAAACTCGTCACAGAGCTGGCGTCAAGCATCTATCACTGCCACAGGCAGAGAACATCACTAGAAATGGCAGACATAGGGGTATAACTTTTTTACTACTCAGAATACATCTACAAATGATATGTGATCGAATGTCAACCTTCTTAGGCTATTTTGATCAAATATTGCCAGTGACCTTTCAATGACCCCAAAATAGAAAGCCTATTTCCACAAAATTATCTACATGTTTTATTATCCTATCATCTACATATTTCAAATACAAGCTAGTAGAGTCCTTATTCAGCAAAATCTGTTCATAATTAACAATTTGAGAGCAATTTATAGTTTTGTGGGAAAACAGAGGAAATACTATAATACTAAGTTTTTTTTTAAATAATATAAAAATGCCAGCTTATTGGGGGTTAGTTTATGAAAATATATAGAATACTGCACAGAAAAACACATTAATACTAAAAAGAAATTGAAAAAAAAGTCCGTCAATTTCAAGATTTATCATGAAGCTAAAATGATTAAAAATGGCTTAAATCGGTAGGGTTACAAAAGTGACAAATTGACGGACTTTAATTTGACCTCACATTTATTTTTGAGATATTAGATAAATTAAATTTTAATCTAATTTCAGAAAATAATCAGCAATAAGTTGCTCTTATCATAATAATACCTAAAAAAGAAGAAATATTCCCTGAATAGAAATGATTAAAAAAAATAAAATAAAAAATATATTGAATGTAGAGTCAATTGGGTTATAACATTTTGATAATTTTTGGAAAAATGGCATTCTATGTGGTTGATTTGGTGGATGGAAGTCAAAAACAGCCAATATTAAATGTCACTGAAAGTGCTCTGCAGGGTGCTTTCTGGACGTCCGCTCCTCCCACTGCTATAAACCTGTTACATGCGCTATGTCACTCATTCACGCTAATGAGCATATGTCAAACGATCAAGCGCAGCCTGCGTTATATATTTTCATGTTATATACACAAGCAGAAAGATACATATCTTAGTTGTTCCATTTCTCTCAAACGTTAAAAATGAATATGAACATACATTTAATTGTATATTACTTTAATTTGGACTTTATTTTCATTTTATTTTCAGCATTAAACTTTTTTCTATGCATTATATGTATTTTCATAAATTAACCAACAATAAGTTGTGACTATAGGTATTGTTTAAAAATAGCTCAGCATACCGATATTTCCTCTAATTTCCCTTGCAGATAGGTTATATTAAAAAATGCTCTAAAATTGTTAATTTTGAACGGATTTTGATGAATAAAGATTCTATGAGCTCGTTTTTGAAAGATGCAGATGAGTGAATATTGATATTTATAATAAAATTCACGGAAATAGGAGTTTCATTTTCAAAGTCATTCAAAGGTCACTTCAAGGTCACCGGCAATAGTTTATAAAAATAGCCTACAAAGGTCCACATTCAATTATGTTTCCCACATTCAATTATGTTTGGATGTTTCCCACGCAGTAAAAATGTGATGTGCCTATGTCTGTCATTTCTACTGATGATATTGAATATATTGATTTTATCAGAGGAAAACGGCTGTTCCACTCGTATATGTCGAAGATATTGACTTTATTAGAGGAAAATGGTTATTACATAGGACCCAGATTTATGCTTTCATATTGAGGGATGTAAACATAATCTAGATCTGTCTACCGTGTATGTCTAATCCCCTGCTGGTCAATCAAATTGTGTACTCTCACAACTCATATCGGTGAGTATATCGGATATATTGACCTTTCCAGAGGAAAAGGGCTATTCCATTGCACTCAGATTTATGCTCCCATATTGAAAGATTCAAACATAATCTAGTCATATATGCTAAGGATGTCTGAACACCTATTTGGCAATAAAGATTCCTTTAGACCATTTAAAAGGTCTTTGAAAGTTGTAATTGTTCGAAAAATTGGATTTATCACGGAAAAAGGGTATATATATATTATATCCTGGTCTGACCCCATATCCTATAAGTGTATAGGGATATATACTTGGAGGTATGTTTTGAAAAAAAGTCAAATATCAATATCAATCCTTTAGTATGACCCAACTCTGCTCAACACGGGTAGTCCATACTCTAATCTGATGCAACAAAATTCCTCTTCATCTGCTCATTTAACTGAATTGTATTTATCAGAAACTTTTTATTCTTGACCTGATATGTGATGTGTAAGGGACTTTCGAAGAATCATATTTTGTGTCTGCTTTAACGTGCTGTAAGCATCTGTCTTTTATAAAGAGGCATTTCTGATAGCACATAATAAAAACAAATTAAGATTATGAATTCAATGAAAGTTTATTTAGGTCAATAGCTGAACACGTCCTATTTCATACTACATTCATTATAATCATTGAATAAGTTGATAAATGATACAGATTTTATTTGTTGCAATTAATACAAGGAATATACATAAGGTTCTGTCCCTCAATCCATATTTCAGAAATTAAGAAATGGCCAATCAGGAAAGTGCGGGAGATTTTGCATTGATGTAATATGCTTATTGTTTGCTCCACCATCTGCTGGTGATTGACCTTCCGACAATACTAAATCATTGTCCACTTCTATGTGTAACTTGGCAATTTTTCCAAGGAAAGAATCATTGAACTGACTTGCCAGGGAAGGATATTTTATTATATTTTTTAAATGTTCAACTCAAACCTTTCTTTTGTATTTCCTTTCCTTGATTCCATTTATCATCCATGGAGAAAGGTTTCTCAAAGATTTGTTGGCTTCTTTGAAAGGGTCATGCTCATTCCGTACCTTTTCCTGGACTAGAGTTTTATATGTCTGGGAGGCCAGACCTTGCCGCGTCAATCTAAAGAAACTTGACAAAGGACCCATGACAGAAACAAGTTTCTTTAGATTCTATTATTTGACCAATTTTTACCAGCTTTGGTTTTTGTTAATTTCAAAATTTGCGATTGCATGGTTGGAGATTTATTAAATGTAGTGTACACCCTTTGAGGAAATTCTCCTTATAAGGTCATACTCAGATAGAGAGTGCTTTACAATAGATGAGTCATAAACCAACCGGTCCAAATGGACTTGTTGACATCATTATGTCTTAGGCCCTAAACATTTTTTGGAGTGAGCGGTTAAAGCATTCACACCCCTTGTTTTACCTTGCCAGGCTGTGAAAGCACCAAAGCCAAGATGGCTTAAGGTTGGTGGAAGATCGCATCAATATATCTAGTGATACATATTAAAGCATTCATGAAACCTGGAAGGTTCCAGGCAATTTTACAGTGGTTTAAGGTATCTGAAAACAATATATGATCTTAAAATTGACATACATACAGGCTATCTATCTGAAATCCACTAAAGAACATCTGCCCTGAGAATTATGATTTTTTGTGACCACCAAGTACTGCCAGGACTAAACAGGAAGTGTGTTGTGTGACCTTGACCTTTGAACTGTCAGGGGGCTCCGTAAGTCATAGGAGGTGTTGTTTACCAATTGTCAAAATTGGAGCAACACATTTTTGGCCATTTTTTTCCACTATTTAGAGAATGAATTGGAAGATAATACTTATCATGATGATAGTGCCTTTTCTTGGCTTTCTTTTGGTGGTAAATTTATTAAAAACGGATGAATATTTATGAAGTTATAAATGAAGAAATCATTATTTTTTATATTATATATGTTTGCAAAAAAAAGTTTAAAAAAATTCTATACAGCCCAGCTTTTAAGGTGGAATCTATGCAGCCTTTGATGTCTTCCCATTCAATGGTGTGAAAAACCCCAAATTTCATCAAAGAGGGTCATTTTACTGACACCAATTATCAGCATTCACAGTTTTGCCATTCAAAGTCATTGTGATTTAAGGCCAAACCAGTGATCAAAGAGTTTAATGTCACTTTTTCAATATCACAGGCTTCAAGTTAAGGGGGATTCCATGCAACCTTTGAGTCATGTCTTCCCTTTTTGACAGAAAGGTTTTCATATGCATAAGATACTTTTCAAATAAATAGTATACTTTTCCCATAAATGATATATCTTTCACAACCATAAGATATTTGTCACAACCATAAAATATTTTTCACGGCCATGAGTTATTTCATTGATTCAAATAATATTAAAATAATCTTATGTTGTTCTGAAGTATACTCCTGGCAATAAATTGATAAATTGTACAAAACATCTTCACCCTGTTTCCCAAGCTGGACAGGTGCACAACTGGTAACTCATTAGGTGTTTACAAAAGATCACATACCAGCTAAACAAAGCTTGTTGACAAAGTCTTCAATTGCTGGTGTAGGTTTTAGCAGACAACTGATCAACTTTCAAGTGCCACAGAAATTTGTTAACAGAGAATATTTTGGGTACTACTACATAAAAGCACTGTTTAGGGTATAAACATTCATGTTATGTAAAGAAAATGTGTCTGAAAGTCAGGTTTCACCAATGCTTTAAAGCTCTGACACGTAATGCTTCAACCAACCAACTTTGAGCCACCATTTTAGAGCTTTCACAGCTAGGCTACTGCTACCATATATATTTTTTTCAGAAGCACAAAAAGTGTGAATGCATTCCCCACTCTTAGCTTTTATTCTCCCACAACTGAAACTTACCCTAACATTTCACCTAGAAAGTCAGGTATATTTGTTCAGGGAAAAACACAATATATTTGTAATATTTGATTATAAAATGGAAACATGGAAATAACCATTTTGAAAAATTCTAAAACATAATCAGTTTATTAGACTGCGTTACTATTTATAAAGGATGGAATTTGTAGTAAGATCTTGAATGTTTGCTCTTCTTGACATTATCTTGTTTACAGTTGTCAAAATATTGAAAGATCTCTTGCTGTTAAAGGCCACGGGCCATAGCGCAGTTGGTTAGAGTGCCAGCACCAGTTCCTCTGTGGTGATTTAAAGGTTGTGGGTTCGATCCATGTCTGTGTCAAGATTGAATTCATGATACAATTTCACACATGAGCTGAGGCCCATGCCAAAAGGTTAACCGGCGGGTTGTAATGTCAATGACCTGTGACATGACAATTCAGTGAGGCAGCACTATATCTGCTACACGTAAGTCTCATCACTGAATGACTGAAATAATGTTGAAAGTGATGTAAACCCCCAAACAAACAAATCTTCCTATTAAATGAGGCCTGTAAAATCTTGAATGTTAACTTCATGAGAGAACCATTAATCATTCATGGAGGAAATTGATTTCTGATGTACTGTTGACCCAATTCAAATTCAATATAAAAAAATGAAGCTACATATATGTTTATTGTTTACCTCTGTTATACATATACATTATAACACTGCTTGGTTGTTCCTTTTCCCAGAAAATGAGATCGTCAATGTATCCATCAATATTCTGTGACCCTCCCCGTCTTCCAACCTGAATACCTGAATCTCTGTGCTGGGACTGGACAGGGTGGGTCCATGTTTTGTCGGTACTTTGAACCAAATTACCATCCAAGTAAAGTTTTATAGCATGGTCCCAGCTGACACAAATATGATGCCAGTGATATGGGTTGACTTGAAACGGGGTGTAGTCTGGATTGGACCACTGGAGCCCATCGCGCCACACACGAGTGTGATATACCACCGATTGTGGCCCTTTGATGGAGGCGTGTAAGAAAGTTCCAGGAGTCTCCCAGATGTAAGCTGCATTTGAGAAGATAGTTTGGTAGCTGCCGGTGTCCCTCGCAGCCTTATACCATGCACATAAGGTAAAACCTTGCTGGCAGTGTGCGGCATTGCCCAGACATCTGTGGTTGTAATCTGCTAACTTTAAGTACTGATTCTGTTCCAGTCGTAGAGAGTATGTACCCACCTTCTCATCTGAACTCAGGGATGGTTGATTCACTAGACTATCATGCAAGACTTCCTCCACTTGATTGTAACCCTGAATTATATTTCCATTAACAACCTCCATAGGAAGATACAAGTCTGCAAAGATATATCAACAATACTCAACAAAATTGAATGTGTGTCTGAATAATTACACTGCGAGCAGACTAACAAAATATGTACAAAAAATAGTGTTCTCAAATCATCACCCCTGGCTGGAACATGCACATGGTCACTTCTGTTTCACCCAAAGCAAAGTTTGGGTGGCTTGATTGAGTCATCTAGGCTTTAAAATATGTTCAACATCTGCTTGCTTAACTCTTCCTATATCCCATGTAAACTTCAAAATAAACATCTTATGTGAACACAATGTCTGATTGGTTTAACTCAGATATCTCATTTGAAACCTTTTTTGAGACTTGATATGATTAAATATAAAATATGAAATACCACTAAAAATGTCAGGCAAAATGGACTATCCATAAAAGTGCCAAAATCAGACCTCCCCAGAACATGTATCACAGCCTGCTTGATTTGTGTTTTAGAACATTAGCACTAACATAATATTTGAGAAGACAAAGTTATTTGACAATCACAATATTATCCATTCTTCTATTTAAATTGAAACCCTACAGCTTGTTCACATTTTTTTTCTTCTGTTTAAAATATCACTTTGTGAAATAGATATGTCATTCTTTCATGTTGATAATAATCTCTCTAATTAATAATCTGGTGACAGACATTGTTGGAGAAAATATATAGTTTGACTTCTAAGAGACAAAAAGATCTATTCCTCCATGTCCATCTGATTAATTAATGGCCCATCCTTTACATCAAATTGAAGGCTTATTAATATTTATAAAACATATCATACCTGCACATTGGTCTAAAGTGTAATCCCCTGGGCATTGTTTTGTTTGGTCTGTGACATCTGGTATTATTGAAGGTGAACCTATGATATCTGGTGTCATTGAAGTTGGGCCTGTGATATCTGGTGTCAACCATGATGTTCGATGAGCGACACCTGGTGTTGATTCTGTTGAAACACTTTGTGACTGAGATATCAACATATTTTCATCTGCATCAGAAACCGGTTCATAAAATTATTTAAGAAAGGCTGCAATTCTCCAAAATATAAAATGACTATCACATAAATTTCATTTTAATACTGACAACTCTTATAGAGGTTTGAATCAATATACATGTAATATCTTGTTTGAAAACCACTATATTGTTTCACTTCTTGTGTTTACCTTTTGATTTCAGTGTGAAAACACAGACTACAGCTATCAGGGCAGAGCTCAACAGAAGAATCACAACAACGATCAGAACGACTAGCCAATGAGCACATACACATTGTGTGTCCTTTGCACCATGCTTTCTCTCCAGGCCTTTGACCTCATTTTCAACACCATTTCGGTAAAGGCCGGGCTCCGCCGGAGGAATGGTTGATCCCACATCATCGCAAAGATTTGTATATCCTGATCCCACCTCTGAGTCAGTCAAATGTGGCATGGGTGTCATATATAGCTCAGTATGCATATTCTGCTCATCAACCTCACTATATGTATTATCATCAACCTGATTTAGGCTATCCACGCTGAGGTAGAATACTTCTGTTATCTTGAAAGTACTGCTTTCCAAGGTAAGGATGGTGCACAGTGATATGGATGCTTCCAGCAAAGAATATTTCTGTCTATTTCTCTTTAAATACATAGAAAAGCATTTTATTCTCACAGGAATTCAGGAAGGAAAGTCAGGGAAAGTTTGTGTAATGCCATGCATTGTTGAGCATCCAATAGGAACATCCTGGTTGCACACCTTTTCTGTTGAGTCAGCACACCTGACATGAATGGGTGGTCACGTTCACATGTCATAAAATACTTGTCAAATCACTACACATATATCTGAACATTATTACTATGCCATAGGTAATCTGTGCACATGCACTTTTGGCTGATCTTGGACAGCACAGCTTTAACAAGATGATGAACCATTGATTTTATTTGAAGCTTGACATTCTTTGTGGGTAAAGTCAGGGAAAGTTTGTGTAATGCCACGCATTGTTGAGCATCCAATAGGAACATCCTGGTTGCACACCTTTTCTGTTGAGTCAGCACACCTGACATGAATGGGTGGTCACGTTCACATGTCATAAAATACTTGTCAAATCACTACACATATATCTGAACATTATTACTATGCCATAGGTAATCTGTGCACATGCACTTTTGGCTGATCTTGGACAGCACAGCTTTAACAAGATGATGAACCATTGATTTTATTTGAAGCTTGACATTCTTTGTGGGAGGTAGAGTATAAGCCCTTGAAAATGGAGACTGATAACAGATTAGCGTTAACATCCCTATAGTATGAAAATTTATCTTGCTCTGGGGGTGATGTGTGGCGAGTTAGACAATGCTTTATAGATGTTTGTCACTTTCTATTGCTCAATGTACTAGTCAACCGAAATATCTCTATAGTAACTTCAAAATAACTTTAATTCTGAAGAAGCCATATGTAAGGTATTCCAGTAAGATGTTGGTTTCATATGGGGGGGGGGGGGGGGGTAATATCTTGATAACTAATACAGAAATAGAAGGATATAGAAATCAAGCTGACGAGTTTGAAAATGTGCTTGATTTTTCTTCAGGCAAGAACACGTCATGCATAATAGACACCGTTTTACATAGTACTCTGCACAACCAGGATGGCACTCTTCCTCAATTGCAACATTTTGCAACAGGTAATATTACTCCAACATAACGACCCATCGAAACCACCAAAAGATGATCACCCAGACTGAAGCATATGAAAACATAAAGGAACGTAGGTGAAATAACGCATTATCAGCATATGACGTAATTATTTAACGCCAGAACGAACACAAGATCATAAAGATACACACACCATTGAAAGACATACGTCCGGCATCTTGGTGCATCCTGTTACTTATGGGTCAGTCATGTGACCATGAGTCACGGGATATTTGTCTCACATCATCTTGTTCCATTTGGATTTAATGGATTTCTTTATATTTTGATTTCTACAATGTATGACTGTGAAAATTTCTCTCAAATCTAATGATCCAAAACATTTACCGAATTTAATTTTCATATACATAAGAAGTAGATAATATCGTATAACTTATGTTACTTTTTCAAATCTTTGGTATGGATTTTAATTTTCTCATTAGAGGCAGGGCTGACTTAAGGGCTATCAACTTCAACACGTCAGGTATGACAAGATGTAGTGTGACATACAGTACTGTCTTTATCTCAATATTTCATAAATAATTTATTCTGAAAGATTTACGTAGCACAGTAAGAAAGTCGATCGTTCAGATGTAATCAGATGTGTCATTATAATTGCTTCATGAGTTAATGACAACAATGCTGTTCTTTTATACTCAGCATCTTGATTTAAAACAAAAACGTGCTTATTGAAAATCGAGATTTTGAGGCGCAGTAGAAGTCAATGCATACTCCAATGCATATTCAACTTCATCACTAAACTCATCAGTCGGTGTGCGCATGCTCCTCCAACTCAGCTATAATGGCCAAGCCTGCAAGATTTTACCACATGTCACTGCCGCATCCAACTCAAGGTTACCGATTCTAATATTTACAAATTAAAACATATGCTCATCTAAAATGAATTGTTCATATTCTTATTATTGTTTTAAAGAGAACCCACACCCACTTTATTACAAAATTTGATAAAGCAATGATTATCATAAGAGCAATTAAGTATCTGCTTGATATTCCTCCACCTTTTATTTGATTCTCAATTTGATTTTCTCAATCAGATTGCTGATTTGTATATTGATATACAGAATTACATTTACTTATCTTTTAGTTATCGTCATCATCCACTCCAACCGTTATGATACTGCTTACTAGTAACTCTAAATGTTGTCACTAAACTAAACACTATCATCTTGATTCATGCTTGTAGTATATATATATATATATATATATATATATATATATATATATATATATATATATATATATATATATATATATATATATATATCTTGGAGTAATGATAATATACTCCAAGATTCACGTATTCTGTCTATATTCGTCATGATTGACAGTTATTCCTGACCATATCGGACACATTGACAGATCATATTGGATAAAGGTTTTCAAGGTTGAGGAGATGTTATTGTGGAAACTTAGGGTCCTTATAAAGAGCTCTGGCCCTTGTATATTAAATACAATTTTATCATCTAGAATGTTATTGAAGGTTATTCTTAATATTCCTTGTATTTGTAAATGTGCACGACTTAGAAACGTCTCCACAAAAGGTGTTTATATCATTCTCATAATGGAAGTCAACGGTTTTAAAATATTATATGAATAAACCATTTCATTTCAAATATTTTATTGATGTTACTGGTAAAACAACATAATTTATGATAATCACTACAGATTGCATTAAAACAAAAAGGTAATGTTGGTTTCGAAATATTCAGTCACAATATGTTACCTGGGCTGACCTATAACCTTAATTCAAGTCCAGGTTGATACGATATAGTGATTAATATATACCAAACACATTATCCTAATAAGTCTTTCGATATCGATAAGATTTACCTATGTATAAAAACACAAAAAAGTACAATAATTTCTATACCTATTTACAATTGCAACTGTATAAAATATTTGTTTTTCTGAATATATCATTTTCTCACATTTGACAATTTACATACAGTGCGGTAGAATAGTTAACAAGACTTTAAGAAAGACAGTATCTACTAAATGAGATGTTTATCACTTCAGATAATGCTCCATGACTGTTGATAAAAACTGTGGAATGCTCTGTCTGCGTTATAGAGGTTATGTCTGCGTTATAGAGGTTATGTCTGCGTTATAGAGGTTATGTCTGCGTTATAGAGGTTATGCCTGCGTTATAGAGGTTATGCCTGCGTTATAGAGGTTATGTCTGCGTTATAGAGGTTATGTCTGCGTTATAGAGGTTATGTCTGCGTTATAGAGGTTATGCCTGCGTTATAGAGGTTATGTCTGCGTTATAGAGGTTATGTCTGCGTTATAGAGGTTATGCCTGCGTTATAGAGGTTATGCCTGCGTTATAGAGGTTATGTCTGCGTTATAGAGGTTTATTAGACATTGTTGTTGCCATGAGCATATTTGTCAATAGCAGAATAAATATAATTGATATTTATTCTTCATTTCTTCAATAAATCATTTGTCTAACACTCTGCAATGAACATGATGAATGTTTCGGTTTATTTTGACCTGAAGCAGAGAACATTTCAGATTTGGGTCATGTTGTATCAGGTAAAGAAATGTCTGACACCTTATTTTTTGGGCTTGCATCACCATACCAGATACAATCAACGCGGGATTAAGTCAAAACGTATTTATCAAGAAGTTTTGAGAATGACACTTCCTCAACCGGAAATGCTCCACTGGCGGAAATTAATTTGGGTATATTGTCCAGGCAAAAGTCCTTTAATAATGTATTTGGAGATGATGCCCTCTAGGTAGTTATATTTGTGTTGCTTCATCGAATAGTGTAATTATTCCAGAAAAAAGTCTGATCAAGGTTTTCCCTTACAAACAATGCTAACAAAATTGGAACCAGCTTTGTGCAACTCTAGCACTTTACTGTCCATTGCTGATTTAAAAGTATTTTAAGCCAAAATACAGTACAAAAATATAATATCAAATACAATGTATAGTACAATTCTGGATATAGTCGTAAGCAATATTTCATTACCATTGACATGAAACAAAGTCTTTATTCTTGAATATTCCATAACCAGGTACACGGAACAAAGTCTTTGTTTTTGGTTATCTCATTACTTCGGCAAACTTAAGGGGAGATATAATGTAATATCTATTCATATTGTGAACAGGAAAAACAATAAAATTAGATTTTTACAATAGTAATAGCACGATATTCGTGATGTCCTGAAATGTATCATTGTGCTATATTTGTGTTTAGGCAATAATCTTTTGTAAAGTTCATTTTGTAGATTCATTTTCGAAATACAGACATGATTCGTAAAAAAGCAAACACGTCCTATTGTACACTGGTTCCTGGAAGGATGTCTGTGGAATGGATAATCTAAAGTTTCGCGTTATAAATAAAATAACAATACCTGTGTTAGTGGAGTGGAGAAAACCCAGATCCTGTGCGGACATCCTGACATTATTGGGCCATATATGAAATTATACTTGTATAAATGAGCCCTATATGAATCCGGACCTGCATCACTGGGCGCTATATGAACCCAGACCTGTATAACTGACCCTATATCATGAGTCCAGACCTGTATTACTGGCCCCATATGAACCAATACTTGCATTACTGGACCCTATATGAACCAATACCTGCATTACTGGACCCTATATGAACCAAGGTCTGCATTATTGGACGCGGTATGAACCAAGATCTGCATTACTGGACCCTATATGAACCAAGGTCTGCATTATTAAAAGCCCTTACTTGTGACTGAGTCTAGCCGCGGGAGTATTTATTTGATCAAACATGCACGTTTCATCAGTTTCATCTCATCTGGACAGTTCCAAGTATTGCACTTGTTCTACTTCCCTCCACCTGCCTTTTAGTAATGCAGGACTGGGTTCATATAGGGTCTATATGAACCCAGAATTTCGATATTGTGATGTTTTCTCATGTGATTGCTTTTTGTGCGTATAGGTGCACGTGAATGCATGTGCGTGTGCGTATATGCGTGTGATGATTGGAGTCCAGCTAATATGTCTGAGTTGTTTGGAAGGTTTCACAAAACGTATCTCTCTGGTACGAGGGCTTAATCCGGTCGGGCACGACGAGCCATTTCCCTTTAAGAAATGCACCTAATAGAAGCCACTCATTCAAGTATAGCTGCTGAACCTGTGGCTGAACCTGTGGTTTCAGCACAATCTATAAATTTGCTTTTACAAAGTTTACAAATTATTTGAAAGCTGTTAAGATTTCACATTTTCGAATTAACTCACTTTCGTCACATTTAACACTGAATTCGAATGGAAATTAGAGTTAATTCATACATATTGCAGTGTTGATTAAACTCCTTGGTAAAAACTTTCAAACTGTTGATGGTTATGGCATTACAATTTTCCAGATCATTCCTTTAAGGTTGCCGCACCTATTTTATGAAGATTTCAGTGTTATGATTTTGTGAAGTGTTATTAATAGATTTTAAGTGTTATATGAAATAATAGACAATGAAATGTATTTACTCTCATCGTTCTCTCTATTCTACAGGTTATCCATTTTTGCTAATTACTTGAAAAATAACCCTCAATGTTACAATATATGTATGCACAGGTAACAAGTATAAATATACATATAGATACCCATATATAGAGAGTATATTGTGTTAGTATTTTATAAGACTTGAGAAAATGTTAATTATGTATAAAAGGACATCCTGGGAAACTGGCGACCTCAATGTATTGAGGTAACAAAGCGAATCAAGCATGCAGATTTTAAACAAAGTAAGGCTGGCCGAGGCCCTGACACCTTTGATTTATTCTTTTTTAACTTGCCCCCCCCCCCCCCCCCCCAAAAAAAAATGGAACATTTAATCACCGTGATTTATCACATTGCTGTGAATCGTCATATTTTCTTAAACATATATTTACCACATAAAAGTTTGTGTTTAATCAATCTGTACATAATTGATTTGACTAATTTGAAAATTGCACATGTAATTTATATCAAATGGAAATATCACCTCTTATTAAGCTTTCATGCTAATCAAACACATTTTTGACCTCCATTCAGCTGAGGGGCTGAATGGAGGCCGAGGCCCTGACACCTTTGATTTATTCTTTTTTAACTTGCCCCCCCCAAAAAAAAAATGGAACATTTAATCACCGTGATTTATCACATTGCTGTGAATCGTCATATTTTCTTAAACATATATTTACCACATAAAAGTTTGTGTTTAATCAATCTGTACATAATTGATTTGACTAATTTGAAAATTGAAAATGTATATCCATCAGACTGGTTTCTCACCAGACTAGGCTTCTCCAAGTCAGGTGGTTTATCTCATATTAAGAAAGCTTTAATGGTTTATCGGTTATGATACACTCTAACTAATTCAGTCCCAGTGGACGTGGCTCACCAAGCAAGACGTCCCTCTCATGCTGGTGTTTAGGGTTTGACGTGGCTCATCAAGCAAGACGTCCCTCTCATGCTGGTGTTTAGGGTTTGACGTGGCTCACCAAGCAAGACGTCCCTCTCATGCTGGTGTTTAGGGTTTGACGTGGCTCATCAAGCAAGACGTCCCTCTCATGCTGGTGTTTAGGGTTTGACGTGGCTCATCAAGCAAGACGTCCCTCTCATGCTGGTGTTTAGGGTTTGACGTGGCTCATCAAGCAAGACGTCCCTCTCATGCTGGTGTTTAGGGTTTGACGTGGCTCATCAAACAAGACGTCCCTCTCATGCTGGTGTTTAGGGTTTGACGTGGCTCATCAAGCAAGACGTCCCTCTCATGCTGGTGTTCGGGGTTTGACGTGGATCATCAAGCAAGACGTCCCGCTCATGCTGGTGTTTAGGGTTTAATTGCCACTAAGGATGATCACTCCGGTCATACTGGACAGTTTCCGGTCATTGAGTTGTCCCTTAGTCCAACTGGTACCTCATGACTTTCTTTTAAAGGTGATTATGGCTATGCTATAATGCAATAGGAAGATTCAGTTAATCATCAAAACTCAAAGGGCAGGTTTCTGTCTGACCTGATTAAGCTTATTGTGCTGTATAGGTCGTTGATACAAACAGAAAAAAACTCACAAACCTATATTTTGTACAATTTGCGAACCGTGCAAGCCATCTAATCGATAATGATATAAATTTATTTATACCCACAATAATAATAAAAAGGTTTGCGAGATTGAACAGCATTCCTGACCAGTATCACACAAAATGACACAATTTGTAGATGAAAATTTAGTGGTGGAA
Organism: Amphiduros pacificus; assembly: GCA_949316495.1. Lineage (NCBI taxonomy): Eukaryota > Metazoa > Annelida > Polychaeta > Phyllodocida > Hesionidae > Amphiduros > Amphiduros pacificus. Next base: position 31,100,223 of record OX439005.1, on the reverse strand, counting down.
TGACGTGCCGAAATCTCAAACTCTAATTTACTGGAATATAATTTTGGAATACATCTATCATCTCACTGGAAATTACAGGCCAGGACAACACATTAAAGGTGACACAATAATATGCACAATCAAGCTTTTTCAAAGTCCTGTGGAAAATTGACATTCTCAGCTAATAACCTCTCCATTTGAGAAGATCCTTTGACACCTAGACCATCATCATTTCCGTCACATTTATCAGTTAACTTTTCTGTCTCATAAACATTTAGATCTTTTTTGGCGTTGGCAATCGCCTTCCCCCCGTGCTGATAGTCAGTATTATTAGCGTGGTCCTCCTCTAGGTCAGATTCTTTGATGGGCGTTGGCAAGACAAAATTGTTGTTGGCGATGCCCTCTAGCGCGCTGGTGTCGCTCATGACAGATTCTTGGGTGAGCGTCGACTCCGCTCCACTGCTCAGTACTGTCCCTTCACTCTCTGTGCAGCTGCTCAGTACAGTGCCGTCACTCTCCTTCCTCCTGCTCCTCTCGCCCGCTTCTTTGCTCCCGATCTTAACCAAAATACTATTGTAATACTGACTGGCACTTCTTACTGTTCTCTGCCTGAGATCATTGGTCTTTGGTCCCTCTCCAGCCATAGAGTCCACTTTCCCCTGGACAGCACTTTGACTGATATTTTCTACAACACCCGAGTTTGGTTCAATCACCACGCTTAAAGTCCTGGAACCCTTATTTTTGTCCCCTTTTCCATTAATTACAGTTGTTCCTCGGTCAATAACATTTTTATTGGACAGATTGCATGTCTGTGCCTTAGACTTGGTGGCTGCGGATTGGAAATCCTGAGCCAAATAACGAGAGTTCTTCAAAGTTGTCTTAGCTGGAAATCTGCCCTGTTGTCTATGTATATAAATATTAGTGTTCACCTGACTGTTTCTTGAGTGAGATAAGGAAACTGGGTGACTGGAGAAAGCACGTTGTCTCGATGCCCGCTTTTCACACATACCGCAGTTTCCGAGTGCCCCAAAGAAGTCCTTCTTGAACTGCTTCGTAAATATGGCATACAGAAATGGATTGGCACAACTGTTCAGAGGGAAGAAAAATACAAGTAGTATTTTAGAGTGGGTTATGGTTATGAGAGGAGAGCCTGCAGCAGCAGTCAAACCAAAGAAAGCCATTGGGAAGAGGCAGACAAAATCAGTGAAGACCAAAATGGCCATGCGCTTGGCAATATTGGCGTCGTTTTTGCTTGCCATGCTGTTTGTGTTGTTGCACTTCACCTGGCGGAACATATCGACATAACATGTGCATATTATCACAAAGGCCACAGCGTTAAAGAGCAGAAGCATCACCACATAGATCTGATCTAGGGTACCGGAAGTCTCCATGGGCAGACAGATGCTTGTCCTACCATAGCCACTGACACCCACCAAGGGAAGTAGGGCCATTAACAAAGAGTAGCCCCAGCCACAGGCCATGATGACAGTAGCCTGACGCATGCGCAGTCGCTTGGCCAGATTGATAGCATGACTGATGGCGTACCATCTTTCCATTGTGATGACTGTTAGCGTGAATACTCCAAGACACACAGAGAAGGTTGCCAAGAACCCAGCGGCCTGGCACCCCCCATGATACTGCCACATGATGGCGTAACTGAAGTAGACGCCCTTAGTATATAGGTCCTCACACAGCAAAATTAGGAGGTAGACACTGAGACACAAATCTGCAAAGGCTAAGTTACACATAAGAAATTTAGCAACTGTTATTTTCACCCTGCTGCAAATGGTGACGGCCAGCACCACAAGATTCCCAAACTGAGCGGTGATCACCACCATCCACGCTATAACTCGCAACCAGGCGAATCCCATCAAATCCTCGCAGGGACTGAAAGCATCTGGCTTGGGAGTGCACTTGACTTTTTGCACTCTTTCTATGGGATCACCACACTCAAACACCTGGGAGTAGTTCTTGTTCGGGTCCAGAGTGCTTGTGTGCCAAATACTGGTCTCATCGCCAAACCCATCTTCATAATTATCAAGAGCTGATTTGTACTGAAAGACATAATTTGATACTCCAGAGGAGTTGGTTCCCCCCTCAGACCAGGACTCAAAGTCATAGTAATCATCTTCCATCATCATTCCATCATCTCCATACACAGCATCGTATCCCCACTCATCCTTGTCAGGCGTGCTCCTCCTTGTCATAACTTTGCGCTTTCTTGTCCTTTGTATGTGGTGATTTTCATTTGCCAGTCTTTGCTTCTCGGCTTCTTCTTTCAACAGGCGAACAACCCATCTTGGGGCGGACCGTTTGTATCTGATGAGATCCGTTGGTTCATCCGTCATCGGTGGCATTAATGTGGTACTGATATCTGGAGGTAAGGTTGACGAGCACTGCTCTGATATATATTTTTGAAACTTTTTAAAATGTTCAAATTGTACTGGGTCCTTTTTCTCGGGATGAGCAAAGTCACAGCAATGATAAGGGTAGGTCAGTTCTATCTCCTTCATAGACGGGAATTGCAGAACATAAGGTATCACTTTGAGGCTTTTCACATTCTTCAGAACCAAGTTGGTGATACTCTGTAAGCCAATATAAGGCAGACTCTCTATGCTGCTGTCTGACAGGTCTCTACAAATATATCCAACAAATACAATGTAACAAATGCAACAAAATAGCTTCATGATGTGTTGGTCGTCGATATTGTTAACATTTTAATACAGATATATTATTATCGATTAGACACAAATATTAAAACAGTAAGACGGAAATGCAATCTCATCAAACGAGAATTGTGAGCTCCAATTTATTAAAAATAATTTCTATCTCTGGAGAGGTTCACGGTGAGAATTTGGCAATAAAACTTGCAATCTGAATTGTTTAGCTTGGAATAATCTTGATCAATACACATCCACTTTGCCGAATAAAGATGGTTTGAATGGCTGTGAATTTTATATCCAACTTATATTCTTCGCTATGGTTCTGTGTGTGTAAAAATACTAATATTGCAGTTATACTTTTTAGAAACCATTCATCACTTTCGTGACACGATTTGTCTGGATAGGCTAAACAATTAATAAAAACATTTTTTTTAGATATAATCATCACAATAATTAACTTCAGCCATGTAAAATTATTACAATATTCCACGGAGCTTGGATCTTCAAAATTAAAATATAAAACTTTATTATGCTTGTCCGTAGAAATGATGGACCTTGATTACTCTAGTAATAGGTGGCTGTCATCCAATTAGTATTAATATAGAAGCGGCAGATACTTACAAAACTTCTAATGTTGATGCATTGACAAAAGCGTCGTGCTTTACGACCCGTAGTGTTGGATTGTGTCTGATGTAGCTACAAGGCAAGAAAAAAAAACTGCTGTGAAACATTTACTATTTCAGTTTTGATTGCCCTGCGTGTCTTTTCTATCGGACATGTCCGCGCAGAGTTAGTTATAAAAGCAATATTTCTAAAACAATTTTAGAGGTTTTGAAGATCTGCTTATATAAATGACCTACTTAAATAAACGACCGATTTATGTCACTGATGTGCTTATATAAATGACCTACTTAGATAAACGACCGACTTATGTCACTGATCTGCTTATATAAATGACATATATCGATGATCTGATTATGTCTATTTACTTTTAATTAATAATTAACAACAATTTTCTTGGCTCACTGAGACAATCAATTGTGTGGCACCATACTTTTCTCTTCTGATTGAACTTTCACAGTGAAATTGTCATCAAATATTTTTTGCTTCATCTATTATCATATAGATCTTCATTTCATTAAATATGTGAAGTGGGTATCAATATTTGGACAGTTTTCACTATTTCCATTATTATCGACATTTGAGTAACTGTCTATTTTGTAATAGACGGCGTATCGACTAAAGATGTCAAAATATAACATTGGCTGACAACCTGATCTTTTACACTTATCTAATATGAGATCCTGTGGTGATCCTAAGGTTGTGGGTTCGCACCCCGGCCGTGCCAAGATTGAACTCATGACACAATTTCCCATATGAGCTGAGGCCCGTGCCTAAAGGGTTAACCCGTTGTCCTTGTAAATCTGTGACCGGGTGGGTTGTCATGTCAAGGACCTGCGACATGACAATTCAGTGAGGCAGCACTATATCTGCTAGAAGTAGGTCTCATCACGAAATGACTTAAATAATGTTGAAAGTGATGTAAAACCCCAAACAAACAAACTACTATGAGATCAGATTTGTCATACAGTGTAATAAATCAACAAAATATACATATATTGTAGGTGAATGCTTGTGTAGTGTGTGCTTTTATCTCTGTAATTGCAGATGATAATTGCATAAGTAAATAATTTATGATAAACCAGTAATAAGCTATTAGTCTGTAATTTGTGTGATACTTACATTTTCCTTATTGTAGAGTGTGTAAATGCTTCATGTTCTATGATGTTGATGAGATTATTGTCTAACAATCTGGAAGTAAAATATGTTGGAATGAAATGGCTACATTATTAACTTCATTGCAAAGTCAATGATACATGAATTCATCTCATGTCATATTTACAATAATTCAATGAAAACTGGGGGATGAATCTATACAAAACTTATCACAAACTTAAAAACCGTGTAAAAACCTATTACACAGCTTTGAAAGGCTCAAGTAGATTTTTCATATATTTTACCCCAGATTTCTTTGTTATTGTAAATGCAACATAAATATATTATCATTTGGAACTACCGCGCAAGTGCAAAGCCGCTATGAAGGTTCAGATGGCTCTCCCTATTTAGCACATACTGAATTGTTCTAAATATCGGACACAGACTTAGCATATAGATCGTGCTTCAAGTCTGTACTAAATTTCAGGATCATGGGACAATTTTATCTTGCATGTATGAAAATGTATGAAAATGCTTATTCGGAATTCAAAATAACTGACTTATATGAAAAGCCAAGCAAAAACACAAAATTTCCACTTTTTACGTTATAGGATTGGAAATCACACAATAGAATGAGAATAAAGGTCATATTTACAAGCTGCCGACTTTTCCAATGATGTGCATGAATGCCCTAGGTTCTATTGATGAGATTTTGTTGTTGCTCAAATCTCTACAAAAAATGAGATGCAGTTAAAACTTAATGCAGCTTTTTGTTGTGAAAACGTTTGTAAATAAATGTTTGACTCAAATAGACAAAATAAATGGATACGTACAGCACAGAGAGCCAATCAAACATCTGGAAATAGATACCCCAACGTGGAATCTGTGTCAGGCCACATCTGCTTATCTGACTGAAAAATAGTTTCTTTATGTATTTTACCCATACTATATTGCAAATTTACAATTAAAAGCAGCTAGTAAGATTACAAACTGGCTTACATACCAAATGGTTACTTTCTGGCTATCATTGATGTGTCTGTCTTATCTTTATTGGTTCTCTCTATCTACTCTATTTTTCACATTTTGTCAACAGCTTTTAGCAAATTTTGAGAATAAAGAGCAAAGCTCTGAAATATTCTGAAAGCCCTTTTTAACTGTATCATTTATAAGAGTATCATAAGTTCAATCTCTGGAATACTGATCACACACCTGCATTATACAAGAGTAACCAGTATTTATCCACAATAGCAGCCAGCATCTG